>CM023823.1:18017500-19217500 GCA_013266295.2 Branchiostoma floridae x Branchiostoma japonicum
GGCCATCACCACACGGACAGTTTCCGTGTCTTCTACGATGATGAAGGTTAGACGTAACGATTTGATCACGGTAGATTATGAAATAAATCAGACAACTTTCGTACAGCAACTGTGACATGGGTTTTGAAATAGTCAAGCTCCCCTGTACATCTCAAAACGGTGTATACTTTAATATTGTGACTCCCTCCCCAAAAAAGACCCCCACATCGATTATGAACGAATAGTTCTAATGACTAGAAAACATGAAGTTTTTAATGTCATATTTTCTCCGTATTCCAGGATCAGCTGTCAGCTCGATGTTCTTGTGTCCTGCCGTGACTCCGTGGAAGACCACCCTACCTGGCATCAGCGGATTTGGCGCCAACAACCCTGGCGTCAGGCTGTACAAGTACGACAGGCAGACGCTCCAAATAAAGGTAAATTCAATAAATATAGACTTTATAAAATGGGTTGCAAATGTGTTTACTGCAAGGATCTGCAGTCAAAACCCTTGGGATATTCTCCCTATTTGGTCAATTTCTACTAATACTCTAGCCCGCACAAGAGTCTGGTTGAGACTAGGGGAAATCGTTGTTTTTTGTTTCCATTATAAAAATCCTTGTAAAGCAAGACGGTACTTCTCATATGCTTCCCTCCCTACATCCAACAGGACGTGGTTCAGTACTACACCAACCTGACAGAGGCTAACCTGAGGGGCAGACCCGTGTGGCAGGAGGCCTACTCGCTCACCGGTACATTCGGACTGGTCGACGGTGGAACGGACTCTCTACACCGCCTGGCCGCCTCCTTCACCGGCCCCGACGTCTCACAGTTCCGCAGATATCACCAGTTTAACACACTGAGCTACGACCCGACCGAGACGTGTGATACTGACTGCTGGGTAGACCACGTCTGTTCTATTACTGCTGTCGGACATGACGATTATGACGTGTGCGTCAATGACAAAATCACAGGGGGCGCTCCTGAGAGCAAAAAGATCACGATGGTCATGATCTTGACCTGCCTTTTGACTGTTTTAAAAGTTTAGATCGTTTTCTATCAATGGCAGTGATGCTTCTACATATTTCAGAGTAACATGTTTGTGATGTGAGATTCGTAATAGAGTAATGATATAGACAGACTCGGTCATTTCTGAATCAATGCTGACTGACGAAAAAAAGTGCCGGAACATCCGAACAAAGTTCATCGTAGTGTACAGCGTCACACAGCGTTCAGTAGCAGGGAAATTGCAAGTTGTTCTAGTGTTGTTCGACAAGTAGCTGAAATGACCTGAGCTGATATTTGGAATCAACTCTACTCAGAAACCATTACTGTCTTTCTGCTTTTAATCCTAGAAAATAACGACAAGGAAATGGCTAGCGGAAATCTACGAGGGATTTTCCACCTGATCTCGATTTTCCAATGATAAGGTTTTTTCTGCGAAAAAGAGGGGGCAGGTGGCCGGAAGTATGACGTAATGCCATACTTTTTTTGACATCCTGCTTCCTCCTATTATGTAGGCCAGACTGTGTATGTAGGCCATATGCATAATACACCAATAAACCTACCATTTCTTCAAAGACCATGTGTCCATCCTTTTCCATCAAAACTATTTTTTTTTACTTGAGAAATATTAACGGTGTCACAATCGTCAGGAAAGCGAGGATTTCATCGATACAGTCAGACGACGTCGTACCTGAGGGATGCTATAAATGATTTACGTAAATTTTAACCTTTGCCCTGGCGCACGTGGTGATGTGGGGCGAGTCCGGCAGGGCGATGGTCTCGGTTTCCTGCCTTCCCTAGAATTATGCTTTTGAGTTAGATAAGGTGTTTCCGGGCAAATGAGCTACGTTAGTATAGAATATTGCAATGACATCCTAACGTCAACTCCACCCTGCTTAAGGCAAACAATAAAACGCGTAAAGGGTGCAAATCTGCGCGAATACACGCGCGACTACGTGACCACGAGTTTGAACACTCCAATTAAGTTTGGATACAAATGTGCGCAGTGTGCAACTCTGCACTGATACATTACTGGCTACGTGCATTTGCACTGATATCCACTGTTATATAGACCACACAGTTACCACGGATAGCCACATATTCTTTGTTATAAGTTTCATTGTGTTGACATCGGTGGTGGTAATAGTACAACTTATCTAACTTTTAAATCTACCTGCCGTATCCAGTAGGCAGCACTTCTCACAGTAAGGACGTTCACTGGTTGTTGACCTACCAGAAAGCTAATAACGCTAAAGACACGGCACATGAGTGGGTACAAGGCTTGCGGCGATGGTTGTGTGGGTACGTCTTTTGTGCGGGGTTAAGTGTTCATAATGTGTCGTATCAACATAGCAACGTCTAGTTTAGTACTCTCCATCCAACAGCATAAACAATTGTACATGAGAGGGCGAGCCCAGGTATTACACTGAGAGGTATAAGGCTACCACGTGCACAAACGGACGTAACTTATCAGGTGCGGTCCCATGGAAAGTACAGGTGTGATTGGGTCACACCTATACCTGCTGATAAAATGGCCGTTATCAAAAGGTCATCGTCGCCATAAACCCCGCTATGCTCCCACCTCAGCGCGCACCTGTTGAGCGTAACTTGGGTGACAAGTGCCCCTTGCTTTGAAGGTTGGGTGCGGACCTCGTATTTCACCCCACTAACTTGAGGGCTATCAAATAGAATAACGTCAGTAGGTCTGCTGTTCAGCAAAGGCCGATACTAAGATTACTAGCGATCAATACATGATGCGTGCATAAAAAGGTTAACAAAAGCGATAGGGCTCTGTCGGAGGTCCTTCAGGACAAGGGATTGAGCGCTGGTATGTAGGACAAACGAAATGATTTCGATAATGTTTAGCCTAGAAAGGAAAACATCGATAAATTTAGGTATAGAACGCTACAAGGGCACATTGTCTAACGCCGTTTGTAAAAAAAAACGACACCAGTTACTTTCTTGCAAGACTGAACAATATTGGCACAGGTGTACCATTTGACCAAGCGAGGCTTGAGTAAAATGCAGGAGACTTTTTATCAGAAAACCAAAGAAAAATTCTTTCGATGTGTAATTTTCCAAAATTGGGCCATAAAGAGCATGGTATTGGCATGAAGTAACTTGATATCTTATTTCCTCGTAGTCATCGTTCTAATATTTGCCTACGGGCCCTCCTTTCACTATTGTGTCCATTGTTCTGTACTGTGACGTACGAGGAAACGATCTACCTTAGCTCCTCCCACCTTTGCTTACAAAGGTGTTGGCTGTCCACTGAGAAGGTATAAATACCCTCGCACCTCAAGAGCGTCATTAGGCAGTAAGACTGCAACTTTACAGCGCGTCTGACGTTCAAGATCTATCAAGGTAAGAATTTGACTGTTTTATTGTTTCTTCTGGCGATGTTTCATGTTAAGTTTGTATCAAATCACAACTTTTGTCCCGTGCTGCACTTCAATCGGCTATTCCATTCCTTGCAGTTTTTTATTCGTTTTAAAATTTGTCACGCATACTATTCAATTTACTTGTCACGCCGGTTGGCTGAAATTCGGAGCTTACATTAGTAAAATACACGTTGGAGGAACGAGGAAAGTGTTCTTGTGTGCATCCCGCATAACCACATTTATGCCTAAGATATCTTTATGAAAACGGGTTTACGAGATTCAACTTAAAATGCTTTTCATGGAGTTCGGAGGTTAACAACGTTCTACCCTTCTTGAAACTCCCTAGTATAGGAAATGCCATAGATATTTAAGTAGCTTGTATCTTAAACTGTCAAATCATACAGCAGGATGTCTGTACCAGTCAGCCCGACAGAACAATATCTTACCTTACGAGTTTTTTTTTCTGTGTATACTGATGATTTATTAGTTTATGATCATTAGTCATTACAACAGACATTTGACCCCTTAGCACTAATCTTGAGCATGTTTACCTGAGAGAAAGTATTCTTCACATCACACCTGTTTTCTCAATGTCCAGATATGTACAATATGGCGAGTCGTCCGTGGCTGACGGGTGTGACATCAGTCGTGATGGTGTACGTACTAGTGGTGGTGCAGGCCCAGGGTGAGTAAACACACCGACATGTTTTTGACAGACTGGTCCTACCAGTATCTTACATGTGACAGCATTCCGAATTTACATGGTATCCTACATATATGCTTTCTGTCATCAAGAGAAAGAAACCGAGGGGCTGGAAACGGCTGGAATTTAAAAAAAATTGTATTCGTGGCTTTCCTCCTGGTCAGACACTGCCATACTATTTGACTTTGTAAGCTAGGTTCGTACTTGTAAGTTGGGACATGACGTATGAAACACAGTCACGCGCGTGGTAACACTAGCTGAACAACGTAATCTTGATTGGTGTTACTTTGGCTACGAAAAGTCCGCTAACGTACAGGTAAGTCTAATTACACTTACACACTTGTTACATAGGTCTTGTTCAATACGCTCGCGGCTAAAGCTGTTGACATAAAAGAAGCTACATACGATTTATCGGAATAAGATCTACAAAGGCCATAAAAAATATTCTAAAGGTGGGCCATGCAAAATGCGTGATAGTATGAAACGTTTGCTAAAAGCTTCTGCAATAGTCCAATATCGATAACGTATTAGATTTTTTAATATTCATTGCTTGTGTCATGGCATGGTAATAAATGACATCCGTGCAGAATGACAACAGCCCTATTGAAATAGGCCAACGTCTGTACCTGAAGTCCGAACAGTCACGTTTTGCGCCTAAAATGCTGCCTTTGTGTCGGGCTACTATACTAGCATCCCAAAGCCTTCATTCCATTTCAACTATGACCTACTTCCGTTCCTACCCCTGTCCACGGGCCATTCTTACAAACGGGTTTTTAATGATTGCTTTTACTTCTACAGGAGTGATAGACCCGCCTGATGTGAACGAGTGTCTTAGCAGTCCGTGCGGAAATGGCGGGACGTGTCTGAACGGGAGAGGCGAGTACGCATGTCTGTGTGCTCCTGGATGGAAAGGCACCAACTGTGAGGAAGGTAACTTAACGGACTTCTTTTTTATTGAAACTCAGTATTAGTCTGAAAGAAACATTTGTAGTGTATCAACTGATATTCTGCAATCTGCGGTAAACTTTTCTTTTTCATTGCGATGGATTATACAACGGACTACTGTGTGTATACGCGTGGGCTTGCGAGTGTGTGTGTGTGTGTGTGTGTGTGTGTGCGTGTGTGTGTGTGTGTGTGTGTGTGTGTGTGTGTGTGTGTGTGTGTGTGTGTGTGTGTGTGTGTGTGTGTGTGTGTGTGTGTGTGTGCGCGCAAAAAAAATGTAGATACATATACATATTTCAAGTTTTCTTTTTACACATCCAAATATAAAATCATTACTAAAATGTGGACTTTGTGTCTTGGCAGTGCTGACGTCTCCGGACAACAGAGGAACAGAGTTTGTGGTCGGCTTCCTGCAGAACCACGGAGCCAGCGAACTCGAGCTGTTCATCACCAGCGCGAGTTCAGAGCCCGCCAACGTCAACATCACTGCTCCAGGTGCCAGCTACACGGAGCAGCTGGTCGTGACTGACGCAGCTGTGCAGGTGGTCACCCTGCCGCGCTCCGTCATGCTCACCGGACACGAGCGGGCTCAGAAAGGCGTCCTCGTCACCGCCGACCGCGAAATCATCCTGTACGGCGTCAACAAGGAAAGGCACACCACAGACGGGTTCCTGGGTCTTCCTGTCGACGTTCTCGGCAAAGAGTATTTCGTGGCTTCCTACAATCCTGCGTTTCGGGAGTATCCGTCCGAATTCGCCATCTTCGGTGTTGAAGACGGCACCTCGGTCAGCGTCACTTTGAAGGGGACTGTCTACCATGACGGCAGGGACTACTATGCAGGGAGCGTCATCACGTTAACGCTAGACCGTCTGGAGGCTGTACAGTTTCAGGGCAGATACCTGTCGGATCTTACAGGTACCCACATCGTATCGGACAAGCCGGTGTCTGTCATGTCCGGCGTGCGGTGTGACAAGGTGCCGAACCAGTACGCCGCGTGTGATCACCTGGTCGAACACGTCCCGCCCGTCAACACCTGGGGACAGCGGTTCGTGACGGTCCCGCTAGCCGTGCGTCAAGCAGGTGACATCTTCCGCCTAGTGGCTGCTAGGAACGGCACCGTTGTCGACGTCACTGATGTACCGCCTCGTACGCTCGACGCAGGCGACTTTTGGGAGCTGGACCTTTCGTCCAGCACCTACAAGACCATCACCTCCTCGCAGCCGATCATGGTACTGCAGTACAGCAAGGGGCAGGATTCCGACGGCATCGCCACGGATCCCTTCATGATGTACCTGCCGCCGGTGGAGCAGTTCGCCGCCGACTACACCTTCGCCACGGTCGACGCACTGTCCACGGCCTACACCAGCTACGTTAACATCGTCATCAAGACATCGCAAACGTCGGGGCTGACGTATGACGGCAACCCGCTACCTTCCTCCACGACCTGGTCGCCCATCCCAGACACCGATCTGTCCGCTACACAGCTTCACATCAGCACCACGGGAACACATAAGATCAAGCATGAATCCGCGATTGTCACCTTCTCCCTGTTCTACTACGGCTTCTCCTCCTATGACTCCGTGGGTTTTCCCGGGGGTCTCCGACTGGCCAGCATCTCCGGCGGATGTGACGTCACAGAACCAATGGTTGGCGACGGCATCGACAACGACTGTGACCAACTGGTGGACGAGGAGCTACTGAACGGAATGTAAGACTTGTCGTGACTTTTGCCTTGCTAACATTACAGCTTTGTCAGATAGTTAAAATTCCAAACTTTTATACTAATGATTTCTGTCAACAAATGTTTTCTCATACTGAATTCATTTCCAACATTGATAAACATGTTGAACACTGAAAAAGCCTCTCCTTTTCGAAGATTATGCCTTCCTGTGCAAACCACATGACCTTTTTACTAGCTTAGGCTCATTCTTAGGGGTATAAACATCGGGTGCTAAACACATCAATGGTCTTGAGTTTTCCCCCTTCTCAAACAATGTATGTATTAATATGAACATTCTAATCCCCAGAGATGATGACGGTGACGGTCTCATTGACGAAGATTTGGCTGACGTCAATCATGACGTGGATGAGTGTGAACTCGCATTGGACGACTGTGACCCTGACGCAGTCTGTGTGAACACACATGGGTCATACAAGTGCGAGTGTAAACCTGGCTTCACTGGAGATGGCAAGACCTGTTGGAGTGAGTAACTTTCTTTTTTACTTTACAGAGGACCTGTGGGTTGTTTTCTGTTTTCTTCTTTGTTGTTAGTCTAGGCAGTGTATTCACGGAAAGTGCCATGAAAACAACGATCCCCTGACAAGCCACACTAAGATAGGCCAGACCTAAAACAAGTTCTAACTGCTCATGTTTCTTTTCCTTTTGAACTGTCTCTGATACATACAGCCAGGAGCACGTGTGTTGCATTTGGAGACCCCCACTACATCACTTTCGACGGGCGCACGCACCACTTCCAGGGCGCGTGCACGTACACACTCACACGGAACTGTCAGAACAACACACTGCCCTACTTCAACGTCGAGACCGGGAACGAAAACCGCGGCAACCCGCGCGTCAGCTACGTGACAGATCTCACCGTGGAGGTCTACAACCACACAATAGTGGTGGAGAAGAACAAGATTGTCTATGTAAGTTTACCAGATACACACAGTATACTTTGTTCTTTGACTCCCAATTAATGCATTCCTGGGTGAGGCGCTGGGTTAATAGACACGCATAGTCACGTCTATATTGTATACATGGCAGTCTCTCGGCTTTAATTTACAGCCAAACGTACGATTCCTTCTTCCCAGATTGACCAGCTGATCACAACTCTGCCTGCCGAACCACGGGTTGGGCTAACAGTCAAGTTCGTCGGTCGGTACGTTACCATAGAGACAGGCTTTGGACTGAAGGTGTCGTTTGACGGGAGTCACCGCGCTGAGGTCGTCCTGCCCGACCTGTACCAGGGCGCCCTCTGCGGACTTTGTGGGAACTACAACGGCGACGTCAATGACGAATACCTGACATCTGGCGGCACACAGGCTGCTGACGTCGTGCAGTTTGGCAACAGTTGGCGGGTTGAGAGGGAAGGCGACCAGTAAGTGATTTTTACTATGGTATGAGTACGCTTACGCATTTATAACGAATCACATTGGAAGGGAGTATTTGACAATGTCATACGGTACCGTTACCTTTGCAATCCGTAATGCACTGCTATACTATTCTATGCACTTTACTTCGGAAACCTATCCGCGGCCGAGAATAAAATTTTGGCCGTATTCAACTGCGCATTATATTAACTAGTGCCGGTAACTTTAATTTAAATCCTTACAGGTGTAACGAGAACCCAGAACCTCCCACGCAGTGCAGCGACGCCCTCCAGCAGACTGTGTCGGAACTGTGCGGAATTCTGAACGACCCAAACAGCGTGTTCGCTTCCTGCTACTCAGCCCTCAATCCCGAGGTATCAACCCTACAAGTCTGCCTCTTTTCGAATCTAGTGTATGTTATAAGAAGTACACCGTTGGCCTGCGCATTTCAGTTTGCTCACAGCAAGTTCTGCTTACCGATAACGTTCACGTTACCATGAGTGCGATTAATTGGAAAATTGGGTTTTCCCAAGCTCTTTCATCCAACTAAAGTAATACCGGTAGCATCTATTGCACACATGTGAAAATTCCTGTTCCTTATGCCGAATAGTGCTCACGCAAAGGCAAAAAAGGAACATGCCTGTCCTTGGTGCTGAATGCTGTCCACACATCTATGAATAGACCTGTCCCAGGCACGGAATACCATTTGTTATCATGTTGATGTATATTATGTTTACAATAGTTTTCTTTTTCTTGTCATCATTGCCAGTGTTTTACAATATTTTAACTTTGGATGTACTTCCTTTTTCCCCTACAGGGTACTGTTGAGACCTGTATGTATGACTTGTGTGCCCAGGACGGAGACATCACATCGCTGTGTAACAACCTAGAGGCCTACACCGACTCCTGTGCTGAAGCTGGCATCAATATCGGGACATGGAGGAATGCAACTTTCTGTCGTAAGTTTTCCTTTTGCAATATTCTCAGGCTTATATGTATACTATACCTTCCCAGAAAACAATGTCTCCAGATAACTCCATTTTACAGAAGTGCAAAATATATAAAGATTGGGGTCACGACAGAACTTAGAATATACATGTAACTGAATTCCTTGAACTGTAAAATTTCAAAGTGAAGTGTTTCAGTTTGTGCACAGCATCCACAGCCATTGTCTAACCTAAGTGAAATTTCCTCCCCACAGCACTCTCCTGCCCAACCAACAGTCACTACACCTCCTGTGCCAGCGCCTGTCCTGCCACCTGTACTGACGTATCTGCACCCCAGTACTGTAACCGCACGTGTGTGGAGGGCTGCGAGTGTGATGATGGACATGTCCTAAGTGGAGGGGACTGCGTTACCAGGCAACAGTGTGGCTGTACTCGTGGTGGATATTACTATGCAGTAAGTACATGACTTTATGATAAAAAAGTGAAACCATTGTTTCAGAAGCTCACAAAGCAATTGCTGTACCAATGCTATTCTTGATGTGTTTTGTGATATTTTTTTCCCGAAGGTTGGAGAAACATGGGGAGAAGGTTGTAACCGCCACTGCCAGTGCATCAATAAGAACAACATCCAGTGTACAGAGGTCAGGTGTGATGAAAACTCTTTCTGTGGGATCCAGAATGGAATCCAAGGATGTCACTGCAACAGTGGCTACCACGGCAATGGGTCTTACTGTGAATGTGAGTATGGCATGCATTTTTAGTAGTAGAGTACTACTAGTGCAGTAGTATGATCTGTTTCTGTTGTTTTTATATAACGTTAGACCCTATAGATTACAATATCCTTGTAACCTCAGTATTCCGTAAGCTGCTTTGTTTTCATTCAGAGAATTGTACATGTTACATCAAAGTTGCTCACAGATGTAGATGCAGTAAAACTTCTTCATTTAGTAAAACTGTTTCTCCTTTGCTTGTAGTTGTGGATGCCTGTCAGAACAGCCCATGCCACAATGGTGCTTGTGCTAATGACAACAGTGGTGGATACGTGTGTACATGTGCAGCGGGCTGGACTGGCACTGACTGTGATGAAGGTATGTTTACCATACAAGGACACCTTTCCTTTAAAAATTTTTTCTATCACAAAATTCAGGCAAGTTCTATACAGTTGTGAACCAACTTCTTATGCTATAACGTTAATAGTATAGCTGACAACATGTCATTTTGTTACAGATGTAAATGAGTGCCTGCAGGGATCACACAGTTGCCATGCCAATGCCACCTGTTCCAACACAGAGGGAAGTTACACCTGTACCTGCGGGGATGGCTTTGTAGGAAACGGCCAGAGCTGTACAGGTAGAACACTGTTGTCTGTTACGTTGTCTAAAAACAGAACTTGATTAGCATAGACACATTGCATAGTAAGAAAAGTGATTTAATGATTTAGAAATTTACAGACAATTGATGTTACTTTTTCTTGAATTCTTCTCCTCAGATATAGATGAGTGTACCTCTGGTACCCATGGTTGCCATGGTGACATGACTTGTACAAACACAGTGGGAAGTTACACCTGCACCTGCCCTGGGGGATTTGTTACTAACGGAAATGTCTGCACAGGTAACACAATTTTAAACAGTGATTATTCAATTTTCTTGCTCCTTAGGAAAAAAACTACACAATACATGTTTCTAACTCTGTCAATACTATTATAAATGATATGGCTCATTTGTGTACTCTTCTCTGCCTTAGATATTGATGAATGTGCCTCCGGAGTCCACAGTTGTCATCCTGATGCTTATTGCACCAACACCCCTGGCAGCTTCCACTGTACCTGCATGCCAGGGTATCAGGGTAATGGCCAGACATGCACAGGTATGTTGTACATTGTATTATGGTGCACTATATTGAAGAAAAATTATCAGTATAGCTTTTTCCCCCATCAACATAAACCTTGTTAACAGCTTGAGAATTTGCCTCTCTTCTCTTGAATTGTTACGTGTTGTATTGGTTCCTGTTCATTGATTTGCCATATTTTTCTACACACTGATATTAAGAAATTTTGATTAATTTAAATGAACACTGAGAATAATGGTGATCAGTGATCATCAATGACAGTTGTCTGATTTGAAACACATTTTGTGTAGATTGCTTATAATCTAATCATCTGGTGTATAAAAGTAGTACAAGTCAATAGATCAAGAGTTTTCTATGCCACTGTACACTACTTCATAGCCGTCATCAATTTCTGTTCCCAGACATCAATGAGTGCACAACTGGCTCCCACAACTGTGACCAGCAACATGGCATCTGTACCAATATGGTTGGAGGGTTCACCTGTAAATGTGAGGAAGGATACAGTGGAGATGGGAGGACATGCACAGGTAAAGTTTTCAAGTTGGTTATTGCACTCTGATTGGTGGGGGGGGGGCACTTTTGCAGTACGGAATAGGTGGGTGGGGCAGACGGTCAAAAACAATTCATAGAGAGATGGTACCTAAAATTATAGCAGCTGTCCTAACTGTCCCCCTTAATTATCAAAGAGAAAAGCCCTTTAGACATACTGGTATTCATTGTTATCTGCCAAATATCCAAAGAAAACTGAATGCAACAGACATATTGCACTTTTTGAGGAACAATATAGGAAGTTTCAAACTTGACTTAACAAGGATTAGTAGGAAAGTTGCCAGACTTTGTTCAATCATCTACAGCAGCACAATTAGGAAACATTGTCCAAAGCAGACTAAGCACAAATCTGCTTCCTGGACTTCTTTTCAGACCTTGCAGCCTGCCGCCCTGGTAGCAACTCTTGTGACTCCAATGCAGACTGTGTGACTGTAGGGGGACAGTATACCTGCACATGCAGGGATGGCTTTTCTGGAGATGGAATAACATGTGAAGGTTAGCCTCATCAGATATCTCATTGTTTTTAGAAATCTTCTTATATGAATGTCAAAAATCATTGGAAAGTATAGCAAGACTAGACTCAAATAGGCATTTGCCTGTCGTATTAGACAATGAAATCACATAGCTACTGCTTACCTACCCTGTTTTTTTAGCAAGGCTGCCATGGCTGCAACTTAACTCTGACATGTGAATCAAATATCATTGTATCAAATATCAAAAAGGTATTGCAGGACACTCAATAATCACTCATAATTACAATTTATTCATTCTCTTATGTTTCTCTCCATGATTCATGATTAAAAAGTCACCTGAGCAGGCTTAAAGAGATTTGTTCTCTCATGCTGATGAATTTGATCGTTCATGAAATGCTCAAGTTGTTTCCTTTTTCTCCTCCCCTCTCCAACAGATGTAGATGAATGCCAGTCAGGTAGTGATGACTGCTCCCCCTCAGCAGCATGCACCAATACTGTGGGTGGTTTCAACTGTACCTGTCCAAATGGCTACATTGGTGATGGCAGGACATGCACAGGTATAGAACCCTGGAACATGCCTTAGACAGGCCTTTCAGCACCAAGGAAAGATGCTGCTTCAGCAGGAAAAGCATTTGCTGTTCTGTGCCTATGTGTCTGCCACACATTCGAATTTAATGATGATGAGTTACTGAGCTGCCTTTCTTGTGAATTACCAGGACTAGTCATGATAGTACGTAGTAGCCTGAAAGTCATGCTTATCCTGAGTTGCTTTTCTGCAAAACTTCTTGCATCTTGATTGAAACCTGAAGTTGTTGAACAGAAGGCCTTTTATTTCTTTGCTGCTAGCCCTTACTTTTGATTATTATTGTCAGAATCATTTTGCTCATTTCCTTTATCATTTATCCATTTCCTTTCACAGTGGATCTGACGAGTGACTGTGTGGACACGCCCTGCCAAAATGGAGGCACATGTGTGCAGGAGGACGGAGGTTACAGGTGTCACTGTGCTGACGGCTGGGAGGGAAACACCTGCCAACTGTGTATGTCTTACTTCTTTGGTTGTGAACTATTTCTATCCTTTTTCTCCTCTCTTGTGAAATTCATACAAAACAATTGGATTCTTTGAAAATGGGCAAGGCCAAGGAGATTGTTTAACTTTCAACTGTTAAGGAAAAGAATTCATCTCTTCTATAATTCATGCATTTCTTTTTTCTATAGTAAAATTCTCATTCAAAACTGCAACTTTAAATGTATTGTATTTCTGTGTTCTGCAGTCACCTGTGATGGCCGGGCTCCTGGGCGCTACAGGAACCCTGATGACTGTGGAACGTACTATGAGTGTGTAACTGGACACCCTCTGTACCTGAGAGACTGTGCACCAGGGAATACAGCCTACAGTCCCTTAACAGACAGGTAGGGGGCATTGCTTGACTATATACACAAAGATATACATGGATGATGGACCATATACATGGACATAAGTCATTCCTTTGTTTTGCAAAATGTGACACTAACTTTTGTTTTCCCCAGATGTGAGTGGAGTTGGGAGGTGCCTGGATGTGAGCCTCACTGTGATGTCCCATGTCAGAATGGTGGCACCTGTACAGCCCCCAACACCTGCACCTGTACCTCTGCATTCACTGGAGACACCTGCCAACAAGGTGTGTAGATGCAATCTGTTTGCCTTTAGTTTAGGGTGTAAAGTTGCAAATTGTGATTCTAAGCTGTAAAATGTATTTGCTTTGATGACTACTATGATTGCTAATCTAAGCTACATTATCACATATGCCTTTTGCATTTGTCAGTTTAAAAAGTCACATGTAATCTTTTTCAGGTGTAGGAGGTAATGGTGATGATGACAGCAACTCACAGAAGATCATCTTCCCTGGTCCCAGAGGTGTTGATAACCATGCCAAGATGGAGACCACATTGTCTGAGGACTTAACAAGCTTTACTCTATGTGTGCACATGCGCTCCAACATGGCCTCCAGCAATCAAATCAGCTTGGTCAGCTACGCGGTGTCAGAACATCACAACGAGCTTCTCCTGTTTGTTAATGGTGGATTTAGAGTGAGTATACAATCGTTTTCAACATTATACCTCTGCTATCTAAGGTATATACATGTATTGCCAGATATGTAAAACTGACCAATGTAATAATTGTCTTGTTGACGCATTATTTTGATTATGCTATGCATATTGTAATCTTGCAGCTAATAAAACAGCTCATGCCATTGTTTATTTTTTCAGTTATACATACAGAGTTATACCCAAATGGCGGACCCACCAGTTTGGGATGGTGAATGGCACGCAATATGTGCTACCTGGCGCAGCAGCGATGGAGCTTGGCAGCTCTACGCTGATGGCGTGCTGACGGCTTCAGGCTCTGGGTTTAACGTGGGAGGGAGAGTACGCAGAGGCGGCACATGGATTCTCGGACAGGACCAAGACGTAGTTGGGGGAGGATTCGACGCAAACCAGGCGTTCATTGGAGAACTGTCGGAAGTGAACCTCTGGGACCGCGTGCTGTCTCCAGCCGAAATAGGAGCGGACTGGGCGGCATTCTGTGATTACCATGGCAACCTGATTGACTGGGATACAACTAACATCGAAGTCTTTGGAGAGACCAGCAGGGCAGAGTATCAATGCAGTAAGTAGTACATGCTCATTTATATATGATGTACATTGCAGCTTATATATACAGTATTACAATACTGTAATGTACAGTAATCTACATTATGTTTGTGTCCTTGGGGGTAAATTGTAGACTGCAGTTTTAAGCAGTGAAACATTTGCTTTGGTGATTACTGTAATTGCCAACAAGGTATTGGTGAAAAGTCCCTTTTGTGATATTATTTTATTCTTTACCACTGAGTATGTCTTAGACAGGTATTTCAGCACCAAGGAAAGATGCTGTCATGGATGTCAAACGGCACTGTATTTTCTCTTTCATGTAAACTTGCAGATGGTGATTCTAAGCTGTAAAATGTACATGTATTTGCTTTTGTGACTACCAAGCTACATTATCACACATGCCCATAGCATTTGTTGGTTTAAAAAGTCACATGTTGTCTGTTTCAGGTGCACCAGATGATAGTGATGCTGTACCAGGGGACTCACAGAAGATCATCTTCCCTGGTCCCAGAGGTGTTGATAACCATGCCAAGATGGAGACCACATTGTCTGAGGACTTAACAAGCTTTACTCTATGTGTGCACATGCGCTCCAACATGGCCTCCAGCAATCAAATCAGCTTGGTCAGCTACGCAGTGTCAGAACATCACAACGAGCTTCTCCTGTTTGTTAATGGTGGATTTAGAGTAAGTATACAATCGTTTTCAACATTATACCTCTGCTATCTAAGGTATATACATGTATTGCCAGATATGTAAAACTGACCAATGTAATAATTGTCTTGTTGACGCATTATTTTGATTATGCTATGCATATTGTAATCTTGCAGCTAATAAAACAGCACATGTCATTGTTTATCTTTCAGTTATACATACAGGGTTATACCCAAATGGCGGACCCACCAGTTTGGGATGGTGAGTGGCATGCAATATGTGCTACCTGGCGCAGCAGCGATGGAGCTTGGCAGCTCTACGCTGACGGCGTGATGACGGCTTCAGGCTCTGGGTTTAACGTGGGAGGGAGAGTACGCAGAGGCGGCACATGGATCCTCGGACAGGACCAAGATGTAGTTGGGGGAGGATTCAACGCAAACCAGGCGTTCATTGGAGAACTGTCGGAAGTGAACCTCTGGGACCGCGTGCTGTCTCCAGCCGAAATAGGAGCGGACTGGGCGGCATTCTGTGATTACCATGGCAACCTGATTGACTGGGATACAACTAACATCAAAGTCTTTGGAGAGACCAGCAGGGCAGAGTATCAATGCAGTAAGTAGTACATGCTCATTTATATATGATGTACTTAAAAGCTTTGCAGGACCTGAGGATGTCTTAGACAGGCTTTTCAGCACCAAGGAAAGATGCTGCCATAATCGTCAATCTGCACAGTATTTTTGTATTGATTTTTTCCAATGTATACAATTTTGAACTGAAAGATTTATGAAAAGTGGTGTAATAGTACATGTGTTTATTTTCATTTTTCATACTCCCTGTTATATATGAATTGTATTCAATCAGTTATGAACTTCAATAGCTCCTTAGCTTTGTTCTGATTGCTTCCTCTTCCCTTTGACAGATGCCGTGGATGTGACGAGTGACTGTGTGGACACGCCCTGCCAAAATGGAGGCACATGTGTGCAGGAGGACGGAGGTTACAGGTGTCACTGTGCTGATGGCTGGGAGGGAAACACCTGTCAGGAATGTAAGTCTGAAATGCACTGCAAACTTCTATATTTCAGCTTAACTTCCACGATTTGATATTCAAACAATTGGGAAAACTATGGTTCATTCATGTCCCAAATATAGAAAAATTACCTTTGGTGATGATAGGTCAGGAAGTATGGCAGTAAAGACAAGGAAGTTCTTCTCTTAAACAGGACGGTCAAGTTCTTGCTTAAAACCTACTGCAGTTTCCAACATGTTGTACTTCTGTTCTCTCCAGTCACCTGTCAAGGCAGATCTCCTGGACGCTACCCAGCAGACTGTGGGAAGTACTATGAGTGTGTACCTGGCCACCCTCTGTACCTGAGAGATTGTGCCCCAGGCAACACAGCCTACAGTACTGTGACTGACAGGTAGGGGGCATTGCTTACTCCTTTGCTGTCTAGACACTGGAGACATACCAGTAATTCTTACTAAGAATTAGCACTAAGATAAAATGGCATTGCTCTAGCAGAAATTTGCCATAAGTAATATAAGGTTATCCCTGTGTATTTTTGTCTCTTGTATGTTTGTTCCATAATGTCATAAAATCCAAGTTCGCTCTTGACATTTTTTACACCATCTTATCAGGTAGGAAGACATGTTGTGAAGACCATATTGACCAAAAATACACAACATCTAGTCTACTTCAAAATTGTGACAATGATTTTTGTCTTCTCCAGATGTGAGTGGAGTTGGGAGGTGCCTGGATGTGAGCCTCACTGTGATGTCCCATGTCAGAATGGTGGCACCTGTACAGCCCCCAACACCTGCACCTGTACCTCTGCATTTACTGGAGACACCTGCCAACAAGGTGTGTAGTTCTGTTTGCAGTACAGTTTTTCCTATAATAGACAATGCTTTTTGTTCCTTCTGTTCATTATGGTGGATAGATGTTGCATTCAGACTATTGTTAACTTCTTGTTCAACTGGAAAAGCAGACTCAAAAACTTCTGAGTCACCACCAAAGAAACCAAACACTATCTACCAGTTCCTATTCAAGAAATTCCTCCACCCATCAGAGTAGCAGTAACTTTTTCATGCCTACTGTATTTGTTTGACATTGATGTCCTGTAGTCTGACTTTATGCTGTTCATGCAATTCTTTTCAATCTATTATCATTAATGTGAATTAACATCACATACTGTGCCCTACTCCACAGCTGTTAACACCTTTACATGTGATGGAAGGACGTCCAACTCTTACCGCCCTACCGGCCAGTGTGGCACAGAGTACTACGTCTGCATCCCTGGTCACAGTTCTCCGGCCACCATGAACTGTCCGGCTGGACTGATATTCAACAATGCCAACCGCGTGTGCGACTGGCCAAGCAATGTGTCTGATTGCTAAACATGATAATTTTTGCATGGAGAAGATAGAGGAAATACACATGTACAATAACTTATATATGAATTGTAGGGATCTTGAATACTTTGAAGGATTCAGAGAAGTTTTGTTTGTTGCTACTTCATATGACATGTATGACCACTACTAGATAGGGTAACTGCTGCAACTATCAAGAGGCTTTCAAAAACCACCTGTTTGATGACAAACATACAGAACATGTTTCTTTGTTCTTGCTTATCTTTCATCATAATATTATAATGCATGATTCCTTCTTAGAGAAGTCAAATAGTTTTATAAAACCTTTTTAAACATCAATGTTTCTTTATCTTTAAAGTAAGACTTTTGTATTCCTTAATATTATTCATCACTTTGGAGTTGAGTAGAGTAGGGGAGGAAGTATTGCCATAAGGAAGTACAGTATTGTTTCTTTCCAGCTGTTTGTTTGTCGGTGTGAAATATTGAATATACTGTATGTCAAATAAAAATCCCCAGGAAAATGAAATACAGGCTGAGTATGAATCAATGGCTATAAAGCAAAGTTATAGTTGGATATTGAAGTATTGCTTGAAGGAATAGTACAAGGAAAGAAAAATCTGTGCCATACCCTCAAGGGTTGACAAGGATAGGTAATACAATTTAAAAGATGTCCCAAATCATAGTGGTTTCAGGAATAATACATTGTACATTGGTGAAAAGTCCTTGCTGCCTGGAGGTCATGCATGGTTAGCAACTACCAAGGTCACTGTTCCCAAAAAGGTTATTGACCCTGGTATGTGCTCAAGTGGCAGGTACTTGAGGTCAAGAAAGTAGACGCCAGGTAAATGGGTAAACAGCCAAGCTTGTATTCCCTGCAAGGTTTAAAACTGTTATCATTCAATTATTAATACATTTCTATCTGTGCAGCTGTCTATTCCTGTCAATGTTCCCTAAAAGGCAATGGTTCCTGCTAACTGAGGTAAACAAATGTTACTTGAGGCCAAGAAAGGAGAGCCTTGGTAAATGAGAAAATGGCCAAGCTTGTATTCAAAAGTCACCTCAGGTAAAGTAAGGGGAGCTTGTTTGGTAGGTCAATAGCCAAGATTGTATTCCCTGTCAGGTTCAACAGTATCATTTGACTTTTGGTCATCATACGCTTGTCTGCCATGACAAGATCATCAACCGTCATCATTCATAAAAGGTTATCGATGCTGCTCCCACTTACTGTTACTTGAGGCCTGGAAAGAAAAGCTGTTGCAAATGAGAAAATGTCCATGCAGACTGTATTCATGCATGGTCAGGTCTAACTTTGAACTTTGTTAACATATCCTTGTCCACCATATTACAAATGTACAATATGATCATCTGTCGCTGTCATTGTTTGCAAAAGGTTTTCGACCCTAAATGTGAGAAACAAGTGTTATTTCAGGCCACATTCAGTCAAGTTTAATTATCTAGGACATTGGATCTTTATACTGTGATCTTTCATATCCTCAAACTTGTCCTGCACATTGTACGATGTGCCTATCATATCAATGATACCCATCCCTAGCTGTACAGCCCCCTACATATTTGCAAATTCCTTTTTAGATTGATGTGTCATGACAGCATCATTTTGAAAGGATTTCACCTTATCTAGTTGGCTAAATTTCTCATTTTGGAAAGTTTTCAATTTATTGACTTAGGAAATCAGGTGGAGATCTATAGTTCAAAATTTGCCTGAACAAAGTGGCTAGAGACCTAAGGTTCCTGCTGAAAAAGTAGTTTACAATCCACTGGAGAACACTGCTGCAGTTGTTTTTAGAAGACAATGCACAAGGTGCACTGACCTTGTTAGCACAATGTACACATGCCTAGGGTCGTGCCAGTAACTGTGGGGTCAACTTTGTCCTTATTATTCGGGTGGCTATATAAGAAAGGCAAGCTACTCTTATAACACCCCAAGCTTTACAGAATATAGCTTATGTGCTTTGTTTTGGGGGCTGACAAAGCCAAGAGAGAAAAATATTGTGAAGTTACTAGAAAAGTGTCTGATCCATTTACTACTGAGCTGCCAAACTACTGTCTTGATCCTCTCCCACTTCTCTCACTGGCACTACCAAAGTGTTCCATAACTAAACATACACAGTCAGTGGCCTATTGTACAAATGCATCGGTAACATTACTACTGGCCAGACATGAAATTTTCATTTCTATAGTTATGCCATGAAGTCTTCACTTCAGATTACATACACATGCATACATCCTGCTATGTAATCCATCTCATGTCCCTGTTTGCCATCTCATGTATTTAACTTTAAGTCTATTGGATACATAGTTATTAAAAGTGTATCAAAAACATCATTAGGTAGTGTTGTTGGCTTAGGCTTGCTATGGTTGATTTTCTGCATTCCTCTCACAACTGCCTGCTGTCACTTTGGGTATCATTGCAACTTGATTAACTGGTAGGAAAGGTAACACTACTACTAACAGTGACTTGGGTCCAAAGTGCACCTATGCAGTGTTGTCTGCCATCTACAACAAGCCTTTCAAATCTATATCATAACAACTGCAACACCTGCAATTTTTCATTTTAATAAAATGAGGGGTATAGGACTACTTTTTTTTACATTATTCATGCCACAAATGTATTGAATTGATCCTTCAACTGCACTTTCATGTTGGATACCACCCAGTGAACTTTTAAATGCCCTTTGAAATAAACCTTGTGACGCACAAAGCAGACAAACACTGTGATTAGCAGGGTTGGGCTCAAGGTTGGACTGACCTTACACTCAGTGAAGGGTCAAAGCTGGTGTTTTGCCCCCCTCCCTTATCATACATGTATTATACAAGTGCCATGTGTTTATGTCAGGGTAGTCAATGTCATCAATGACTAAAACAAACAATATACATTTAAAAATTTATTCATCCACCAGTTCTACAATATTTTAAAGTAACATGGTGAGGACTTGCAGTGTTCACATACTACATGTAGCAGCGAAAGGATGGAACATTTTTACACAAACTGAATAAAATGTTTAAAACAAAGATGTAATCCAGTATCTCAAATGACTTTCAATTTCCTAGATGGAATGCTGCGAATGTTTTTTTGCATATGAATGAAGCACAAAGATAGCAGTACCGTCAAGACATTGTTTTCAGACAAGTGAACTATTACAGTGTAGTGTGTGCAAAACTGAAAATACTAAGTATAATGCAAAGTATACAATAATTTCACTGCTTAGTGATAATCTCACAATACTAGGAATAATGAGTAGGATGTCTTTTATAAACATTCAGCATAATAGCCCTGAACTCATATCCTTCCCATCCTGAGGTGTCTACAAAACAATACTTGTTCTATTCAAATTTTTATAAATGAGCATTTGTTACTGGTCTGTGCCTGTCATTAAAATCTTGACTTCATGTTGAGTTGTACCCAAATGAGCATTTACAAGTGAAATAAAATAGGCAAAAGGACTCAGTGATGTCAACTCAACTGATTGTTAATAACATGTAACAAATGTTACCACTCTTTGACTCCTGACTGAATTGTTGCTTTTAACACTTGGAATGGCATGGCACAAAACCTATGACTAAGTACTTTTCACACTTAAGTGTCCTCACAAATTGCACCGAAGAGCTTTCATAGTAATAGCAGCGTAACCAAAGTCTTAGGGAAAGTCCGTACCGTACAATCTCATCAACATTAATGACCATCAAGGTGCTAAACATGGGATATCTGTTCATATGGGGTTCCCAACAAGAAGGCATGTCAGAAACTAAACAATAATTGTTAAATATAAGCCTACTTTTGTATTAGCTACATTTCCTTCTCACAGATTATGACTGAGTCAGGTCAGTAATATCTTTTTAGCATATGTATTACTTCTTCAATTTCAGTAAAAGTTCCTTCCTTGTAATATTCTACAAACTGTAATCAGAATTCTAACCATTTCATGTGAAAATACCAGTAAATGCAGAACTAGAATAGATTCCTGGTGTAATCTGTATTGTAAACTGTTGTACATCCTTTACAGTGCCATATATGGGGGTAAGTGTACCCCTGGCCATTTGGATGGTTCCAAGAAGGGTAAAATAGATCTAGTAAATTTGCTTTTCCCCCTTGTCAATTCTGACTAAAATCCACACAATAGATGTTTATACCTTACAAATATTTCATTCAATGGCATTGTACAAGTTGTGAGAAGACTTCGTAAGTATAGTCATTAAATATCACAATGTATTTTGTTAACACATAGACAAAAGAAAAGGCTATGAAAGAAGAATCCTGAAGTACAATATCAACGAAAGGTATCTATTTTTTTGTACAAAAGGAACGCTGGAACGGTAATATAAACTGAGAGCAGCAACTGAACAGAAAATGTCTCCTATAGTACATATCAAACTTTTGAATTTTTGCTTTCATATTGACACCTGACATGTTGTATTCCGGTGGCAGCCAAGAGGCTGTTAGGATACAGTGAACCTCCGCTTGCGCTTTCCTTTTGAAACCCTTTGTGATGTCACACAGACAGTCCATCCAGGCTGCCTGTACAGAGATGACAAGAAACAAAAACAACCTGGTTAAGCTTTGGATAAAAAACACAACACATTATCTCTAAGTCTAATGCTCCATGTATTCTTTCCTGATAAATTTAGTTCTCTACTCTACATTCCACTACAAGGCAGAGAATATACCTTACATTCCGCTACATGAAAGAAAACCTGTCTAGCCAATGTTGAGGATGAAAATAATACATGATAATGCATGTAACTGGGACATGGACAGGGCATTGATGTTTCACGTGGCACTCCATCTGATCAGCAACATCCTGCCTGCATGCAAATTGAATGGACTTGAATTTGGGTTAAACATGTAACTGGGACAAGTAAAAGAAAACATTGACTTCCAGATGGTGGAAGGGAGAACTGGATAGATCTGGATGGAACAAGCTCCTAACCAAAGTGATGACTTACCAAGCTTCACATTAGCTTGCAGCACTGCGACAATTAAGTCAATTTGGCACAGAGTACAAAAATGTTCATTTCTATTGTACATATCTACGGTCATTGAAATGAAAGTTTGTGACAATGAGAGAAATAAAACAACTCATTCACCTAACATCATTTATAATATATATATACAGTACATTGTAAATAGATTGTGCAGCTTGTGACCATTAAAATAGCTTTGTTACTTAATCCATACCAGTACATATCCTTGACACAATCTGAAACAGTTCAGAAAATAGATCTGAGCACCTGGGCCAAAAGATGGGTTAAATATGTAACTGGGACAGGCAGATACAAAGCCTGTCTTCATCATCAGTTCATGTCACATGGACCTCCATGAGCAGTGTCTTCTTCCCATGAATAGAAGACACACAAGCCTGACTGACCTAACCAAATAGCTTAAGAAACATAACTGGGTCACAACATATCTCAGAACCAAACCTAAACAAACAGGGAGTGGCTTTTCAAATAGTACCATTTATTTTATGAATCTTTGACAAAAGACATTTTCTACACTGTGTGCAGGTAGTCATAGAGCACTTATCCTTGCCCTGCTCAACTAGCATGTGCTTTATTGAGCAGTTGCTACATGGTTTTGTGGCCAGTCATAACATGTATCCACAATACCTGACATGTGGCATGCAGACAAGGCCCAAGACAGGTCAGTGACCTTGAGTATAAAATATGTCTGACAGAACGGGGGTGATCCTATATACGTAACTGCATAGCCAAACAGATGCACCATGAGAATACCAAGGAGGTTGGTGAGGGTCTCTTTAAACCATCTTAGCAACAATATCATGTTCTTACCATCTCACAATATGTTATATAGCATACCTGACAACAAGCTAATCAGGTCTCCTGAAAACATTACCACCAGACTATCTAGATACTGGGGCTTATCATATGGCATGTTGTGCAACACTGGTATCTTAATCAAAAATTAATGTCATTTCATTATTGCATCATACAATTGAACATTATAGTGCATGCTACATACACAAATGCAGATATGTTGTTCAGTTGACAGTTGTTACTGCTAAAAAAACTTGCATGAGGCTCTATTCCATACTTCATGCAGTATTGCCTAATTTACTATTATTTAGACCAGAAAAGGATGGGCTTGTTTCATCAAGGTGTTCAGATACCAAAATCTGGGGCATCCTCTGCAGTGTGCTTTGTCCAAAACCAGTTGAAACCAGTCTAGACAGGGTCATCTAGTAGGTTGTTATAGTCTAAAAGAGTACACTTGCCACAAGAGGACTATACCATTGTATTATATGCAAAGGTCTCTGCAAACTATGCCGAAAATAAACCAAAAACCACTTTTGAATAAATAGTTACGACCTAATTGACATAACAAGCAGTCTATTCTCTTGGACACTGAATAGAGCATGCTTCTGGGTGTCTCCCCACCCTGCCTGAAAATGGGACAGTCCAACTTGTTTTGAAGCCAGCAGTGGCCTCACCTTTTGGGAAGGCTTTTGTGCTTGGCCACAAAGAGCACAATTGTGTGGGTTCCCCCTGCCTGACCCAGATCTTACCTTGTATGGGTATAGCGCCAAAATGGGACAGGTGGCTGTGCACATGTATGGTAGCATTCAACTTCACAATGAACTATATGGCAGGGAAAATTTCTAACCAAGCCTGACTTCAAAACCTCACAACTCGGTTAGCTGTTCAAGCAAAAACCCTCCTTAGCACAAAGACTGTGGCCTCAAAAGCTGATAAGAACAAAGACAGACATAAGTTATAGCTGCTGCATAACCTTTCATTTACCTAGTCATACTAGACTTCTTCCCTCCAAAATTGTGCATCCACTTTGACAATTTCAGTGATCACATATCTGGATAGAACCGTACTGTGTATCGTACTAAAAAAAACAACAACATAGCAATGCACCAATTTATCAATATAGTGATTTTTTCGGGATGGTTAAAGAGTGATATGTTACACTACATGATCTGTATGAAACTTATATTATTCTCTACATTACTGTAAGCAAACAGCCTGGATAATTACAATAAAAAATGTGATCATGTGATCTTATTTCAGCCCTAGGGCCTGCAGCACATCATCACAACAATGCAACAACTCAGGCACATAACTACATGTTGAGCAACTCTGTCCTACCCAACCAGTCATAAAGGTCAGCTTATTCATGAACAATCATCAAAACAATGAGGACTTCTGCAGTTTGGAAATTTCCTAGCCTTGGGCCATAAACGTTTTCTCCAGAATCATTGTGTGAATGATGATGAGTAAACGGAAACTGGGTCACGCTATCACTGTGTTGACTATACACTAATATTGTTTTTCTTATAGTTTCAGAACATTACTCAAATGAATATGATACAAACTTGATTTATGAAACAATCTACTCAATATTACAGGCAAGCAGCAGAAAAAGACAGAGAAATAGGACCAAAAATAAAAGCTCCTTTCTGGACATTTTAGTCCTTCCTGCACATGTGAACAAGGAATATGAACGATTGATTTATTGATTGCTAACCCCATAATGATCCACAAGACTGACTAAGTAGCCTCAAACAGCATGTTTTTACATCTTCATTCAGCCATTCATCAATCTTGTGTGGACCACAGATTTGTAGTCTGCTGGCATCCTGATAAAACAAGCTAGACATAGGAGTGAAATCTGCTGAGTAACAAGCACTCAAGGCTCCTGGACACTAGTAAGCACAGCTGACACAGGCTATTTTGAGGGTCCAGCTGTGGTCTTGTTGCCATGCTGGCTGAGGCTCGATCATTACAAGCAAACATTGTAATGATTGTTGGCCTCAATACACTTTATCTACCTTTCAGAAAGTCATTCTTCCTATGAACCCTTATTATAGATATGGGGCCACATCTACATAAACTGATATGGCAAAGCTATATTTGTTATATATGGACATTCTTTAAAATTTGCATGTGCTTACATGTGTATTTCAGGGTGATGAACATAGTACAGTACATGTACTGTATATTGCAATGGGACAGAGGAACAAGCCAATGAAATGGTAGAAGTCATAAAATATTGATCATACTGTTGCAAGAAAGTCACTACAAACTACAAAGAGGCAATAATATTTCATGTCTAGCCGATCAAACAATGGCTGGCCTTTACGCCAGACATGGCAGGGTATGTTTTCATTAACATGTTATAAATCTCTTCTGGATACCCTTTCTTCAATTGCCTAGGTACACAACCCTGGAAAACTAGCCCCAGATGACAGGCAGATCTATATCTTCATGCACAAAGGTATGGCATCATTTGGGAATAAAAAACAACCTTAGCATTACTGTTCTTACTGTATATAAATTATAATACACTGTATACAGCAAGAAAGCTGGGTTGGACACACCTGTAGCCACTTTTTAACTTACTTTAAGTTATTAACATGTAGAAGCTATAAAAGGGGCATGGACAGAAATTACAGAATATTTACCTTTTAACGACATCTTGCAGCTTTTTGTGGAGTACATCTGCAGTTGGCCTCTCATCAGGATTAATGGCCACCATGGACTGCACTAGGGTCTTCAGTCTGTTGTTCCGTCCACATTTCAACACTTCAAATGTCAGTTTTGGGTCGTCCTGGAGAGCCTTTCCAACGGGAACGTTCTCCTTGCCGTTTGTGATGCAGGTGACCAGCAGCAGTTTATTGCTTTCCTTGTCGTAACATGTAGTTCTCTCCATCATGGAACAGAATATGATCCCCAGAGCAAAAATGTCAGCTTTGGCAGTGTAGCTCCCTTCGAAGACCTCTGGTGCCATGAAGTAGTCAGAACCGCATGCAGAGTTCATTTGGTAAGTGTTGATGTCTGTGTTGTGGCTGAGGTTACTAGCATTGCATATCTTGGAGAGGCCAAAGTCCCCGATTTTCACAAGTGGTGGCTCCCCATTTCTTGGTTGGCACACTAGCACATTGTCTGGTTTCAAGTCCCTGCATCATGGAAAACATGAAAAGACATTGACATTATTAATTCTGAAAATAAAATATGAAGTTGAGGTGGGTGCAAATAACATTACAAAATTATGAAAGGAAACTTTCCTAAGTTGACTCAGAACCTGTGAAACAAGAACTTGAAGAAGTGCGATATTTCTCATATCTATACCCACCTGTGCACCACATTGTTGTCATGCAGAAAGGATACTGCCCCTGAAAGTTGTGTCATAAACCTTGCATTAGTCTCTGGATCAGGTTCTCTCTCCAGCAGATAGTCATTCATGGTTCCTCCATTACAATATTCCATCACTAGCCACAGGTTCAGCTGTCCATGGGGGATGTGGGGGCCCAGCTGTTTGCCACAGGGGATGTGGGAGTTCGAGAAGGGAAGTTGGTGGTATGTCTTCCCCTTCAGGCAGACTTCTACTAAACACAGGTAGTCATCTTCACCATGTTTGACACGGTGGATCCCGCCGTTCTGCAGGTAACACTCGATCATCTTGACTATGTTTGGGTGGTCTGTGAGACGGGTCAGCGTCCACATTTCCTGCAGGGCTATCTCGATGTTTTCAGGATTTGTGCACTTGATTTTCTTGATGGCATAATGTTTACTGTTCTTCAGGCTGATGGCCGAGTACACCACTCCGAAACTCCCGGAGCCTATCTCGTCTAGGACTTGGTATGGTTCGAGGTCCGGATCCATGATTGCATGCCTGAGCTGCGCGCGGGGCAGAGCTGATTTGGCGCGGAAAAACCAGTTCGGGGTCGTTGTAATACCAAGATGGAGGACCGGACGAGATCAAAATTCACCCGGGTGATAACCGACCGAATTCGGTCGAATATCTTCACTGAGAAGAACTTCTTGAGTAAAGGAATTCCAAAACTCGGTAGCAGACCACTTTGGGCGACGACCCTGGTAGAAATCGACCACGGATGTGCTAAAACGTTGCTGGAAAAAAATATTTTCCAGTCGACAGATGTGAGCTATTTAAAATGCAAGTCGGGAAGGGTTTTCAAACAACAGCGTCCTAAGCCTCGGGTGTTATCTGACGAACTGGCGGGCTTCAGTGCCTTTCTTGTGCGTAAGTCGTCTCAGTCCGAACGTGGGACCCTTCCTGCTGCACATCTGAGTGGTTTTTGAGGGAAGCGGTCGGTGTCTGGGGCTATTTACCTCGCCCAGAGAATGAATGAAACGCGAGCTTTGCGATCGTCTGACGTGCTGCCTTGTTGACCCTCTTTTTTCTTTCGATTGCTTAGAACGCATGCGCGATATGCAAATTTGTGACACCTAACGTCTGGTAGGTTACTAGCGGTCAAATCCTCTGCAACTGTACAAACAAAATGCTGAATCGTCATAAATTTTCACCTATATTGACTATTGTGTAACAAAAAAGAAAAAAGGCAGCCAAGAATGAAGTAAAACATGGAAGGACAAAGTCTGAAGAGCTAGGTTACGTCCGTCTAGACTTATGTCCGAATATTGGCAAACAAGTGTAAGCTTGCCCTTGAGGCGAATGATGATTAATTAATGGCTTCCAGTCTCCACCAGACCCTCCTGCGGGCTGAAAATTGTTTAGAAATTGGTCAAATAGGACAAATACTTGCTAGAGGAGTTGGCCGGCTGTGCACTCCAATAGCCTGACAACTCCCTTAAAAATAGTGGACTGCATGTTGTATTGTACAGCATACACTCTGTGATGCATGCATTAAATTTGATTCCCTGCATGCAAAAAAAAAAAAAAAAGGAATCGCAAAATAGGTGTTAGAGTCTAATTCTAACAAAATTTTTCAAAGTCAGCTAACTAGTTTGGAACGGAAGTTTGGCTACAATTACAAAGTAGGACATGTTATGTAAAATGGCCTGGTTTTACGACAAATGCCCAAGGAGGCGCCTCTGACATGAGCACCCCTCTTTGGCCCTCTTCGATATTACGATAAGCGGGACAATAACAAACCGTACTCTCCAAGCAGAGAGTACTCGCTGCTTGGAGACTAGTGAACAAATCGTACTGTAGTCATATATTATAAAAGTGTAAGGGACTGTACGATATTTAGCGGGGGGGGAGGGCCGGTCGTCAGAGGGGGGAGGGCCTAGGTAAAAAAATTTGAGCTGGGGGGAGGGCCTAGGAAAAATATTTTACCTGGGGGGAGGGCCTAGGAAAAAAATAAATTCCAAGATCCACGAATCTTTCCGACGTTTTGATAATTTCAAAAACGTAATCTCACATGTACTGTAGTGATTTGCCGGCCTTTGGAATCGGCAGAATGTTACGTTAAAATAGTACGCATCCCTATAATTCTAGTGGATTCGCCCAAATCTCCCACAACCCTCTGGGAAAGCTGGTAGTCGAGCCGAGCGCGAAGCCGAAATTCGACGATACAACCAAACTAACTCGCGTTTCGTAGCGGTTTTCGTAACGATATCGATAAAAATGCAACCAAGCCTCTTCTGAAGAGAACATTTAATTAATTTTCGCGGCATAACGCACCCTTCCAAGCCGCATAACGGTAGTTTTTTCTTGTTTAAAATCGTATATGCGTCGTCGATAAAGATCCCGCCCCACGTTCCGCTCGAACTTCTCGGCGTGGATGTGGACGCATTAATTTAAACAAGGTATTTTGATTGAACTAAGGACTGTCACAACATTTATTTGCCTCTCTGAATGTCCTTCCAAAGTAAATTGAAAACAACCTGACAATATTGTTTTCCCGGTTGTGTAAATAGTACGTGGAAGAAGATCGTGGACGAAATATAGCCCGAAAAAGAGGAATAAACTTAGCTCGGTGTACCAGCAAAAAATGCAGGAAATAGCGTTTTAGAGGGTTAAGATTTCAAAATTTTCCGGGGGGAGCATGCCCCCCAACCCCCCTAGCTTCGTGCCTGGTTCGTGCGGCGCGACGGCTCGCGCCTTCGGCGCTCCTGCCTGGTCCGTGCGGCGCGAGCGCTTCGGCGCTCGAAAATCTGCCCCCTCCCCGTACGAAATTTCCTTTAGATAATTCACGCCGGGGGGAGGGCCTAGGAAAAAAATTTGAGCCGGGGGGGAGGGCCTAGGAAAAATTTTTTGACCTGGGGGGGAGGGCCTAGGAAAAAATTTAAAACCCTACCCCTGGACGACCGGCCCTCCCCCCCCGCTAAATATCGTACAGTCCCTAACGGTCCTCATTGATAAAGCGATATTCCTGAGTTAACGATTAGCCGCCACCGGGCCTTCCTCGGGGATTGTGGATAGTAGAATTCGGCAAAAATAGGAAGAATGATTGGCCAGGAGAGATTCCATCCCGCGGCAAGGGTAACATTTCCCATTGGAAAAACTGCGCGTGCAAATGAAGGCGGCCAAACTCCCATGTCCAATTATTCTCCCTATTTGGCTACATTTCATTATTTTTCATGCAGTCAGCGTTATTAGTCTGGTGGAGACTAATCAATTATAACGTTAGCATGAATATATAAGGCATCAACCTCGAGACTTGGAGGGCAACCTGGCAACCAATATTTCCAATATTTCAGTAGTCTAAATCATTTCCTGACCAGACTATGAAGTGAAAACGAGTGGACTGAAGTATAACATTTCCTAAATGACTTTTCTCTTGGTACTACTCAACGACAGTATTGTATCTTTGCCCTTTAATAAATACATGGTATATCCATAACTAGGTCAACAGGCCTAGGGATCTATGCGTTGTCCAGTTGTGCAAACGATGTTGTCAACATAACAACATCCAGCTATTTGCATCTCCGCATGACCTAGTTTCTTGGAGGCACGTTGGGCAAGTGTGCGTCTTCGCTGGGGCACTGCCCGGGTCTTACCTGTGTAACAACATCTTTAACACAACAAAACCCCCATTGTGATTAGGATTAAAGTGGCAAACACCAAACAAAAGTTGAAGCAGCTTTTCGCAGGTCAATGAACTATTCAAGTTGCATTGCGGTCAGTCAGAAGCCGAGGATGCCGTGACCCTTAATGAACATACTGGAGAAATCTCGTCTTATGATTGGCTACTTTTCAGTTCAATGACCGACAGGTTCCATCTTTTTGTTGATGTTTCCTTTTTAAATTGAAACTTGCCTACTTTTGTAATTTCAATCATCTTTCCTACTTTGCTCTGGAGTAAAAAGAGTAGGCTGAATCGTAACATTTTCACTTGTACCCGTACCCGGGCTGTGTTATCCATGATGTGCATATTGGCACCATAGCAACATCACAACTATTCGCATCTCCATACGACCTACTTTTCGTGACGGCACGTGGAGCAAGGCGTGCCTTTTCTATGTCATGGGGCGCTGTCTGGGTCTTGGGTATACGTACCTGTATTACATTACCTTACAAAACACCCCCACCAGCTTTGACTGCAATTAATTAGACATGCGACCACAAAACAAATGTTTAGTGGTCCTTTTCGTCGGTCATTGAACCGTCAGCAACCAATAAGAAGCTGAGGTTGTTGCGACAAGATCAGCTGTAATTGTAATGGGTACTGCGGCCTTCTTTTGCTGATGATCATACCGGAGAAATCTCGGCTTCTGATTGGTCGCGGTTAGGTTCAATGACCGACTCCAAGGTTACTTCGACCTCATGTTTGATGTTCAGTCATGTATATATTTGCCATCAAGCGATCTTTTCCTCGGTTGTTGTTGACTGATACCAAGGATGATACACTCATTTGGATGAGTGAAGCTACTTGGTCATCCCTGCGCCTGTGATTCTAATAAGTGATAAAACCACACATATCAAGGACATTATGTTAATGCACATAATATAAGAAGCATCGTTAGGCGTCTGTTCCCTGCGGTTTGGTCCCCTAAAGACTAAATACTAGTAATGAGAGAATCATCGGAACATTACACTGGGTTAGAGGCTGAGGAAAGACCCGACTGCGGCCTCAGGTGCTAGCACACCTGCCCCACATGTTCAGAAAAGTATGCCAGGCATAGAGCTCTAAATAGGTGGGGGTATTTCACTCATTATGTTCAAAAGCACATTGGAGAGAAATCCAATCCTTGCGGTCAAATTAACTAGTCTACTGACCTATTTTCTCATTTTGCAAAACACTGACAACGAGGTAACAGTTTTGTTTATCGTGTATACAAAATGTGATGATGATGCTGCAACATTATAAATCCTGAGATGAGAATCTTTATTTACCGAAGACAATTTTCTTTTATGTATGTATCACCAAATACATGTACTGCACCTTCACTAGTGTTTAGTTATGCTGGTGACATGGACAGCTGTTAAACTCGAACGAAGGTCCCACGGCAGACGACCGTGTGAGAAACGCGATGGCTGCATGCTCGTCACCACATCCCTCGAAAAATGCAGGTCATTTCTAAATACGTCAAACGTGCCAAGAATATCAACATACCAAGCGCGAAACATTCGGGTAGCGGCGTGCATGGCTCGGTGTCCAAAATAGAAGGCTAGAAACCCAGGCGTTACTTCAATCATCATCGAGGACAAATGGATCGTGAATTCGCGATATGTCGTAGAGTAGTACGAAAAACTTTCAAAATGTTTGAGTTAATACATGTATTAGGAAACAGTTACAAGGCAATGCGAATGATATTCTAGCGAAGATATGCTCAACAGCACGTCATTTTTCAACCTCTTTATAATCATTCCAATTGATAACAGCTACCACTTTGAAATCTGCAGAACAGCTTCACATAGGACACAGTTTTCAGTAGCAACCCAACTGTATAGTACTCAACGGTTTGAAAGTGTGTATATAAGGCATCCCGGACTACTCGCTAGTTTTAGGTGACATAGGATGAGCCCTAACACATGTCTGGAGTTCAAGACTTTAAAAATACTTGACCCAGATTCCCCTAGCCAGAGCACAGGGAAATCCACGTGCCCAGGGCCGGAACACCGGTACCAAAAGGAGGGCGAGTGGGGTCAACAACCGCACCGGAGACATGCGCAACACTTGACATTGCACCACCAGGTAATAACATGGAACCTTCCAGAAAAAATGCTTTCATTAACTTTTCTGAGCCACTGTACAGGAGTAGGAACACGATATTGTTTTTGCTCATGTTGAGTTCTTCTGCCAGTTTTACCAAACACCCTTGCATAAGGCATCACACTAGTCATCTTAGGGGCTAATGACCTGAAATTTGATACAAGGGTAGCTTGGGGATATATACTCAAATTTCTTTTCTTCCAGCACAGGCCTTCATAATTGTTTTCTTATTCGTTTGGTCATCCCCCCCCCAAAAAAAGTATATTCTAAGGCCCAAGGGGTGTGACACCTGAAATAAATCCCAGGGTAAGAGGGGAAATGTTTTCATTGAGGGCGGACATGGTTACCCTGTCAGAGCAGGGGTTGAGCTGGAGGGTTGAGGTTGTTGACCTCACTGTGCAAAGAACACAGATATAAGCAAGGTGCAATTTGCTACTCCCCTCTTATAAATATTTCTACTTTTGATGAAGTACAGTCACCACTGACAACAGCTTTACTAACTTTCATTGGAAAATTTTGGGTCAGGCAGGACGACCAGGTTATCCTGCCTGAACATTTCTGTTGCAGTACCCACTGGTGCAGGTAGGTGTAGCTGGTGACAGTGCCAGAAAGGAAGGAGTCTTCACTTCAGCAACTTTGCAAACTGTTCCATGTGAACAGTAAAAATGATGACAACAACAGAAGCTTTTTCCACAGGTGTAATTTCTCTGAGCTGACATGATAAACATCAAACACAGAAAGTCATCACAGCAGATAATCGTGACCACTGAAGGATAATACCATCAAATCTGGTGTGGCTCGCCAAATTTGTATTTGTGCTGGTGCAACATACACACATGTACATGTATGTGAACCATTGGGACTGTTACTTGAGTTATCTGCTTTGTTACCTACATGTAAAATAGTTTGAGGATGTTACTACAACCAAAATCTGTATTTCCCTTACAGGTGTTCATTTAAACACGGTATGTATAGCATATATACAGATAGTTATCACACTAAGAAGGCCACAGAAATAACACACATCATCACTGTCTTCCAGATAAAGCTACAAGCCCCTTCCTTTCCTATATCTTTCTTCTCATCTTCTTTTTACGACCTCCCACCTTTTGACATATTAAATGTAGGCCATAAATGTGTTGAATATGTTAATATCCCAAGATTCTTCCTCCTCACATTTCCTTCAATTTTTCACGATGGGTACCGCTCCACGATCATCCCGTGTCCCTGGAAGAACAAATAACATAGGAACATTTAACATTCTCAATAAAGGATATACATATACATGTATTAGATCTAGTAAATTCAACTACAGGTTATTACGTGAGTAATGTCCTCCTTGTTGACAATCAGTTTTAAACTTAACTTCTAGATAAAAATTATGGGCAACGGTTGTCGTGATTATCATAAAAAGAGCACCTAATACAAACTTCTGAATGCTGGTATAAAAGAGGTCGACCTCAGACTGCTCTTTTTGCAGAGTTTCCATTTCTTTGTAAAAGACAGCTGGAAGTAGCTAGTGTTAGAATTCCAGCCTTACAGGTTTGCCCGAGAACTACCATACCTGTCCTCCTGCAGCACAGGCTGCCACCAGGCCAAACTGTCCGTCCTCCTTCTTCAGCCGGTGAGCAGTCGTGGTGACCAGACGGCAACCGGTTGCTCCGAAGGGGTGACCGATGGACAGCGACCCTCCCCAGTTGTTGAATTTGTTTACATCTGGCACTCCAACCTACAAGTTCCAAAATAAAAACTGTGAAAACATCCACAGTAGGAATATCTCCTAACACCAAACATTTAGCAAAAATATATGTTAAATGGATTTCTTTGACCTGAAATTTTACAGGATACTGAATCTCAACAGGGCATATTAGGTGACAACACAAGTCCATGCATGTACCAAGGATACAATATCATATTGACTTTCTCAATTCAGTAGCTTTCTGGTAAGTTGTTTAAGCATCCTATTAGAGAAAAGTTTAAGAGATTATGATGGCACTGTTTCTTACCTTTGTCTGCCTTCCCAAGTAGTTCTGGGCAAACCAGTCTGAGTCCATGGCTTTCAAGTTGGCAAGGATTTGGCCCTGGTGTGAGAAAACAGAAATATATGTGCTGATTGCACTCTTGACAGTGTTCCTATATGGTAATGAAAAATGTTATGCACAATATGTTTGCAGGGTGACAGATTTTTCTAAAATATTGATTTTTGGAAGATACTTACAGCAAAGGCCTCGTGATATTCAAACACATCAATGTCCTGAAGCTTCAGCCCTGCCTTATCCAAAACCTTTGGTGTAGAGTAGGTCGGCCTGTGGGGATAAAATAGTACAATGGACCTACTTATACTTCACATGAAACCAATCTTGACACACACGTTAGATGTATCAAAGACGTGTCATCAGTTACAGCAAAAAACAATTCCGTTGCTCATATGTAATGTAGACTTTCTCGAGTGAGTTTTGCTTATGACTTACCCCAGCAGTAACTGATCCTTAGGATCCTGGGATGTGTAGACAAAGTCCCTGCAACCAAAGTGAAACAAAGACTTGATGACTCAGTTTGAATGTAGTTCTTCCGCGTGGTTTCTTACATACATGTACAACAATGTTTTCTAGACTTATGCATTGTGCTTGTAGTTTACAGCAATCTTAAATTCTACATCTGCCCCCTGAACTGCATGCATAAGCAAAGTGCAGTGTTAGGTGGTGCAGGTAAGATATGTAACTATCCTTTTAAGCATTATACACAATTGAATTGGGTGCTTAAGAGAGAACTAGTCTGTACACACCTCAGATAAGCCAGTGGTTTGTAGCCCATGGAAAGGGCCTTCTGCTCCTCCATAATCAAGACTGCCGAGGCACCATCAGTCTACGTAAAAAAAGAACAATCAATGTAAGCCCATTAACGCATCTTCAAACTTCACAAACCATGTCTCATTACACTGTTGGGCCCTAGCAACATAAAGACCAAGATAAGAACAAGTCACTTGCAGTAATCACAAACCAGAACAGTTACAGTCTAATTCAATTACACTGTGCTAATACAAAGTAACCTACCAGGAATGAAGCATTAGCAGCAGTGATGGTTCCATGTGGGCGGACAAAGGCTGGCTTCAACTTGCCCATCTGCTCCATACTGGACACTCGGATGCCATTGTCTTTGGCTACAACACCCTTGCCTGTAAGAGAGAAATAGCAGGTGTTACAGTACCTATTGCCATTTGTTTTTGTCTCTAAAATGTACAAACTATTGTATAATCTTGCACAATTGCAGAGCCTCAGCAATGTTTTAGCTCTACCAGTTCTATACATTGATAAAAATGGATGAGAAATCAGTTTTATATCATTGGTGTAAGGACAGAATAGCCTACCAGGCACAGGGCATGGAACCACGTCAGACAGGAGCCCCTCATTCTGAGCCTTCTGTGCCAGAGTGTGGGAGCGCACGGCATACTCATCCTGCAGAAACAAAATAAGACCAAATGGCTCATTTCCATGTTTTTGTGGTTAAGTTCTTTCTCTCCATATTGAAAACATTCAGCTCTGCCAATAATGGGAAAGAAACATCTTTTCAAGCTATCTCAACTAAATCTGTCACTAAGTCTTTCAATCAGTACTGGTTTCAAATAATTTTTAAGCCTTTTAACAGCCCATACTTACACCATCAGTACTGGTTTAAAAAGATTTTCAAAGCCCTATAACAAAAAATCCTTATACCTCAAGTGTTGACTCATCTGGAATAGATTTTTAGATTTCAAAGGTTGACAGGTTTACCCTGCGGTGGGACTCCTACCTGATCCTTCCTGCTGACACCAAACGCAGCAGCCAGCCTGTCAGCAGAGTGTCCCATGGTCTCATTGGTGGAGAACTCTGTCACACCAGGGAGCTATGAGGACAGAACATAAAATATGGAATATATGCATGCAGAAAACATCAGGGAGACGAATAACAACATTCAAGAACTGGATGCCCCAAACAAAATCCAGTACAGCCAAAGACATGATAAGTAGAAAAATGTAACATAAATCTGTGCTCACCTCAGGTGCCAGGTAGCTGGGTCTGATCTGGGCCAGAAGTCCCAACTTGGCTCCAGCAGTCTTAGCCTGAAATGAAACAGTAGGATTTGTATCCTGTGATATACACATATGAAAGGTGTAAAATACTTACCTGTAACTTATAATTTGTGGACAAGACCTATAATTTTGCAGTTACATATACATGTACCCAAGATTCGGTGTTAGAAATTACAATGTATTCCAACACCAAAGCATCAACGTTTTAACTAGTACTTCTCAGTCATTATCACTGCTATTCAACCAAAAATCAACAATCAAGGCCTTTCTCCCCTTAACACACAGAGTTTGAAGCCCATCATATGTGCCAACCTTAGGAGTTTTCATCATGATACTGCGCATCTTGCGGCTGAAGCGGATAGGAACATCAGACATAAACTCCACCCCACCAGCCACTACTGCATCACACTGGCCAGCTGCAATCAGGCCCACGGCTAGAGGGAACACAACAGGACAGATAGGTCAGTGTTCATCCAGGAAGTAAATACATTGAGTCAACAAAAGGTACATGAAGATTTACATCTAAATGTCAGATACTTTTATTACATACTAAATGCTCATCTGAGACATAGATATAGAGAAATACAATGATATTATTATGGTTTAGATACAAGCAAGAAAATATGTACATGTAGTCTCGTTTCTTGCTAAATATTCTGTTCTCTACATTTAGCAATCTTCTGTACTATGATGTATATGCACTCCATAATTATGCTGTCTTTATGCATATCTCCTTCCCCTGCATATGATGTAGAAGGCTGAAAGTTCTTCAGACACATTGTGGATGGTAGATAATCTAAATCTTGAGCTCAGCCTGATGACCTCTGACCTGTTGTCATGGCCTGGTTGGAGGAGATACAGGCCATGGTGACGGTGTGGGCTGGGATCCTGTCGGAGAACCCCGCCCCCAGGGCTGCCTCGCGTGCCAAGTTTGACGTCTTCACCTCCTGAATCACCGTCCCAAACACGATGTAGTCCACCATGTCTGGGTACAACAATATCACAGGTCATTACAAAATCAAAGCAAAGAGCTTTCCATGTTATCTGTAAACATAAAATTCTTCAGAGAAAATCAAGGCTCATTGAATGATGATTTCCAGATCATGATTACTTCCCAGGTTAACAGCATAGGTTACATGTCTATGTTTTCATCATTTTATTTCTTCTGTCAATTTTCTTGAAAATTCATTTCTACAAAATCCCCACCTAATCCTTTCTGGTCCTAAGTGTAGCTAGAAAAAGTCACCATGGGTACAAACTACATTGTGGGAGCTAGTGCTGTGTACCTAAACCCACGTTTAGGTTCAGGTCCGGATTCAAGTCCAGAGGTTTAGGTCAGTTCTGGACTTGTAAGTCCTGACCTAAACCCACAGTATATACAAAATTGCATGTTGGCAACCTTGCAATGTTGTCTGGGCGAAACTGTAGTCACATAACATGGAGGCCGACACTTGACAATGCCCAATGGCAATGTTTTCTTTATTTTGCAGCACAGATTTTGCAATCTATAGAAGGTTTTATGTGGTTCGGAACGAAATGGGGTGTGTGACATGGTTTTTTTTCCAACCAAGTCTGGAACTGGTTCCTGCAATTCAGTTTTTTTTGGACTTGAACCTAAACGTTTTTACAAGTCCGGAACTGAGTCCAGCGAACCAGTACACAGCACTGCATTTACCTCTGGGTAGTGATGTCCTCTGCAAAAGGCCCCTGTAACATATAAGTACAGGGATCACAAATATGAAGGAAGGTACCCATGTACAAGAAAGCTTATCATGCTCTTGATTTCAGTTCTTTTATATGTATAATTTGAATAAGACCTATAAAGCCTGATATAAAAAAATGTATGTACAAAATATCTTTTTTACAAGGGTTAACTGAAAACATACGATCATTCAGCACTGTGGGAAATGATTATGCAAATCAGTTCCTAATTTACATTATCTATCTTTAGAATATTTGTCCCCAAAGTTTCCAAGGCCCTATTGAGTTACACCCCTTAAAAATCATTGGTATGCATAGATTAACTTATCATACAAAGGTACACACTCACAGCAGAGCTTGTCTGGCCAGATCATGTGGCATCATGTTGGCATACCTGTGAAACAAAAGGCAAACTATGGGTAACAGAACTCTCAGGTGTCACACATAAACTTGAAACAGACAAAAAAAGCCTGCTTATTGTTTTTACTGCTATGTCCTCCAAATCTTCACTTATCTGACATGAGGAAGAGGTAACTTTTACGATTCCAAAAATAGATGACTGTGGAAGAACTTACGAAGTTCCAGCCTGCAGGAAGGGTGTGCGGACACCCTCCACCAACACGATGTTTCTGACACCCTGCTTTGCCAGAGTCTTCTTGGTCTTTGCTGGGGCAGCTGTAGGAACAGGCAAAAATGTCAGCTGTAAAGAAATCTCACAAAAAATGATGATGCAAGGACCAACATAAGATAAAGTCTGGTTAACCCGAGTACCTTGAATTCAGGTCTAAGGGATGTACCAAGTTCGTACAAAGTGCAATCATCTTGCCTGTTAGACCTACCTGCAGCCTTTGCTTCAGGAGCATGATGGACGACTGATGTACTCAGAGCCCGAACAGCCTCTGTGATAACAGAATCGTAACTCTGACGTGTGCAACGATGATAATTTTGATCATTTATTTCATCTCATATATGACGTTAAATACAGGTTAGGGAGATCAAATTATGAAAAAGCGACTGCTGATTACAAAAATTCGCCAGGCAGCGAGTTTCTTGTTATCTGCGTGCTTGTCGGTGATTGCACTGCACCTAGTTTTCCTGTTACGTTTAGAAACCTGTCATGACGGTTTTCGTCACTGACATGATTTTTAGTCGCTCTGTTTTAGCAGCGTTATCGAAGTTCGTTTACAACAAACACACTGCGAATAATCTGAAGACACTTAACGTTGTCATCGATCTTGAACAATGCGCCAACACTTACCTACTCCGCCCAGAGGGCTGCAAAGTCGGTGAGACGACCTTGCCAATCTCAACATCGCTGTCGCCATCTTGTGCCGGTGCAGTGTGAGTGTGCAGGTGTCAAAGGTCGCAAGTCTCGCGCTGCACGAGACTTCACTAAATCACCTATTTCTCTTTTTCTTCAAAGGATATCAGCAGATCAATCAAGCACTTATGAGGAAACGTCGTCTCTTAATGTTTTTCATTCATCTATGAAATGTCTAAAGGAGGATTGTGAAAATTATTATCTCTTAATCTTCGGAGCCTCGCGAGAAATGAGGTCACAAATGTGGAAAGATCATGCCCTTCGGGACTGTGACGTCTGTTCGGCAGAGCAGACGATTTTTTAGATTCAACAGATTCCTGTCTTTCCATAGGTTGACTGTTGTCGGGTCCTTTTTTAATAAGTTGTTGGTTTGCTACCATACAAGATCAACATAAGTTCTCAAACCCAGGTAGTATGGAAGTTGAAAAAGAAGTCGACACACTCTAGACATCGGATACCCCACACGTCAGGAACCGGTAACAATGCTGGCGTGTGGGCTGTCCAAATAAAGCTACACACTCAGTCCTGTTTTAACTTTACATTGCCATGTAAAATGTCGCAAACAACTACTAAATGTTGTAAATAGAATAAATAAAAATCTTAAAATTCTATCTTGACTGTATATTGAATAATTTTAGGACAATTTGATATTTACTAGCACTTTTTTTTCATCCCCATTTTAAGGCATTCTACGTCACAATCATAGACACCCTTTTTGGCTCACCTTGGTCGTACCATCATGGCGGCAGCTACGAGGTTACTCTCGCTGAGCCGGTTTTCTTCCACTCAGACTTTGCATTTGTCATCAGGTGAGAACAAATATGTATTAAGCTAAGGATTTTAGAGTTCACACCCCCTTAAATCCATAAACATGTGTCACAATTAGATTAAACTGCTAACAGCAAAGTGACAAGGCGCACGAAATTGCCATGCCCTCCCCCATTTTTTTGCCTTTACTTCTTTATGATTTCATGCATAGATGGAAGAAAATAAGATTTCTATTTAAATTTTTCCTGACGTCAGTATCCTGCAGATATCTATCCGTCACATAATTCGTCGCAATGGACTGTCTCAGCTTCGTTTGCTTGCATGGACTGCTAAATCATGCTAGAGGTCAATTTTGACCCCACTTAAGGTCACTCTGTACTTGTTTCACATACCGATAAGTGCTGTTTAGGACTGCAGAATTTGCCCATTTGTTGATGTTCTTACCATAAATATAATGTTTCATGATCTATTACTTTCTTGATATTTCTCAAACACTCAATGTAGTTAAGTCTTCACCTCAAACTGATGTAGATGGGCTGTTTTAAATCATTGCACTTTCTTTCATACCTGATTTCCTTTTTAAAGGATTTATGCAAAGGCCAAGCCAGCTCTACTTCCAGAGATACCTGTCAATGACATCACCCATGGCAGGTAAGAAGTGACACATATGTATTTGTATGTATTAAAAGGGAAACGTATTAAATCCTCTTTTAGTTTGATAACTACCACTTGCCTTTGATTACTTTTTTGATATTTAGATGTTGTACTTTGGAGTATTTTTGTATTCTTGTACACCTCATTCACCATACCAACAGGTAGAGTTAGTTCTCTGATAAGTATACCTTCAGTTTGAAACTTAACAAATGCCCCTGCTTTGTCCCAGCATGGAAGAACTTCACCTATGAGGTGAAGAATGATGTGGCTGTCATCCGGTTCAACATGCCAGACAGCAAGGTAAATCATCATGAGAATTTTTTAAATCCAGCCTTAAAAGAAAACACACATGTCTCCTCATTGTTTTTTAAATCTTTTCTTGCTGATCCCTACCACTTTTCTCCATCCATTTCAAGGACTCTGGAAAAAGGTAGTACATGCAAGCTGAAAGCTGCTGTGTGTTTATACAGTTTTTCCTGCTTAAGTCAACTGTTATAACCTGACACTCTGTCAAACATTTTTCATGCTATGTTATGTATGCTAGGTGAACACACTGGATAGAACAGTACTCACAGAAGTGAAAGAGCTGCTGGAGAAGTTGAGATCAGATGAGTCTGTGAAGAGCGGCATCTTAATCTCAGGCAAGCCGGACTGTTTCATCGCTGGAGCAGATATCAGGTGTGTGGGAAGTTGGGAACTGGTACCTGTTATTCTAAACTGTTCCATCCTTTGTAATTTTATCACCTCCTCTGTGTAGCTTTGGGGTACTTAGCTTGTTGGGAAGGGAATCAATGTACAGTGAATGTGGAAAACAATCACTTCAGTCATACCTACACAGTAGGGGTGGGTACCGGTCCAGTTGGACCGGTACGGACCGGAAAAATAGTATCGGTCCGGTCCGGAAAAACCGAAACGTGGTGGACCGGTTTTTTGGACCGAAACAAAAATCCAAACTTGTTACTACCGATGATCACTACACACAAGGAGGCCTGCCAGGAAAATGAACATCCAGCATTAAAATAAAAGAAATTTACCTTAGTTTCCGCCTCTCTCATTTTGCAACAATATTTTTTCCATATTTTCTATACCGATAGACGTCTAGGAATCAAAAAGGATAAGTTTACAGGCTGCGTATTGGTTCAAATCGAACCGAAAAATAATAATTTTCACTCGAGCGGCACCACATGCCCACACTGGGACGCACGTAAATTCCACTCGAGATGAGAAATTAGCACCCAACAAAACGGACTGTAAGGTTCCCACTGCTGTATTACTCTTGTTTACTTGTGGTCAACTTTTTTTCTTCGATTGAATCGCGTAAAATACCAAGGAAAATACAAAGAAACTTCAGCGATCGGCACGATCGAGGCGCCATTTTGAGAAACTCGGCCGGTCCTCGCGGAACCTCGCGAAACCTCGCGAGAGGCTGCAATTCAACTTTTAACCGCTAGATGGCGGATATGCAATCCTGCTATGTGATTGGTTGGAAACTTTAATGTCCTAATTTATTCGGTTCTCTTTGTAAATGATATCAGGTTTTAATAGCAATAGGATCTAGGACTAGAGGAGAAGTATAAATATGTATTTTGTTATATTTTCTTTAATAAAATGTTCAGTTCTGTTTAGATCTCAATTGTTTAGATCTTTGTAGTGGTCTTAGTAATTCAAATACTAGATTTGCAAAATTATTCTGTACTGATACTACACCGTAAATCATATGCTACTAGTAACTTACTACTGTACAGAATCAGGTACAGGTACAGGTCCGGACCTGGACCTGATCCTCTGGACCTGGACCTGGACCTGGACCTGAATGAGCTGGACCGGTACCCACCCCTACTACACAGTGTCTGTAATAGTGCACATTGTAACAATTCATTCAAGCAATCGACTTTTATGCAGCATGGACAATCATGAATTATACTGTTTTGTTGGCTTGGTAAAAAGGAAATTGAAAAAGTATATGCAATGTCCTTTATCTTTTACGAAATTCAAATTCACTGTGAGTGTTTATCTTTTACGAAATTCAAATTCACTTTGAGTGTCACTCTTTCAGAATGATTTCGAGCTGCAAGACATCAGAAGAGGTTGAAGCCCTGGCTTCAGATGGGCAGAAGGTGTTGCAGAGTTTAGAGGACAGCCCCAAGCCTGTGGTGGCTGCCATAATGGGCACCTGTATGGGTGGTGGACTAGAGGTAACTTTTTTTGGAATCATTAGGGACAGCTTGTATAGTTCTGAAGTACCTTGTAGCAGTAGGTTACAAATCTTCAAGGATGACCATGCTGTGACTATTGTTAGACTACCTACCATATACTGTATACATCTGTCTCTGATGAAGTAATCTGTGTTTCACATTCTTACATAGTGATGATTATGTCAATTGTTTGTCAATTCCAGAATACACAAACTCTTATCCTTATATTTTATCATGACCTTGGAAGCAAGAAAGGCTTGACTTGACAAGTTACAACCTTTTCATAAAGAAAAGAATAGAATATTCCATAAAGAAATTAAGATACTGTATATATGTCATGCAACTGTAAACTGATATAATGATCATGGCTTGTGCCTTTTTTTTTCACCTGTCACACCTCTCCAGACTGCTCTAGCATGCCAGTACCGTATAGCCGTGAACGATAAAAAGACAGCCCTGTCATTACCAGAGGTGCAGCTGGGGCTGCTACCTGGAGCAGGTGGAACTCAGAGGCTACCCAGACTGGTTTGTAATGATCTTAAACTCATTACACATAAGGCTAACAACCCATAGATAAGATATACAGCTGAACTGATGTAAAGGGAGAGAATCTGTAAATTTTTACTAGGAAAACAAAAGAGAAAAGTACTCTTACTCAGTATGTCTAGCTGCTGAAGAAATACATGTCTTGTATACACTGTGATGCATTAACATATTCTTCGTACTGGCAGATACCGTTGTTGGAGGCCATGCCCATGATTCTGACAGGCAAGCAGGCGAAGGGCAAGAAGGCAAAGAGGCTTGGTCTGGTGGACCTGCTCGTTGAACCGCTAGGTAAAACACCGAGGCAGATGACTTTATCTCAATACGTACACTTGTTAACATGTGAGAATATTGTATGCCAATATAAATGTGGGACATGGTATTTCAAAAGACAGTATTTGACAAACACCCTGTACATTCTGTAATTCATTCAGTGGACTTAGAGGTTCAGCAGGAGTTCAGTGTTTTTGTGTGTTTGTGTGTAGGACCCGGTCTGAAGCCAGCTGAAGTGAGAACATTAGAATACCTGGAGGATGTGGCCCTGGATGTTGCCAGGGGTCTGGCAGCTGGGAAGGTCAGCAATGCCCGAAAGCAGAATCTGCAGTCCAGTAAGTTTGCTGTCCTCTTCTCTCCTGACACCAGCTCAGCTGCTGACATTGTAAAGATAATGACTCAAGATAACCTTGTGGGTCATAAACATTACTGTAGAGCTTCATACAACAATTGAGTAAGGTGTAACTGTAACCTGTCCTGTTGTCATCCAGGACTGGTGAACTGGGCCATGCAGTATGACTTTGTCAGGACAAGACTCTTTGGCATGGTCAAGGGACAGGTATGGCTTTGAGTGAACAGTGTTTTCTTCCTCAGAGTACTTTAGTGATAGTTTTACAGGGAACGTTTCTGCCATGTGATTTTAAATATAAAAGTGTAAGGGAAAGAGCGTAAGGGAAAGAAAACTAAACTGTAGTTTTCCCTCTTTTCCAGTTCATCTTTCATCTTTTGATGATTTTGGGCAATGAATTCCTTTTACATGCTATGCAAATGTCTTAAAACTTAATAGTAACAAAAGATGTCTTTGTATCATTGGCATTTTTAAGCTGTTGTTCAGAAACAAACTGCATATATCTGTTTTGTGGTTTCAGGTCATGAAGCAGACCAAGGGATTATACCCCGCTCCCCTGAAGATCATTGAGGTGAATTTTCCCATTGTGATGAGTGAAAAACTTTACTTGAACTTGTCAGATTATCCACCACAAATGCATGTATTCTTCAGTATTTAGGTAGTAAGAGTTAACCATGCAGTAATTGTTTTCCTCTGCAGGTAGTGAAGACAGGAATAGAAAAGGGCAAAGATGCCGGATACCTGGCTGAAGCTGAGGTCAGATTTATTTTGTCTTATTCCTATCAGCAGTTTTGGCGATTCTAGTCATTGTTTACCTTCCATCCTTGATCGACAAATGTTAAGTTTTTGAGGTACCTCTGCTATGATACAACCCTCCTCCATCTTGCCTTTAATATCATGCACAGCTGTCTTAAGACTGCACACATCTCATGCTCTTGTTCCTTTTTTTACAGACATTTGGTCAACTGGCGATGACCAATGAGTCAAAGGCTCTCATTGGGTTATTCAACGCTACGGTATGTCATTAATTCATCTGTTTCAAAAGTACATTTTGTCTGGAAATTTATTTTGTATGGACTATAGTTATTGTAATGGTTTATTGACAAATCAAACTTGTCAGCTTGTACAATCAGTGTAAAATGTTTTTTTTTTCCTCCACAGACTGAAGTGAAGAAGAACAAATATGGCAAACCAGCAAAGCCCATTAAGTATGTATAAACTACTTTTGGTGGATATGTCACATTTTGTAGTAATGATAATATGTGTCTTCTGGTAAAGAAGATCTAACAAAGTTAGATATGCCTGAAAATGGAATGGTTGTACCATATCTACATTTATGTCATTCCCAGCCCTGCCAAGGGTTGGGTCTCCCTCCGTCCTTCGGCCGAGCTGGGACCTCGGATGATACAGAATACACCGTGTTGCATTTTATATGTATATGAATACATGAAGTGTGCTGTTCACTCAGGGGAGGTGGAGTCACTATGTTTTTCAAATATACCAGCTGTGCTGTTTACTCAGATGAGTTAGATTGTGTAACTCTGTGTCTGCAGGACTGTAGCAGTATTAGGAGCAGGTCTGATGGGGGCTGGCATCTCCCAGGTGTCCTTAGACAAAGGTTACCAGGTCATACTGAAGGACGTGACTGCAGAGAACCTCGGGAAGGGCCAGGACCACATTTGGAAGGAGTAGGTTTCAGTCAGTTATTTATGCTCTGGTCTTTGCACTACCTTTATGCTTTATATGAACCCCCCATTTCTCATTTCAGTTCATTCACAGTCACTACTTCTGTCGGCCTGTTTTTTATTGCCTGTTTGTACTTGTTGATGAGCATTATATAACTGCTACTTATTAAACACCTTCTGTTGATCAGGATGAACCTCAATGTGAAGAAGAAGAAGATCACAACCTTCGAGCGAGACCAGCTGATGTCCAACCTAAATGCTCAGGTGGCGTATGACGGGTTTGACAAGGTGGACATGGTCATCGAGGCAGTGTTTGAGGACATCAACATCAAACACAAGGTCATCAAGGAACTAGAGCAGGTCAGTCAACATTACATACTGTTGTATTGAAATAGGCATTTGGTCACTGTGAAGCTACAAGGGCATGTAGACAACATACTGAAGGCTTGGTCTGAAAGTTGACACTTGATTTGATTCCAAGAATTACCGGTAACACTTTCTCGTGCAATGTCATTGATGCTGATTGATACGTTTCTAGAGGGTGTGATATGAACTTTCAAATGACAATCAAATGTTTAATGACTGCTTTTACCATCTCAGGAAATATGACATTCTGCTTGCATTTGAATGTTCTTTCTATTGTTTTTTACAGCACATATCTCCAGACTGCATCTTTGCCAGCAACACATCTGCCTTACCTATCCACAGGGTAATGTTTTGTCTCTTTTCAGTATCAAATTTGGTAGTGTTCAAATACATTTACAAATCTGATCATCACTGGAATTTTACCTTGTAGACAAGTGTAGCATGTGTGAGACTTCAAGTGTTGTAAACCAATAGTCTTAGTCAAAAATTACTAATCCTTGTTTGATTGAATGTCTGTTGTTTTGTTCAGATTGCTGCTGGCAGCAAGAGACCAGAGTTGGTAAGTTTGATAACTTTAAATTCAGGTTCAGTTTGCATTACTTAGTCAAATTATAAATGGTCTAGTCACATTCAAAGTTGGGAAGAGATAATGAGCTACAGATGCATTCAATTGTGTTAGATGCTTTATTATGACTGTGATATGATGTAAGATTATGGTCTTACAGTTTGTGCCGTCTTACAGTTAGTACGTTTCTAGTTGTAGATTCACACTGATTATTTTGCTGTGCTACAGGTGATTGGCATGCATTACTTCAGTCCTGTGGAGAAGATGCCCCTGCTGGAGATCATCGCCACGGACAAGACAACGAAGGAGACTTGTGCGGCAGCCGTGGCGGTGGGCCTGAAGCAGGGCAAGTACCCCATCGTCGTGCAGGACGGTCCCGGCTTCTACACCACCAGGGTCCTGGCACCAACGCTGTCTGAGATCATCAGGCTCCTGCAGGTCAGACCTATGGGGTCATGGAGTAGTAATGATTAATCTTAGTTATGTGCATGATTATGTTAGTATGTGTACTAAGGTTTATAATGCCTTTACCCAGTAAACATTATTAAGAAGATTATTTGCTAACATCCCAATCCCCCAAGGGCTGTACTTTTTTCCATTGTTGATGTACATAAAGATGTAAGTTGGAAATGCTCAATGATTTGAAGCTACTTAAACGTACAAGTTGGTACAGTGAAAATGTAAATCAGCAAGGTTTAGGGGATTGCTTACAGTTCCTTGTGTTGTCCTAGGAGGGAGAGGGCCCTCAGAAACTGGATCAGCTGACCACAAGGGCTGGGTTTCCAGTGGGCACAGCAACACTGCTGGATGAGGTTGGCATTGATGTGGGCTCTCACGTGGCAGAGGATCTGCAGAAGGAGTTTGGAGTCAGGTTTGGTGGTGGGGATCCTGAGGTGCTGAAGACCATGGTGAAACAGGGCTTCCTTGGTGAGACTGCATTTTACCTGCAGAACAAATAGTTTCAGCATTGCCAGTGTATTAGGCCAGGATTCTAATGACTATTTGTATAAAGTTGTTACTGGTAGTGATTGTGTTCCTTACATAAGACACATACAAAACATAATTATGGAAGTACATCACTTGATATTCACAGGTAGGAAAAGTGGGAAGGGCTGCTACCTGTATGACGGGGGCAAGGGCAAGAAGGGCCGTGAGCTGAACCCTGGTGCTGAGGAAATCTTCAAGAGGTTCCGCATTGAATCCAAAGGACTGTAAGTTCCAACAAATTCACTTCTGACAATGCAATAAGAAGCTTACGTGTTTCAACTTCAGACTTCAGAGTTCCACTGGTCCTGGGTAATCCAGAAGACAGGCTTTTAGTTGAATTTGTACTGTTATGTTTGCATGAAGTGCAGATTTGTGTCAGAGACAAAAAAAAAATCACACAGATTTTGTAAAGCCAGCAGGTCTTCTTGGGCAAACATGAACCATTGTTGTCATCTCAGTTTTAATTGTGCTGAAGTGTTCATGTTTCAGTGATGAAATGGTCACATATTCTGCTATGTGTGCTCATTTCATTATCCCCAAAGATGACCTTGGCAACATTTGTGTTAATATCCCACTCAATCATGTGAAGATTACTGAGTGCCAATGGCGTCCTCCTGACACAGCTGTTTTTTGTTGACGTAGCAACACTGATGAGGACATCAAGATGCGTCTGATTACCCGTTTTGTGAACGAGTCCATCCTGTGCCTACAGGAGGGCATTCTGTCCAGCCCGGTAAGTCACAACCTACAGGAGTTACACGTAAAAACATTGGAGATGTTGTTCCAAGAGTTTCTGATTGATTTCACAAGAGTGAGTGAGATATTATTGAAACCACAATAGAAAGGTAAGAAAGAAGAAAAAAGGTTGCTGTATGCTTTAGTGTCATGTTTGGGAAATCTTATCAGTCCCTGTGTTAAAAGCCTCATTTGAAATCCACACTATAATTCAGTGGAATGCTTGTGAAGGGTTGATTAACTAAGAACCCAGCTTTTTAAAGATCACAGCCCAGCAAGTTTCAGCAAAGTTACCAACCAATGGCAGTGTATTTGGCTGAGAACATAGTAGGTTTGTTTTAGACTGATTCATTAGAATAGAAATATACACACAACAGCTGAGAAAGCCGTTAAATTTAAGTGCTTACAATAGACTAAACTATTGCATTATCAAAATAACCAACGGACAAGAGGGAGCAACTGAAAACCTTATATATCATATACAATAACTAAGCTACAAGACATCATTTCAAAAGCAGGCACTCCTGTGTTATTGCTGTTTATACATAGTTGGGGTTCATCATGCATGTAGTTTGGTTATTAAGTCACAAAAGGGGTGTAAGCTTTTTACAGATACACAGCATTTATTAGGCTCACAAAAAGATACTTGTTGCTCTGACTTTCACCTGTGAGCCAGAAGTAATTGTTGTGACAGAATGAACTGATACCACGTCCAAGTCCTGTCAGTCTCCATATGGCATTACAGATGTTCTGATGGCAGGTTCTAGGACACATTCCGACCCTTGTCCAAAACGCACTCCATGATGACACATATTGGGCAGGTTTCACATCAGGCAGGGTATAGCATACTAATGCGTCTGAGAACTGGTCTTCAACTATGCAGGGACCACCTAGGAGCCGTTGATAAATTTGGATTCTGTTTGATAAAACATTTATCATGGGGCTCACTCAGACCACAAAATGTCATAACAGAAGCAGGAAAGATAGGGAGAAATGGCTGTTGAAATCTTCCGTTCAATGGGCTAGCATTTCGTTATACAGCTTTACCATAAACTTAAAAATAAAGTCTGTTTTCTACAAATTTGTGTGCCCAAAATGGCAGGTGCTTGGATTGAAATGAGTAAAAGTTAATATGCTCTTAGCCAGCCTATGGTCCATAGCAATATAAAATGACAACAATAAGGAACATAAATCTACAAAAGAAACAAGGAAAAAAGATAACAGAAAGATCATATGAAGCACTGTAGAATTTGAATTGTGAAAAGGGAAACACACAAACAAGGGTGATGAAGGAACCAAATTACATTTGTACTGCATTATTTGAAAGTGAGGACCATCATGGATGCTGACTTGGCTAGCTGATCTCTTCCCTATGCACACATGTCCTCCTTCAACTTAAAAGGACAGATGTGCATAGGAAGAAGAACAAACCAGCAATCCTAGATATCCAGAGTAGTCAAAGATGAGGGAAAGCAACGAATTTTGAAGGAGTCAAGTAATAGCAGTAAGTGGCAGAAAAAACAAAACCATTATTATATTTAACTGTGAACAAATGAACAACTTTACCTTCTCTCTTTGCTTGCTACCTATCATTGTTGTGGTCTCTTGAACAAGTAATGAAGTTAGTTCTGTCAAATTAACTGTATTTCCCTTTCCTGACTATATCAATGCATAATCTATCTTATTGGTTGTGCACAATCTTGTGCCGTTACTTTAGGGGAAATGAAAGTGTTTCTCTGCCCTACTGGCAGCTAATGACACATAAAACAAATACAGCCGGCATGTCTGATAATCCACAGATTTAGCTGTTTGCCACAGTGATTTTACATGTAAGCTGGCCTTTCCATGCCCATACATCAACAATAAGGAGAATATCTGGGAAATGTTGAGAACCTCTTTGACTTGAAACAATTAGACTTTTGAAACAGATAGATACTTACAAAAATAATGTGATATTTAGCCAAAATATGCATAGTTTTATACTTTCGGACAACATATATACCTATACATGTATTTGCATATTGTCCAAATGCCCATTTTTTACCGTCTTAAATCATATTTATATCAACATTGAGTACTTCTCTGCACTTACCTTACTTAGTCCTCCTAACTACTGCTCTAGATCAGGGCCCATACATCCATCTCCCAGTGTGCTTAACCATGGTCCCTTTGCTCCAGGTAGGAGCCTCTCCCCTCCCTCCTCCTGTGGACTTCTGACTGGCAACTGTTCCAAAGTGTTGCACAGGGGACTGTTGTAGGGAGGGAGGCTATACTTCCTCATTTACATAACGTCTCATGGCCAGACAGTGTGCAAATTTGCAGTTCACACAGAACTTCTCTTATTTTGAATTTTTTCCCACCAACATTATCTCCAAAACATCTCCTCCCACTTGGCTGGGGGCAGAGGAAGTCATTAATTATTGCCAGAGCTGTCAGAAGTTTGAGTGTGCATTTGGATCAGGCACCATAAAGGCACCAGTGCAGACGGGCCCATGTGATAGGAATAATAATTTTTAACCCAAACATTTCACAAGAAATTCTATGCTGTATGCTATTCCATTCTTTGCCTGGATAAAGTGCAACGGTAATGGATGTAAGAAACATTAACAAACCTCTTATGCACAAATATTAAGTGTCTGCAATATTTTGCAAAAATTTAATACACTTTCACTTATCATCTAAGCATACATGTTGGAGAAGAGATAATCTTTTTATTTTGATTCATTGTCATACAGTTTCTGAAGATTAGAATCTCCCAAATCTGCTGTTCAGTACTTCAAAGGAACATTGCCTGAAGAAAGTCTGCATACAGTTTTCGTTTTACTGTTGTCACCTATCTCTTATCATTTGTACCCCTTTGTTGCTTTATTGATGGTGAATTTGGTACTTTTGAAAAGTGGGCTGTCTTGAAAGAATTTCAAAGACCTTTTATGGCTCTTCTTTGTTTCATCTGGATATTAGCCAGCAACATGGCTCACAGGAAACAAGAGCAGTGGAAGTTTTACAGCCAGACAGTAACTTCTCTCTGTTTTGACTTGTTTCTCTCAAAATTTATCAAACCCATAACCTTTACATGCCAACATGCTTGCTGTAGTCATTAATAACAACAGCTGTCAAAAAAACTTGCTTGCTTGAAGGAAATGTATGGGCATGTCTGGATGCTTTGCCTTGGCCTTTGACCTCCAGGTGCAAAAGGAAAATCTGTTGATAAAGGAAATAGGATTTTGATGAAAACTTGTACAGGCACAGCTTAAATCTTACTATCGTGTGTAGTTGAAGTATAGAAGCATTGAATTGTTTGATGAAAACTCCATATTAGACAATGATGTTACTGTAACCTTGATTCAATGTCATGTTTGGCACAAACAAGGAGTTTTCTGAAGAATTTAACCTTCTCACTACTGTTTAATCATACAACCAACAGAACCTTGATGCCAAAAGGTCTTCACAACTTTTAGCTTCCTGTCGCAAACAGGCAAAGTTCTGTAGGTTGTTGTATCTTGTAAGTTGTCTGATCCAGGAGTCTTTCCACCAGACATCTGTGACTGGAAAACAGCCTTGATACTGTGACCTGAGAAGAAAGTTTGTTTGAGATAAAAATTGGATGGACTCAATAAATCATAGGAGTTGTCAGGGGTCACCCAAGGTTAACGATGGAGGAATTATTCTTCATTGACGTAGTCATATGCTACAGATTTGATAATCCTCTCATTAAGGTTTTGCAGGTGCAGCATGTTGGGAACATTGTATACAGAAAAGTTTGTCACAGAGATGTGTTCAACTTTAGGATATTCTTCATCTATAGAATACATTAATCCAACAAATTTCTTTCCATTCCATCTCCCCATGTGTTTGATCTCCCTCCCTTGCAATACCGGTAAAACAAACAAATGAACAAACTTCTGGCCTGCTCCTCAGTAGATGTCTGATACATGTATGTCTGGTTTCTGAAACATAGATTTCATGTATACACTTGTTATTTCTCAAAAGGTTGATGGCGATTTGGGTGCAATCATGGGGCTAGGATTCCCTCCACAGCATGGAGGTAAGGCTTCTCATATTTCTTTAACAATAAGTCGTGTTTTCCTGCAATGACTCTGAAAAAAAAGCCAAGTACCTTCAACAAGAAGGTTGTGCTTTTTGGTGCCATTTGTTTGTTTGTATGTTTGCAGTCAGCACACCTCTTGTGGATGTATCTTTATGATATTTGGTATGTGTTGCTAAACCGAAGTACATGGTTTATTATTGGCCCCCTAGCAGCCTTGTATGTTACTGTAGCAGAACTTACGGTTTTGATATCTTGTTTACTATAACATTGGTATATGGAGTGTTTATAACAGTTGAAGAGGTATGTATCTCCTTGTGTCTGACTTTTTCCCTTCCTTTCAGGTCCATTCATGTACGTTGACCTGATGGGAGCAGACAAGTTTGTTAGCTGGATGAGGAAGTTTGAGGCGGCTTATGGAGTGGCGTTCGAGCCATGCCAGTTGTTGCTAGACCACGCCAGGGACCCCTCCAAAAAGTTCCACCCTGCCAAGTAGAGTCATAGTCACAGCTGCAGCGATGACTTGTGCTACCAATGCAAAGAGATATCAATCATGTTCTGTTGTTTGAAAGAGGAGGGTTAGGATGTTGAGTCAGGAATGTGATTTCTGTACTGTATATTGAGGCCTGTGTAGCTCAACATAAGTCCAGTTGTATACAGGTTTGCAGTTTGTGAAAGCTGGGGGTAAAATCTGGGATACATGTATACTTAAATTGGAGGAACTGATAGTACTTTTGGTAAACTGGCATATGTTTGGCCTCCAACCACCTGTCACTAAATTACTGTTCAGTGGTGCATTGGACTAAGATGTTCAAAAAGTGTGAAATTGTAGAATTCATACAAATGCCCAGAATGTTATTCTGCTGATGCTCACCTTTGAATGTCCTTGGTGACAAATGTTGCCTACAATGTGCTAAACTTGTGACAGGAAACATCAACACTAGCCTTACAGAACAGCACAGTATGTTGAAGTGTATACATACTTGTATTTTGTTTGTAAAGAAATGTTGCACTTTTCATACATTCATTAACAGCACATGTTAGTTATCTTTAATTTTGCTACACCTTACCCAAGTCGTACATGAAACAATGTTGTTATTTATACGGTCAGGGAAGAAGTCATGTTCTGTTGTTAGCCCCAATGCTACACAAGCCCCAACCTTGAATGTAAGAAATGATTGCCTTTCTGTGATGTGAATTTCCTGTGACCAAACTGTTTGAGAATGAGATTAATTGTGGTGAATTAGAGGACCTGGCCTTATATTTGTGTTGAGAAGCTGCTTTCATCTATACGAGGACAAGTAAAAATGCTTTATTTCACGTGTACGTGTGTCCTTTCATCACTCATTTCTCACATTCATACTGAGTTTAAATACTGTGTCAGAAACTAAGGGGACACAAGTTGACATGAGGGTTGGATAGTTATAGCATGCAATTTAGAACTTAAAAAAGATTTGATTCTGTATGATGGCAGGAAACTTCTGCAGTCCTCTACTGGTCAATCATAAACACTCAACTAAAGATATATCTAACATACACAAGCTATCTAGTGACCACACAGGGAGACACCGCAAAGAGAAAGAAATAAAGATAAAAGAACTACACAAATTTCAAGCCCTTTGTTGAAGCCTCGGTTGAAGGTATGTTCATGTTACATTTTGGACCAAACCGGCCCGATGAACTGCATTGATACTGAATATCAATGAACGGCCGCTAGGGGCGCAATTTAATCGTTCCATGGCCCCTATGGGCACCTACTTACCTGACCTTGCCTCCTTGCTGGAAATCATCTTTATGTAATTTCTCAATTGCAGTTCACAACCCACAAAAATCATTGATATGACATTGATATGAAAACTGTAGCGTTTTTTTCTTGCCTCTATTTTACTTCTTTGGTCCGTCCGATATATATATCCTTATGATAGAATGACCCCCATCCGAACTGCACCTGTTGATTTACCTGACAGGTAAGAAATCATAAAAACTCGCTAACTTTACAGATCTAAACAAGCAGGGTTGATTGATAGGTTATTGTTAAATCAAACCCATTCACACCGACCGGGTGTGCTTGGAATAAATTTCGTCTTCCCCCAATGTCCCTAAAGACCTTACAAATGACGTTCCTAATACGATACATATGTTGATCAACTACCCACCAGGGTGCAAGCCACACCATGTGCAACTTTTCTTCTCCGTACCTCACACTAGGATGGCTATGATTGGTCAAAATTAAAGCACTGTGTTGTGGTTGGTCAACAGTTGAGGACTCTCGTCAGTGATTGGATACTTCATTTGTGACTTCGGGCAAGTTTGCATGCTGTGCGCAAGATGGCGGGAAAGTGTGGATAGCTGGAGGATTTGTCGTCTCTGCGGCTTTTTCAGCAAACTATACCCACAAAAAGGGCAACTTATTTCGGCAAGGTTATTTTAGGACCTTGGGGCTAAAAAGAAGGACAGTATGGAGTCAAACAAACTCTTTGCGCCGGAGATAGGGACCCGGCTTAGTGCGTATATCACATCGGTGGACACAACTTCCAGGATCGTCAAACTTTGGGCTCAAGTCGACCAGGAAAACGCCATCAACCTAGAAAATGTGATGGAGAACCTGCAACAGCCTTTAGAAACCAGTGATAAGTCCTTCAATTTCAACCAGTTGAAGGTAGGTGACCTTTGTTGTGCCAAATTTGAGCAGGACGCGCGGTGGTACCGAGCTAGGGTCGTGTCAAAATGCCCAGGGGACCGCTCAGTTACAGTGCTCTTTGTTGACTATGGAAATATCGAAGTTGTCGACATCTCGAAAACGACAGCATGTCCTGCCGAGGTTGCTAGTATCCCAGCACAAGCTTCTGAGTGCATCTGTGCAGAAGTCGAAGCCGCGACGGACGGCGTATGGAGCACAGAGGCGGCATCTTTCCTTGCTGGACAGGCTGACACCGAGGTGTCAATGAAAGTTGTGAAAGTCGTGCATGACAAAAGCATTGTAGTTGAAACATTCCAGGGGTCCGAGGGGGACGGGCAGCCACTTTCAGAAGTGCTAATACAGAAGGGATTTGCATGTCGTAACAGTAGTGTACAGCGGGGCCTCAAGAACGTCACATTTCCTCCTGGTGCTAAGGAGAGAATCTACATGTCACATATCATATCACCTCATCAGTTTTGGATCCAGCTTCACAGCTACAAAGATGATATTACTGAGCTGATGGAAGGCATTTTGGCACACAAACACGAAATGGACACACCAGCATCAGTGCTCCGTGATATCCAAACTGGCACAATCTGTGCAGCATTGGGCAGTGATGAGCCCAACAGTATGTACTATAGAGGTATGGTGAGGAGCATTATGGATGATAACACTGCAGATGTGTACTTTGTGGACTATGGGGACTCACAGAAGACCTCACGCTCCAACATTAAGTACCTCCGACCAGAGTTTGCCGTCCTGCCTATGCAGGCTATTGAATGCACTCTGAAAGACATCCAACCAAACCCAGAGTGGACAGAAGAAATCAGAGAATACTTAGAGTTGGTGACTCTTGGCAAAGAACTTGTGGGGGAAGTCACTGGGAAAAGTTCAGAGGGAAAGATGTATGTTCAGCTGAAAGAGCAGAGAGGGGGACTGACATTAGATATAAGAGATATGTTGATCAAGGAAGGTTTTGCCAAATCAACCAAAGAAGACAGTGTACAAGGATTCAAAGAGATGAAGCTGGAATTCGGGAAGGAGTATGAAGTGTATGTTTCTGATGCACGAGGCCCGGGAGACTTTACATGCCAGCTACCAGAGTCCCTTGATGTGGTTGACACAATTGCAGAGGAATTACAGAATCTGTCACAAACTGCCAAGGAAGTGCGTAGTTGTGACATCGAGCCTGGTAAAGCCTGCATGGCTAAGTACAGTGAAGACAATTGTTGGTACAGAGCTAAGGTGTTATCCCATTCCACCACGGGAGAACTTAAAGTCAGGTTTGTTGACTTCGGCAACACAGAAACAGTTTCTGCAAACATCCTCAAAGAGCTAAACCAAAGAATGGCCGAGATACCAGCCCAGTCTATAGAGTGTAGCCTTCCAAACATAGGGTCGTCATGCTCAAAGGAAGCTATGGAAGAGTTTAAGAAGCTGGTTATGGATAAACCCTTGACCGGCAAAGTTGTCGTCATCACAGGTGGGAAACATGTTCTGGAGCTGACTGAGAAGAGTACAGGTAGTCCTGTGAGCATTGCTGAACAAATGGCCAAGGCAGGGCTTACTCCTGCTAAAACTCCCAGTTTGATGAATGGAGCCGTCTCTTCAGAAAAGGACTGTGCACCTGGTCTGAAGCCTTCCTCATCTCCTACCAGTCCCAGACATCAAACCAGCAGGTTACAGTATAAACTTCCTGCATATTCCCCTGGTAGTGTATTGCATGGTCATGTCATGTCTGTGGTTAACATCGGAGAATTTCACTGCAGCCCAGTACAAGAGACCTCTCAGCTGATGGAACTGATGGACAAACTATACGAATACTATTCACAGCCTGATGTGGAGTCACTACGGGATCCCCGGCCAGGATCTGTCTGCTGTGCACAGTTCACAGAAGACGATGGCTGGTACAGAGCTGTCATTCGTAAAGTTACAGACAGCGGAGTTCTGGTCAGATATGTGGACTATGGAAACTGTGAGATGGTGGAGATGTCACGGGTCAAAGCTCTCAAACCAGACTTCATTGACCTGCCTCCACAGTGTTTTGAAGCCTGCCTGATAGATGTGGTACCTACAAAGACAACCCTTGCTCCAGAGTTTACCAAAAACTTCGTGGACTTTGTAAAAGATCAGCCTGTCCACATGAAACTATTCTCAAGAGACCAAGGTGGAAGATATACAGTTGAACTTACGAAGGATAACCAGACAGCAAGCAAGGTCATGAAAGGTTTCCTGCGAGGCAAAGCCACAGCCCCTCCACCAATGCCAGGAATCCTTATGACCGATCTGGAGTTCATCCAGCCCTTCGTACATGAGGAAATGTACCAAGACGTCTTTGTGACTGATGTCACTGACCCAGATGTGTTCTGGTGCCAGCTGCTGAGTTCTGCTGGAGAACTGAACACCCTGATGGAGGACATGAACAAGCATTACTCCCAACTCAACCAGGAGGAAGAGACCTTACATACCTGTGGGTTAGGAGTGTCCTGTGTGGCTAAGTACACCCTTGATGAGCAATGGTACCGAGCAGTCATCACTGGTGTATGTAAAAGTGGAGATGTGGAGGTGAGGTTTGTGGACTATGGGAATGCTGAGTTTGTGTCCAGGGTCAATGTGAAAGCCATCAAGTTGAAGTACATGCAGCTGCCAGTTCAAGCTATCCAGTGCTCCTTGCTGGGGGTCTTGAGCAAGAACGACATGTGGACAGAGCGACAGATGCAGCAGTTTTCACAGATGGTACTGGAGAAGGAGTTTGTTGCACAAATCATCGCCAAAGAAGAGCTGGAGAATCGGTATGAGATTGAGTTGTTTGACCACAGAGGCAAGAATGTCAACAACGAGTATGGCCGAGTCACACAAACATTGGTTTCCAGACGGGACCATGTCAAACCTCCACCAAAACAGTTACCTGTGATCCCAGCACCTGGAGCAGCATTGACAGCTATCTCCAAAGGATATATCTACTCACAGCAAGCTGAGGTAATAGAGAAGAAAGAAACAAGACAGAGCCTCACACCAAGTCCTTCCAATCACACAGGTGACAAGGGATTGATGCTGAAAGAGGAGACTGAACAAACAGCTGCATCTGACAGTAGTGGAAGCACAGACTCCACTTCAAGCACTGTCAGTCAGCAAAGTGCTTATGTGACTGCACCATCTACCCTTACAGCTGACAGTCGCTCCTCTAGTTGTATTTCCCTGGCCAGTAGCTCTTCATCCAGGAAAGGTAGTGTTGACCCAGGTCAGTATCTGGGATTCAATCAACTTGAGATCAAGAAGGACACCACTGAAAAATTAGCCTTAACACACACTGTCACTCCAAACCAGTTCTTCTGTCAACTGTTACGGGACTTCCAAGATATTGAGGACCTGTCTGAGAAGCTGCAGCAGTGCTATAGTGCAGACGAACTGAAGGAGGCTTTCATCAGCAATCCTGAAGTTGGTATGCGATGCTGTGCCCTGTACTCAGAGGATTCAATGTGGTATAGGGCAGTCATCACGGATGTCTTGGACCAACAAGTTGAAGTGAAGTTTGTTGACTTCGGGAACACAGAGGTGTTGGATATAACTGACATTCGAGTCCTTGATGAAGAGTTTTGTGTGGCACCTAGCTATGCAATTGAGTGCAGTGTAGCACACATCAAACCCATCTCAGGAGTATGGAATGCCAAAGCTATTGAAAAGTTCTCCTCGTTGACTGATGATAAGACACTTGTCGGAAAGGTCATCAGTGTAAGCACCCGTGGAAAGGCACTGTTGGAACTGCAAGATGTCGAGAAAAGTGAAGACCAGCCATCTGTGAGCCAGGAATTGGTCCAGGCAGGGTTTGCCAGAGAGGCAACGCCGTCTGTCTCCAGCCGAGGCAGCACACCTGCAGGCAGCAAGGCAGGAACTCCCACATCCAGTCGACCAGTGAGTCCAGGAGCTGTGAACCAGACACCTGCTTCTCTGAAGTCAGCTGAGGTACCTGACAAAATTGTGTACAAGGAACTCTCATATGTTGATGGTAGTGTTTTGGATGTGATGGTTTCTGTCCTTGTCAGCCCCAGTGAGTTGTGGTGCCAGCCTGTTCAAACCTATGATGAACTCAGCAAGTTGATGGAAGACATGGGAACCTACTACAACAAGTCAGATGATATGAAAGATCACATCCTTAACCCAGAAGTTGGTCAAGACTGTGTTGCACGGTTCTCAGAAGACAATGAGTGGTACCGTGCCAAGATCACAAAAGTGATGGGTCGCGAGGTGGAAGTTAGATATGTGGACTATGGCAACAGTGAAAAGAGGCTTGTAACTGATTTGAGGTTGTCAAAGCTGAACTTTTCAAAACTGCCACAGCAAGCTTTCAAGTGCTCACTGCAAGAGAAGATGTTGCCTTACGATGGAGAGGCATGGAGCAATGAAGCATTCGGCCATCTGCAACGCCTGGTGATAGACAAGGAGGTCAAGTGCATTATCTCAGGCAAACAGACCAAGGAGGATATCCCTTTGTACTTAACTGACTTGACATGCAAACAGCACATCAGTATCACTCAGAAGATGATTGAGGCACAACTTGCAAGACCTGCAAAAAGCAAGCTAGACACAGCACCTGCCAAGGACATCAGGAGAGAAGCAGCATCTAACCCATCAGTACAACCAGACTCTGAGGTCAAGATTGGACTGTCAGGCATAGCTGTTGTCTCCTATGGAGACGACCCTCTGAAGTTCTGGTGCCAGAGGATGAGCCAAGGGTCCAAGTTGGATGAACTGATGGATGCCATTGATGCACACTGCTCAAGCGAGGATGCAGAAGATGTAGGAAAACTGAAGCCTGGACATGCAGTCATAGCAAAGTACAGTGTTGACCAAGGCTGGTACAGGGCTGAAGTGAAAGAGGCAGTGTCACCAAGACAGTACATCCTTCAGTTTATTGATTATGGAAATCAGGAGCAAGTCAGTAAGAGCAACATGAGGATCTTGAAATCAGAGTTTGCCCTCCTTCCCAAACAGGCCTTCCCCTGCTTCCTATCAAAGGTGGAAAATGTCACACCTGAGGCCAAGTCCAAGTTTGCAGAGTTAACTGCCGAGGCCCAGTTGAAGCTCACTATAGTTGACAAGGAACAAGACAGCTATGAAGTTGAGCTGGAAATCCCAGAATCTGCAGTGCAGGTCAACAATGAGATCTTGAAGATGGTAACTGCTGTAAACCCTCCAGTTGAGCACTCTTTAGCAGCCCCCCAAGCTACTGGACCTGAGAAGCTACAACAGGAAGTGGAGAGAGAAAAGAGCGAAACAAAATCACAGCTCCTCACATCAACAACTCCCAAGTACCCTCCTGTCACAGTACAAGCAAGTGGTACAGTGCCAGTGTATGTCAGTCACTGCGAGACGCCAGCAAAGTTCTGGGTCCAGGTAGCTGACCAAGAGCCTCAATTGAACAGTTTGATGGGTGCAGTTGAGACATCTGCCCAGGCTGGCAAGCCGCTAGGTTCTGTAACTCAGCTCAGTGTTGGGGATCCATGCTGTGCCCAGTTCTCGGAAGATAATGGTTGGTACAGAGGGAAGATCATAGATACATCTGAAGGACAACTAGGAGTACAGTTTGTTGATTATGGAAACAAGGAAATAGTACCCTTAGAGAAAGTCCAGGAGCTACAAGCTGATTTGCTGAAGCAGCCACCATTTGCAGTTGAATGTATGTTGGACGGAACGAAACCAGCTGGTTCAGAATGGTCCAGTGTAGCCAGTTCATGGTTCAAAGAGGTGACAATAGAGCGAGTTCTACAGGCAGAGTTCCTCGACTCAAAAGAACCTGTCAGGGTGAAGCTGTCAGACGGAAGTGAAGATATTGGGAAAAACATGGCTAAGAGAGGACATGCTATACAGGAGGATACAGAAATCAAGACACAAACATCTGAAGCAAGTCTAGACCGTCCGGTACAAGCAGCTGAAGTATCTTCAGAATCTCTCCCTGTGCTGAAGGAGGTTGGCTTGTCTGAAGGAACCAATGTTGAAGTGTATGTGGCAGTGACATTGTCTCCCTCCAACTTCTGGTGCCAACTTGCAAGTACGACTTCAGAGCTGGACTCCCTGATGGAAAAGATCTGTGACCACTATGCAGCCATCAACAATGAAGAAATGCTTCCAGACCCACAACAGGGTATGCCATGCATAGCCCAGTTCTCAGAGGACAAAGGTTGGTATAGAGCAAAAGTCATCAAAGTAGACGGGGACGGAGTTGAAGTGGTCTTTGTGGATTATGGCAACTCTGAGAAAGTGGAGAGGTCACTGGTGAAGATGATCAAGCCACAGTTTACTGAGCTTCCTGTACAAGCCTTCCAGTGTAGTCTGGCAAATATAACTTCGCCAAGCAGTGTTTGGGACTCTGACACAACAGCAAAGTTCACACAGTTGTGTACTTCTCAAGAGGATGCATATGTCATTAGAGTGTTGGGAAAAGATGGCAGTGGCCTTCATACTGTGGAACTGGCTGCAAGGGAAGAAGCATTGAAGAAAGGTGAGACAGTTAGGAAACAGCTGTTAGCTGAGGGACTGGCCAAGCCACTGCAGGATATGAGTGGAGATGCTATAGCCACAACAGAAGAAAGTGTGACCAAGCAACAGAACAGTCTTCCGGAAACAGCATTTTACTACAAAACAGACAGTATCAAGGCAGGAGACAGAATAGACGCATACATCTCGTTCATGGACAAGTCCAACCACATCTGGTGCCAGAAGGTTGAACAGTCAGATGCATTGGGAGAACTGATGGATACTATCGATACACACTGTTCCAACCTGAAGGATGAGGAAGATACCTTGAACATGCCTCAAGAAGAGACTGCATGCCTGGCACAGTACAGTGAGGATGGGGGCTGGTACAGAGCAAAGGTGATTGAAGTAAAGGAAGGATCAATGGCAGTACAGTTTGTGGACTTTGGGAACACTGAGGAAGTGGCATTGTCAAAAGTGAAACAGATAAAGACAGAGTTCTTGGAGCTACCAGAGTTAGCATTTGAGTGTGTGCTAAAGAACATACCTGCCCCATGGGAAGCTCCTTCAGTGAAGCGATTTTCTGACTTGACCAACGATAAGGCACTTACAGTTGATGTACAAGATGTCATCAAACAGGACAAAAAACAGGTGCTGGAAGTCATTCTCCTTGATGGGGATCTGTCCGTCAATGAAGCATTGACACAAAAGACACAGAAATCAGCAGAAACAAAGGCCTACAAATTGGCAGAGATATCAGAGGGAGAGACCCACTCAGCCTACATCAGTTCTGTGGTGGATCCAACAAAGTTCTACATACAAATGGAAGGGGCAGAAGATGTGCTACATGGACTGATGGAGAAAATCCAGCACTGTGAACACCTGTCTACTCCATCCTTAGATATCTTGCAAGCTGGCACTCCTGTATTGGCCATGTACACTGTGGATGACCAGTGGTACAGAGCACAGGTTCTCAGTGTTGAAGGAAGCATCATCAACGTGTTGTATGTCGACTATGGAAACTCAGAAGCTGTTGGGTTGGAAAGGTTGAAGTCTATTTCACCTGAGTTCCTTGTGACCCCACCACAAGCTATTGATTGTACACTAGGGAAGGAAGCCACTGATCTGCCCGAGGATATCACCACTGTCATGCAGGGTTTGACGGAAGTCTTGACCATCAAGTTCTTGCATCTAGAAGTACAAAGATGGGTGGTAGAAGTGTCCCAAGGTGAGACGTCTCTGAAAGACATGGTCTTGAAAGTAGGAAAAGAAGACGTAGAAGAGACCACAGTGAAGACTTCCACGCCATCCAAGGATGAAACTGGTGATAGTCTACAAAGCGTGGACCCAGAAGTCTCTGCGATCGAAAGTCTGCCTCAGCCAACAAATTTTGTGTATGCAGCTAACGACATTGATGAGGGAGAACTTCAGGAAGGGTATGTTTCCCACACCACCAACCCCAGCCTGTTCTTCGTCCAGCTTGCAACATCTGCCGGAAAACTGGACACCCTGATGAAACAGATAAATGAGGAATACGGCAGCCTTGGTACGTGTGAACGAGAGATTGCTGACATCAAACCGGGGATGCCGTGCATCGTGCCATTTTCTGAGGAGGGAGAGGAAGTGTGGTACAGAGGCAGGGTGCAGTTCACCAACCACTCTGTCAGTGTCTACTACATCGACTACGGAAATGAAGCAGTTGTCCCAGCAGAGTGTGTGAAGAGTATCCCACCAAAGTTCATGACCTTGCCAGGTCAGGCCATAGCGTGCAGTCTGTCTGATGTGTCGCCCGTGGATGGCTCCTGGCCTGAGGGAACAAATGAAAAGTTCTTGGAGTGCACAGAGGAGAGACAACTGATGGTGGAGTTCAACAAGAGGCATGGGAGTGGGTGGAATGTACGGCTTCTTGACGGGGAGGAATCTATTGGAACGAAGCTCACCGCAGAAGAGATCAGCAAGAAGAGTCAATCTGTTGAGACGACACCAGCTGTGAAACAGAATGAGACCCCAGACTCTGGCTTAGATGAGAGTCAAGAGACTGTAACCTCAGATGTGAAAGCTCAGCCAGAAAGTCAGAACACAGTGATACCAGCCCTGCAGATTGGGACAGAGGAGACTGTGTACTACCTGTGTGGGGAGTCACCAGACCACTTCTACTGCCAGCTGGCCAGTGCGGAGACACAGCAGAACAAGCTAGCTGAGGACATCGCTAACCTCTGTACTGTAGCAGGTAGGTGCTTCCATATTAACTATTGTTTTATTTGTTCATCTATCCATTTCCTGTATATAAGACAAAGTTTGAACCAGGGTTTTACACATGTGGTGTTTTGTGAGTGTGGAATTGATGATATTTTATGGTTTTGCTGTGACGTAGTGGAGCCGCTGTCGTCACCTATGGAAGGTCAGACTTACCTGGCACAGTTCTCGGAGGATGACCAGTGGTACAGAGCCATCATCACTGCTGTTACACAGCAAGGGTGCCATGTCAGGTACGTAACATCTTTCAACTGATTCCTGTGGATATTTTGGTTGCATGTACACTGTCTGGTAAGGTATTATGGTAAAGGTTCACATATGTCCAGATAGCAACGGTAACCAAAAAATGTTACATTTATTAATCGACTATTGCATGCAAATAAGAAAACATTCTGTTGAAGAAACAAGCTGGTTTGAAAGGATTGTATAGTTTCTGTGTTTATATATGAATGTCCTTCACTTTTATTGTTACGTTAACTATCACAAATTAAACCTATGTTGAATGAATATAGCAAATTTGTTTATTCAAGATTTGTGGACTATGGGAACACAGAAGTTGTCCCCAGTGCCAAGCTGCGCCCCCTTCCACTGGAACTGTCCCAGTTACCTGGGCAGGCTATCCCATGTAGGCTTGCAGCACTGGGTCCTGTGGCGGACAAGTGGAGTGACCAGGCTATCCAAGCCTTCCAAGGTATGTACCAGTGGGGAAGAAATAATCATACAACTTTCTGTGATAAAGTTTTACTGGCATGATTGACTTTGTCTTGTGAAAATAATAATATATTTATGTTTTAAGACTACCAGTAGAATGTAATGCACACAGTTTGTTGTGTCAACTCCTTGTAATCAACAGAAATGCCTATTCTCTTCTTTCAGACACCTGCATAGAGAAAGAACTAAAGGCCAAGTTTGATGGCAAATGTGACGACAAATTTGACATGGTTCTTTATGACCCAAGTGCAACCGATGGCAGCTCCATTAATCAGAAGATGGTCACCTTGGGGCATGCAAAAGCTCAGACAAAACCGGGTAAGGAGGAACCAAATTCTGTCCAGTTGGACCAAGTTTCAAACCAGTTGAAACCTGTTTCCACTCAGTTTGAACCAGTTTCTGTTCCTACCCAGTTTGAACCAGTTTCTGTTCCTACCCAGTTTGAACCAGTTTCTGTTCCTACCCAGTTTGAACCAGTTTCTGTTCCTACCCAGTTTGAACCAGTTTCTGTTCCTACCCAGTTTGAACCAGTTTCTGATCAGTTTGAAGACGTTTCTCATGAGTTAGAATCAGAGACTCGACAGTCTGAGCTAACTATTGGTCAGGTAGCACTAAATTCTGAAGCATTAGAACCACGCATGTCTCAGGTTCAGTCGATCAATGGAGAAAAGGATGTCGTCCCAGAGCAGGACAAACCAGCTTCTGACAAGGAAGAGATAGAATCTGATAAGCCAAAACTGATTACTGGCCAGGCGGAACCAGTGTATGATCAGCAAGAGCAGCCAATTGACCAGGTAGAATTAGTATCTGACCAGCCAGACCAGGTTACTGAACAGGTAGAACCAGTGTCTTACCAGCCTAAAGCAGTTACTGACCAGGTAAAGCCAATATCTAATCAGCCAGAGTCAGTTGCAGGCCACCCAGAAATGGTTACTTACCAGTCAGAACCAGTTACTGAGCAGATGGAATTATTGTCTGACCAGCCTGAACCAGTGACTAGCCAGACAGAAGCTGAGTCTGAACAGTTAGGGCCTGTTATTGATGAGGTAGAACCAGTGTCTGACAAAGCAGTTATTGACCGCGTGGAGTCAGTGTCTGATCAGCCTGAACCAGTTACAGATCAGACAGAATCAGTACCTGACCAGCCAGAGCTGATCACTGACCAGAAAGAGCCCAAACTTGATACTGATGAAACAGAACCTGTGTCTCACCTGCCAGATCAAGTTACTAACCAGGCAGTGCCAATGCTTGGCCAGGAAAAATTGGTTACTGATCAGACAGAACCAGTTACTGATCAGATGGAACCAGTGTCTGACCAGCCAGAACTGGTTACGGATGAGACAGGGTCAGTTTCAGGGAAATCAGAACCAGTTACTGACCAGTTGGTTGGTGATGAAGTGTCGGAAGGGCCTGGTCAGACTACAGCTGAACAGAAGAGTGAAGGTGAGGTTTAGGTATTAGTTGAAATTTAGATAGCATTTCATCATCCCTGCATTTTTTTGTTAATAGACTGATTTTAGCATTTTTGTATAGTTGTAGTTGGAAAACTACCATGTTTGAACCTTTTTGTGATATAATACATTGTGTAAAAGTGGACCTTTCCAACAGTGTTAAAATGCTAAGATGCTAAACAGTGTTAAAATGGGATGAAAGAAATATTACTGGAGTTGTTTTTTTGTAACCCAATATGACCCCTTACTTTATTGTTTTGTAACAGACGTAGAGGATGAGACACCAGCCCAGTACAAGAAGCCCCATCTGTCCAAGGGTGAGGAGCTGGATTTCTACTTCCTGAGTGCAGAAGACCCAGACAACATGGTGCTACAGCTGGTACAGTCAGAACAGGACCTGAACAACCTGGCTGAGAACATCAGCAACATCTATGACAGGTAAGATTACATGGACTGTAGCGTTTGAAAACCTTGCATGGTTAAGAAAAAAGTAATTTATTTTTACCAAGCAGCTGATTTATCTTGACTTGTTATACAGTTGTTGGCACATTATTTTGCTGTTGTGTAGGATGTCACATGTGTGACCAACATGAATGTAAGACAGTGTGTATCTGTTTGATACATGCAAAAAGCTGTTTATCTGTCTTGTAATGTGAGAGGTCAAAGTAGATATTGCCACTAGAAATCTTGATACACACTATTCTCTCATGCTTCTTTACAGGTTAGCTGAGTCAGATCTGCAGTTCAAGGACATTCTGCCAGGATCAGTCTGCTGTGCAAAGTTCTCAGATGGTCTGTGGTACCGGGCAGAAGTGGTGTCCATTGAGAGTAACCAGGTAATCTTCTCTACTATGTGCTTTTGAGATTTAGGAAGTTATCAGACATACATCAACTATAAACAAAGACCCACCATAGAAGTTCTTTGTGGTTTGATGCCAACATGAGACCTGGAACTTTGTCAACATGTTAGTATAACCTAACTTTTATTGATTTGCTATTGACTTCAGTTTTTCCCTTTCTGTTTATTTCTATGTTTTGTGCAAAGTGAGGACAACATTGTAACGTGTTCCCCTTCAGGTGACTGTGTACTTTGTAGACTATGGGAACACAGAAACTGTGGACAGCAGTGATGTCCGTAAACTGTGCTCTGAGCTAGCTGACCTCCCTACTCAGGTGTTGTATCCATCTACTACAGTCTGGTTACTGCTATTATCGAAATAAGGAATTTAAAAGTTTGAATTGAAATATTTTATGAAATAAAGTCAACACAATATTTGTGTCCATGATAGCTTATTGTCATCCAAATGATTATAATCTATATTATTCCAATCTTTTGTTACTTTTCCATGTACTGTACTTGGAGTTTTTGAGTGTAGTTATGTCAGTTGTTCACAGTACCAATGAAACTTTTACAAGGAATAAAAATATGATGTGTATTTCCAAATCACAGGCACTGCACTGTGGGATAAGTGGAATTGAGGCAACCTCAGAAACGTGGTCGTGCCAGGTGAAGGAAGCTCTGGAAGAGCTCTGCAATGGAGGTGTGGTCAGGGGCGTGGTCGCTGACATGGAGGATGATGGAAAGATTCTCCTGAGTAGCTGCACAGTTGAAGGTAGTCTTTTTCGTTATAGAGGCCAGTAGTTTTGATGATGGAGGAACAATATTTATAATGTGTTACTGTGCATTTTATGAGACAGGAAAGTGTTTATGAAGTATCTGACAGTAAAAAGACTTGACTTTTTTTTGTAACTTCAAGTGAACACTATTACCATAGCGTTAAACCCTCAAGCAACTGATGTACAAAAAGGTGTGAGCATATTTCTTCCCAATTTTAACCTTGTTGGAATGGATTCATTTTTTGTTGTCACCTGTCATGCAGGTGTGGATCTAGTGCAGCAGCTGTTGGATCGCAGGTTGGCTGTGAGGGAGGGGGAGGAGCCAGAAGGGAGTGAGCTGTCTTCTGAACCACAGGTACAGTAGAAGTAAATTTGGCTACAACAGAGGAGAGATGTGGTTTTACTGCAGTGAAGGTTTGGTGAGTGGCCATCAGTAGTGATACCTTTGTACCCAAAAGGTGCTACTGTAGCTGAGACATTATACCTTCTCATATGTAAATATGTTGATAGTGGAAAATGGAGATGAACATGAGATGTATATTGCCATGTATCACTTCTTTCTGGTTGCTGGATTTTGAGACAAGCCCCTGCCCTCTACCTTATCCCATCTGACGTAGCATTTTAGTACCAAATATATATATTGGTTAGGGGGTTAGGCAGTAGGGAGAAGGTTAAACAGTTAAACAATATTATTTGAAACTGGTACTTTGTTTCAGGATACTGGAAGTGAAGCTGTTTCATCAGCATCACAAGATGATGTTGAGTCTTGCACACCCTCTGAGACAGAAGGGAGCATCCGATTGGCAGCACGGCAAGTGAAAGCTGGTGACCAGCTGAATGTAGTGGTGACAAATGTTGTGACACCTGACCTGTTCTGGTGCCAAGATGTCGAGGCTGACCTCCCAAGGATAAATGGTGCTTTTTTGAAGATACTTGAAAAAAAAATGTGAATTTTTTTTAAAGGAATTTTAAAGAGACAATCCTATTCACCAATGTACCCAGATGATATGATCTGAGGAAATACCTACATTTGAAAGGGATGACAACAAAGGGACAAGAACAAAGAGGACCATCATATTGCCTGATATGATAGCTTTGAACCAAAAGTCCAGACAGGACAGTTAACTTATGTTATTCTGTTGCCCCAGCCTACTGTGAGTTGTGCCAGGAGACTGTGCAGTCTCCAAAGGTGAACGACCTCTGCTGTGCATTGTACAGTGAGGACCAGACCTGGTACCGAGCAAAGGTGAGATTCTTATCGGGGAACACACACTTAACTTATGATACAGTCTTGTGAAGTGAATTTTAGTAGCAGGTAGCTAGTGAAAAGCATTAATACTATGTCTAAAAAGTTGGCAAGGTATAGGCTGTAAGCATTGCTGCTGCACTCCTTTCAGTGACCAAAATACTAGTCTTAGTAGGTGTATGTGCTTAACATTTATTTTTGCTTGACTTTTTGTTTGTGTCTGTCTGCATGCAGATTCTGGATGTTGTGAGCTCCAAGATGCTGACTGTGCAGTTTATTGACTTTGGTAGTCTTGAGACTGTGAGCCCAGTCAATACCCGCCCCTTGGATGCTGAGATGGCTACCTTGCCTCCTTGTGCATTGGAATGTAGCATGTCTGACATACAGGGCAGGACTACAGATACTGGCAAGCTATCGTTTCTCATTTTTTTTTGTTACGTTATTACTGCATGTTGTTTTTTCATTCCAAAATATTCTTGGCATGTAAATCTTAAAACCCTCCATGCTGTAAATTGCAATGTCAAAACTGAAGAGAGGTACTGTAGTTTTTTTAATGCTTAGTAGCACTTGGTGTTCCCTCACATGTTAAACACAGTTAACATTCTGTTTTTAGGTTACTTTGCACCTCGTAGCAACTTTTTTTGTGAAAGATCAGTTTCATGATTTGAAGATTGTAGAAAAAGTGTTTCTGCACTGTTTGTACTTATTTTGTAGCACTCATTAGTTTTATTTTACCATTTCCCCACTTCTGATAATCAGAAATGCAAGTCCGTTGACTAATCTAACACGTTTGATTGTGGACTGCACAGGTGGCTGGTCGCCAGAAGCTGTGTTGTTTTTTGAAGATCTTGTACAAGACAAAACATTCCGTGTCCTTGTGGATGAAGTAACATCGGAGGGGGCTGCTAAAGTAGAGCTGTACAGCGAGTGTGAGGAGAAGACAGTTTCTCAACTCATGGTGGTCTCAGGACATGCCAAGAGGAAGGGTGAGCCTGAAGTTTGAAACATTATTTCTTTCTGTATTCTTCAGTCAGGGTGGCCTACAAAGTGACTAAGCACCGAGTAATTTAGTAACGCAGAAGTATGTGTTGGATGAGATCTCTTACCCTTGTATCGGAAAGGATTAAACTTAAAATAAAAAATTAATCATACATTTGCTGTCATTTGTATTAAGTGATATGGTTTATCTCACAGCAGGCAGTGTCCAGAGTGGTAGCATGGACAGTCTGAGTGGCTATACAGGCACCAGTACTGCTGAGTCGGCCAGCCCTGCTCCAGGCAGTGAGGCAGGAGAACAGATGGAGAAAGGTGATGGTCACTTGTCAAACATCTTGTATGATTCCTTTGTAAGCACAACTTCAAGCATAGAATTCACCAAAATAGCAAAACCTTTGGGAAACTTGTATTTCATGTTGGACTGTAATTTTTTCTTATTGACACAGAAGACTCAGTCCAACCAGGGAACAACTTACCAGACATGACAGCTGTTGTGGAACAGGTTGAACAGACAGTGGTGTCAGACATGAAGGAGATAGGAGAACAGGCCTCAGGTAGTGATATGTGAAATTGTATACAGTAATGATCTTGATACGTTTGGATTACTTCAGATGATAAAAGAGAGAGCGTATGGTATGATTTTTTATTAGGTACAAGAAGACAAAATAGTGTAGCAGTTTTGTATAGATGCTTTCTTGTCAGACATTCACTTGATTGTTACCATAATGTTTGTAATGTACAGATGTGAAAGGAGCTGATGTTGAGCTGCAGAGCACAGCTGCAGATGCAGAGGTGGTGGGGAAACCAGCTGCGGAGGCAGGTGACATGGAGCTTCAAGACCCAGTGGCAGTGGAAACTGATGCTGAGCTGCAGAGTTCAGCTGCAGCAGATGCAAATGATGGGCAGTCTGGACATCCTTCCCAGGCAAAATATGTCACAACTGGTGATGCTCTGTGGTAAGTACCTTGTGTCAAGACCAAAACATACATGTTCATGTTCAAATTTCATCTGTAACTGTACGAATGGATATTGGGAAGACACTGCTAGTATGTCTTCCACAGTCAAAATTGCTCCTGTGTTGTTAGGTGGCATTCTGTAAAGTCAGCATTTTTGCTAGAGTTTTGTAGGAAGAAATACATGTATTGCTTGCTTCTTCACAGCTCTGAGATGGGACCTGCAGATAATATTGCACAGACTCTGACAGTACCATCAGACACATCTCCCTCCTGCCAGACCCCCACCAACAGACCTTCAGTCTCCAGTTTCTACACCCCTAGAGGGGAGGTCTCCCTGTCTTTTGCCACAGACAGGGCAATGTCCCCTTCCTCAGTCCTGGAGGTCACAGATTCAGAGTGGACGACCTTTGAGGAGACTGTTGGGTCTAGCCCTGAGAGTGGATCACAGCAGGGTGAGTACAACTTTGTAACTGTTTCCTTCTGCTTCTTCCTTTCTCGTGATATCTTCTTTTTGGGGTCCTTATTGTGTCACACTTTGGCAAACAGAAGACAGCAGTGTGAGCCCTGCTGACATCCTGAGTGGTCCCCCCATGGAGGAAGCTTCCCCTGATGCAGATGAAGAGCAGTCCAGTGTGCCCAGTAACACATTGCCTTCTTCTTCTGACATCAAGACTGCTAAGTCAGCCACTTCTGTAGAAAATGGCACGCTCAGGTGAGCTCATGTATACATGTAGTTTCTAACTTTCTGTATGATAATCTGTAGCTCAGATTTGTTTTGATCACAGCAGAAGTCAGCAGTAGGTAGGTTATAGGCTTAAGTTATCACTGAGACCAGCAGGTGGAATTCCATGATCCATGTGTTTATGATGCTTCTTTGTTCTTGCTTTACTTCAGTGAAATAAATGGCATCACAGATTCACCTGCAGGCAAAGAGATAGGGATGAGCAAGCAAGAAGTGCATACCAGTGAGTGTAATATGTTTATCTTTTTTCTACATTTGCTCCTACTGCATGCAGTTGTCTCCTTTTAACACTGTCTGGGGAATGATTCTACCACATGTTCTCACCATATTTTCATGATCCTGATAAAACTTAATTTGTGTATTTCTATTGCAGATGGTGATGTGGAAACAATTGGAGAGCCAGTGTACCAAGTTTAATGCCTTCTCAGAACCAGGATACATGTACTGGATAAGGGACCAATGAAAGTCTGCCAAGTTTTGTTAGAATTTTTTTTATAGGAAAACTAGTTGAGAGGTACAACCATGGATTATACAGAACCTTATATTTTCTTGTAGTAGACTTGAGAAGAATAGTGCATTGTACAATGCTGTTCTGCCTTAGCATCATGTCACTGAATTACCTTTCAACTGATAGTTCACTTTAGCAAATATTGTAAAACATGAGAAATCTATTTTTGAACCACAGTTTCTGATGTAAGCTAGAGATGTTGAACACAGTTCCTTTATTTTTCATTATTTACTATTAATACCTTTGTTATGTAGGTTGAGATGGTGTCATGCACCTCTCTTTAGCTGCCCGAAGAGCACTGTAGAGGTCCATTTTGTCAATTCCACAGGTTAACGAAAGTGTGTAGTATCATTTTGCATTGAGAAACAATTTTGGAAAACAGGACAAAATTGTGTCATAGTTAAGCCAGTTTTTGGTATCCATTGCAGGATTGTTGTCATCTGTGCCACCATTTATGTAGATCATTATTTAGAAAACTTATGATATACAAAGACAGAGACTCTCTATTTTTGAAACTACTGTTCTGTAACTCTCAAATTTACCATCATATTACATTACACTGCCAATCAACACTTAACACTACTCTTTAACACATGATTGTACATGTAGATACAGTTGAATAATTTTGGAAGTATAACAGTATAAGAATGCCTACAAATAATTCATGTGGTATTATTTACTTCAAAAACGTCAAAGTGTACTTGTACTGACAAGATTGTAAAGTTCTCAAAGCTTTATGTTGTAGGTGGTAGTTTCGGAAGAAAATGTAGATTACAAAATGTCAAAGGTCCCTGCTTTCATACAAGCATTTTTTATGTTAGTTTCAATGTACTTTATCAGTGTTATGCATATAAGGCTAACACCTAACGTAAGAAAAAGATTTTTTCAGCTGCATAGAGGATTAACACAGTTTATGAAGCAGTTACAACTTGATGTTAAGAGTTTACACCTTGCATTTATTCAATAAAAGAACAAAATACAACAACGTGTACAGTTTATTATTACATATCTCTTTGCCTATAGCTAGGATACCAAGGCAGTGCCTTTGTCAATTTGCTGAGCAAAATGTACAAGCAAAATGTCTCCAAATATGTGAGAAGTACACAAAAGTGCCACATTCCAGATAGCCAGGTAATGCTACAATGTGTTGGTTATGTTCACTTGAAATATTGTTAGAGTCTCTAATGTGCACCAAACAAACCATGGAAAATACCTTATGTAAGTTATGTCAACATCTGAGGGACATAAAGAAGTTGTGACTAACCTTCTGGGAAACAATCTGAATATCACCCAGCATGCACAGAATTGCACATCCATCACATTTGGGTTCTACATACAAGGCAACTTAAGCTCAAATTCTCTCCCCCCCCCCCCCTCACTAATTGTGTTGATTTGATATTTTTTGGGTTGGCACAAGCATAAGCTCAAAGACGAAACATTTTCCAAAACATTTACTACTTTTTCTGTCCCACAAACAGGTGTACATTCTTTTGCTTAATGATAATGGAGCAATTGTCAACTTACACATGTAGATGGTAAAATATTTTAAAATACATACCCCGGTACCTAGAAATTTTTTACAACATGGTGGGAAACTATCATGACGATACCTCACACTAACAAGTGCAAATAGTACACTTTGGTGGTTCACTTGTGTAAGTTGAGACATACCAGAAACACAGAAGTGTATTTAAGTATTTTGCTGTTATGTGTACATGTACATCTACTGATGTCCTTAGGCAAGTCCGGGGGGCTCCTGGGCCTGGCTGAAGGCCTCATAAACATTGGCTGCAAAATCCTTCACACACTCCATCAGCAATAGTTCCTGAGGAGAAGGGAAATTTTGTGTTATTTCGCATTGACATCAGTATCTGTATTGTATAGCTGGTATAACGGCCCTTCTGAAAGATATCTATTGAGGATGCCCGTACAGTACTTGTACTAGTTGCAGGAAAATTACAGCTGGAAGCACTACTCACCTGTACATATTTGTTGGGAGAGTCACTACAGATCTGGTGGATCTGTCCATTCATCACTGGGATGACCTTGGCCATGGGAAGGGTCACCTTGGGAACCCTGCAGTACAATGATGTCATGATTTAGATGTGTCACATTCTACGGTACTTCATAGCGTGACTTGAAATCTTCTATGCCAGTGACATAAATACCGAAGTGGACATGTATTAGAATAAAGTCCATTTTTGTTCCTAGTTTGGACATACAATCTATAATTTATCACTTTCGTTTCTTTTCAAACATTTGTGCTATATATTACAGACAAAATTATGTATACATACCCCATGTCCCCATCTGCTGCCACAGCATCGCCCTCTGCACTGAAGAACACGCCCACTTCATCACACAGCCGGGTGAAGCTGGCCTCCAGACACTTAGATAGCACTGTCTGGAAGTCAACACTGGAAGAAAGTTCATGCACATCTTCAGACTTACTCAAAAGGGAACAAGCAAGATGGGCTTGTCAGCGGATGTAATATGCCTTATGATGGAGATGTTTTTTTCAGTCAAACTAGCAGCTTGACACCTAATTTCCTTTTGTCAAACAAAAAATGTCAAAGCAATACCTTTCCAAACAAGTTGTCTTTTGGAAACAAGCAATAATCATACAAACCCTGGCTTCAGTTTATTTATTTAAAACACCCACCTCTCAATCATGTCTCTGGTCTCTGATAGCAGCTTCTGTAAGACCTGGTCATCCTGGGATAGGCTGGAGGCCTGGACAAATCAGGATGGGGAAATGAGGAGACATTCAGCATTTGTGGGAGACTCTTGAGTTATGTAAGTTCTCTGGGAGACAAACTGACTTTGTTGCTGTTGCTATTATCATTCCATCTGCCTGGAATAGTAATCATCTGCAGTGACTAGCAAAGAAATAAATACATGTACACTGATATTCTTTCATTTGGTCACAAGCCCTTCCTCAGCTATTGCATTGGAGGAAGAACATGTATGTCACCTGGTCAAGTTTTTCCTCTTCCTCTTCAGGCAGCATATACTTGGTGAGTCCGGACGTGCTGGCTGACCTGCCGGTGATGTCCAGCCCGTCCTCCGGTGCCCGCTCCACCTCCCTGCGCACCTTCCACACAGCCTGGTGCAGGTCCTCCAGGGACAGCTCCTTCCTCAGGGACAGGCTGCAATTCATGACAAACATGCTAGGTGGGGTTCCTGGATTCAATCCAATTCAATTCTGAAGCTAAATTGACACTTTGTGACAGCTCTGACTCTTATGTCAGATGTAGGATATACATGTATATGTATTGCTTGTCTCAGAAACTGGATAAAATATAGTGAAAAGGATATTGATAATCATACCTTCCGATCACTTCTTGTACTGCTTGTCTTGTATCATGGATCAACAAAGTCAAGCCTGGACACAAGGTCTGAATGTTAATACTTTGATAAAACAAGGTGGGAATAACATTCATAACAAAATGAACTATTTTACAGTCTTAAAGTGTGAAGCAGTATGACACTCACCATCTCCCAGCAGGTACTGGATACTGGCCAGGTATCTCTCCTGGATCTCACGGGGGGCCTGGACCACTTCTTTACTCTGTTTCACAAATACATGTACATGTATGATAGTTTCAAACTATTAGTATAGTATTAACATATATAGTATAGTATAGATAGTATTAACCTTTATCACACTGATGTAGCCACTTGGCTATTCTCTATTTGTTATGGGTTGGACAGCAGGGAAAAGGTAAAAAAACTCTCAAAGACAACAAAAGCTAGTGAGAGGTTATTGTTAAGTCTTGAATACGTAAAAGTACTTAAGATCTATAAGTTAGATTACAACAGATCATTGAGTCAGAATAGATACTCACTGCTCCATTGAGGTTGAGTAGACTATCCAGGTACATGTAACCACCGATGATGTTCAGCTGTACCCTCAACAGTACCACCAGGATACAGGTACCATACAGGGCTACCAGCACTCTGGTGAAACCTGGCCAATCACAGAAACACATGATTTCATTACCTACTCTCCTAAACTGCTTGTTCAGTTGAAAAAAAAAACATGAACAATCTGGGATTTTTTTTTCAATGTGTCTTACTATGGAATAGGTAAAATTGTTGACAATAGGTCTCTGGAAAAGATGGACTTCTCTGTTAACAGTTAAGGATTCTGGTACTCACTGTCTATTTTGAGGTCTTCCCATAGTTCAACTTTGTTTGGAGGTCTGTGATGATGCAAAAAACAACAAATAGGGTAAAGAACATCACAAGAACATCAAGAAGATCACAGATACCACAGAAGACATGGCACCATTTGGGCAAATCCTACAAAAGAGTTGATTTTTACACCCTTCATATACAAGGTACATATAAAAAATCTCATAATTTAAAGGGTGCCCTACATTTTGGTCCAAGACTTGTGACCAACCTTCAGAATCAGGGAGACCAATAAGAATGTTTGAAGACACAAACATACTTGGATTTGAGCTTAGCGACCAGTTCCTCAGTGTTTATCCTCTGCATGAGTGTTTCCCTCAGGCTGGGAATCATGGATAACACCGTCATGTTACACGTCCGCTGGTTGTTGTCGAAGTGGTGCTTTTTCCTGCAATGTCAAGATCAAACATCAACGTCTACGAATGAGAATAGACATTCACAAGGTGTGAAACCACAACTGTGTTACATGAACATTGTAGAGCAAGTCACTGGTGGCCATATGCAAATAAATCTATAGTTACCCAATTTTTTCCAACTTGTTGGACATAGTGAACTACTGACAAGACCACTGTCATAACAAATGAAATAGTACCATAGACATGTTACAGCCCATGCAAATGACTTTTTTTTCAGATCAACACTTCAGTCTGATTAGAATTCCTGCAGATTACCATCGTCGCATCGATCTTTACCTGGCATTCTCCAACTGTTCTGCCATTTCTTTCTCTTGAAGTTCTCTCAGCTTGGTCTCTGCATACTTCCCGAGAAAAACAGCACCTTGACAGAACAAACACACCGAAAGGTCTGCTGAGTCACGCACTCTGTTAATCAGTGAACCAGAAAATGGACTCTGAAGTGGAGTGTTCAGCACCCATTGAGGTCTCATAATGTTGGACCTAATGTTGGACCTTGTTGATGGAAATGACCCTCTCATGGTACAATGCTGGGAAGTACTTAACAAAGTTATCTGGGAACCTGTTTTTTTTTACCTTTGTCCAGGAATCCAGCCTAACCGTGCCTGAAATAACTTAGGCTACCTATCATCAAAAACAGGGTGTGTGTAACCTTACATATGTAACATATGGATTTCCCCGTGCACATAGAAAGAGTGTTATGGCAGGGTGCTTGAAGAAATCTAAAACCGGTATTTTTTTCCTGACCAATAGACCGAATTGCAATGTCATTTCAGTCAATAAAATTTATTGGTTTACCATCTTATTCATCTATCTCCTAATCTTCAAGCTGCACCAGTATCTTGATAACTATGTGGAGAAGTGGCAAAATTTGACGTTATCAATTATTTACTCACCTCCAACAACCACTCCGGCAAAGATGAACTTCTTCTTGTGACGTTTGATGAAGTCCCACACAGCCCCCAGCATCTCTGCTATCACTTGGAAGCCTCACTAAACAGAGTTTGGTCCACCTTTTCCTGAAGTTGCGATCTCAACGTTGTACCGCAAAGAAAGGGAATCACATGCGACAAACAGATACTCAGCTTCTTTAGTTATTTTCCAACTATGCAAAATATCTGGTTTCTTTCCTAATTCAATGATTAAGGACAAAGCTTGTGGTGTTTGCACATAGTACACACATTTACCGCCATGCTGTTTTCTTCGTCACAGATGGGGTCAAAAGTCAATAACCTGGAGGTCATACCTGGACTATTCCATTGGTTTCCTATTTACACACAGACCAATACTTAAAATGCTCATATTTGTATTAAATATATAGATTGTCAAAATAAAATTCGCAATTCTTTTATTGAAAGTCTTATGATGACGACGATTAAAAACTTACTAACAATTGAAGAAAGTTTTGCATCTCACCTGAAAAAAGTAGAATCTTCCTCGTCATGAGAAACATCCAAAATGGCGGACGACAGTTTTTACTTGGAGTTGTCGCGCTCACCCATCCGTTTTGATCCTGTTTCCAACGTCAACAACGTCTTCTTCGATGAGAACAACAGACAAGTCTTCGCTGTGCGCTCTGGGGGAGCGACAGGCGTCGTGGTCAAGGGACCGGACGCGAAAACCTCCATAAACTTCCGGATGGAAGACAAGGGGAGTGTCATCTCCATCAAGCTCTCCTACGACTTGAAGATCCTGGCCATCCAGCGGTGCTACAAAACCGTGGAATTCATGAACTTTGGGCAGGCGGTAGACCCGGTAGAGTACTCTCAGAGTTGCAAAGGGAAGACGACTAAGATTATAGGATTCAACTGGGTGGCCATTAATGAAGTTGTGTTTATCACAGACCACGGGTTGGAGTACTACCAGGTCATTCCGGAGAAGAAGACACTGAAGTCGATTAAGACGTACAACGTGAGTGTGAACTGGTTTGTGTACCTGCCGGAGAGCGCCCTGCTGTTGTTATCCTCCTCCACGCTGGGGAACGTGCTGCATCCCTACCTGTTCAGGGCAGGACAGGTAATAGAACTTTCAATTGTTATCTAATTGTTATTTAATTCCATAATTTGTCGGGCTCGTTTTTTTTAGTGTGAGCTGTATTAGGAATGTGATGAATGCTGTGGGATCATGTTAAGTAATATTTTCAGAACTTTTATCGATTCTTTTTTTCAGGTATTCAAGCTCCCCAAGTTTGAGGTGGACCTGCCAGTTGTACCCAAACCTCCAAAGTTATGCTTGCTGGAAAGGGATGTCACCATGGCCCAGATATATGGACAGGTAGTTTTAACCAACTTAATCTTAGATGTCTACTCCAATGTGATCAGATTATACTTTATTTGGCAGTCTCAACAATGTCTATGAATGAGAGCAATAATTGCACTTGTCCTTGTACTGGTGACTGAAACAATGATGTGTACATGTACTTCAATCACTTTCAACGTTACTATTTCTTCCTCCAGGTGTACATCATTGTCCTACGCCACCAGCCCCGAGGGCCAGGCCATGCCAGTGCTGAGGTGGTTCTGTACCAGCTGCAGAAGGAGAGCCCTGCTAAGAAGACAAACATGCTGAGGCTTGACATGAGTGGACGCTTTGCAGTCAACATTGTGGACAACCTGATTGTAGTGCATCATCAGGCATCCAAGACCTCCATGATCTTTGACATCAAATTACAAGTGAGAATTCCTACTTTTTTAAAATTAATGTATATTGGAGTAAAGCAGCTGTGGAAAAGAGCGTACCGGTATACTTTTATCATGTATGTAGATGCATCATGTAATTTGATGTTGTGTGTATGTTTTGCAGGGTGAAACAGAGACTGATGGCTATGTGACTTACCACCATCCTGTCCTTTCACCATTGCCAATCAAACCATTTAAACTCAGGGTCACAGGTGAGTCAAACATTCTAGTACCATCAGTCAGACATATTTTCCTCCTTAGCAGTAAAGGGTAACAAGAAGTTAAAGAAAATTTGCCTTAAATCACAGGAATGTTATAGATGCTAAAAATGATATTAATTACAGGTATAAGAATAGCTCTGTCTTGTCTTATGCCTTATCTATTGTGAATTGAACTGTTGAACATAGCAGATGTAATTAAAAAACACACTTAAACCTCCAAAAGTATCCTCAATTCCATTTGGGATATGACAGAATTCAGCTGAACACTACACAAACGTCTTGTTCAGAAGCACCGTTAAACTTAAAGCAGCCTGCTAAACTTCTGAGGATAGTGGAATAAACAAACTTTCTCTCCTCAGGGGTGCCCACTGTTGCTGGTCCAGAGGTGAAGGAGATCAACTGTGAGCTGTACTCCCCTAACTGGATAGTGTTCCAGCCCAGCATTATTATTGATGCCAAGCTGGGGTGCCTGTGGACTGTGTGTCTGAAACTGGAGCCACTGGTCACCATGATTCCAGACAAGTGTCGTCTCATGGATTTTCTACTACTGCGCAGGTCACTATCTATTCTGTTACGTAATTAGTAAGGAATTGAATGTGGTTTGACCCATACAATCAAACCACCTTTCCAAAACAGTGGAGGCACCATGTGTTAGAAAAACTACAAAATTACCATTGGTTGGTTGGTTGGTTTTCCTTTAATGCCCACGATCATGATAATGATCATTCTGGCATACTCATTTTCACCTGAGTGAAGTGAGGAAAGTCATGTTAAGTGCCTTTTCCAAGGGCACAAGGTCGGTGACTTTGCAGGATTCGAACCGGAACCTCTTGGTTCCGAGCCAAATGCTCTGTCGTTACGCCACGCGACCCCATTTCACTGCATCACTACAGCTAAATATAATGTTATGACTGTCCCATTGACCCATCATTTTGTGGCTTTACCTGAAAGAGGATAACTACAGTACATCATACTTGATGATGAGAAAATGGAATGAAAGATGTCTTCCTCCACAGGGACTGTAAGATGGTGATCCTGTCAGTATGTAAGCAGATGCTGACTCCTGGCAGACAGTGTAACCTGCCAACGATTGCTAGCATCTTTGACAAGCTCAACAAGGTAAGAGTAAAAGTATAAACTACATTATTGAATGTGGCATTATCCAAGGATTAGGCTGGTCCAGCCATATCCAGTCTCTTATTGTAATGCTATTGCATGTATTGTGCAGTCTACAAGTATTCAGAAAACTTTTGTTTCATCTGAAGGTGTACAGATCATATTTGGAGGAGGAGACAGCCTATGCCCAGGCTGTGGAGATTGCCCAGGCCAGAGGAACAGGGACACCTAAACGCCCACAGAGATCTCAGGCTGTTATTGACCAGTCAGACATGTACACACATGTGCTGTCTATCTTTGTGGATAACAAGGTAACTTCACAGAGCTTCAACATTATGCATTGTAATCTTTCAAATGGCTATTTGATCTATCAAGGTCATAGTGTTATCAAATTTGGACATCTTGACAGTTAAATTGAGGTGAATGTGATGAGGTATGTACAATTGACGTGAACAAAATCCAAGCTCAAGGATGGATAAAAGTATCATTGACGTGAACAAAATCCAAGCTCAAGGATGGATAAAAGTATCAAGATGTTAAGTAAGACATATGGACTTGTTCACTCTAACTTGTCTGTATTCCCTGCAGGAGATCAAGTACAAGTTCATGGTTGCAGTGCTGGTGGAGTATATCCGGTCCCTGAGCCAGTTCCAGATCCCAGTCCAACATTACCTGTATGAGCTGGTCATCAACACCCTGGTGCAGAACAACTGTTTCTACCAGTTGCACCAGTTCCTACAGGTGACTTAACACCTTGTGAAGTCATTGAAATGCTTCATAGATTTGGAGGGGCAGTTTGCTTGTCCTGAATGCCTGGAGTAAAATTTACTGTCTTGCAGTTACCTTCAGGGGCGTTCTTAAAAGTTGAAACTGAACAGTGTTCATGCACTTCAAAATGTGAACTGTATAATGTATATGCATGACAGAGGTTCATGTAAAACCAACTGTTGATGCTATACATGATGTGGTTACTCCTTTGGCTTTGAATGGTCACATACCTACTGTGTATTCCCTGAAAATGAAACCCCTAGAATATTTTTTGAGGCCATCTTGTGGGATACCAGTTAACACAAGTTTTTCTTGTTCTCACAGTACCATGTGCTGAGTGACTCCAAGCCCATTGCCTGCCTTATGCTGTCGCTGGAGAGTGTGTATCCTCCAGCCCACCAGCTGGCACTGGACATGCTCAAACGTCTCTCCACAGCCAACGAGGAGATCATTGAGGTTGGTATGGCTGAGGCATCCTGTACCGTTACTTCCCCTTTGGTCTTTTTTTCCACATACAATATTAGGATTAAGGTAAGAGTCAAGTGATAAGGTCAAAATTACTGGTGCTATGATGTGTGAAATAGCATGTTTTTATTCATGATCAGTATTCCCTTTCCTTCAATCTCACCCAGGTTTTGCTGTCCAAACACCAACTCCTCACAGCGTTGCGTTTCATCCGCAGCGTGGGCATTGTAGACACAGTGTCGGCACGGAAGTTTCTGGAGGCAGCCCACGCCACAGAGGACAACATGCTCTTCTACACAGTCTTCAAATTCTTTGAGCAGAGAAACCTCAGATTGAGGGGGAACCCTCGTTTTGCTCCTGGGGAGCATTGTGAACAATACATCAACCAGTTTGTGACGACGTTCGGAGAGGATGCACTGACTCCTGTTGTTCAGTGATCCAATGTCTTAGTTTTACTACAGCTTATGTGCAATCTGTTTCTATGGAAAACAGTCAGTATAAACCCAATGGATGGATCGAAAACTTACATGAACTGTTGCAGTTACAGTTTAGTACAGTATGATTGCTTATAGAAATTATGAATGATAATTAAATTTTGAATGCTGTACAAAAAAGGATATGGAATCACTGTTTTTGGATGTACATGTAGCTGTGGGGGAAGATATAGTGCAATCCTTATATGCTGTGGTTTTTATCTAAGTGGTTGTTATTATGTGCCCATCTTGCAAGCCATTTCATAACTTTTCATTACATTTGCATACTGTATCCACACTAGAAGCAGGGTGACACATGAATTAGTTTGTCTGACCAAAAATTACTGTTTTGAAATTCATCCCAAAAATTTAAGAGGAATATGACCATAAAACATCAAAAATTGGCCTCTCCCTTTAGTCTACTCAAGGTTAAATACTTGGCCCAAGAAAATATGAAAATTAACAGGTCTGTCATCACTGTACCCTCTCACCCCCCTCCCAAATAGTCATCTTCTTCAAATGAATATCATGTACAAGAATCAGTTATGTTTTAGTTCTTGGCTTTTATTACTATGGCCTACCTAGTTGTTTGATACCATTGATATACACAGAGGTCACTTTTACACTCTGGATTTCTGATTATGAGTAAGATGTCATGTCAATCAAATAAATCTCTTTTGTGACATGGTGGATGATTACACATATGTAAATAAAATAAAATTGTACTGCATTGTTGTGTGCTCTATTGCTTTTATCAAAGTTTTGCTCATTCTGCCAAGTTCTGATGCTGCAGATTTACTGCTATACAAGAAGGTGGTAGATGAGTTACATCATCACATATGCAATTGAATAGGTGCAACATTATTGTCGTTTTGACAAGTTCAAATCAAACACATGAACATGATAAATCTTTTAGTATTTAACACATTTGATAGCATGTTCATTAAAAATAATTCTGAGGTTATGAATGTAGTTATTAATCTGTCATACATCTTTTGGCATGTAATGTGAAGGCATCAATGATGATGTAAGACTAAACTATATCAGCAATAGTGATACTTTGCAGACATGAAATTGCTGATATCCCTGCCAAGTTTCCTCTTGGCATCCCAATACATGTATATAGATTTCATATACTGAGCTAACATCACATTGATTGAACTAACAGTTTTATGAAAAAGCAGTTCTCTTGAATTTCAAAGCACGGTGTGAGAGGCTCTCCATCCTTTGCTATCTCAGGAATTTAGAGAAAGGCAGATGCCAGATTGCCTGTAATGTCTTCATCAAGTAGAAAATGTTTGAACCAGTAAACTGGTGAATCAAGAAAATCAACATTCTCGTCCCTGACAGTCATGTTCATGCCATGAAAGTCTTCTCAATCCTCCTTCTCGTCCATCGTTTCTGTGACAAAAGGAACATGTTCCACGGTTTTGGGCGGGCGGTAGCTCCCCATTCCTGCCGCTCTCTCCGCTTCCTTCTGCGTGTACGGCTCCGTCTTCAGTTCCTTAAGTCTCCTCTTGTGTCCCTTTGACTTGAAGTGTTCCTTAAGAGCATGAGAGTCAATGAAATACCGCGCACAGTGGAGGCAGTAATGCTGGGCTGACCCAGGCAAGTCCAGGTCGACATCTTGATTCATCAGAGCAGAAGCCTTTTCTGGTTTCAGGTCATCGTGGACTTGGTCGACATCCTTACTCCGACGTTTGGTTTTCATCTTCTTGTTGTTCTTCATGCCACCTCGGTTGGCGTTCCTGTGTCGCACACGTCCCATTTTCTCCACAAAATGCAGGAGATACTTGTCCACACGTGTATCAGGTGGGAGGGGGGGCAGTTATACAAATCCACTTCAAAATGCGTTTTACCTCCGATATAGCGAGGTTTGAACCAAACTATCTGCTCAGTTTTTCTTTGAAAATGTTGTCAAACAATCAAGGTGAACGGTATTCATTAAATGTTTCAGTTTTGCCGACAAATGCTGTCATTCATTGATCACGTCTAGCATATGTCCCACTTCCATGAATCACGGAAAGAGAAAAAGGAAAGCGTGTTCGCTTTCCAGATACCACACCGTAAACCGGAAGTACACTGTAAGATTTTTAGGGGGAAAATGTTTAATAGATACTTATGAATGATAATTCATAAGACCAAAAGAACAAATATTGATCAAAAATAATATTTTAATAACTATATATAATGACTAAAATATACAAATAATGTCTGTAAGTGCAATGGTATAACTAATATATTTCTCCAATCAAAGATATTTTCCCTAGAAATGTAATGGTTTTTCCCGGATTCCTGAGCGTTGATTGGTCGGTAAGATCGATGACGCAAGCTAGCCCTACCCTATAAATTCTCTGGCGCCACACATGCGTTTGGCATTCAATGGCGGACAGCCTGGTTGATTCGTCTCCTCCTGAACTCTGCTAATTTCTGTAACTTTTGCTTTATTTTCTAACCTTTACATCATCCAACGCACCGAGTGTATGCAAGACTCACTTATCTACCACTGGACAACATTTTGGGTGACTTGGTGAGATTTTGGCGGCGGTTTTTCCTGCTGACCCCTGGCACTGTTTTTGAAAACAGCGCGCGCGCGGGCTATCCAAATTTTCGCGGGAAATCAGGGAGAGCTTCGATCACGATCGGTGAACTTGCTTCTTGCTGAAAACAGGCCAAACTGAAGAGAAGATGTTGCAGCAATCTGCCGTTCTGCACCTCGAGGATGGGGCTGTCTACGAAGGGCGACTGTTCGGAGCACAGAAAAGTGTTGCCGGGGAAGTCGGTAAGCTGCCGCCCTCCCCCTTTTCACATGCCTTTTGTTGTGTTGTGTTCATAATTTTCAACTCTGTGTTTGCAGCTGTTTCTGTCTTTGACTCATCAGTTTTTAGATGTTAACAAATATTTTCAGGCCTGGAAACGATATCTTGATATGGAATCTGCGGAAATTTTTGATTTTATTGATGTGAAATAATTTGTGAAATTATGTTGTGACAGTGTATTCACAAGAAAGAAAATGGCGATGATATATTTTTGGTCACTTTCCTATTTATTGGTCACTACATGTTACATAGTATACTATGATTAGCCGAAAGGTTCTAGCTATTGAATTTAAGGTTAATACTCGTCCATAGTGAATCGCAAATTTTCTACAGTGTCTTTTTTTTAATGTAACAAAACTAACAATGCATTGATTTAGTTTAGGTTACTAGTATTTGAATAAGGCCACACAAAGTTAATTTTATGGATTAAACCCATGGATTTAGGCCTCTGACCCCATAACACTCACTGCTTTAGATAGATAAGCAACAATTTGTAACAAGTTATGGTATTACCATTAACATATTAAACATATTTAAACGTTGTGGCTATTGCCAATCCCGGTGTGGCAGCAAGAAAAAAAAAATTGTTATTGACACACCAGAATGCTAGCCCCGTGGCAGGCCCAAAACTTGTGTTTTGGTGTGTTTTGGGGCTTCAGGTTCTTTAAGTTTAAACCTCGGGCTTCAAGTTTTAACTTAGTGGCAGCACTGGAGGTGTTTCAGAAAACCACCCATGTCAAAAACCTTAAGTTGCCGGAAAACGTTGAAAAGTTCCAAGAGATCATGTGTACAGAGCAGCAAAGTTTGGGTGCCAACATCACAGAAGCCGCATTCAAGAGGCACGGGAATATTTCGCACGAATCAGTTTAAGTATACATCCATTTTTTGCTTATTGTAGCTCAGGGTTAGGTTTAGGGTTAGGGTTAGGGTTAGGGTAGGGTTTATCCACACCTGGAGTGTCAATAAGGAAAAATAATCCTCTATCCACACCGGGAGTGTCAATAAGAAAATAAAAATTCTTATATCCACACAGAGTGTCAATAAGAAAATAAAAATTCTTATATCCACACCGGGAGTGTCAATAGCCTCTTTCTTTTTTAAATCCTGTTGTGTGAGATGTAGGGCAGTCATGGCCATATTCTCACTCAAACCTATCTGATTTCTATTGGGAAACATGAAGGCCTGCCTAGCATATATTTCCTTGTCATGTGTTAAGCACATTTTGGTATCAGTTGACTTGTAGTAGGCAATTGTAAGTCTTTGCAGGAATGTGATTTACTAATCATTTAGTACAAAATCTATTGACTACCAAGTGTTTTATTGTTGCACTGACTGAGTGACCTTTCCTTTCCAGTGTTCCAGACTGGAATGGTGGGGTACCCAGAATCCCTCACCGACCCGTCCTACTGCTCACAGATTTTGGTCTTGACCTACCCACTCATCGGCAACTACGGGATTCCCGAGGATGGCGAGGACGAATTCGGGATCCGCAAGTGGTTTGAGTCGGCAAAGATCCATGTGTCGGCTCTCATTGTTGGGGAGTACTCCCAGCAGTACAGCCACTTCAGCGCCCAGAAGTCCCTGTCGGACTGGCTGAAAGAATATGACATTCCTGCCATTGAAGGTACTAATTTAATTTAGAAGGAAAGATTGGTGCTAACCTAAAGTTTTAAGATAAGTTAGCATGCGCTTCCATGGTTAAGTACAAAGATCTATGTTTGTAACTTGTTCATTCATACTGTGATTTGTGAACCTATATAAAGCAGAATTGTTATGTTAAAGGAGTTGATGCCATTTTAAGGGAAAGTAACAGAATGACCTGTCACATCCAACCGTGAAATAGCCTGGCCTTACATTTGTGTGTTGTTGACAGGTATTGACACGCGTGCCCTGACTAAGAAGATCCGTGAGAAGGGAACCATGTTGGGGAAGGTGGTGGTTGACGGCAATGATGTTCCATTTGAAGACCCCAACCTGAGAAACCTGGTGGCTGAAGTGTCGTATGATGTAGGTGTCTCTATTTAGTATTCAGTACCAAAGAATTCTTCTATCCAGCATTGTTATACATTCAGAAAGACTATTTTTTTAAAGAATAGTGTCATAAATAGCCTCAGAGATCTGCAAGGGTTTAAATAACAGATGAATTTGACAGTGGGGTGTAGAGTTTGAGAGAGAAGGATATGGATGTCATATAATATGCAAGATGATACAAAAATTGCTCATGCAGCTCAACTCTCAGAACTAACCCTTCTGGAACAACCTTTATTGTATCAGGAGCCGCAGGAGTACAACCCCAAAGGTGATGTGAGGATCATGGTGGTGGACTGTGGGCTGAAGTTCAACCAGCTGCGCTGTCTCTGCAGACGGGGAGCCAAGGCCAAGGTCGTGCCCTGGGACTACAAGTTCAACAGTGATGGTATGTGTGAGAAACTGATATTGAAAAACAAGTAAATAGATGTAGAATTGGATATGTATGTTTTTGTTATATTTTGACTTTACATTGCTATTTTGCAGTGTTGTTTGTTCCTTCACCAATATAATAATTGTCTTGTAGGTTTGATCAGGACTGCATTAAAGAAGAGAACTACATTTGTAAAAGATATGAATATACATCTATTTGTTCATTCTGTTTTTCTGAATGACCTCTGTACTGCACTGAGTTAAGAGAACGAACGTTTGTCTTTTTACAGAGTATGATGGCCTGTTCCTAAGTAACGGCCCTGGTGACCCATCTATGGCCACACAGACCATACAGAACATCCAGCGTGTCGTGAACGAACCCAACCCCAAACCTCTGTTTGGCATCTGTCTGGGGCACCAGCTTCTGTCCATTGCTATTGGTGCCAAAACTTTCAAGATGAAGTAAGAATATTTCCTATCTTCCTGAACAGAACTGTAGACCTGCTAACTGCTGCTGAACTTTCTGTGTTATGGTCATCATCCATTTTTGTGTTCGTATGGTTGAGACTTATGCTTTGAAGTAGTACTTAAATTGTACATGTATGTGTAAGAAACTAGTTATATTCAAATTATAGATTTATCTCTGGGTAGTATATTCAATAGTTATGCTTCACATATTCCCTTTCATGCTATCGTTAATCACTATGACATTGGTTTCTTCCCTGTGGTAATTGTTTTTGTTACTCTGAAGGTATGGTAACCGTGGTCACAACCAGCCATGCATCCATTCTGGTACGGATCGTTGTTACATCACCTCCCAGAACCACGGGTTTGCTGTGGACGCCTCCAACCTCCCCCAGGACTGGTCCATTCTCTTCACCAACGCTAATGACAAGACCAATGAGGTACAAGGTCTCTCAACGTTTGGGCACTGTCCAGAACTAGTAATTGTGAAAAAATCTACTGCCATGCCAAAAATGTTTGTATTTCTGTATCTTGTATTTTTTGATTTCACTCTTTCCCCATTCTTTGTTTGCAGGGTATTGTACACAACTCCAAGCCCTTCTACAGTGTCCAGTTCCACCCAGAGAACATGGCAGGTCCTCAGGACCTGGAGTCACTGTTTGATGTCTTCTTGGATGTGGTCAGAACACACAAGAAAGGCATGGGACAGGCAGGGTAGGGGGCCTTGTGTCTATACACAGAAAAGTTCACTATGCATGAATCTTTAAAACTGAAGTTGAACTGAAATAGGACTTCAATTACGTCATCAAATCTTTGTTATATTTTGTTGGACCCTGACCTCATCCCTCATGACCTCAAACTTCAATTTCAAACAAACAAAACTACGTTGAAATTGTGGTACCAAGAAAGTTGAACATACAATGGTGGTCTCAAGGACTAGATGAGTACTTATTGTTAGGAAGCTAATTCTGACTGGATACAAAATGTACCTTGAGGTAAAACCTAGAAAAGTTTTGTATTCCAACAAACTTTGTGTTCCTCCCACAGCCCCTGTGTAAAGGATCGTCTGGTTGACCATCTTGAGTACAAGGTGCCTCCATCGGTGCCAGAGACTCGCCCCAGCAAGGTGCTGATCCTGGGCTCAGGAGGCCTGTCTATTGGTCAGGCTGGGGAGTTCGACTACTCTGGATCACAGGTTTGTGTTATCATCCACTCATTAGCTTCAGGTATTTTGCGTAATACCAGTAGTGTAAATGTTGCTGTTGAGTCTTATAATTGTTGCATATGGTGTGAAAACAGCCTTGTTTGACTCCGATTACTTGTGACAAGGTAATAATTTAGAAATTTATATCTGTTTTACTTGGAATCATTGTTACTATACCTCCTGTTTTTTTTAGGCCATCAAGGCATTGAAGGAAGAAGGTATCCAGACTGTACTGATCAACCCAAACATCGCCACAGTTCAGACCTCCAAGGGCCTGGCAGACAAGGTGTACTTCTTACCCATCAAACCTGACTACGTCACACAGGTGAGCTGCCAAGTCCTCTCATTCTTCTCTATTCTTAGTTTGGTTCCATGGCAGAAGATGTTTGACAAGAAGTGAAGTTCTGTGAATAAAATAACAGTCCTCTTGAGACCTATGCAGTTGTGAGTCCTGACCAAAGACTATGATTAAATACTAGGTCATCAAGAGTGAGCGTCCAGACGGGGTCCTGCTGACCTTCGGTGGACAGACGGCTCTGAACTGTGGTGTGGAGCTGACCAAGCAGGGTGTGCTGGAGAAGTACAATGTCCGCGTCCTCGGCACCCCTGTGTCGTCTATCGTGATGACTGAGGACCGTGAGATCTTCGCCAAGAAGATGGCAGAAATTAATGAGTTTGTTGCCCCCAGTGAAGCAGCATACTCTGTGGACCAGGTGAGTTATGCTATGTATTTCGTGCACTTAACAGTTAACTTAAAACATGAAGTATGTGGGAGGAACAAAGAAAGACATGTATGCAGGCAGAGCTGTACTATGGTGGTACTGTTTGACAGTAGTTGATGGATGATACTGTAATCTAGTATGGTACTACTTAGAGATAAAATACAACTGTTTCTTTCAGAAGTTTGGAGTGACATCTATCCCTTTTCTTCAGCGTCAAAGAATGTACTCTCAGGACAAGTCTAACACTGATCTATGAAATGGAACTGGAAATAACTGAATTTCTGTAAAAATTTTCCACTCATTGTTTTCAGACCGTAGAAGCTGCAGAGCGCTTAGGTTACCCTGTCATGGTGCGAGCAGCCTACGCCTTGGGCGGCCTGGGCTCAGGGTTTGCCAACAACAGAGCAGAGCTGACCAAGCTGGCTACTGCAGCCTTCGCCCACACAAACCAAGTCCTGGTGGACAAGTCACTCAAGGGCTGGAAGGAGGTGGAGTATGAGGTGGTCAGGGATGGCTTCGACAACTGCATCACGGTGGGTCCTTTGTTTTTGATTAGGTCAGCATATTGTTTTTGATTAGGTCAGCATATTGATAGGTTATAAAGGTTGTAAGTTGGACTATGGTTTTTTTTTCATATAGGTTTAACTTTTATGGCTTAAGTTACTGGTCCATGTCAAATGAATTGGCAATTGTAAAGTAGATGTGGCCATGCCAACATTTTACTTGCTTCATAATTATAGAGAGAAGTTTTGATAGAAAAGTCATTCACATATTAGAATGTGTCGAGCAAAAGCATGGTAAGGTAACATTTGTTGTTACTTCAGGTTTGTAACATGGAGAATGTGGACCCACTGGGGATCCACACCGGAGAGTCCATTGTTGTGGCACCAAGTCAGACCCTGTCCAACACGGACTACAACATGCTGAGGACTACAGCTATCAAGGTCATCCGCCATCTGGGAGTAGTGGGGGAGTGTAACATCCAGTATGCACTCAACCCGGAGAACGAACAGGTCTGATGTCTTTAGAAATCCTGTTACTGTTCTTTTTGGCAGTACGCAGCGAAAAATGTAATGTATCATTACACATATATTGAAAAAGATATCACGAAAATGAGAACATAGAATATATTGAAACTTGCAGTACATATATCCCAAAAAAATTTGATGTGGTATTTAGAAAAAGAAAATGCTTGCCAATCTGTTTTTTATTTCTAAAATGACATCCAGCAATCCTGTAAATATTCAATGACTGTCATTCTTTCCTTTCCAGTACTACATTATTGAGGTGAATGCCCGTCTGTCCAGAAGCTCTGCCCTTGCCAGTAAGGCTACAGGTTACCCCCTGGCTTACGTGGCAGCCAAGCTGGCCCTGGGGATCCCCCTCCCTGAGCTGAAGAACTCAGTCACAGGCTGCACCACGGCCAACTTTGAGCCCAGCCTGGACTACTGTGTGGTCAAGATCCCACGCTGGGACCTCAGGAAGTTCAACCGAGTCAGCAAAATTGTAAGACAAAAAATTCTTCAAGTTACATATCTCTATTTCTCTATTTCAATATTAAGATTTCTGAATGAAAATTAATGCAAGGATGCAACTAAAATGTTTACATATCTTGTATTGCTTCCTGGCTTATGCTCAAGATGTTCTTCCAGCTTTGTGATAGCACAACACAATATTTATGGGATTATCATTGACTGCTGAAGTCTACTGTATAAAAAAGTTCAGGTAGACAGAAGACAATTAAGGGAGAGAGAACAGAGGCCAATGGTTTGATAAGCCAGAAATACTGAATGTTTAATTGAGTTTTACAATTGCTGAGCATCATGATGATAGTTTCTTCTTGACTTTCCCCAGATTGGTAGCTCCATGAAGAGTGTTGGTGAGGTGATGGCAGTAGGCAGGCGGTTTGAGGAGGCCTTCCAGAAGGCTCTACGAATGATGGATGAAAACTGCCTCGGTTTTGACACAAACCACAGTCTGATAGATCTGGAACTGTCAGATCTAGATAAGGTCAGGCTATACTGGTACTCAATGTTAAAAACAACATTTTCTTAGTGGTTAATAAACAGATTTGATACATGTACAATATATTATAAATGTAACAGAATTAGACTAGTCTGCCACAATGGTAGCAAATGCAGCTTCAAGTTTTGCTCCTCAGCAAGTTTACAAAATGTGCAGTTTTAAACTGTTTTATTGATAATGTTTGTCAGTTCAAATGCAGCCACCAATACTTTTGTGATTGTGTTAATACTGTTACTTTGAATAGATATTACCAGACATGAGTATTTATTACTTTAGAATGATAGTGTATGTGAGACGGGGGGATCTGGCAAATGTTTTAAAAGTCATTGACATTATACCAACTCAACACTACTGTCCCTGTACTTAATAAAGAAGTAATCTGCTTATGCAGGAGCTGGTCAGTCCCACAGACCAGAGGATCTTTGTGGTGGCCAAGGCTATCGCAGCAGGCTACACCATTGATCGCCTGTACGACCTGACTCGCATCGACAAATGGTTCCTCTACAAGTTCAAGAACATTGTGGACTGTGCTCAGACAATGGAGAAGTTCTGCACAAAGGTGAGCGAATGGGGACAACATAACTCTTTGAGTCTTGCATTGTACATGTGAATTAATTGTAGCCACTGCAAATACAACATGGGTCTATTGGACTCTATCCTTTACTAAAAAAAAACATTCCCATGAATGTTGTCATTAAAACCAATGATGTGAAATATATCAACTATTCTTTAAAAAAATTACTCTATACATGTATTTTACTTTCATATTTTTTTCTGGGAAAGGCAATGGGAACAAATGATTTGTGAATAGTACATTTTGACTAGCATGAAGTTATTTTGCAGTTTTGAAGAATTAATTGTTGCCAAAGCACTTCTACAGTGTACTTCCTTGTCATACTATGCAGGCTAATATGCTGGACAAGGACATCCTGCTCAGAGCCAAACAGCTGGGCTACTGTGACAAGCAGATCGCTGCCTGTATTGAAAGGTGAGCTTCTTTAAACATTCTCTGATACAAATACTCTCAACTAGTGTTGACTCAAAAGACAGGTGATCAATCAAAAGCTGGTTCTACGGTACAGTGCAATTACCTCTGATGTTATAAGTAAGAATAGTCCCACAGAGCTATTGATATTGAAGAAATCATGCTCATTTTCTCTTGCCCCTTAGCACTGAGCTGGCTGTGAGGAAAGCCCGTCAACAGTATGGTGTTGTACCAAGCATAAAGCAAATAGACACTGTGGCTGCAGAATGGCCGGCCTCTACAAACTACCTGTACCTGACCTACAACGGCTCCGCCCACGACCTGGACTTCCCTGGAGGCTACATCATGGTGATCGGGTCAGGCGTGTACCGCATCGGGAGCTCCGTGGAGTTCGACTGGTGTGCTGTGGGCTGTATACGCGAGCTCAGAAAGGTACTATTGTTTTATTTCTTGCCATTTTAGTGTTTCCTCATATCTTGTGTTATAAGTTGTGGGGACACTTCTATATGACAGATCTTGTATGTTGAACAATTGTAGTCACATTTTCGTGTCTAGTGCGTCAATTGTTCTGAGCTGGCTTTGCCTGTTTTCCAGCTTGGCTTCAAAACCATCATGGTGAACTACAACCCTGAGACAGTGAGCACAGACTACGACATGTGTGACCGGCTCTACTTCGACGAGATCACTTTTGAGGTTGGTACACCCGAAGCAATAATAAGCCACAGTTTCTATGCATTTTCATCCACAGATTACACCCTGAGTAATTTTTTGTTGAGACTTGATTGTCAAAAGAGCTGTTTGTTAATAACTTTGATGTTGCTTCCATCCTAGACTGTGATGGACATCTATGAGTTTGAGGACCCAGAAGGCATCATCCTGTGTATGGGTGGGCAGCTGCCCAACAACATTGCAATGGATCTGCACAGGCAGCAGGTAGGCTCAAAACAGGGCTCTTTTCCATCCTCTTAAAGTATGATACATTGTATCTCTAAAGCAGTATATGAACGTTCCTAGAGTCTTGGAAGATAATACACACACGTATTAGGTGCAGGGAAAAAGATATGATGCATTGCTCAAATCTGAATGGCTGAAGATGATGCATGGTCCTGAAAATATGTGGCTTTTATTTGTCTAAATGCCTTGTTTGAAGACTGACTTGAAGACAATAATATTCCCACCTTCAGTTCAATGAAGTGTCATTTAAGAATAGAATAAAAAAATGTCTGATTTGTACCAGAAAAGAAGGAGATCGACGTGAACCTCCGGTTACAGCATCATTTCTACACAACCTTCTCTTCATGCCAAATCCTTCCCCTGACACAACTATGTTACAGGCACGAATCCTTGGTACCTCACCAGAAGGCATTGACAATGCAGAGAACAGGTTCAAGTTCTCCCGTATGCTGGACAACATCGGCATCGAACAGCCACAGTGGAAGGAGCTGACAGACATGGACGTAAGAAAAATGGACAAATTCAAAAGTCTCTCTATACCATGTGTCAATGGCAATGTTGTATAACTAGACTTCTCAGTGTCCAGCTCAGCTTTATGAGAGAGGTGGTAAAGCTGATAGCTGCCCTTTGCAGAAGCACCACCTAGCACTTAGTATAAAAACTGCACCTTGCAGTAAATGTGTCTGTATGTGACTTTGTCTTCAGTTTTGTTGATAATCATATTGATAGATACATTTTCAACCCAATGTTTTGAATACACTGATTTCCTTAACCGCCAATATACTATTGCCATGTTATTGAGCCCTATAGAAATTTCCTGTATTTATGATTATATTTCCATGACTTCAGACCGCTCGGGAGTTTTGTGAGAAGGTGGGGTACCCGTGCCTGGTGCGACCCTCCTATGTGCTGAGCGGTGCGGCCATGAACGTGGCCCACTCTGCACACGAGCTGGAGGACTACCTGAACAACGCTGTGTCCTTCTCCAGGGAACACCCTGTCGTCATTTCCAAGTTCATCCTGGAGGCCAAGGTGCTTTGGGTTTCTCACTGAAACACTGCTCAGCTCGTAACATAAAAAGCTATTCAAACCTTTTTTAGGAATGCTTAACACAGACAAAAATATCTAAATTTTGATTTAGTACCTAAGAAACCTATTATTTTATGATGATTTTATGATGATGTGTAAAAAAAAAATCATTTATTTAATATTGCCACTACTCTAATTGATACCAATATCCAAAAATTTGATACTTGTGTAATCCAGTATTCCTGATATGTGGGAGAAACGGGTACTTCTTGGAATAGTTCATCATACATGCAGTTATATTTTTCTGTCCTTGTTAGGAAATTGATGTGGATGCTGTGGCCAGAGATGGAGAAGTCCTGGCTATGGCTGTGTCTGAACATGTGGAGAACGCAGGAGTCCACTCTGGAGACGCCACGCTGGTGACCCCACCTCAGGTCAGAGCACGCACCCTAACTCCTGCACTTCAAATAGCTTATGTGGTCATTAAAGAACAGACAGAACTGTATCAAAATTGTACGAAATTGTCAAATACTTGAGAAAAGCATTGAGTTTGTAACCAGTATTTTCACTGTAAGTGTTGCAGCATTTGCACTGTGCAAATTTGTCTACAAGACTGAGTTGATTATGTGCTCAGTGAATCGGTTAGTTTTTTTCCACTAAATTAAAAGGCTAAAATAGGAACCTTGACCCAAAGTGCCCAGCTGCTAGTTAATAATGTTCAATGATGGAATGTACACAGTAAATTGGACAGTTTTTTTCTACTGAATTAAAAGTCTAAAATAGAAACCTTGACTCATGGAAATAAGACCCAAAGTTAAGTGTCCAACCAGGCTGGATATTACAGCCAGCAGGGTTCCGTGCTGTGCAAACAGATCCCTGTTTTACAGACACCAAATAAAGTTTTAACCTTGTCTGTTTTTGATTTAGTGCTTGTTTCATCAGGTTATGGGCCTGGTCAGTTGGTGTAGGTAGCATGGATTAAACTGTTGGGATACCTGACTAAGGCAGCCTTACTCGACCTTAGTGAATGACATCCATCCATCCATTGATTTTGATTGTTCTATTAAAAATGATAATAGAAATAGAATCTTTATTTCACCTAGACAACATCTTGACAAGACTTCAGTTGATGCAAACTGTCCTGAGTTAGAATGTATTGTCCCCAAGACATGTGGCAGCTTCAATAAGGCAGATGTAAAATTGTCTTCACCATAAGTCGCATGAACATAAAAATGTTGTTTGATGGTTTTCATGTAGTTTGCAATGACCAGGTTAGAGACATTCTGCATTAAGATGAGGTGTTTGTGACATTTCAAATGATGGCAACTTCAACAGGACTTGAATGAAGAGACACTGCGTAAGATCCATGCCATTGTGCTGGCCATTGGCCGAGAGCTGGAGGTGACAGGACCATACAACATGCAGCTCATCGCAAAGGTGTGTAACTCTTTAATTTCCTCTAAGAAACTGTTTTCAGAGAAGAAATATCAGCTGCTTTTAGAAATCTGTTTTTATTAAGTGCTTATCAAACTTTTATTCATTTATTCACTGAATGACTTAAGAATTCAGGAGTAAACATTTGTCCAATATGCCCTTTCTGATTTTTTTAAAAGATATGTTCTTTCTTATTATTTGAAAAAAGAAAACAGCATTTACTTGTGTGTATCTTTCTTGACTGGAAAAAACAATGGTGCATTAAATAGAATTAGTAGCTGAAGATAGCAGAGGTCATCTGCTTTCATCTGTAAGTGATGATAGGTTGTAGAACATGAAATGATTTCCTCAGCTCCAATCTTAAAGTGTTGTGGTGTTCCAGCACTAGACCAAACCAGTCATGCTCTGGTGCTGATAGATGAAGGTCAAACTGTTCCCAGTGATGAAGTGTTTGAGGGTTCAGAGGTTTAAGGTCAGCCTTTGGTCCTGAAGACAGGGGCAGACTGTTGGTCACTGTGTGACTGCTTTTAGAGTTTCCTGTTGACAGGCAAGACTGTAAGATGGTAAAGGTTCAGCAAGGAGTGCTTGAGCGTGTGTTTTTTTAAAGTTGTCAAGGACACTTGCAAGAAGAACGTAAAGGTGTTAGTACTCCATCACTTCTAAAAGAAAGTCTGTTGTGTAAAAATACCTGCCATATCAAAGGCTTTGGACAGAACTGTAGTCTAATTACTAGTAGTACTAGTACAAATGTAGTACTATTCAGAAATATGCTTGAGAGGTCCCTCAAGGTAACAGAACAAATGCTCCTCTTGTGAGAGCTTATACAATCCCTGTAAAAAATATAGCATAATGTTTTATTGTGGGAAACAAGCATCTGTCTAATACTCGGGGCTGACATTCTAGAATTTAAAGAGGGCACTGAACCCTTTGCTGTACATCTAAAAGATACCGACTCTCAAAGCTGTGTTAACATCTTCTGGGAGTGTTGAAGCTTATTGCCACTCTGAGGCAGAAACAGAAGACCCGTACTGAAGTTGTCTGTTTGTTGTTACTGTGGTTGGGATGTATCAACACATGTCTCTCACAGTCCCTGCTGAAAGCTGAGGCTTGCTGAGACTGTTCAGCAACAAACACAGGTGGCAGGAAATGGTGGTGATTTGATTATGAAGGGACTTGTCTATCCAGGAGGCAGGTCTTCCTTTTGTGACATCTAAACTAAAAGGTGTTCCTGTGCATTAACAAATGGCAGTGGAGCTGAGAATGTGATGTTGGGAGGGGGCAACCTCTGTCTAAAATTTAATGAATAAACTTGATGATATGACAACATTGCTGTGACCATTTACAAAATTTATGAAATATGTAATTCTCACACTACAGCCCTTGACTTGAGTGTACAGGAAGACTCCAAGAGAGTCTGGACATAACATCACACACTCAGTTATATAATTTCAGGACAGTCTATGGTTCAGTCTACTTTTCAGGTTATAGTCATTGCTCGACACGTTACAGTCATTGCTCCAAATCAATGTCCGTTTCTTTAAACAAACCTGGTACTTGTAACAAACGTACATGTACTATGCAGACATCAAAGTATTTAAAGCTTGCATTTTCCTCCAAGATACCAGACAGTACATGACATGAGGTGAACACATGTCATTCCCTCCACCAGCTAGGTGAACTAAGCCAGTGACCTCTGTAGATTTATTGCACATGGCCATCATTTGATAGTTGGTGCTGGTGGAGGTCAGGGATGGGGCACGGAGGTCAGCAGAAGGTCATGTGTTATTGGTTTGGTTTGGTGGAGGATGAAATCATCTAGAGAGCACGCTGGGTAGTGTGCTGGCAAAGCATCAGTTTTCAAGGACAGAGGGATATGTTGTGAAATAAAGGACAGTTCAAGTCAAGGGAAGAAGTGACAAATCGAGATATGATGTGTATCACAAAGTTCCTGGTGGTCATCATACATACTAATAGCTTTGTGATATGAAGAGAAAAAGAAAGGCCCATATATATGTATATAGGACAAGGTCAACTTTCCTTTTAAGTAATTCCCTCTCCATATGTGTAGAAAAGCAGCAGGCTTATGTAAGTGATGACCTTCACACTACCTGCTTGAAAATGTGTGGTAAACTACACTGCCAAGCTCTATTACTTTTGTCGTCTCTCATATGTGTACTACCTGGACAAGGTTTACTATGAAGATTGCACCTAAAAAAAGACAATGATGAAAATGTTTTGACAAATTTCTTATCGCAAACCAATAGACCACATGTACAGGTAGCTGCACAAGTGTTGAAAGGCAGTAGTGGGAGGTGTGACAGGAGATAAACTCTGCACCCTGGGATGAAGGTGAAAGTCATGAAAAAGGTTAGAGGAAGATGCAATTCCCTGTCTGCCTCAAGCAAGGAGGATCCCTTCTGCAGCTTCTTACATAGGATGTCTTCAGTACACATAGACACATGGAGGGGCCAGGTTCCTCCTTGTGACCCTTGTCCTCCTCTCAGGCAGCCTTAATCAAGTGCAGATCCACCAGTCCCACCCAGACAGCCTGAAGTATACCTTGCCCTGGTTCTGCCAGCCTGGTATTGTACAGCATCCTCTGGGTTTGGTCCAGGAGGATTGGCAATAGACGGATGGGTTGGGAAGTGCAATATGAAAGAAAGATCATTTACATCAGCTGAGTTTCCTTGGAGGACACAAATTCACCGCTGCACAGCGTACAAGTTACACTTAACGCAGAGATAATTATGAATAGATATTCATGTAGCTCATTTATTTGTTCGTAGAAGCTAAAGGTGTTTCAGCTCCATATGTGAACATCTTTGTATATTACAAAATGAGACTCAGACACATGAATCTTGTCTTGACACCATACCTATATGTTGACAGCATATTACCAATTAAAATGTATTTGACAATATAACTTGACAACAATATATGTGCTAGCACCTTCATGTAATACCTGTTTATACATATTTCTTAGTTATAGATATAACGCAATGTCAAGTAACCTTCAATTTGTTGAGATGCAGTGTGTGATGCGATTCATATACAGACAATCAAGACTAAATACAGTGAATCCTCCCCATAAGTTGGTAGGATATAAAGTTACTAGATATACATGTACCATTGTAAATCCTACCATAGTGTCTACATGCTGTAAGCTGCCTATATTTGGTAACATAAAACTGTGGACTTCTTTGCAGCTATTTTGGTTTCAGATCAGTTTATTGGTCCTACCATGGTAGACATACCAACCGCTGAAACATGTCGTCAATGGCAACAAAGAATCCCAGTACTGTGGGCAGATGGGCCCTGTCTGACTCCCGAAAAGAATGAAGCAAAAACAGAAAGACAAGAATAACCACCACACACTCTGCTGTACACAGCCACGCTTTCTTCCCAATGTTGGATGGATCCTTTTGAGAGCAAATTAGACATCCCCCTCTTTGTTTCTATATCATGTATGTTTGACTAATGCTTGTAGACTAGCATGGTATATTGCAATACATGTATCTTCAAACTGCTTCAAATTGTCGCTCACAGCCCTAAAGTTACGATTTTGTGCTGCTTTTAATAGTTTTATGTTCTGTTTTCTGCTTCCCTGCAATTTTCTTTCCCAACATTTTAAACCTGTCCTGCATCACATGCACACAAATATATATACACACGCACACACACACAACCAACCAAAATTTAAAAAAAAGAATTTAAAGAGATATATGATGATGTCCAAGTCTTAATCATGAGGCATTTTGATGATGACTGAAGTATTCCCTCCTCTGGTAGTCCAACAGTATATTGCTTGGCCTCTAACAAAGGCAAATTTGATGAAAGAACTTGTCCGCCAAAAAATGACACGATGACTTGTTTCATATCAGTCTTGTTCTGGCAGCTCGTATGTTAAGATAATTGAATGTTATGTCAAACAATATTTACAAGGGCTCACATGCAAGCCAGCACATAACGGCAGTAAGACTAGTAAGAGAGACAAAGAATGGAAATATGCCATGCCGTATGTCCATAATAAGGAGGTGCTCTTCACTATTAAAAAGTCTAATTTCTACCATTGAGTACCCAAAGCCCAAGTATGTCCGTGTCCCTAACCTTGTGTCTTACAGTCCAGTGAAGTCTGAGCCAACCTTGACATTTGCAGGAAATGTTCTCATCACAAGAATAGATAAGAAATCAGATATGGTATTAGTCATCAGAATCTGTCGTTAAAGTCCTCTGGTCTGACTTTAAGAGTGACAGACTTGAGGGAGTAGAAGTAGCCCTTCCAGCTTAGCCACGTGATGCCGTCATAGACGTAATAATGCCCGTTCCATCCACCTTCATAATCCCCACCGTGGTAGTAGATCCCATTGAGATTGGCCTACAGAGACAATAGGAAAGTGTAAGTGAGTGGTTTACTAAATGAATACTAAAATCAGTTTGCGTTACATGATGTTTTGGTGATGGGGACAAAGCAAGGCCAGTCACAAAGTTACTGTGAGGAGCTAATCAATTTTCTCAATAGAAACACACTCTACAGAGTGGACTTGGGTATAAGTGCTGTGTCCTCCCAGCATTATGCAAGGATTAAAGTGCCGTTGTGCCATTTAGAGAAGAAGAGTCCAATGTACAATGTATAGTCTGGTTAAAAAGCTATTTTGTGAATCTAAGTAGACACAACAGAATTGAATAAGCCTAGTACTCTCCCTTCCTGTGAGGTCTCTGTTGAACAGAGCAGTAGAGTATTTATGTTGTAAATATTTCCTTTTCCTTAAAGCCTTTCCCTTTGTAATTCAGCCTAAACACAGTGGTAAGTATGGAAAGGGAATGTGCCCAGATCACTTCAGACTTGCTCCTTTTGTGGTCTCGTTGATCCCATAAGTATGGCGGGTCGTGCCTGAGTTACGCTGGTGCGCTGGAGAAGCCGTTCCTCACATGTTCCCAAACATCAGAGCAGTCCTTCCCAAATTAATTTGCAAGGGAAGGTCATAGCAGTACTCCTTTTGTAGTCTTGTTTATCCCATAAGTAAGGTGGGTCAAGATAGAGTGAGGATGTGCTGTAGAATTAAAGCCCTTGGCTCACATCTGAGGTCGCTTCCCAGCAAATTGAAATTAATTTGTGAGGGTGGGTCACAGCAGCCAGACTACTTGGCAGTAGGCACGTGCTATTTACACAACTTTCTGAGCTGCAACATGCCGGTCCACAATTTCACAGGATGACAAACCTGTTTCTGTCAACGGAGGGTCAAGTGTATCAGTTAAAGTATGTTGTATGGTGGCAGACTATTTAAGTGGTCCATCAAAAATGTGATGTGGAACAATTCATCAACTTGATCAGTAAAGCCTTTGCTTGACAAAGCCATCAATTTGTTGCTTCATGATGGAGAAATTGGCAAATCAAAGATCTAATTTTTTTCATTATGGAAGCTTTATGGATAACTATGTGTATATTTTTTATGGACAAAGGTTTCATGTAAGACAGGTCACAGTCAGGTCAGAACAGACCTGGTGGGGGATAGGAGTGAAAACCATCATTGCCAAGGTTGGCACCAGCACAAGCTGGTAACATGAGACAAATGGGATCCCCCCAGTAAAATTCGCCTTGTTGACCTTTGGACAAATGCCTGAAATGGCATACTACATCAATTTAGTGGTATGGGAAGAACGAAAATGCAGAGTTTTCCATGTGTGATTCTCTTTGACATCATGTCGTCAGGAGCAAGTCTTCAAGTCTGTCATTAGCAAGTCTGCTAGATCATTTCAATAAGGTTACCCCTTTAAAACTTTGCTTATAGCAGGGAACATTGTTTGAAATCATTTCAAAGGTTCAGTTACAAACGTGCTTGACTGTGGAAATGATTTGCTTTAACTTCAGCAAAGGAATGTTCCTTAAAAGTAAACAGTCCTCCCAATCCTTCGCCCCCTGCTAGTTCCACTTGACTTGGTCATCTGGAACGAATGTTGAACTGCTGAAGAGATTTACCGCAGACTTACCTTAGAATAAGTTAGATGCAAGACTTGAAAGATGGAGTTCAATAATTTCAATGTCAGTGTCACTAGCCATCTCAGAATGAAAAAGAATGATTTGCTGTTGGACTTTACTGTGAAAATTCTTAGCAGAACATCCATATTGAGGACCTGATGTGCTTTTTGTTAGTTGGTGAGGATTGCAACTGCATGTCTGAGAATACACTTACTCACCAAGCAGAGGTTGAATTGGAAGTTTATGATGGATTGGATGGGCAGGCTATTAGAAAATGGTTAGAAAAAGGTCACAACTTCCCATCCAGCCTCTGCTTGGAGAGTACTAGTAGATACACTTACGTGAGTGCAGTCCCAGTACCACCAGCCAGCTTTCCTCAGCTCTGCACAATGGTACATGCTGGCATCATAGTCCGAGTCATAGGTGCTAAACCTGTGGTAAAACAGCCATGGGTATTTTTCATAAGGCATTTTTAAGAAGAATGACCTAGATAATAGTAGATTTATACATGTCTTCTTGAAAGCTTTTTGTTCATTTTTCAGAAATTTGAATGGCCAACGCAGTAGATTGGAAAGAAAATATGAGTGCATACATAACCAAATACATGTACCTGGGTAAACCAAGGAGGTTAAAAAAGGGACCTCCTAGGGTTTAACCTCCTACATGTATATTATATATGGGATCATAATTGTGTGAGTAAGATGTGTCCTTGGTACAGAATAAGCTTGTCTTAGAGTGTCATGGGTCCGGTGAGGTTGTTATATTCCAGCTGTTTGAAAAATACTTCCACACAGTTGTCCAGTCCTGCTGTTGACTCTAAAACTGATTAAAGAGATTAATGACGACTTAAAGCTACTTGTTGCCTGCATCCTATATGTGTATGTAGGTCAGCACTGTTTAGTGCAATCAGACTAGTAGTTGCTAAGAGCGTTGAGCTCTCTAAGCACCTACATGTTAGTCCAGATCGTTGTTAACATTGTGGGTACTTGGTAAGTTTGCTAAGAACACAGTGACTGTAACGACTGGTTGGAAATCAGTGACAGGCAAGGGAGTTCTTCCCTGAGGCTGTTGTCTCATTAGAGCTAACTGCGCTATCAGGAATCAGTTATTCAGTCCATTACAAAAGATGGCAGTGCCTATAATGGAGACCATGCACCCTAAGGTACATGTACACATATGTAAAGGAGGAAATGCACTGAAGGAAAGGAGGTATGGGAGGTAGTGCATGAGCTGAGAAAAACTGGAAAAATGTTTGTGGGCATTTACCTTGATCCACTGTTTGGGAAAGAGTCACCAGCGTTTCCATAATAGCTCCCAACACGCACACGGTACATTTTATCCTCATTCTCCACATAGAACTGTGAGTATTCTGCATATCTTGTGCTGTTGCTCCAGTCTTCCAAAGTCACACGCATCAGGTATTGTCCCTGCTTTGTCACCGCGCTGATTTTGTCGTTGCCCAACCAGTGCTCTCCCTCGAGGTGCCCGAATCCCTCCTTGTACGCTTTCCATCCTCGATAGAAACTTTCCGATCCATCCCAGCGGCGTTGGAAGAGGGTCCATCCACCACCCTCATCCTCCTGATCACAGTACACATGGAAGGAGTGGTTACTCCCCTGGGGATGGATCTCGTACAGGCCAGAGTCACTCAGGCCCTGATGGTACGCATCTGCACAATCTGAAATACAAGTGGATCCATTTTACTGTCAAATCACTCACTCAGCCCAGCTTTCTTGGAACCTCTCCACAGCTGTCAAATAAATGCAGATAACATTTTCCAAATAAATGCAGATAACATTTTCAGGTGGCAATATGGTTCATTCCTTTGGCAAATACAATATAAACAGTATGTGTCCCAAGTGGTGGCCATTTTTTTCTATGACATACAGATTTTTCAGATTTGGTTTGCCTATCCATAAAGCATTAGCAGTGGTGTGCCATGTAGGTTAGGCAACCTTAGCTTGGGAGGCTATAAAGTACGAGAGCACATCAATGAGCAGTAGTAGAGCTGATAGACACAAATCTGTAGCACAGGATGACCATGTTACATGTACATAGGTAGTAAAGTTAAACCAGTCTCTTCCACAAAGATAGATTTGTTTGAACCAGGGTTACTACGAAATGTAATTAATTCACCTTGCTTGCAGCCTCTCTTTCAGACAGAAAGGTGCAGAGCTTCCACAGAATAAAGAAGACAAATCACCCCAGGAATCTTTCACTGTCAGGGAGGTGAAAATGGAACCATTCCTTTCAAATTCTTGCCCTTTCTGGGCTGACTTGATTTGGTGTGTGACATGTCAGGGTGTAAAAGCTATATGTGCAGGGCACATCTTGGACACAGATGGCTTTGAACCCTCATACCGTAGCACCCAAAAGCTTTTTATTTCCTTTGAAGGAGTATAAGTAACAGGTAATGACAGACACCTAACTCAGTTAAAGAGGTAAAGAATTACAGTATAGACTTTGCTACTCTGAGAGAACTCTGACAACATCAGGCACCAGGGCAATATGATAGCCTTGAAGTTTGAACTTGAAGCACTTTTCTTTGACTTTTGCCCAGTAGCTGACAATAAGACATATACAGAGGTGTATGTTTGCTGTTGGCCCTGCTTGTAGTGTCAACGTTGGTGTTTATGTGACCGCAAGTTCACTGATATCTACATTAGTTAACCTCCTATGTGTGATAGTGTGTAGATGTAGTGGACTGGAATTTTGCCAGATTTTGCACAGAATGGAAAACAACATTTCAGAAATTGTCTTCAGAATCTAGGATTTCTGAATCGCAATAATCACCATGTACAGATGTTAGGAATGATATTTTATCATGGGTATTTCTCAACCAGGCTAGCTTGTAAAGCCCAACCTCTCTGTTTTAAGACTGAAGCTTAAAACTTTATAACACAGGTACATTACAAAGAAGTATTTCTTAACCTGTCTTGGATTAACTGGCTTAGTCACATGGGAGGCTTGAAATTCCTACTTGTTCTGCTGGAAGTAGTGACTGTGATTCCTTAGGTACTTAATACATCTGTGCCCATGTACAATACATCTTTAATTAGCGCTAGCATGTGCAGGAGCATGGTACCACAATTTGAGGGGAAAAAATCATCATTTAAGATGCAAAAGGACCCCTAGGCCCTCTACCATAACATCAAGTCAAACCCTTTTCTGTAAGATGGGTTGACCGAAATCACATTTCTATGCCTCTTTCAGGAATTGGCTCCTGTACTCCATTGTGTAAGTTAGTACATAATATTGTGTCATATAAGCATGAATTGCTTAATTCCCCATCCTCTTTAAATAAATGTGAATAAACTAAATAAGTACATGTGTTACAGCCACATGCCATGGTCATTCATCTAAAATTAATGTAAATTGTTAAATATTATTATAATTTGTTATAGCTTTCCAAGGATGAAAAAGTTGCTCATAAATTAAAAGGGATTTCAATGTTAGGTGGAGGGATAAGATATGAAAATATGTATGGTTCAACTACACCCAGTAGTACAAGAACTTGAACAAGATGATGTGAATAAGTTGCATTACAGATAGAATCTTTCCCATTATTATTACTTCTAACAGTACAGGTGCCCTTGGTTGGTTTTGCTGCTATCCCAAATGATAATCAATCCCAACTCATACCCATCCTAATCTACTGGTAGTAAACATATCAATATTTCCTGTATCAATACCTTCCCCCTTTCGTACTCATATTAAGTCACCTAATAACCTACTTTCAGGTCCTTTAACCTTAGATTTTACCTAGGCCACATGCAAAGCATTAGTTCTCCATTGAAAGCATTAGTTCTCCTTCTGCATCAAATCAAACATGCATCCTCCACTATTAAGTGGGACAGTCAGATAACCTCTCCACCTCTTTATGTGGAGGGACTTAGCGGTGTATTTTAAGTTTCCTCTGTGTGGTATACAATCATAGTAGTCTGTGGTAGGGTGTCCAAGCTTGGATGAAATAACAGCTTTGAAGCCTCTGAAGCTGTTGTTGATCCTTGGAATGATCGATGGATAAGTGTCCAAGTGATGCGTTTGATATGGCAGATTGCAGCTGGAGATTCCTGGCATTGCCGCAAGTTTTTGCCATGCCTCGCTTTGCGGTAGGGAATAAGAACGAGCCAGAAGCTCACATCACTAATGACCTAGTAATAAGGCTGACAAACCAAGGTCCAAGCTGACTTCATCAAACTGGAGGTTACTGGGATGCACAAGGAGTATTTACTGTTTTTAAAACAGACATTGACATAATAAGTGGGGCACCATCAGTCAAATAAACTATCCTTTACTCTGTCCAATTTAGTGCAATAGGTCGGTATGTCAGAGCTGAATGTGTCAATTGCTGTTTGCCTACTGGTCCAAGTCAACTCAGGATGTAAGAAGTAAATCTTATTTCACTTCAAAAGGAAACATCTTGCAGCAATCAGCGCCCTGGGATCAGAGTAATAATTTTTATCAGAATGGGTTACACGCTGAATGGTGATAATGAGGGTAAAGTAGTCAGTACCACAGGTGTGCCAACCTTTCAACTTAAAGCAGACACCTACCTTTTGGAAGCTTGTTTGGTGGTTGGGTTGGGGCAGTTGGAGGCTCTTCAAAGTGTTCTTCCACTTCTTCCTCTATGTCCTCCTTGGGTAATTCTGTAAATATATCCTCTTCATCTTGGATTTCCTCCCATCCCTCCAAGGCAGCGTGGTAGAGTTCCATGTGTGGCCCTTGTGTGTCTACACTGTTCTTCTGATCAATGCTGTTGTCACCGATAAATCCAGGTTTTGTAATGGGCTGAGGCTGGAAATTGTTAATGGTGATGACCTCATTCTCTATTTGTGTCACCTGTCCCTCCAAGGTTTGCATACGATGGTCCAGGGTGTAGACCTCCGCCGCGTGCCTGCGGATACGCTGGTCGATGACGGTGTCGTTTTGTATCAGCTGCTTGATCCGCTTCCTCACGTGCCGTCCCTTCCTCTCCTCATCCTTCTGTACAATTTGTATTTTCCTGATCATCGATGCTTGCCCCTGGAGTGCTTTCTCCAGTTGCCCTACCTTCATCGTAGCTTGTTTGATGTCCGCAGATTCGTCGTTCTGGACTTGACTGGAGGACACAACGTTCACACCTGTCGGGTCAAACTCGGCAAGTTGTTGGTACATTTTCGCTATTTCTGTGGACAGTTGAATGTCTTGGTCATGAAGTCTTTCAACGAAGGCTTCTAGCTGCTTTAGCTTTGCACTTAAGTCCTGACATGAACATGACTCTTCCTGTGTGTCGGCGGTGGTTTCCAAATCAGCTGTCTGCGCTCTCGACAATGTGCCATAAGTGAGGACAAGTATAAGACTCCATGCCAGGAGGCACATACTCCCTTTGTTGCAGGACATGGTTCCAAACCTCAGTATATTCCAGACGCTGGCTGGGCAGAGCTCTCAACTATGTGTCTGTGGTTCTGGCGAGAGCCGCAGCGTGCAGAGCGGCGTGCCGCATTTTTGACCTTTGCACATGTTGCTCTGTTGCCTCAAATTAGTATTTACATGTGATCCACGGTGTGGCGAGCCTGGGACACCCTGCTTTTATTAAAGCCAGACTTGATGGGGGTTTGCGTGCATGGGGCCAGAGGTTTGCCATGCCTCTGTCTTGGGTGAGATCATCAGTCAGTTTGGATGACTGTTTGTTTTAGTAATGCCACTGTTTGGGCTACCAGTCCTTGCATTGTTGTGGATTGTCCCACAACTTGGTGGTTTCACGCTTGTTGATACTGCCAGGGCTGAGACCCCCTAGGGGCAGGGTTGCCTGTCCATCATCCCAGTACATGATCAGACTCTGCTATTTTAAACCTTCCACTCACAGCTTGGTAAATGTGTGCCAAGGGGACATGCCAAGGGAATACCCTCCTCTTAAGAGTCCCTTAAGGGGGATTATGGAAAGCCCAGCAGGGGGACCAACAACTGACACCCAGTTTTGATAAGTTTGGTGGGATCAGTTTCTGGAGCAGAATGTCTAATAACTACTGTGCAAAGCAATTTTCTTCCTATACCATTTTCAAGAACCTTTCTTGATCTTGTGCACTGAGTTAGTGGATAGGATTAACTTTAACTGCAATATCATTAAAATTAATCATTAGGGACATTCATAACATCTCTAGGCTTTAGGGGTCTAGGAAGTCTATAATTATGGAGAAACTGGAATTTTGAAATTGCTGTCCAATCTAAACAGTTAGAATCCAGCTTGTGGAGCCAGCCTTGAAACTCTTTTTAGTTCTATTGGGGTCTAAATGGGTTTTCTGGAGAATGCAATCCTTTTTTATGAGCAATGTTCTTCATAATCATAGCCTTGATACCATTTTGTTAGGTTTAAATCCTTTCTGATAACTGCTTCTTCTGCAAAATTCCATGCTGGTCAGCTTTAGTTCAGCTCTGATAGCTGTCTTCCCACCTGGTTGATTTCCAGGACCTCAGGACCCCTTTTACACTTGGGATGGTCTTAAAACCTCCAGGACCTTCTGATCCCATTTACACCTAGCCTGGGTGCTTGGGGGTGTGCTAGAACTTACCATTGACTTACACCTGCAGAAAAGTACACGTGTACAAAATAAAAACTGACATACCAGTAACTTATATATATGTACAGTAGTTACTTAATGGCAATATAAACTGACATGCCAGTATCTACATGTAGTATATTAGTTACTTAGTAATGGCCTTTAGGCAAATCCACAGGAGAGTTCAATAGTTAACAGTTTTTCAGGCGAAATGAATTTTAAGTGGGGCAAATCTGATACTGATGGATGTTTGATGACAGTTTTAGATTGACCTTAAAAAGCCAGTCTTTATTGTTCTATATCAGTTTCCCCTGACCTTCATGCCCATATAGAAAGGAGAAATAAGGTAAACGTAGTTCACTTTCAAATTGATGAATTCAATGGTGAAGTGGATTGTATTGATAAAATTTGCTCACATAGTACAGTTTGTCGCTCGTTCTGGCCTTTACGTCCTCTCTGACGTACATGTAGTCTGATGCTAGTTTCACTTCCAAGAAGTTCCTACTAAAATACAAGAAAAACTGGATCATAAATACCACGGTACTCTACAGTTCGGATTCAACCTGCTGTGAGATTATGAAGGGTCGTCTGCATGGGGTGTGGGGTGGTTTGGATTCATTCTAAATTATACCACACAGAAAAAAAGGCATGCAGGCCACAAGGTCTGCCAAGTTCATTTCCACAGGAGTAGATATATAGCTTTGCCAACCAGAAGTCTCAAAGTCAATGGTATCGTGAACACTGTTGCCAAAAAGTTGCTTGGAACAGTCATCTTGAGTCCTAGTATGAACTCTACATTGGAATCCGGCCAGACTGGCGGCCATTAATAGTTTCCTGAAATGATAATAAAAACTCAATGCACACCGATTGGACAAGGTACAACATATGGCCATCTAGTACAAAATAGATATTCATTATAAAAGAAACGGTGATGATATGGAAGTCTGCATTTGCACAAAATCTTTTTTAACCATCCTCATAATCTGTCATTGAAATTTTGCAAAACCATTCACACTATCTAGTCTTTGGTCATGCTCCAAATTAACGAAAATCATTTCTGAGATGTAATTTACTACAAAAGAGATCTACCACAGATTTGAAACAGCTTCATGTTCAACCTAGTTTAGTTATTCACCATATAAAAATTCAGACATCCCATCTTCAACCTTGTATGCTATAAACCCTTGAAGAGCCTTCAGTTGGTTGCAGTTAGACAGACAGCTCGGCAACAGGTGCTTGAAGGCTTGCTGTCTGCTAACTATGTTTATATATATTTGAGGTATGTGAAGGAAAATCATAACAGTGGGCCTCATCATTTAGCTTCACTGTTGGGTTCACTTACATGCCATCCATGCCAGTGATGCAAGGGGAGAAAAGTTGAAATGGGAATGATTTTGATTAGTTTGATCTTGACTTCTGGGCGACCTGCTTCTCTTTTTCTCGTCATTGTTAAATTTAGCTGCTACAATAGCATAATGTTGCTGTACAGATTATAAGGAGGTTTGTTTGTGGTTGGTATCCATTTTCTTCTCATTTGTTGTCCATGTTTGTCCTTTCAATCCAGATAAGAGAGTCAGGTTATGGGATTAGTACAGCCTAAGTCAGGCTGGCAAGTTTCCCTAAAACTTGTGCTCCTAGTCAGCCTTTTCATTGGAGATACATTCTCCCCTAAATCAAGTGCAGACATGTCTGTGTTCACAGGCAGGTTGTGCGTGATACATCCTGTGTGTATTTCTTAAAATATCATTGTATTTGGAGACACCCAAATTACAAGAAGTATTGCTTGGAGACACCTAAATTACAAGAAGTATTGCATGTTGCAGCCAAACAGATTTTGTTCATTTAGCTAAGTCAGTTGTATTGAATCCAGAGCTCTCTTTGAAATTCTTCACCAAATGTAAATGTTGTACATATTCAAGTATGTCTGATTTCTTAAAGTAAAATTGTTCTCTTTTTTTTCAGACTACATTTTCTTGTGTAGATTTAACCTTGGTCCTGCTATAGCTTCAACCATGCACCATGTTTTATTTGTCACAGTAGGAACAGAATTAAATATCAAGAATCAGGATCAGAGAGAATAGCCATAAAAATTCATCTGATGATTTTATCATACTACATGTTAGTCTACCGTATTTCTGCCAAGTTCCATGAGCCATTGATGGCACCAGTAAGGTACAGTTGACTTTTAAACTTTGTATACAATACCTAGAATCAGAGACAATAGACGTAAAGATGCAGAACTTGGGGATTCTATCATACTAGCTCTACCCTATTTCTACGTTTTCTAAGTTTTGGGAGCCATCAATCACTTCAAACCAGCAGTTGCTGGAGGTCCTTAGCTGTTGAACAGTTTAAGGGATATGTGTAAACATACCTTCATGAGGCAAGCCACAATAAACAAACCATGGGAAGATCAAGGAAACTCACGCCATCTGTGAGTTCCTTGAAGAGTGCCTCAATAAACAAACCCTCAGCACGCAGCACTGGAAAACCAACCAACCATATCTGGCAGTTTCCCTCCCAAATAGAAATACAGGTGGATCGTTGAGTGGAGGAGGTCCGAGAGCAGAAACTATAGGAGGCTGGGGCAGATGGAGTGTTGATGAAATATCTTCACAAGAATGTTTGTGTATGCTTTCAGTTCTTGTATTACTGTGTAAGCTTTCATCATCATCATCAATGCATTTCAATGCTTGGCACCTAGAAGTATTATTTATTCTATAATATCTACAAAAAATACATCAAGTATGACAAGAACATGTCTGTCTTCTTGTATGGTGCTTGCTGTAGACACTTTGTAAAATCAGAAATTGGATTTGATGGTTAGAAATTGGAGTTGATGGTCAGGGAAACCCTTAGCAGTCTTGAAAAGGCCGGAAGAGTAATACTATAGAAGTATCGCCTTAATCTGCTTGAAGTTATTTGAATGAGAAATCATTCAGTTTGTGATATGAGACAAGGCTGTCTCCATAAGGGTGATAGATGTTTTATTAACTTGAACTCAGTGAATTGCAAGGTCAATGTCAATATATACTGGGTCTCTCTGGACCATCACAGATGTGAAAGGATTGGACTTTTCACAAAGGATTGGACTTTTTACTCCTGACATGTGAATGTATGTAAGACATTAATTATGTAAGATATCCTTAATCATATATCTCCTCTCCCACAATAAGGTTGCTTATGAGCTTATAACTCTGGCGACTGGAGATCAAAGCCAGACCTGGCTGATAGAGGTCATGGTTGTTCTATGTGAAATCTTGCCAAGTGACACTCCCCTGGACAAAGCAAATAGTCTGTACTTCCATGTCACAACACCAAACTCACCTGTCATATCATTTCCTGGTGCTTATTCATTTTCAATATGGTCTTCCTGGCTGAAAATCATTGGCGTGTTTCCTTTAAAAACAGAAGCCTTGTTGCAGGGTCAACAGTGGTGAGGAAAAGTTGACCAGCATGTCCACCTTTCTTTTCTATCTGTCAATCATTGAGGAAAAAACTAGAACATCTCGCCTCCACATCTTTGACGCCACTGCTCACGGCAGTTTGGGTCGTTTGGCAAAGACATCTTTATACTATAGCAAATCACAATTTTACCAGTCCTGTTGAGGCCTAGGGTACCTTTATATCATATTGGACAGGTAAAATTTTATCAGTTTAGACAAACATTACTGTATCTGACCTATTTTTTTCAGAATTTGACCCATTTTTGTCAGTTTGTCTCCAAGGGAAAAGAGAGCTTAAGTATGTTTTGAGTTCGCTCCCCCACTTCCAACTGGAATTCATGTCCCTTATCCTTCCCAGATGGTCGGATGTTTTGGTTGAAGTTTTTCGGATGTTTTGGTAGAAGTTTTTCGTCAAAACAGGTCAAGAAGCTGAGCTCCACACTTCCGACAGGGAGCAGAAAATGAAAACTGCTTGAAGTTATTTGAACCAGAAATCATTTTGTTTCTAAAACCTGACAAAGCTGTCTCAATATATATATATATATATATATATATATATTCTAATGGTGATAGGATGTTATGAAAGTTCAGATTGTTAGTAAAAAAAATTATAGTATGTAAGTCAATCTTTTGCTGATAATGAGATGCCTGCCATAATCCAAATCGAAGGATTGAAAAGTGATTTAGTTTGTGAAATGTGACAAGGCTGTCTCAGTATAACCTAAGTATAACCTGAAGGTGATAAGATGTGGGTTACAGGTTAGGGAAGTTCAGCATGTCACTGTAAAGCAATCTTCTGCTGATAACTAGATGCCGGCCATATTCATCATAGTCCAGGCTCCTTACATGTAGATGTGTACAAGAATTAGAAACCAAACTGCTTAAACTTACCAGATTTCATTTTGTAGAAACCTACAATGGTAGAAGTCAGACAATCACCTTCCGTTTCTATGTTGTCTCTAACCTCTGTGTATCATTATTATCCAGCTCCTACGCTGTATGATGTCATGCATGATATCTTCTCAGTTGTTTTCTAAGTTTATCGCCTTTCCTACCCTTAGCCCCTACTGCTTGCATTGGCAAGATGTAAAATGTAGACTGTTACCCTCAACATGTATCTCTGAACAGTACTATGTTAGAAGAAGTTGATCTCTGTCATTACTTATCATAGGCTACAGAAAGATGGGAATAAAAGAGACCTGATAGGTAGGTTAAGAGAGGAATGTGTGCTTTGCTGTTTATTGATCATATGAACTTGTATGTGACATTCTGTATGTTCTCACCCCTTCAGGACAACCAGCTGAAGGTTATTGAGTGCAACCTTCGCGTGTCACGCTCCTTCCCCTTCGTCTCCAAGACCCTCGGACACGACTTCATCGCCATGGCAACACAGATCATCATGAACCAGCCTGTCGAGCCGGTTGAGCTGAACGGGACCGGGAAAGTCGGCGTGAAGGTACGAAAGTCTTCAGCAAAACTTCCCTTTATTATACTGTCCTCTTTTCTCTCTCTCTCTCTCTCTCTCCCTGTCTGTGTCAGCCGTGTGTTACCTTGTGGTTTCTATGGAAACGGGTTGCCATGACTACATCTCTTGGTGTACCGCCTGGGTGTTAGGTCACGGCGCATGGAGCAGCTGACATTGCCTTGGTGTCGAAGCTATTGACCCTGGCACTGGAGGTAGTTACCACGTGCTCTTCTCTTCCGTGTGCTTGTGAAGTGGTTGAGTGTGAATCCTCTTCATCCCCATGCTACATGTACTTCTGTCCACTTTTACTTTTGTTTTTTGTTTCAAAACAGCAGTGTTACTCCAATATTGTAAGCAATATTTGTTCTACGTGATTGTATATTGAGTTCTCATTTTCTGTGACAGAATGATATAGTGGTATGTAGAGCACTGCACACAACTAGAAGTCTAGATGAAGTAAACATGTAATGGGAAACAATTGACTTTCAAACAATGGCTATATTATGTTTTAACACAGATTCATTGTCAACATCACCTTTTCAGCATTTTCTAATTTTTGTCAATTCCCTACTACAATAATAATTTCCAGGTACATGTATTTTCTTCTTCACTTTCCGATAAATTTGAATATCTAGCAAATGTAGAAGATCCATGTACCTCCAGGAAGCTGATGTGTAACTTGTGTGTGTTGTGTTGCAGGTTCCACAGTTCTCCTTCTCCCGGCTGGCTGGTGCTGACGCCCTGCTCGGAGTAGAGATGGCCAGTACGGGCGAGGTGGCGTGCTTCGGGGAGAACCGCTACTCGGCGTACCTGAAGGCCATGCTGAGCACCGGCTTCCGCATCCCTCGCAAAAACATCCTGCTGTCCATCGGCAGCTACAAGGTAGAAATTTGTGTCGTCATTGATTAACTTTACGGCTTTAGATTCACGTTGTGATGGGCGACTTATTTTTATGGTGAAAAGATTCATCATTTACAACAGATGAATAACTCAAAGCAGGATTGCACCCATTAATGGTTTGCACCCATTAATGGTTTGCACATAGTGTACTAAACCTCTTAAAAAGGTTGTTTTTTAATTGTGGTATAAACAAGGAGTACTAAACCTGCATTTCAGAACAAGAACGAGCTCCTGCCTGCTGTGCGAACCCTGGAGAACCTGAAGTACAAGCTGTTTGCCAGCATGGGTACTGCTGACTTCTACAGTGAACATGGGATACAGGTTGGTGTCTTAACTTATATCCTTACATGCAGAAAGTACAAAACCAAACCAGAACAGTTGCTAGTAGTTATGTCTGATTGTGTTTCACCTGTTAAAAGAACAGCTACAAGACATAAAAAGTAAAAGCAAAGGGGTTCATAGTCTTCACCAAGTGTTTTTGCCATGCACAGATCACTCCCATTGAATGGCCATTTGAAGATGGTGAAGGAGGCAACACTCTCAGTGCTAAGGGGGAGAAGGAGCCCAACATCGCTGACTACCTGGCGGAGAACAGGTTTGATCTGGTCATCAACCTTCCCATGAGGAGCGGCGGGTATCGCCGTGTGTCGTCCTTCGTCACACAGGGCTACCGCACGCGGCGCATGGCTGTCGACTTCTCCGTGCCTCTCATCACGGACGTGAAGTGTGCGAAGATGTTTGTGGAGGTATAGCAACAGCAGCCTTATGTCATAAAGGATAATCGTAAAGTACTCTCATTCTGACAGAAGCAAACTTCTAAACTTGTCCTATATTTATACTTTATATTTTCATATAAGTCATTACGTCATATTGGAGGTAAAGACCAGAACAGAGTATAGACAGGAGGACTAACTTACTGACTTTTTTCTCATGACTTGTACACAGGCGCTGCGTAAGGTCGGGGGAAAGCCTCAGATGAAAACACACATCGACTGTATGACCTCCCAGAAGCTGGTTAAGCTGCCAGGTAAGGATCTGTATTTAAATGGAAAAGTACATCTTGTGTGACAAGTCTCTTTCTTAGACCATTTTTTACAACAGCCTTCTACATGCACATAAACCCTCCACTGTTAATCTGTACCTGCAGGCCTCATCGACATCCATGTCCACGTGAGGGAGCCAGGCGCGACTCACAAGGAGGACTTCTCCTCATGCACGGCTGCAGCCCTGGCAGGCGGAGTGACCATGATCCTCTGCATGCCCAACACTTCACCACCAACCACAGACCAGGCTTCTCTTGCTCTCACACAAAAGGTTAGACAAAGTTTTTCCTATTATAATGATAACTGTTACCTTTGATCCAGGAAGACATGGGTCATTTAGACAGTCTAATAAGCTTTAAAGAGAAATAGCTCTATAAATATAAATTACTACAAAAATTTAAGGTACAATAACACAGTGGTATATGCTCTTTCAATAGGCATTTAAATATTTGCTTTCTGATGAGCACAAGTTTACAAGTATAAGGTTTAAAGTTAAATAATTTTTTTTAGTTGCCATGGTCTTTCTGAAATTAGAGTGACCATGCTTAAAAAATACATGATGCTGGTCTTAAATCTGCATTGTGTAGTTTTGTCATAACAAGTCACAATACAAGGGACAACTCTAATCTCCTTGTGGTAGGTAATTGAACCAGTTGTGTTTTGCTTCCTCTGCTTCATCTCTTCATATCTCTCCAGCTTGCCCGACTGAATGCCAGGTGCGACTACGGTCTGTACGTTGGAGCGGGAACAGACAACGCTGACTTGCTGCCGCCATTGGGAAATTCTGCCATCGCTATGAAGATGTACCTGAACCAGACATTCGGCCCCCTGAGGCTGGATGACCTCACACAGTGGATGCAGGTAGGACTGCACCACACTTCACACATTCATGATTATCATGCAGATTTATGATAGTTCATATTTAACACTTAAACCAGCATCTCCAGGCACGTCCATCTACATGTATGAATGTAGTGAAAATGTTCAGGAAAAATTGAAGACAGAGTTTCTTGATATTCAAATACATGTAGTTGATGGAAGCTATTTCTATAAATCAAGTGAAGTTAACTGCTGAACAAAATTTTTTGTTGTTGATGCATGCCTTACCGACTATTTCTTACCAATACCTGCCACATGATGACAGGTGTCTCGTTTTAACATGTTTTCTTGCTGTCCTTCTGCAGCACTTTGAGAAGTGGCCGAAGCACCTGCCCATTGTGTGCCACGCCGAGGGCCAGACCATGGCTGCTGCCATCCTCATGGCTGAGTTCTACAAGAGATCCATCCACATTGCTCATGTGGCCAAGAGGGAAGAGGTGGGTGGGGAACCAGTTTTAAGTTTTCTTTCAAAAACTTATACAGTGCTAGAATATCAACTGCGAAAGATCTTGATGGATGTTTTTTATAGGATTTCTTTGTCTTCATTTTCTATTTTGTCCATGTGAACAGATCATGGTGATCCGCCAAGCCAAGGACCGAGGAATGCAGGTGACCTGTGAGGTGTGCCCCCACCACCTGTTCCTGACCCAAGATGACCTGGAGGCCATAGGTCATGCCAGGGGTCAGGTCAAGCCCCCCATCCAGACCAAGGAGGACCAAGATGCATTGTGGGAAAACATGGACATCATTGACTGCTTTGCAACTGACCATGGTACTTTTTTGTCTCTTAGATATCACAAATGAATGACAATAATAAGGGAATGACTCTTTAACTAAAACAATCAACAAAAACATAGTATAAACCCAAACAAAATAGACTCCGTATTGACACCTCTGCATAGTGCTGCATACCTAAACCAATTTTCAGGTTCAGGTCCGGACTCGAGTCCAGAGGTTTAGGTTCAGGTCCGGACTTGCAAGTCCGGACCTAAACCCATGGCATGATGTAAGCAAAGCAACTTGCCTACCTAAAGCCTTGGATTAATTTGAGCTGACTGCTGAACTACAAATGCAATGTATATAGACCTAATTACTAATATGGGTGTTTCATAATCATGAGTCAATGAATACTGTATTATTATACTCAGTAGTAAACACATATTATTAAGCTACTAGTATTATACAGTGTATAATTTAAGAAAAAAATCTTTTTCAGCTTTAATAGTACAATTTTTTTATAGCAACAACAGCAAAGAAGTACTTAATTTCGCCCCAAGAGATAAAATAGCGGTGGAAACGCGGTGCTAGATTTAATTTGTTTCATTATCGGCTCTCTACCGATATCTGTAACCCTGCACTGGCTGCAGTCTCACCAATGTCGCTAGGGGCGTTGCGTATTCCTCGCGTGTTTTTGCGAGATCTAACGTGAGTTCGCGAATTTAAGATGGCCGCTAATGTTTTCGTCCTTCCCGGCCGATCACTGCGCCGCTTGTTTCGGATGAATTTTTGCGTTTATAGGCGCATTAAAGCAACTTGACTACGGACGAAACTTCTCAAGGAACATTTCTCAATGGAAAATGGGTCGTTGTTACCGCAAGCAGACCGGGGCGAGATCAAGCAGGCGGGACCGCGGCACTGTTTATTTCAGAAGCCGCTGGCCGTAAACCCAGCCGCTGTAAAAATAACTTGCGCTCCGGGCAACCTGGCTTTCGGAATAAGTCTCGCACAGAAAAAATTACTTGCGCGGCGAGACTGCGAGACCGGGTATTTTAAACACTGGAATGTATGTTAGTGCTATTTTTTTAACAAGTCCAAAACCGGTTCTCAACGTTTCGGTTTTTTTGGACTTGAACCGAAACATTCGGTCCGGTCCTGAACCGGTCCAGCGAACCGGTACGCAGCACTACCTCTGCAAGTACATTTTTTTCTACATAATGAACCAGAATTACAGGAAGTTAGCAAGATGCAAAATTCATCTTGATACATATCAGATTATGATTGTATTAATTTGTTTTGCTGGATGAAGTTGACCTTGTGTTACCCCTGCAGCTCCCCACAGTGTGGAGGAGAAGGAGGGACCCAAGCCTCCCCCAGGCTACCCCGGGCTGGAGACCATGCTGCCGCTCCTGCTGACGGCTGTTACTGATGGCCGCATCACCATGGAAGTAAGTCTTCTTGTCTCTTTGTGAGATTTTGTATTCTTCTCAAGGCTGGGTCTTTATCACTTTCAAACAGTGTTGGATGCATTTAATGTTTTCAAGAAAATAACATTCTGCAATAATATGTAATCTTTATCTTTTCATATTTTTTGGTTTCTAGGCATTTCTATTTTTCTCCCCTAACAAATGTGTACTCCCTCTACTAGGACCTGATTGCAAAACTCTACCACAATCCCCGGCGAATCTTCAACCTCCCCGAGCAGAAGGACACCTACATCGAGGTGGACCTGGACTCGGAGTGGACCATTCCAAAGTACATGAAGTTCACCAAGTCCAAGTGGACGCCCTTCGCTGGGATGAAAGTCCGCGGGGCCATCAGGAGGGTGGTGGTGCGAGGGGAGGTGGCCTATGTGGATGGACAGGTGGGAAATCACGTATTAATTGTGAACCACCTTCAGTGAACTTACATGTAGATACCGCTAGATGTCATACATTTTAATATGTTCAGTATTTCCATTAATACTAAATTGAACAAGGCATGATACTGTGTAATCTTCAAGGACATCACTACATCATCCTCATCTTACTAGAATGATATACTACATGCAGTATCTGTCAATGGACCACAGTTTGCTTCAATGGTTCTTGACTAATGAAAGTCCTCTGTACCTCTCACCCCAGGTGTTAGTACCTCCAGGGTTTGGCCAGGATGTGCGCTCCCAGGCTGATGCAGTTGTGTTTGCCAAGCCCATGGGTCCTGCCCCAAAGGTGAGAGAAACACTGTTGTGTGCATTATCATAATCTTTCCAACAGTAGCAGGATATCTCACAGTTGTACATCATTCATTGTAAAGATGTCCCAAGTACTGTGTAGTTTTATCATAAGGGACCCATTGTAATTTATTTCATGTGGTAATCAGGTAAGAAAACCCAGTTAGATCTTGTCATCTTGCCTTCAAGACTTAACATTCACCCTGAGATGATGATGACTGACCTGTGAAATTTTATTTTCACATTAAGATTAAGATGTTCATTTTCTCACCTTCCCAAATAAAATTATTATGTTGATTTCTCAGGTGTAGCTGCTTTGCATGGCTCTTGCTTGCAGTTTGCAATGCTTGTGCAAGAAATGATAATCCATAATGGATATGTTTACTGTGAATTGTTCATTCCACAGTGTTTCAGTACACAGAAACATTCAGTAGCAACACACGCTGGCAGAGCACTTTTAGACGAACTGCACATCCCTGACCATCAGACAGGTCAATGGGATGAAGCTGGCTATTTCTTGTTTAATTTGCTTTTTTGACAATCTTTCGCTTCATTTAACTCAGTCAAAACTTGAAAAGGCATAAAATGAGGCAAGAAGGAAACAACTTGGAAGGATTTCAGACAAAGCTCAATGGTTGAAAAGACCTGAGAAATAACAAATTGTTTTACAGCTTTATTACACACACTTGTTGTCAGAACCCACTTACATGTCATATTTGCATTTTCATGTCATATTTGCATTTTCTTTGTTTTGATACATAGAAAGGTGTGAAGGGAGTCGCTGGGACAGAAAAGCCGGTCCCACTTGCAGACTCCAATCTTGTCAATCTTACAGCAAATCAGGTTGATTTTTCTTTTCCAGGCTCCTAATTCTCACCTGTGATGTGGATATATTGTGTTTAAGTTACCGTGTTTGTCTGTCAGCTACACTTCTTTACTGGACAGAAGACGAAGACAAAGCTTCAAGTCTTACAGAAATGTGCATTAGACTGATTCATTTTGATGATGGCTTAAACATAACTTAAGTATAACTTTGAAGTTTACAGTGTCAACTGTTGCAATACCCAAACCAGTTTTAGAAACATAACATTTAGAAGCATAACTTCATGAAATGTTGAATGTGAATGTATTTTTTTATTAGCAGCATGTGTTGTGGAACATCATGACTCACAAGGGATCTGTTGCCTGTTATTTTCCCCATATCACAGCCAGTACCAGTGCCAGTACCAGTGCCTGTGCCACACATAGCAGGGGGAGAGCCAGCCCCACCCACCATCCTGTCTGCTCCCCCCAGCCCTCGCAAGGTCCAGCCACAACGCGACCAGTTCCAGCTCCCCCCGCGTGTTCGCAGGATGTCCGAGCGGGAGATGCATACAGGTGATTCAGCTGTGTGGTAACGCCCCCTTGTGAGAGTAACAGGAAGTGCAGTTTGGTTTAAGTGAACTTGCACAAAAATTTTTATGATGTTTTATGTTATGGATTCTTTCTTTGATGTACTCTTTTTCATTGATCTTTTGCCATTGCATAGTACACGCACCCCTTGGTTTGCAGTACTCTTTGCCTTTGTATTCCTGTTTTTATTTTGTTCATCGTTTCCTCTGTCCTGTTGCTATACTTTCTTTCCTTCTGTGGCACTGTGTGGCACAGACGATGTGCTCCCCTTCCCTGCTGTGGACCGCCTGAACGCGCCTACCATTCCCGCCATTAGGGAGCGAATACGCCATCTGTCTGAGAGCTCAATGAAAGGTGGTGAGCGAATACGCCATCTGTCTGAGAGCTCAATGAAAAGTGGTGAGTGAAAGAGAGGATGAATAGACAGCGGTGTGTACTTGGGTACCAGGAGGAGCGAAGCTGTCCACGTTCTATGCATGACATCCCTTCAGCATGCCCACAGTTGAATAGATTTTTAGGGTTGATGTACATTTCATCTTTGATACTAATCTGTGTGGTGCATGGATGTGAAACATGGCCTTGAGATTGTGTGATGTACACAAATGTACTATGTCCTTTCTCACACCAGCTTTTTACTGTCACTCGCTAACCTTCAGTCAACTACCCTCCAAGAACAGTCCTAAGCAGCACTTGTTGACATGTGTGTGCAGGTTTTGGTCCTGTCCTGGACCTCTGTTCTCTGTAGAGATTTAATTGCAGATAGGAAGTTAGGAACCCTTGTCAGATTACCATTGACAAAGCACCATTTGATCCTGTTGGTGACTGACACTTGCCTTGCAGCATTTCTCTTTAGGCATGTCTTCTGTTATTTCTGTCTGCACATGTCTGTCTGTCTGCACGTTTGTCACAAGTGGATAGGAACAACTTTTATAGAGCAGACCTTTCTATTCTTTATACAGCGAACCTTGCGAATCAGTAAACATAATGATAGCTTAATATTACATTGATATGTACTGATGTAGCATCCAGTTTTCGTTCCCTTTTTCTTCTGTTTCACATTATCCACAACCCCGTGTAAGAAGTTGTCTTAATGTTATCCCTGTGTTTTTCCACCAGAGGGCACCCCTCCCTCAGCGGAGAACCAGATCGTGGGTGTGCGTGGGATCAGTATGACGCCCCCCTCTGTCGGCAGCACCCCCCAGCCCATCCCCCTCCCCATCAGCAGCTCCACTCACGGCTTCGTTGGCCTGCACGTCCTCACGGCAACCAGGTCAGTATGACAATCTGTTAGTCAGGACAACATTAATAAACACTGTCCCAGGAAGAAATGTCTGGAACATTGTCTTGACAACTTAATTTAGAGATGTGTGACCGTAAGCTGTCCTTCATTTCTTCTGTCTATATATGTTCCACTTGCTTCCAGGTTCAACAAGGAACAGCTGCACCACCTGTTCAACGTGGCCCACAACATGCGGACCATGGTGCAGAAGGACAGGCCACTGGACGGCTTGCTCAAGGTAGGGGAACAAATGGATGTGATGATGGGATGGGATGGTGCATCCAATCAAAAAGCTATTTCTTCACATTCACTGTTTAAGTGAAGCTAGTACTGGTACATCCGAGTAATGAAGATGTAGTACGAAAATAGTTTGTTGACAAACTTTTCAATGGAAGGTCTTGAACTTTAGTCTCCTTAGGTTTCAGTGATCCAATCCTATCAAATCTTCAGTGCAGGACTAGTACATGCCTAAAGGGGTTCAGTTCCCCCTTTATCTGTAAGCTGTGGAAAATAATGGTATATACAGTATACAGTAAAACAACACGGTGACACCTTGTTTTTCCAGGGTAAGGTGATGGCGAGTCTGTTCTACGAGGTCAGCACCCGTACCAGCAGCTCCTTCACTGCTGCCATGCAGCGCCTGGGCGGGACGGTCATCCAGCTGGACGAGAGCAGCTCCTCCCACCAGAAGGGAGAGACTCTGTCAGGTACATGGACAGGTTTAGACACTTTTTTTTCACAGCAAGGCAGTCTGCAGGCCTTTTATTTGATTTGAGTTATGACAGTACCCTTCCTTTACCCTATAATACCCACTTGTAGATATATAGTTGTATCAATTATTTGTAGCAGTCTATTTGTCATGAAATTCTGCTGAAATACAGTATCATATCCTGTAGCCATGTCACTGACCAACATCTGTTGTCCCTTCCTCAGACACGGTACAGGTGATGTGTGGCTACTGTGATGTGGTGGTCATCAGGCACCCCAAGCCTGGAGCACTGGAGGTTAGTCTATCTGTAAAAGTGCTCACAACCTATCATTATTAGACTTACATTTACTCTTATGATAATTCCAACTTTCTGATGCATGTTTCTGTAGTTCTGATGCCTTAATTGCTAAAATGTGAACAGCTGTGTTGGCACTGTTGACACCATGTTCTCCTCAATGCAGGTTGCCTCCAGGAACTGTCGTAAGCCCATCATCAACGCAGGTGACGGAACAGGTGAACACCCCACCCAAGCCCTGCTGGACGTCTTCACCATCAGGGAGGAACTCGGCACAGTCAACGGCATGACGGTGGGAAACACTTCTGATTTTGCATTCCAAATTTTTACATGTACCTAAAATTTTGTCGAGGATTGATTATGTACACTGAGAGGTGGATGCCTTTTCCTTTGTATTTTTGGAAAAAATGTGATGAAATAGCTAAAGCTTCTAACTTCACATCTAATAGATGTTGCTGTCGGTAGTAATCAAAGTGAACTGAGTAGTTTAAATTAGCTAGAAATGAGAAATGGTTGTGTTTTGAAGGACTAAGATAAACTTGAGAAAAACAACATGTGACATTATCAGTATGAATAACAGGAATAACGTTATCTTCCAGGTGACGATGGTCGGAGACCTGAAGCACGGTCGTACTGTCCACTCCCTGGCCAGGCTACTGACCCTGTACAGGGTCAACTTGTGCTACGTCGCACCCAAGGGTCTGGAGATGCCTCAGGAGGTGGTGGACTACGTCTCTGCACGCGGCATTCCACAGGTACCTATAAGGGTCATAGGGTTGTTAAAGAGTTTTATTTCAATTGTTGCTTTTGAATATATGTTTTGTTCTACCACATGTTTATAAAAACAGTGTGAGCAAAAAATGAATCCTCCCGTTCCCTCTCAGTCCACCTACAGCAGTCTGGAGGACGCTCTTCCAGAGACAGATGTGCTGTACATGACCCGCATACAGAAGGAGAGGTTTGCCACTCCTGAGGAGTATGAGAAGGTAAGTAAGCTCATGCATGTACACTGCAATAATTAGGAGAACTTAAATGTATTTATGACTTCACAAGTGTTGTTGATCCTTCCTATGACTGCATATAAAACATCACAGACTTTTGGTTGTCTGTTATGAAAGAAATCCTTTTCGATACAGTTTCAGTCATTCTCTTGTCGAAGATTCTTCCTGATGACGTGTAGAGTATAGGAATGCTCTAGATTTACTGTGTGTGATAATTTTGTTTGTACATGATGTGCAGAGCTGTGGCCAGTTTGTGGTGACACCTCACACCATGACTAAGGCAAAGAAGAAGATGGTTCTGATGCACCCTCTGCCCAGGGTCTTTGAGATCAGGTAAGTTTCATACTACTATGTTGGCTGTTATGTAGGGAGTGGGGATTTTTTCCATTCTAGCAGCATTGTACTACTTTTTGTTTGTTAACTGATCCACCAATCAGATTAAACCAGTGGGTATTGCACAAGATTTAAGAGGGCAAAAATGTGGCCAGCAAATGAGCCTATCCCATGCTGGATGGTTTGCAATTGCAGCCCTTTTATTGTATGTAGAAGTGACAATGGAAGATACAGCCCCACCAAAAATCTCTTCATGTGCATGTAATCTGCAGACATACTGTCTGTTCTGACTTGCTGATGTTACTGTTTTTGCTCCACAGCCCTGAGGTGGACACAGACCCACGTGCAGCCTACTTCCGCCAGGCTGAGTGCGGCATGTATGTGAGGATGGCACTCCTCGCACTGGTCCTGGGACGGGTCTGATCCAGCTGAACCATGTCCACTGTCCTGTTCCAACTCTCCTAAGAACTTGCATCATGCAATGTTCCAATACTATTTTTATAGTATATTATATCCAAGGATTGCCAGTAGTAACTGTCATGATTATAATGGACTCACTGCATACACATATGTCAGATTGACTTACAGGATACTTCAGTCCAGTGTCTGTTGTTTTACCTCTTGGAGCTGAGATGTCAAAGATATTTATTCCTTTCTTTCTTTCTTTACTTCCCAGTTTAATGTTTTACCTTAATATACAATGTATAAGAACAGTCAAAGTTTATCAGCAATGTAGTATTGCTTTACTTATTCTTTTACATGTATGTCTTTACAAAGGACTTGTCTGAGTGTTTGATGTAGACACTTCAGGTTGCATCAAGATAAAAGTTTGTGTTAAACACATTCCAGATGGAGACCAAGGAATCTAAAAGTTGAGAGAGTTGTGTTGCTTACAATGTGCCATACAGGAGCTGAACATTGGTTCTACATGCATTATGTAGAAAATCATTTAACTATAACAACCTCTATCAAAGCAACTTTTACAAAATTTACGTGATAAAAGAACTTTCAAATGGCAAAGCAATTGTGGACAGTAAATGTTTCTTAAAAAAATGCGCACATCCTCGTGAAAGTCATGTACTTGTGGGACAGCCGGTTGTCAGATAGAAGCACAAATGAAGCCACTCGTGCCTGAGTTGGGATGGATGATGTATTCATGAACTAGAGACCAAAGGCCTTCAGACCTTTTCGCTATTGTACTTATCTTCTCCTGAGTAACCAACGTAACAAGTACTGGCTTTTTTCTTCAGACTAGATACTTGACTTGTGTACTCAATTCTGTAATGAATTTATATGTCCTGCACCAGTGAACAATGTGTTGATTATCAGGATTTAAATTGGACTCTGTTGGTGTTTCAACCTTAAATTCAACTTCACGAGTGTATATGTAGTTAGACACATTGAATTCATGTAGAAATTATAATTCATGTAGAATATGATTCTGCTAGGATCTGTGCAAATGTGATGTGAGGAGATTGATCAGGTTGGAAGGATGAAATATCCTCAGCGTATCATTTCTGGACAAGTAGCCAAAAGAGGATCTGATATGTACTTGTGGTAGATGAGAATAAAGTGAAACAAAAAGACCAATCTGTGTGCCTCTTTAAAATAGCAGCCAAATAATCCACTGCTGTCTCACCCTAGTAGCATGACTTGGCCCTGCCTGGTCCCTGGTTGTCTTATCCAATATGAGGCGCTTTTGTACCACCTTGCCTGGAGTCAATCCAGTTTCAGGCAAAAGGTAGCAAGAGCAGACATAAGCTGAAAATTAATTGGATTCACGCAAAATAAAAACAGGTAGAACCCATTTATTGATAAATAATATTGCATTATACACATCTCTGGGTACATACATGGTTTAAGGATGGCCACCTGGCATACACAATTAGAAAACCTGTAATCATACATGTTTATATCATACAAACAAAACCCCAACAAACAGTTTATAGGAATGACTATGGTACTAGACTACAGACAAGGACTGATATGACTACCCAACAAAATTTTAAACACCATATTTTCTTTATAACATTACAGATCTGATTTGTATGGTATTAAAAAAAATCACAATACAAGTGAATGTATTACACCTCATATAAGGGGGCAACAAACAAACAAGAGGAGGTTGTCTTTCAGAGAATCTGCACTTCCACCAAAACAATGGTACATGTACAAGCCACAATGCAAAAACACAACCCAAGTACATAGGGAACCATAAGATTTTTCAAAACATGCATGTAGAGGTATCTTTGTAAAACACGATGCCAAAATTGGTGTATTTTTTTTAGAGGAAGCCTTTTCCAGTATGAATCCACTTGGAAGTACAAGTTTATAATATGATATGTACCCATAATGACCAACATAACATCCTGTTCCCTATGACATACATTGTACAAAAGTGGAAAGTATTGTTTAGTAAGAATGAATTTTCTACATCCTGTTGTGTTAGTGAGCAATTTGTGAAAAGTCAAATAAAAATAACACGGTACATTTTTATGGAAACGTTTGTGGCATTAGAAGACAAACAGTAGTCCTAATTCCTTACTACATGTATATTTCTAAATAAATATTATGGTCATCTTTTCTTATTTGATATTCAGTAATTCTGCCCCACAGCTGCTTTTCTGTATTTTGCTTTATAATCCTCCCAATAGCTAACATCTGGTAAGATAGGGCTGATTTTTTTCTACTACAAATTTAAACATGAATGGTTACAACCTGTACATTCAAACAAATTTTCATATATGAAGGCATTTGACAGCTATACTACACATACCACCATAGCTGTATTCATTTCTAGGTTATGGCATTAATCTATCTTACACACCAGTATGGCACAATAGCACTGTTGGCTACAAGTAACTTGGCATGATACATTACATTTATAGTCTACAGCTTTCTTAAAGATTGTCATTGGTAATAAAAATAGCACTGGTACCATATCAGTCATGCTGACCAATTTCCTAGTTGGCAAATAATTACCGAATCAATTCCTCGAAATGGCACAACAAGTTAGAGGAAATAACTGAAAACATTTATCACTTTACATACAAAGTAAATGAACCTAGTAGACAAGACTCACCAGTTTTTAAGTTTGCTCTTTTATACTTGTACATGTAAGTAGTACATAGAATAGTACCTTACAGTCACCATCGTGCTGTTAGCAAAAGTCAGCAGAAGCAACCCAGATTCTTAAAGCTGCAGTAATGGAAGAAACATTATTTCTATCCATTTCTCACCTTAATATCTATAAGATCTCTCCATGGAATTTCAACCCAACCTACGACCCTGTCCTGGTGTGTCATGATTGGTTGATCTGGTGTGATTTGATTCGCGCGCTATCGACGGCGTCCAGCAGGTTCTTGGCGTCCATGGCGAGGATGTGCCCCGACTGCAGCATGCCTTTCTTGTACTCCTGGTCCAGTGTAGTGTTGCTGTACTTCTGGGCCAGCTTCATCTTTTCTATCAGGTTAGCCATGTCTGAACTCAGCACCTTGTGTGCCATCTCAATCTGTAGAGTACAGAGACAAGTAAGGCAATGTGTGGGGAAAATAACAAAAGAAAAATACTCAACAGCTGTCACTCACCTGCAGCTGTTGATGCTTACAAAATAAATGGTGCAATCCCAAACATTCTGACAGCATATTCTCACAAATGCTACAGGTACAAAAGTGTGTAAGTCTTACTGACCTCCCTGTGCAGATCTGAGGGGATGCGTGCTGTCACCTCATCCACACTGGTCAGGAGGCTCTTAAGGGCCAGACCAACTTCCTGCAAGGATAAAGTCATATCTTCTCAATAATCAATAACACTGGAGCACACAAGGGATCACATCTTTGGCAGGGCTCAGTGAGAAAATTTTTCACAATAAAATCCTCGTACTGTTACCTATAAATGTAATGTAACTTCCACATATATGTGGTAATAGTTAACTACATGTAATATGTAAAATTCAGAGGGGATACTCTGTATAAAAATGTACATGATATCCTCTTCAAGACTATATACAAGATCTTTAGTATCTTAGTCTTGAGTATATTACTATACCAGAATTTTCCCCAAAGTGTAATGTAAATGCAAGGAAGATAAATCTCAGATAAAAAACATGTAAAGCTTGCTACAGAGGATCAAGAAGGTTATAACCTCCTTGAGAGGATGAAATGACAGAACCTGGCAAGAAAGGTTCAGAGACATACTGAGGACGGTACAGGACTGACCTTGACCAAGACGACGTACTGGTCAGCCTTGGCATACTGTAGTTTGTTGGACATCTCCATCACAGCCCGCACCACACCTGTGGTGTTGTCAAACACGTGGTCGTTGGTCCTGTCTAGGTCCATGGTGGGGGCAGGGGCTGCTTCAGCCTGGGGGAAAGACAATGTATCTGCATTAAACGCAAATAATGTGCAGAAAGTTCCCCTTCACAAACCTTTGTAACATTAATCTATTAGACATACATGTAGTATCCTTACAATAGCAATCAATGTGTTTTGAGACTCAGTGTACTTATTTATCTATTCATTGAAATTGCAACAGCAATACACTATGGCACACGAGGCTTAGTGTACATGTACTTACTGGAGGGGTTGTAGGAGGAGGACTCTGTGATGATAAGTCAGCAGCATTACTGGTCCTGGGGCTTAGGGGAAGGCCTGGTCCTGAAAGTTAGAAAGACAACTTGTCTTTACAAAAACATCAGGGATGAGTGATTGTCTCTGGCAGGTGATCAGTTGAGAACTACATGTACATGTATACTGGATAATCTAATCACTGCAATGCACACAAACAGACTACAGACTATTCAGCTCCTGACAGTTTTCTTACTTGCAGGTTTTGGAGGCGGCTCATTGCTATTTGGTTCTTGAGGGTTCTGTTGGTAAGATGGCAGCTCAGGGAGAGGTCTCTGGAAAATGAAAGAAATGGACAGAGTAAATAAAAGCAGGTGAGTTGACTGGTGTCTTGCCACAAGAATAACAGATTGTGTGGTCTTCCACAAGATGATGGTATGCCAATAACTTGAATGTGTGTTTTGTTGGTTGAAAAATTTATGAAAGGGTCATAATCAACCTTTCCACAGATGGTACCTACAACAAAAGCAAGTACATTTTTTTTGGGAACAAATACATGTGTGTCCACTGATGCAAACATCTAGATGGACACACAAATACAACTTAAATGATACGAAAAGTCTCTCTATACCTCACAGTGTGACAAGGCATTTTTAAAACGTGCTGTAAACAGAAAATTGTCTCACCAAACCATTTACTCAATCAGTAAATTTTACAACGTATTCTAAATTACAAAACCAGCAGAGTGACTGGGTCTGTTACAATCAGTAGCATGTATCCAAGATCCCTATCAAGACTTTACTTGTACTGTAAATCACATTTTAAGTTTTAATTCTCCTTTACTTGACTTACCTTCCTTATGTCTGCATATGCCTTTGGGTAGTACAGAGAGGGTAATAAAAGGGAGAGTGCAAGAAGATATTAGTTTGGGCAGGCCAGTTATATGCAACCTACAAAGCTAGGGTTCTACTGCAAACACCACATATGCAGCATGGCAGCATTCAGGCTTGAGATGTAACTGTTAGAACACACCTGTAGCATTCAATGTTACACAAAACATACTGGGTATTATACCTAATGCAACTCATGACACACAATCAACACTAATGAAAGCAATGTGGATAAGATGGCAACTTCTACATACAGCATGCTTCTGTATGGTCTACTTTCAGCACACAAAGTACAATAAATGAGATGTCAGCGCATTACAGTAACGATGAGTATGCATAGCAATGCATATTAGAGGAAGCTTTTACAGTTATGTAGCTTTATGCATTATTAATGCTGCAGATGGACTAGCATGTTATGTCACCACCATGCACAGAGTCAAGCCAACAAACATAAAACAAAGTTGGTGCAAAAACAATGTATCTACATGTACATGTATCTGTACTAAAAGGGAGGCTAGGTGCATTCAAGAGTAAAATGGGTTTTCCTAAAAACTTTTCATTTCAAGTACAGGAAAATATTATGTTCTTTCAGTTGTTAAAGTAGGGAAAGTTTAAACAGCTACATTGGAAACTTACAACTATGGTTACAAACATGAATGTAGAATACTTTAAATAGACCATAGAGCACAGAGACCACAATAAACCCTAACAACAAGCCTTGGTTCTTGTGGAACTGTGGGAAAACTTACAGGTGAGGAGGATCTGTCCGGCACGTTGCCGTCTGTTTGGCTGCCTTCAACCTCATTGGGTTGACCTGGCATCTGCTCTGGACGCTAAAAAATCAAGAAACACATTCAGTATTCAAGCGTTTGTAAACTGCTGGCATTTTAAGTCCAGATCATAAGTGAACAACATCCATGTAGTTCTAAGGTAGGAGGTATCAAGAAGTAGGATTCCTTCAAAGTGTTCTTAACCAGTCTCTTCTAGAAACTAATAACTCTTACATAATATAATACAGTTTTCTTTCACTTACAATATAGTAAATCAATAGAGTTTCGAGGTGCATCAAGTGATTCAGAAGTGCATTAAATTGATTAATGCCACCACCAAACGTGTCACAACTGAGTTGTAAGTGCATGATTAACGAACATGTACGTCAACAAACACATGCACAGAAGCGATGGTGCTGGATAGCCTTTCCTCGTGTACTACTTCAGGTTTTCTCAGTACCCCTGTTACAGTAGTGGACTGATCCACAGAACTCATGGGGGCAGGTCAGGATGAGTTTCCTGACATGTACCCCACGTTATTCCAATGTTTGGTACAAAACTTTAAGCACGTCCTTGTGAAAAGATGGGTACTTAGACTGCTACAGCAGTACAAAGGAAAGACCTTGCTTTGTGAGAATAAGTTACAAGAAAAGAAGATTTGAAATAACACATGCTCCAGTGAAAAAAATGAACTTGAGGGTCTGACGAACACATGATGCCTAGAACAAAACAAACTTATGGTGTTAAATGAAAGGGGATGTAGCTTGTCATCATTGTGGCACAGTATAGATTACTGAAACATTCTCTTCAACATGCCAAACATGGTCTTTCTTTTACTAAATCAGGAAATAGAAACCTGGACTGGTGCTTGACATCTTCTAGTTTGTCATCATATACAATGTAGATCAGGAGAGGTGACCAACTTTAGACCATGTTTACCAGGCAGGGTACATTGTGCCACATTGCCACTTTGGTTTCAGGCTACGTCACAGACACTCTGAGGTACATGTATAGTCAAACCTGGTAAGGCAACCACCTGCCCAAGGTGATGACTAGTTTTTCTCCATCCTGGTGCCATGAGATCTCTAGTGAGGGACTGTTTCGCACAGTCTTCCACCAAAACCTTTTAGACAGACAGTAAGGGTGCCTTGAGGGGGATGCCCTCTCTACCTTGGTCTGGCAGTAACATATTTACTGAGACTACCACTTTTACTCAGTCTCTTGTGAAGACACCTTAGACAGGTTTGACTGTACATTGTACATGTAACATTGATTATAAGGGTGAACCAATCACCAGCACCAACTACATGTATCACAAACACAATAACGTGCAACACAGTTGGCATGGCTTTACCTCCAGCTTTGGGGAGATGATGGGGTTCTGGAAGAGAACACAAGCCAGAGAGACAGGTGAGTTCCACAGTGAGTTTACAGACACATGTTACAGACACACACACACACACACACACTCATACACACATGCACACACACACTGAAGACACCAACCAGCCAGAAACCCACAATCAGAACATGGCAAATTTGCTTACAGGACTGAGCAACTTGAAAGAAGATCCCACAAAAAAAAGAAATTTGTACTATGAAATTAGGGGAAGGGGTAAATGATGGAACAAAATGCTGAACTTGGGAAAGGTTTGATTCTTATTTGGGATATTCCTAAGGGAAGGATGCAGACCTCTAAAACAAAATCTGACCTTCTTTGTCCCATACAGAGGAGACTGGCACACAGGCAACATAATACAGCACAGAAAGCAACAGAAACAACACAAAAACAGGGGAAGTGAAACACAGCATCAAGCATTAAACATGAAAACAGAAAAGACACATGAAAGGTATGGCAGGGCACCGTTATACTAGACAGTCACACTTGCAAAATGTTCTTCCCTGGAAAATTCATGAAACCCAAACAAGCTCATAATCAGTTACAACGTACTACATGTAGATGTTTGTCTCCAGACAGTTTTTATCTGCCTTAATCTGTATTACGATTATTACCACGTATCAAAACAATTCTACACAATATCTACTATCCTATACATGTGTATTTGTTCATCTATCATAACATGTAATACAACTAGAGTCTAACACACTTGTATATAATTCCCTCCAGATGTTTTTTTTTTCTTGTCAACTGTACATATAACCTGCCCTAGTCTTACAAAAGCCAAGACATCATGTGTAATTATAGAATTTTGTTGGTTCCGTACCAGTGCCACCTCCTCATTCTGCAGCCACTTCTGGTCCTCCTCACACTGCCGCTGCTGTGCCTCCAGTTTCTGCTGGATCATTCTTCTCTCCAGCTCCTGCATCTGCAGGGCATGTTCTGCCTTCAACCTCTCCATGGCCTCCCGCTCCTTATAGTCAAGAAGCAAGCAAAGGAACTTAAACTGTGCAGATCATACATGTGCAAAGTGGTATATATCATCATGTTCCTTTGTGATTTGTTGAGCATTAATGTCAGCTGTCTGTTGATTGCTTGTCTATTCACTAAAATAAAAGCCTCTCTGTGGTGCCTGGTGGCAGAGAAGGCAGCAAGTTTTATTATTGCTGTTTCTGAAGCAAGATTTGTTTAAGGCCCAAGGGGAGGGGTTGCTGGCCCTTCATCCAAATGAGCAATGTCAGAATGTCTATGGGCAGTGCACACCATTTAGATAATTTTTCATCCCTGTCTCACCTCCACACTAAGTGGTCTGTTCCAATCCCCGTCTGCTGACCCTGTTGACAGGCGGTTCAGACCGGGCGGTGTCTGGTAGTGGCCAGGTGACAGAACACCTTCTATGTTAGACACCTGTTAGAAGATAGGAAAGTTTACTATCTGTTTTGTCACAACTACATGAGAGGGTAACACTGATAATGTGTACGCAGTAATGACTCTGTTTGAAATTAGGCTTGATATTTACTGGATCATATATCATTTTTGCAAGTATACATTGATACTTTTATGCTTTTGTGAACAGTTTTACTGGTGTATCCAGAGGAATTATTTGTTACCATTGTGGATAAGTGAAGCTGAGATTGACAATTGTCATACAGTATATTGTACATGTACATTCATTGCTTAATTTTTTCTTCATCTTTGAGACACAAGACCTAGTGTACTGTACGTATGTATCAAACAGTGTCACTTTATCTTATCATACTAATCATTAATAATTATGGTCGTGTAAACACAAGACAAACACCACAGACTGCACAATCACAGAATTAATGATCATGGAGCTATTAAAAATCATATGTATGAACAAATTAGAAATGACACTGAAAAAAAAAACAAGAAACAAAGACACTTCAAAAGTTACAACATTGACATAAACAGAAAATGTTAAATCAACACTGCAAACAAAACAACAGTCATCAGAAAACCATCTAAAAGGGGCAAATAACCTCTCAGTTAGAGAAAAAAAATCATCAGGGCATTCTTGGTGATTGCAATTCCACTTTTCAAATGATCAGATTGTTGAATCAGTGTTTTCTGCAGGATTTCCTCCCACTGACCAGCAGAAATCAGTCTTGCACACTGCTAGTCTACCCACACACTGCACAAACCTGATAGTGGGGGGGCAGGGGACCCCAGGAGCTCCGGGGAGACTGTGCCAGGTTGGGGTTGGACCAGGATGTGTGGAGGGGGTGGAGGGTGTTAGCAGGAGGTGGCTATGGGCAGAGCACGGGGACAAGGACAAAATGCAAGAGAAGGTGAATATACTGTCTATAAAGAATGAACATAAGGCAGCAGTGCCAAGACAAGTACAAGACTGCTACAGTGTACAGGTTTGTCATTGACTTGACATTTCCATATTCATTGAAAAACAGCAGAAACATGCCTACCAAATTACATAGCACAGAACAATGATAACTTGACAGTGGGATTATAGCACACTAATGCAAATTCCATCACATACATGTAATGTATAAGTGTAATGGAGCCTATATAATGCATTCACTGTACTTGTGAAAAACTCTATCATCGACTGTATTGATAGAAGGGGTTACTGATAGCAGAGCCAAATCCCTACCATTGCAAGTGTCTGCCAGCAAAAACATGATGTTAGTAACACATACATGTACATGTAGCGATGGGCATTGTAATATTGAGCAGGCAATGTGAATTCCTTACAAGACAAGCCACAGTCAAGGCTGCTCTAAAATGTTAATGCAAGAGCGTTACAGGTACATTTTTTTGTAATAATGTGGTTGAGTTGGGGGGAGAAGAGGCACATATTAGTATGTTTCCTAACAGGGTCGGCAACAATGAGTGATCTACTTACTTTTGCTGAGTACAATGAAGGAATATTACTTCTACCAAGGTAAGTCATTTTGTCACTGTTACTAATAATGATTGTATCAATGTCAATGTGTGTTTTTTAAAAGTTTAGGTTCAATATGAATGCACAAATGGTGCCCAGGCCTTTCCAGCAGCTGCTGATTCTGAAATCTGTGAACAGCTACACACTCCCAGCCATCGTGCTTACACAACAACCCTATAGATACTACATGTACTAGCACTTGCCCCTGCCTTACCTGATAGTGGTTTGGCATACTGTTGTTCCCCCATGGTGGCAGGTCCAGGACCAGGTTAGGGTTAGACTGGGAGGGCAGCATCCCCACAGGGTACCCCTGGTCTAACAGGTTCCCCATACTGGACCTGGGGCTGGGGTAGCCTGGTCGGCTGGGCTGCAACATGCAATACTGGACATGTCCAAAATGTTCCAAAGATGCTTGGATGTGAGTGATGACTCCAACAAACAGATGTTACGCTTAATCAATTCATAATCATTATCAACTATGAAGAAACAAACTGCATTTGCTAAATCTACAAGTTTGTGAAGTATCTTGTATATATCACTGTAACCTTTTCTAAATGGGGGTGTACACATAATACAGCAATTACTGATTCTGAACCACAAAAACATGAATGAATGCTTACCTTAGGTGGTGGCTGGTCCTCTCCATAACCCACACCTGTAGACAGAATCACAATTCTTTAACATACTATACAAATATACATCTTGCAACCACAGTTCACTGGTGATACAAGATCTTATTTCTGCCAAACATCACAGAATACCTACAGATAATTTGTTGTTGTTAATTATTGACTACTGTGCAGAATCCTTACTCACCCCAAGCTAGCTGGTTCATTCTTCTGGCATCCCTGTGCATAGCTGCATCCTGGGCCATCCTCTCTTCATGAAGGATCAGACTGAAACCATCATCACAAAAAGTAACATGTAATGTATGGACGTCTTGATACTGCAATGTATATGTACATGTACGTAAATTAAAACCTGTGCACCCACATGTACAATATCTTAGTATCAATGTACTTAGTCTTTTTATGTCTTTACATGTTAGTCTTTGTATCACTCATGACATGCACATGTATGGTATGTACTATGGCTTAGGTTGCAACTTACTAAATAATAATAATATGAGCTAAAAGAATGCCTCATTACGATATATACAAAGACATACAGGTTTCTGTTGTTGGAAGGCTGGAAGAAATCAAGATATTAGTTCAAACACTCTACCTACCTTCTGTTCTGGGACTTGTACATGCAAACTAGAGACCTTTTTGTTCAAAGCAGGCAGCAAGAAAATAGACAAGAAGGGAAAGAGGATAAGCAAATTGTAGTGCAGAAGACAGTACAGGAATTAGGACTATAGTTATTCAACAAATTCTGCTATCTACAAAATGTACTTGTATTGTTGCTGTTGTTGGTTATTATTGTCCCCAAGGAAAATGTTGGTCATTAGATACAACTGTTGGAAGTCATGTTCCAAGAATGTCTGCCCCTTGGAGACTTTTACATTTCCCTTTGTACAAACCACCTACACTCATCAAGCTACTACATATTCAGTTGTACACAATATATTAAAAAATCAAGGATTAGCAGTTAGTTCATGCAGGAAAACATTGAGCCTACATCTACACATACTCCAAGTCTCTGATTTCCACAGTAAATATATGTATTTTTCAGGAACATGATCAACACTTCTGGGTTGCACACAGAGTCAACACGATTTGCCATTTTCCATGACAAAAGAATGAGTGGAAAGATTGAAGAAATATTGACACATCATGACAAAAACAATATGAGGGTTTGAAGCAATGAAAGAGATGACAGGCAGCCTTTCTGTGACCAATGTGAAGATTACTGAATTCAAATTAGAGGAGTAATTGTAAAGTACAACTGTGCTATAGCAGCAGACCTCAAATTACTAAAATCTTCTTCAGGAACTGACAAAATGCTTTCACACTTGATGCTGTAAATGTGCATGTTGTTCACTGCAACTATACTTTGTACAGTTGCAGGCAAATGCCATTCTGTTGTAGGGTGAAGTGCACACATGACATGTATGATGCCAACAAGTCAGTTAAGTGCAATCACACAGCCTAGTATGTGAGATGTTCTTGCTTTGCAAGGAAAGAGATCTGCATCTCACGTGCCTATTGAACCTGCGGGATAGTCTACGTCTTTCCCTTTCCTGATACTTTTTCTCCAGTCTGTGAATAACCCTGCAAGAAGGCAACACTACAAAGTCAACACACAGACTGTAGTGCAGGTTGTACTGTATTGGTACCAGAGGAAAGTCTGTTGCTATCCTCACACCTCTGTAACAGATCAAGAAAATTGACTGTGCTTGCATTATATAAACTGCAAAACAGTCTCAGTTTCCTTAAATTCAGGGTAAGTGGTATTTGTTTACAGGTTTTCCTGGTCACTTGTCCAACAGAATTAAACCGCATGATTTGCCAGTTGAGTACCTGTGTTCAAAGTTGCACATGTTGTAAATGTCCGTAACTGTAACACTTGTTTTTTGGGGACAGACAGGAGCACTGTTCAACTTGTACAATAAGAGATGTGGGGTCACAGTGTTATTCATTCTTTCCTGTGGTACCACACTACAACCTACATTTGAAAGAGTCTGCTGTGTTCACTTTGACAACTGCTTTAGGGTGCAGCAACTTTCTGCTTGGCAAGACTTAGTATTTGAAATTTTTTTTCTTCCATGTTTTAAATATCTTCACAGAAGCTGATTTGCCTTTTTGTTAAATTGATGTACAGTATTTTCCTTTTTTAAACACAGGGACAACAGAAGTCAAAATTGATAAATAGGAAACAACAAACAGAGGAAAGAAAAACAAATTGAACAGCACAGCACAGCGAGAAGACCAAAATTAATCATGACAGGAAAGAACTGCCAGCCATAATCAACAAAGCAAACATCACACATCATAATTCAAACAGCAGACATTGATGATAAAATACAGATTACAGACGATTAAGATGTACCTAAGCTGTTCTTTTAGATGGCTGAAAAGTGGTCTATTGGAGGGTTCGTAGGACCAGCACTTTGTCATGATGTTGTAGAGGTTGGGGGGACAGTTGGGCGGCATGGCCAGTCGCTCTCCATTCTCTATCTTCCCAATGACATCATTGTTCTTGACTCCCTGGAATGGCTTGACCCCCAACATTAATATCTCCCACATACAGACACCTGTAAGGAGTGGGAAACATATCATCTAATTTAGATGCATGCATGGTCACAGATACAGTAAATCTTACAATATTTGCCTCTCCACCTCAAGATCTGCACACTTTGACAATGTAGATTTTCTGACCATTTCTGTCAATAACTGCAATCTTTAAACACTGTGAACTTTTACCCCCTACTGCAAAATTAAGTCCTCTTGAACAGTACGTCACTTTCTTGTAATGAGATTCAAAGATGGAAGGAAATACAGACGTGATGTTGTTAACATTCATTAGGCTCTATTAGTGACGTTTCATAACACATATGTTTACTGTACAATTCCACAATTAGACCTTACCAAACATCCAGACATCACTGGCTGTTGTGAACCTCCTGAAGTTGATGGACTCTGGAGCCATCCATTTGATGGGCAGCTTGCCTTTGGATGCTAGAAGCAAACACATCAACATCAGTCAGTACGGAATAAGCAGCTACAAAGTTAAAGGTAACATTTTTGTCATGCAGGTTTATCACTGGTATGCTTAGCTTGCACATAATGAGTGAAGATAAAATTTCTTGTAAGAGGGCACAGTGTACCATAAAGGCTCAGAGTTGCCATTTATCCTGTAATCACTGAAACTAAAATGTTCTATATACATTCATGTACATGTATCTCAAGGTGCATAATACCTTTATAGTATGTTTGGTCCTCCACCCATCTTGAAAGTCCGAAGTCTCCCAGTTTCACACTGTCATAGGCAGCCACCAGCACATTTCTCGCAGCAATATCTCTGCACCAACCACAAATGCAAATCAATATCAAAAACAGTGTGTATCATATCATGCATTAAAGAACAGAATATATATAATATATGATCCACTTATACATGTACATCATCCCATAGAAATACATCTATGTTACAGGATGATGGTATGTATAGTTTACGTAGAAACTTTCTGTCTAACAAATGCTTTGAATGAAAAGTACACATCAAAAGACAGTAGACTTACCTATGTACAAATTTTTTGCTCTCTAGATACGACAATGCTGTGCTGAGCTGGTATGCATAGAGGATAAGGGTTGCCAGATCCAGACTCTGTTTGTTGGACTGCAAGAATGACCTCAGCTGCAGAAGACATCAATGATATTGGATTCAAAACACACAATGGTCAAAAGGTAGAATGAGATGCCAGCCTTTTGTCATGATGAAGGTATGATCTTCATGACAAAAGCATACTCTCAATCAATACTGGTCACTTTTTTATTTAAAAAAAAATGAAACACAAGTTTGAATGAATTCAATATTATCAGGAGTCATTGGAAATAAGAATGAAAGCTGGCATTGTCCATCCTTCAAGGATTGACAGGGCAGCTCCAAAACTGTTTCCTGTATTTCTTCCTACTTCAACATCTGGTGGATTAACATTTCTCAGGTTTGACACTGATAGGACCAAAATGAGTCTGGCTAGTGTTTGGGTTCTCTAATCTTATCAGGTGTGGAAGACAGAGTGAGGGGCCTGACATCTATTCTCCGGGGACAGGTTGTCACTGCTGACCCCACAGCAGGGCTCTGATGCAAGAACCATTATTAAGGTCAGTCAACTTCCCCAGAAACACACATGGCAGTAATGAGTCTGGTTTCCTGCACATTTTGACCTGTACCCTGTACATGTTTGTGAATTGATGGATATCTGGCTAGTCTCAGTGTGAATAAGGCCCTATTCTTTTGGGAGGTAAAAAATTCATATAAGATAAAATAAGACTGCATAAGGTTATCACTATAAGATGTATGTATATAGCAATCTGGTAAAATGTAATCAATTGTAATTTACTCCAGGTTGGTTAACGAGACAAGGCCCCCTACCTCCCCGAAATTTGCCAGCTCCATGATGATCCAGATTGGCCTGTCTGTGCACACTCCTATGAGCCGGATGATGTGAGGATGGTCAAACTGCTTCATGGTGTAGGCCTCCTCCAGGAACTTCTCTGCTACTGTGTCTGTACAGTCCATCTTACACGTCTTCACTGCAACATCAAGGTTGCCTTCCTCCTGGGGAGAACAACAAGTAGAAGTTGGAGAACAGGTAGCAAGATACCAAACAGGACATGGTCAGTCTTTCAGGCACATTTTGACAGAAAAAGTATGTAATCATAGAAAAGGATGCCCACATACAGTAAGTCTTTGAATATGCATAGATCAACCTGGTTGAAAAAAGTATCTTTATAACTTTTTTCAATATTCTTCTAACTGGAAAGCCAAACCTGATAGCAAAGGAGGAAAAGCCAATAACAGAACAAAGACAAATTTGGGACATGCAGCATGACATATGGTACCTAAACAACAGCAGTGAGGGGGTCTAACAACTAATTTTCATGCTCCAGTTTCTCCTCTTGTCCCTCTCTAGATCTTTCTCAATCTTAACAATCAGACATTCACTAAGAAACATCTGTTCCTTCTTGACTTAAAATTCAGCGCAGGTATTCAGTACATATAGTGGGATTTGCTACATAGTTTCAAATCCTAATTTGGAAGGAAAAATAAATTCCTTTATGTGACAGACCTAAATAATAATTTTCGAACACAAAGACTGGCAGGCTGAAAATTTGGTGAGCCTTTGTTGTGTGTTGGAAAATGATTGAATAATTTGTTGTCACAATGAACTTTCATGCAGACCTGAATAATTTTGTCCTTTCATACGTTCCCTTGACAAACATTATATTAGTGTTCTAAAGTAAGCTGTTTTCCTTTTTTTTCTTTTTACAGGCTTTCTTTACCTGGATCATTTATTCAATCTAGAAGAAACTCCCTTTTTTGATTGGAACAAGGAGGTTTAAGCTGGGAATGTGCCATCCCATTCCACAGTTCTACATCTCCAAGGTCACCAGATAGAGGTCACATGCATCAGTAACAGGCTGCTCCTGACACACTTGATTACCCAAATAATCAGGGTTAGTATGCCAGGAATTCCTCCCGCTTGTCCTACATCAGCACTGCATACATAGCTGACTTCTAGTCAAAATCAGGTCATTGACACGAGTTGAGAATAACAAGTTTGTCAGAGAGTTACAAATGAGACCATGCATACTTTCCATGGCATGAATTCAAAATTTCAAGTACAAATGTAATTGAATTACATGCACTTATCATGATCCCCATTGGCAGGGTAGAAGTACATGTATGTATGTGTGTTTGGGCTTGACAGTTCAGAACTGCCCTTGACACTGGCCATTGGTATGATATTTCTTCTACAGATACAAAATGTACTTTACAAAATATAGTGACTGGAAATGAGCAGAGTTTGTTCACTTGGCTGAAAGGAGGGAGAAATCAAATATTTTCTCTTAGTGACTAAGTCTCAAATACATACCCCCACCCCTCCAGGCGTAACCATGGTAAGCGCATTAGGACTTTAATCCAAAGCTAACAAAGGCAAAGTGCCAGCAGCAGACAAGGTTACCAACTTGATAGCAGGGAAACACCCTAAAGTATGACATTCATGTACCACGACTGCAGTGTTTCAAATCATTTTGAAGCATGCCACATGTTCCATATCATCTCCACATATTTTTAATCAGAATGTTGGTAAACCTCCAGGAAATGGATCTCAATTCCAGATTTTCTGCCATGATTGCAAGTCAAGTACATGTAGATATGATTTTCCCTTGTCTGGACAAAGAGTGGAAGACTGTTTCCAGGGCTAGCCGGCTGTGGTAAAATTTTCTTGGTTGGCCTTACAGCTGGAAACAGTGTGGCATCCAGGCAAGCTTTTCCCCCAAGTTGGTTTCCACTGCTGAATTGTTACTTACTGAGCAGTTAGAGTATGAATATTAACAAATGTTGATGCCCATTTAGATTCCTTGGACTTTTGTCTGTTCCACAGCATAAAGATTTCAAACTACTATAGCCATAAATATTATATACGGTTGCAAATTGAGTGCATGTTAGTCTATAATGGGTGTTTATTTGCTTTCTTTGATGGCAGAGTAAGTAGATGATTTCCTCTGCGGTGTTGTTTGATGGCACTGGCTTCATGGTCCACAAATCACCAGCTTCCTTCTCAGCTGATCTGGTGCTTTCTGGGGTCCCACATAAGGGTCCCAGCAGGGTAACTTACACAAACGATGCCCCAGCATCTTCCGTTTGGAGTTCAAAGTTACCTCGGGTCACCTTCTGACCCTGCCAGATGTTGTGCTGAGATTGGGTGTTCTGTTTAGAAGAGCAGTGGGTCTGGAAAGGCTTTGGGAGACTTACAGGAATCACAAGGTCTTTTTATCCTCACGTACAAAAAAGCTATATAATTTGTTGGAACAATTCCTCCAATGTCTACATGATTTTTCATGTTTGCCATTTATATCTTTAATGAGAAAAAGACACTGTGGGGTGGTATCAGCCTGGCAGTCCCAAAAGCACTTTCTCTCCATAAGAGAACAATAGTGACTTTTGTTTTCACTTGGGAAGTCTGTCAAAGTCAATGAAATAAGACATTGTCAGATTAACCAGCTCAAGTGTTTCCACATGTTCCCACCAGTACCTGTACAAGTATCAATGTCACAATCTAGAAAACAGAAACATGATTGTTCATCCAGTTCTTTTGTTAGATGATAAGAAAGCTTTCCTTACCTTGGATTTGTAGACTCCTCTATGCACATCTCCGAATTGACCCTCTCCGATTATTGCACCAAGGACGATTTTGTCCCTCGCAATCTCGTAGTCTTTCGCTGTTGAAGGAAAAAACACAAGTTGGAGTGAGGTGTCAATCAAAACAGAAACTTGATACATCTTGTTTCCACACCTTCATAATTTTGTATAAAAATACCATTATGCTACACTTTCTGAAGGTTACTGTAGAAGTGACGTATTAGCAGCAACAACGAAATGAAAAGAGCAACAAAATGTATCCATGCGCAGATCACAGGTAGAGCTGGGTAAAAGTAAAAGAGGGAGTGCTTTGATCCAAATTCTTTGAGAAATGACCACTGCTACATTAGAAGCCATCTGGCATTAGTATGTTTCCAGTCCACACAAAGCAATCACAAGTGAACTAATCCTACATGTAACCATATGCATGGTGTAGAAACAAGGACTGTGTCAACCATTTGCAATTTCATAAAGGCATACTCCCGGCCCTTGTATCACTTTCTACAAGCCATACCCAGTACAATGTATGTGTTGGTGGAAAATATTTACCTATTACCCAGTACTAAGTGCATTGGGGGACTTGGCATAAAGTGGAGAGCAAGTTGACTATTGCAATTTATATTTTCTACAATTTATATCTTCAACAGTTGTACAGGAATGATAACAAAGGACTATCAAACAATATATTTTTTATAATTGTTCTTTCACCAAAAAAACTTTCAAAGTGTCAGATGGTGGGTAGTGATGTTTTATCGTGAAATTTGAAAAACTGGCCAGCTAGGATGCCATCTACACATGTAGGCAAGACAGAGCCACATGACAATGTAGATTCTTATTCTCATCCAACCAGTAGCTGTTACATGTACGGACAGACAAAATTGGTTTTCTTCAGGCTGGGTGGTACTGTAACTATAGCTTCAAGTTCAAAGTCAACTCCAAGACAGATGTCTCAACTACTAGAGTCAAGGTTTCCAGCAAAACAGTATCTCACATTTCTATCTCGCAAACATAACATTCTCGGAAATCTCTGTTATTTCAACTGCTGAACTGAACTGCTGCAGACTGACAGAACAAGGCTTCAGCTAACTTGATTAAAGTCTGTTACCAGAAAACTTCCTCTCATTGCAATGTAGTCGTTAAGTTTGTGTCAATCACAGCACTTCTAGGAAATACCTCATTTAGTGTGAGTAATGACAAGTGTGTCAGGAGAGCTGTATTTGAATTCAAGCCAATGTGTGAGTTGCTGTGCCTTGTGCCCTTCCCTGCACTGGTAGTTACTTGAGCCTGTTTTAAGCCACAACATATAAACGTGGTGGGTACAATTGTAAACATAACAATAAACAGGGGTTTACGGAAAGACCTGGGCTGTCTACCAGGCCAGGCTACCAGGCCAGGCTACCTTGCCTGTCTAGCACGTCAGGCACCCCGATCCCCCCATTCATATCCTCGCGAATGATGAAACATCCAAGCAGCTGCGCCCTCTAGTGGAATGTATTAAAATTACACCCACTATTGTACGTATTGCATACAGCAAGAATCTCACGGTTCCTAAGAGGGCGCGTGGGCCAGAGTGTGTCCTTTTAATCAGAACAGAGTGCCGTGTGACCACGTTGCTTTAGATGACCTAGCTGCATATGCCATTTTACCAAGACTTAGCAACAACAACAGGTACTAGGTTCATGATATACCACACTTCTTGTCACCGAAGTTTTGATGGAGTAACATGAATTCTGTTATCTTTCATTTGGACATGATGGACCCGTCTCCCTTTGTATGGATAATGGAGAATACACAACCTATATATACAAACGTCAAGATAAATATTTCTGTAATTTCTGTAATAGATATTTAAAAATTTATTACTTTGTACTTGTAGACAGATTTGTCACTGGTGTGTTCTTTTTCAACGTGCGTTTCCGACTCACGTTAGACGTCATGCGAGGTCATAACTTCCCGTGGCTGGAAAGTTATGAGCTTCTGATTGGCGTAAGTTGAACTTTTGACCTAACTGGGGAGGCTGCATTGCTCGCACATGTGTAAACAATCTGCCCGCGCGGCAGCGTGAGGGGGCTCTGGGAAAATGATTGACACCGGCATCTTATGAGTTTTGCATCTCGGCAAACTTTGGGAACCAACAAATCCCAGTTTTGCGACATAACAACAAATTTGACCGCATCGTATTGTGTGGCATGGAGCTGGCCGGATAACGCCACTTATCATCCACGGCGCAAGGGGTCCCAAATCCACCCACACCATGCTAAATTGGAAAATCTGGGTCAAACGGGCGGTTCACGCTAGCCTGGATACCATCCTATTTGTATGCCGGGGCTCCCATACTCGCTCCCTAAAAATATATATATATTCTAGTGAGCGATCAGTATGGTAGCCCCGGATGGTACCCAGGCTAGGTTCACGCTCGGGGCGGAAGAATACCCGGAAGTAGCCTCCTTTGCAGGTTCCATTGTTCCGCCAAATTAAAAACAATTACAAACCACAAACGGCCAAACAAACTGTTGCATTCTAGCCACAAATAAGGGGGGTATTTACAAACCAAAAACAAACTGCTGCATTCTAGCCTTGTTTCAAAGCAGCAGTATGAACCTGTAGTTGTTGGTAAGGGACTGTACGATATTTACCGGGAGGGGAGGGCTGGTGCGTAGGGGGGGAGGGCCATGGGAATTTTTTTTGCTTGGGGGGAGGGCCATGGAAAAAAAATTGGGGTTTGGGCGAGGGCCATTTAAAATTTTAAGAATCCAACACACCATTGTAGGTTATGATACTTTTGAAAATATGCGATCTTCTCGGAAAATCTGTCACGTTGCGGACGAACATACATATTGTACCGCATATCTCCTGTCTTCCCTACAATTCTAATGGAATCAGCCAGACGCCCCATAATTCCGTTCGAAATCGAACACTGTCGTCGAAGAAGAGAAAACAAAGGATTGATATCGTTTTGATTACAGCAAGGAGCTTTAAATAACAGCTATGATTTTGCACTGCTAATCAATGTGTTTTTACTAGAACATTCAATTTCAGCCAGTGCCTGTCATTCAGTCATTTGACGGAATTTTGCCGCTCATGGCGGACAAACCAATCCGTCATCTCTGACGGACAAAAATCGGTGTTTAATGATAACGTTAACGTTATAGAAAGAACTTGGAAATTTTCATAGATTCCAAGAAAATCTGTGGACGTTTGTGGCGGAGCCTATTTCAGATAATTTCTCAACACGCGCCCGAGCTGGAAGTCCGAGAGGAGCCGCGGTACGGCGAACTTCAAAGGCGGCCGACGTGACATAAAGGCACTAGCTAACGTTAAGGTTTTGTTGACGGATAGCGATAAGTCATACTCGTACATTGTTAGCCGATAAACCGCTGCATGCTGTCGGAATACGTCTTCACTTCATTTTGTAATTTTTGCACATTGTACTCGTGAACAGAGATTAAGTCAGTCAGAAGATCAAGATTGATACACTAAGTGACTCGAAGCGGCGACTGGACTGAGCACCGGCGTGCCGGATCAAACGCGCAGTCTCTTCGCCATATTTGTTTATATTAGTAATATCAATTTTTGTAAAGTAAATTTGGCCCCCAAAATGCAGGAAATGGTGTTTCAGAGGGTTATAAATTTCAAAATTTTTCGGGGGGATGCCCTCGGACCCCCTACAATGCTTACGCCCGCGGCGCTTGCCGCGCGGCTGCGGCATGCAAGGTGCCCCTACACTGTGAAAATATCCTGGTGAGAACCCTGAAGTGGTAAAACTGTTACTTACCTTGATTAGCGTGTAAATGTGGTTGCTGATCAAGTGTGTGGTTTTCATCGGTGGTTTCTCTCATCGGAGACGGTAGGAAATACTAGAAATGTTTGAACTTTGAATATGACGTATAAAGTAAGACGCATCATGGGCGGCGCGGGACCGGTGTTGAAAAGGTTTTATTTTTGCCAACTTTTGTCGCCGTAATTCAGTGAATATGCATGTGTGTATTTCTCCGGTAGGACATAGATATCTATTAAATCTATAAAGTTTTGTTGTGGTTAAAGTTAGTAAACTGTTTCTTTTCTTTGCCCATTAATATTCCGTATACAACATAGAAATGAGTGCGCTCGATCTTGACCGGACATGCATATGATCATGACGGTCCCCTTCCCCCAGAAGTAAAACGCATGCGTTATACTTCATCAAAAGAGATATCATTAAACTAAGTTTACCAGCAAAATTACCCCTCAAAATGCAGAAAATAGTGTTTCAGAGGGTCAAGATTTCCACATTTCTCCCTGACTGTCGCGCCTTCGGCGCTCGACATGATCTTTCGGCAAACAAAATTGGAGATGACGGGCGGGAAAAATCAGGCGGCTACTGGCTAGAACATGAAATTTGTTTTAAAAATAAATGTTAAAGCATATAGGTCCAATGATTGGTCTAAGCCCCGGATAGCACATATCTAAATACAGTCCCAAGAAACACCGATTCTTGTTTTATAGCATGCGTCAGCTATCCAAAATTGGACGCTGTCGGCCTGACGTTCAAAACTGGCCTACTTTGTGTTGTCTTACAAAACGCGGATTGTTTTTCTACAATTTGTAATACATGTACATGATGCCTGTAGGGGGAGGGCCATGGTAAAATTTTTTGAGGTGGGGGGAGGGCCATGGAAAAAAAATTGGGATCGGGGGGGAGGGCCATGGAAAAAAAATTGACTAGACTTCTGGCGCACCAGCCCTCCCCCTCCCCCCGGTAAATATCGTACAGTCCCTAAGTCTTCGGTAAAATTTTTCAGGCCGCCGACAGCCACGTGGTCACGTGGCACTCTATTCTGATGCAAGGGACAACACTCCGGCCCGCATGCGTTCTTAGTATTTAAACTAACCGCGAGATCCGTTCCCTATTACTGTTACTGTTTATTACCCTTGGCTGATTAAAACTTCAAACAAACAAACTTTGAAGAAATATCTAGAATAGTTTCTTTGTAGATTTCTTGCTGTATGCAATACGTACAATAGTGGGTGTAATTTTAATGCATTCCGCTAGAGGGCGCAGCTGCTTGGATGTCTCATCATTCGCGAGGATATGAATGGGGGGATCGGGGTGCCTGACGTGCTAGACAGGCAAGGTAGCCTGGCCTGGTAGCCTGGCCTGGTAGACAGCCCAGGTCTTTCCGTAAACCCCAATAAACAGTCAGAGGTGTCTTTTCTTTGACAGGATTTTCACAGCCCAATGACATGAATACTGTGCCCCACATTATGTAAACATGCCTGGGTGCATTGCCAAGGACCGTTATACAGGTTTCAGTTATCCATATGGCACAAATCCTAACTTTCTGACAAAGAATTTTTGGAAGACAGCAAGAAACAGAATGCTGAATTTTCAGTGTTACAGACATCTTGCGTGCTTGCTGGAAGAAAGGCAGTCCACAAAATTCCTGACTTGAGAACTTTGACATGTTTGGTGTCTCAGCAGGACAGAGACTCTGTTTAGTCTCCACTGAGCAGCTTCTCCTGTTTCACTTACTACTTCTAGTAAACCACAGTGTGCTGGCAGGAAAATAATGGTCTCTGATCCATATGTATAGTATACACTGTTTTAGGCAAAATTTGTATGTAGATAGTCAAGCCTTTCTTTCCAAGAAAGTGGACTTGTTTGTTGTAATGACATTTCCAACATTCAAAAAAGCATAAACAGTCAATTTCATCTACACCTAATCCAACACAAACCTGTGTTGTAACACTGCACTTCTCACAGAAATCAATCTGGTTTTGTCACAGACTAGGAAAACTGTTGGATGAAAATATATGGGAAGCCCAATACTACAAATCATCATGAATCCTGCAAAGTTTACACTTCCTACAAATACATCAATCAAGCTGACAACAAGAAAAATAATTGTTTCTGATAAGGGTGATAATTTATGTTCAATACAAACAAATCTTTCTGGATTATTTTAACTCTACAAAAGGATAAAGCTCACCAAAACAAAGTACTTCAGTGTAATCATTGTCATTAGCTGTCAACTGGCTTGGCCAAAAACATGGGAACAAAAACACCAAGGGTTTTACAAAATGCTCTTCTAGTGTCAGATATCATATACCACAATCTGCTTTCCTTCATAATAGCATCTGATAATTGAACATCTCTGAACCAAACAGACTGAACTTTCCAGTGAAATAACAATTCCTAAGCATCTGAAATATTCCATGGCTAGTGAGGCATCTCTCAAGTCTACCCTGTGTCCGGGAAGACAGACAGGACACAGCTAGCTCAGGGGACGGACCCTGCTTGTGCCTGGCACAACTTCTGGGGAAACAGCCTAAGCATCACAGACAACAGCCAAGCCACAACAGACGGAAATGTTTATCAAACTGTTGCTCAAAACACACCACAATAGTGAGGTATCTGGGACACTACAGTAGGATTATGTACACTGTTGGTACCTTTTCGTCGGCGACTACTCCTCCGTCTGAGCCACTCCATCTTGTCAGCCCAGCCCCTAACTGAACTCTTTTCCAAGGGAGCCAAAAGCTGCGACCCCCTGTGTCTAGTGTATACTATCATCTACCCAGGGGAGCAGGGTATGCTTCATCTACACAACTGTGGGGAGGACAGAAAGAACTAAAAGGGGCTTTTTTCCGACAAAGACTTTTAAAGAAAATTGCTAGCATCAATCAAGTTTCAATTTTTTATCTTTTTTTGCATATCATGTTTTCTTTAAAGAGAGAAAAGGCTCAAAGTTAATGACGTCTCTAACTTCCTGCTCCACCCCTTCATATCTAAGAATGTGGTATCTTCCAAAGGTCATGACACCAGGAGGGCTGTGCCAAATAAGGAAGGAGACCATCCTTGACTCCATCAAAAGTTGTCATGACCTGTAAATCAACTACTACATGTGAAACCACTGAGGTTGAAGGGAGATATTCAGTCAACAGTAAACCTCTGCCTTTCACAGAGATAAAGTTAGAGTAGAAACTTTTAACAGTCTCTTATAAATTGGTTGGAGACCTGATGATAAAAACAACATTCTGAGTGAAAATTTCTAAAACTAGTAAAACTAAAAGGGTCCCGGTGAGGATCTGGGGATACACAGAAGCTATAGAGTACTATGGTAGCTAGCAAGCGGTAGGAAATATGCCACATTATAGATGCCAGGCTATGGGTGAAGACCCCACAGTTGTGTACTGTGTGGGGACATTTGTACAGCTGTCTTACATTGGATACTCCATTCCTGAGGACAGGGTCTGTACATTATGGACCCATGTGTGAGGCAAACTTATCTTTCAACATTAACACATTTACACAAATATTTCAGAAGCTACCAGTCTTCTCTGTTGATGTATGTTTTAGGGACTATGCTACATGTAGATTATAACGTAATGACATGGAAATCACATTCAGATCTATATGTTGGCCAGGCATATCAAAAGAATGTTCAAAGAAACAGATGCCATGCAAAACAGTAGAACAACCTGTATTCTTTAAATTTTCGTAACACCAGACACATTCTGTTTTGTTTTTGCAGTATTGTCCATAATATATTAGGACTAAGCACAGTGATTATTCCCACAACTGAAGCTTGAAAAATTCTAGCTTTCAGAATCAGGGTACTACACAATTGACTGTCACCATGGCAACAGGATTTTTTCCCCTATCATCCCTCCCCCTATAGAAAGTATTGGAGGTTCCCTAAATGGAACACAACAGCTGACAAATAAAGGGACATTCTCTTGTACAGAATGACCTAGATCCCTATTTTGACAGAATCTGAAGCAGGTTGGGCCTGTAGCCAAGCGGAGGGCGGTACAGGGGAGTCCAGATCAACAAGTTGGCCAGCATCCACACAAAGCAAGAAAGCAACAACAGGGAGACTGTGATACTGGACTAAGGCCAGGAGATTATGTGGGATCAGCTGGGACAGACTCAGAAGATACATTTAAACACTACAGTGCTGGATAAGGCACTTATCTCATGATCTTTATAGAGCAAAGCAGAATCTTAAGTACAACAACTTTGACATTCTTACTGACATTCTACATTTCCATACAACTATGAAACTTCTCATACAGAAAATGAACTACATGTTTCTAATTTTAAACTATGCCTATTTTGCATATGCATACACTACATTAAAAATGTTTCCAAAATGTTATTTCATGTATTTCATATTTCAGTATGACATCTGACAGCTTTTAAATCTAATCAACCTTACATGTCTCAAGTTGAAAACTTTATCCCTAAGTCTAAATTTAAAAAATGTACTTGTACGTGGCATTGGAAGGACATCTTAATTTAGATAGCAACCAATCCAGGTGAGTAAACAAAAGAGAAAAACAGGGAGACAAGGAAGATGGGTATGTAATTGATTTGTTAATCTGCCAGAACTTGAACGATGTCTGAATAAACAGACTGAAGAGTCAGCAGAAAATGTATCTGATTCAGAAACTGACACATCAGAACAAACATAGGAAGGAAGTCTTATTACATGAGGTCATTTCCTGCAATGTGGGGATGTTGTATGACATACATGTGCTACATGTACATCATCAACTCAATTTGTACATCTGATTTAACCATAAAAGCTAATAGTTTCTGCAAAATGAACTTGTTTTTTGTGTTCAAAATGAGGTTGTCTTGTGCGTACTTAAGCAATAATATCATAATGTGCATGTTTCTTGCTTTGTCATTAAGAATTTTGCAAAAATATGATTTACGACACAAGTGCCTTCACTTACATTTGTATTTGTGGTGATGGGAAATGTGACATGATTTGCTTTTGCCCTAAGTTGATCAACTGATGCTGTGGTTGTATGGGTTTGCAGTGTACAACTCCATTAATTCAACCTCCACACATACTGTGCTTTGAATGAGTAAGGGGGGGGGGCAGATAAGTGATATTTTCCTTGGGACTTTCCCCTGGCAAAAGGGGTGAAAAACACACTGAAAGCAACCTACTGTATTGATTTGTCAGCCATTGACACGAATCCTAACTTCTAGTTCTTGGGACACTTCTACTTCCCACATCTCTTTCCTACCACTACACTTTTTTTTGCCTGATGTCCAAGTTATCTTGAGACACAGTGTGATTGTCAATGGTTTGAAAAGCCATTCTAGGACTTTAAAAGGGTCAATAAGTAACAATTGGTACCCTTTAGTGATTTTGATGGTTACTCAGTTGCTGTAATTGATGCTTTAAAAATCTAGATTGATGCACATTTACTTGTATGTGGCTCTTTTGTCAGAATTACAAAATTTAATGTACTTTAGTTAGAAACACATCCCGGGAGCATCAATACAATACTATGTATATGCTAGTATATCAAAAGACCTTATCTAGGAAAATGGTACTCTGCCCATCCTCCATTTCCAATATACCTCCTGATCTGGGCTATCCCTCTAATTTGCTCATGATTAATGGTGAGCATGGTGAATCCATTTTAATGTCATTACCTGCTTCATGGGGTAGGGAAAAAAGAGCATTGTTCTGATCAGAAAGGAGGGATACCCAAACATCTTTGTTGGAATCTATCTCCAGCCCTAATGGATGCTTTAATCAGGTTAGTGACAGAAAGGGTGGGTGCTTAGCCCACAGACACAAAGGCATCTTCTCCTGTTGGAGCCTGGCTCAATCAGCTACACTGCCACAGATTATAAGTGGAACTGAATGGGGAAGTCTGCTTTTCACTGATAATTTACAATTATACACAGCCTACCACCAGCTGACAATGGTAGATAGCTTTATTGGGAAGCCCACAAGAATAAGTTAGCTGGAGAGCAACACAATGCAGGAACAGGACAAAAAGGCAACACTGCTGCATGGAAAATCATTTAGCTCCATTGAATTTACTCTACATGTATTTGGTCTCGCTTGGTTAGGGCAACTTCAAGAAAGTTTAACAGCCATAGTGATCTGTGTAAACGGGAGAATGATAGACAGAATTGCTCCCTAAGATATGGAGAAGTTTTTGATTTTTTGGTAGGATCACGAGGAGATGAAGTGACTTACTAGCTGGCATGGAGTAGTCATCGTCATCCACAATCTCTGCATAGTCATCTGATTCTGTGCAATGGAAAATAAAACCCAGTTAAGCTTTGCACTAGTTTTCTTTTAAAAATAGCTGGTATCATTTTGCTCATAGCATTGATATTCAAGACCTTTTTAATCAAACTTGACTATGGCAAGGTGAACATAACATACATGTACACTGTTACAAAGTTACTTATCTAACATTTGTGATAAAATTAGTCACAGCATCCAACAGGAACACAATGTACATGCAACAGAAGACAGACATGTGTTTAGTCACTGTAACTTCTAAACATTCTGTGTACATGTTGAGCACATTCATATGACATTTACAGTATCATAAGCACTGGTAATACAAGAATATCCTAGACTAGTTCCTGCATTTGTCTTTCCCATGTACAAGCGTCTTCCCCTCTTTTCACATGGTATTACCACATTTGTGTAATACTGTGCATAGCCAGTAGAAATGTGCTCAACAACACAAGATGTACATGTTTGTCTTTGTTGCAGGTACAACATTCGTGTTGTGCAAATATGAATATTGTGTGTTAGTTTTAATCAACATGACATTTAAAAGCCACAGTCCAAGATATTCCAACATATTCCAAGATGCTTCAATAAGTCACAGAAAGAAAGTCAGACCAAAATAAAGCAAAAGATAACTTTTCTTCACCACAAGGACATGTCTAATTAACAAATAACGCAATACAAATGTGGTAATAAAAATAAGTAATAAAAACATCATCTCCATAGGAGGTATCTACATGTACGGTGAAAGAAAGGCGTCTTCAACATTTCCCTTGAGTTATCATGTTGGAAAGAATTGGTATAAAATAACTCGGGCATACAGCAGCAACATACACCAGTCTCAGTCTTTAATTCCTCATCAAAGAGAAAATACAAAGTTTGATGATGGAAAGTTAAAAATTGTCTTAAATTTCGTTAAAAAAACAACACCAGTTGTTGGGGCTGGAGAAATGTTGAATCTGATATGTAAGAATATCTTGAACATGAAGTGACATGCACAGCAGAGACAGAACAGTTTACCATCATCTTCGTCATCAGTGGTTGTCATGGTAGCCACTAGCAGGTCCGACAGGCAGCAGCACAGAGACAAGAGGCACAGACACAGCAAGGTTTAATATAGGAGGATCAGAGAGAACAGGAACTGGTCTAGAGATAGTGAATTCCAAAGATAGCTTTGACTTTGGTTCTTACATGTTCAGCACATAGGTACCAAATAATTCACTCATCCCAAAATTCTACTGTACTTCTTAGATTATTCTCAAAAGTTGCCAAGTATTAAACAGTGCAATATATCCCATGGAACACTGTTAAATTTCCTTTATGTGGATGACAGCAAGATGACGTACAATAGCCTTTATGATAGAGACAGATACACAATATGAAGAAACAGAATACACAGATACTGATACACAGTATAGGAAATTTGACAGAAGTGTTTTACTTACAGTATGTACCTATCCCAGTAAGCATGGGGGTAAGTTTGAGAGAGTAGGGGAAAAGGGTTTAGATCAAAATCCATACTGTACACACAAACATAACAACAGCAGTAAACTAGAGAACTAGTCTCAACAACTGTCCTTTATCTCTGCGTATAGTGACAAAAATTATTTTGTTGTAACAGTTGCTGTTCATTTATCAAACACTGATAATTCTAAATTGGGAAAAACACTATGAATATCAATCTTATTAGTAATTTAAGTTTGTGAATCACTCAACTCACCCGAGACCAGGGAACCTTTCTTGCTGGAAGCATCACTTTTTCTGCTCTCTCTGCCATTGGGTGCACTGCTGAGGACAAAAGTACAAATCAGCAGTAAATTCAAACAGTCAACCAGAAGTACATCAGAAATACAGTCTTCTGAAATCCTCTCCAACAAGGTTTCCAACTAAACAAAAACATTAGTATCAACTGGTATCTAATGTGCAGACTTTGATTGAAAGAATTATCAAAACTGCCTCTAATTTATATGTACATTGTACAAGCAACGGTCTGTTTAATAGAACACCAATGCTGCTGATTAGCTTAGTTTTGGTAGTAACAGTGCAATAACACTGTCTGTAGCTGCATCATTTAACAGTACTCAATAAAAAGCATACTCAGGAGCTCTTGGCACCTCAGGTGAATCATGATGGTCATCTAAGGTGTCACTGCTTACAGGGGGTGTTACTCCTTGTAGGAGGGGGTCATATTCCTGCATCATGTTGGGCAAAGATTTCCCCAAAGCTAACTTATCTAAACAATCTTTGGATCATTTACTTAAATTCTAAATCAGACTACCACCCCTATAGAAGAGTGGTATCAACCAAAAGAGCCAGTGTGGAGCTCACTGTTGGATGAGTCTATTAAGAGAAGAGGGGTAATGTGTATACTCACTTCATTCCAGGAGGAACAGGAAGAGCTCTTCTGCTATCTGTAAGAAACCACAGGATACATCCGTATCAGCCGACTCAAGATGCTAAAGCATCAAAGACCTAAGATGCTACCCGATTAGATTTAGGTTTCCAGTGAGTCTGATGTAGTGAGTGAGTGAGTGTTACAATGAGAGCAAAATCAGTTTTCACAAACTAGAAGATCAGTACAGGAAGGGGAGAGAAGCAGAAGTTATCCTCGGATATTTAGGAATAAACTAAAATGGAAATTAACCCTCTCCTAATGTGAACCAGTGCACTTACCAATTGTGCAATCTTCATTGTATAAGTCAGTAGGGGGACGGTTAAGAGGATTCAAGCTTTCTTTCATTGAGTTTGCTTTTTAAAAACAATGTGACAAAACAAGAAGACTCTACAGTATGGTACATAGATCAGTACCCATTGTACTATTTCAGAGTTTAAGCATATGCAAAACCTAGTTACAAGCTACAAGCCTTTTTACTCTAAAGGAACTCAAGTGGCATGCTATCTGTAATCTTTTAATAACTACATACATGTACATGTATATGCATAGTTGCAGTATGTCTTATTGCATTTATTAGCATCCTGTGGTAACAATTGAGCCCTACAAAAGTGGCTACAGATACATATAAATGAGCAGTCAATAGCATTAGTCATCTACCTATTAGAAGTAAACAAGCAAGCACATAAACAGATAATGTAGAACAGAGACAGAAGTTGAAGAAAAAAGTAAAAGCTACTGTACGACAAAGAAAGCAACAAGAAACTTGCAGCAAAGGTGAAATGAAACCTTTACCCTGTACTCCAAAAATGACTTGTAAATTTCTACTTAGTGAGTACTTGAAAGAAAAATGAGATGTGAAAAACCTAGAAATTTCTGCCACTGTTTCTGGAGGTACTTGGTTAAGGATTGCCGGGAAGCAGACAATCTCCGCTTACCGGCTTGGAATATATGGAAGGCTATAGGGAGGGAATAGGTAAACAGACAGAGAGAGAGAGAAAAGAGACACACCTTCAGTGTAACACTAAGACATTGCAACAGTACAAACAACAAGGAAAAGCTGTGATGGTTTTGAGAGTAATGAAAGAAATGTACAATGTATCTATGTACAGCAGCAACAGTGTATGTAAATGACATGATCGTGTAATGAGTGTGATATTTATGTGGAAGCATGTGAAAAAGTTAGAAAGCACAATAAAGAAAATGCAGCATACATTTTGTTTTATAATAATAGAGTGTGCATTGTTTCAATCCAGTGTCCAGCACACTACTGTTTTATTACGATACTTAGAAAAAATAGGAGAAACAAAACATTTGCCACAGTGGAAGCTGCTCACATTGTAAAATGCTGCATCAAAGTTGTTTTCCGTTCCTTCAGAAATGTGCCCAAATAAAACAAACTTTGAATTGGTTACCTCCTAAGTCAAAATAGTGCAAAAGAGAGTATGAATCTTGTATATATATATATGATATAAAACGATCCCCCCAAAAGTAAACTTGATAAAACACCCAAGAAGTGCTGACCGTTTGGTCGGGTGATGAGGGAAGTTGTGCTGTTGTGGGTCAGCTTACAGTACCCATCCACCAGGTTAGCCATGTCTTCTGCTATGGCCAGGGAAGGTGTCGTGATGGTCAGGGTCTGGAAAAAAGACACAAGACGAAAACTGATGATTACACACATGATCTTTAAATAAGATATGATGTTCCTTTAAGTCTAAAAGTTGTTTTCATTACCTAGCTATGAATACAGTACCACTATGCCTACCAGATAGCTATTGGTGCAGCAATGCCACCTATTAGTCCTGATCAAAAGTGCAAATGTACAATGGACACAACTAGTAAATGTGCTTGTCTTACAGACAACACAAACATTGCACTACTCTAAAATGGTCCAGCTAAAACAAATAGTGACCAAAACTCATTGTATACAATAAACCAGAAGAGATACTACTGGTTCATGGACTGTACTGACCTCGCTGGCACCAAAGATCTCCAGCTGTAGAGATCCCTTCTTCTCAGGCTCCACAGTGGTGGTCTTGATGGAGTGAACCTGAGCAAAGTCTGCCAGCTGGTTGGGCTACAAAATAAGGACAAGAAAATGTGCTTAGAGGCAATGTGTTTCAGACATGTCATAACATCTGTGACTAATGTCCTGCTATGAACTACATTATCATCATCATATATAAACTATGAACTACATATATAAAGGCTTAACATAACATTGAACCTACCGGTAATGTAGTATCTTGTGCTGACAAAGTCCAGATACACAACGCTACTTCAGTCATGTGAAATACAGTATGTAAAGAACTCTTTGAAAACTTTTGTTTTATATGATGAGAAGCTTTATGATTATCCCATGAAGAGTGGTCTAACTAAACCTAGCTGAGTGGGAGACATAAAGTCTAGAATGCACGAGTCTTGAGTACTCACAGCTGCTCCCTTGTCTGTAGTGTAGCTGATACAGACATCTGGTCCAATCACTAGTTCTACTGAGACACTCCATCCTTTCTGTAAGGGCAAAATTCAAACTGTAAAAATCATCACACCAAGAGGAATGACTCCAATATCTACTTGGGTAAGTATACATACTGGATTCACAGACAATATGTTTGTTTCAAAAGCAATTGCCACATCTTTGGACAGTAACTTTGTGGCAGTGATGTTCAATACACTTTACTCTATTGACTTAGGAAGATCAAGAAAATGCATAATTTGAACACACTTCACAAAAACAACCAGTGGCAGAATATTTGAAGCTGTACAGAAAAGTAAACACTTTGTTTAAGATGACTACACTCTCCTACTCACCCCCAGCGCACACTTGAACTTCTCCTGGTCATATCTGTGGAATCTGTAGATGAGCCCAAAGAACTTGAACACACACTCCTCTTCTGTCATGGATTCATAGTCTTTGAAGTTCTGATGAATCAGCTTCCTCATGTTCTTGGGTTTGACTGTCTCCAAGACTGACTTGGGGAAGAATCTTTTCAGTCCCAGCTCTTTCCTATAGAACATGGAGATGTATAGGTAGGTTTTAGGACAATGCAAATCATTGTCTCTTAGGTGTCAAGACTAAGGTAACTGTTAAACCATCTGTATTCCTAGCAACTTCCTTAAAGTTTGCTTTTTGGTTACAATGCAATCTCATGAACTTGAACTGCCTCCTAGTGACTGGTAGTGGTACTGCAGATCCAAGTTTCAGGTGTATTGTCATCACACAGGAATATATGAGTTAAGGCTATATAACTTCCTACAAATGTACCTGCCCACCAAGGTGAGTAACACAATAATGTCACCAAACAAAACTACTGAAACAAATTCATTCCAGGACTGATCAGTTAGTGACAACTTACTCTAGGTACTCAAAATTTGCCTTCTTGTCCAGTGCTCTCTCCGGCATATCCTTGAACAGTCTCCTGTAACATGGATAAACACAACAACAGGTGAGACAGGAAACAACAAACATAGAACGAAAGCATTCTGGTATGCTAGGATGTGACTTCAATTTTTCCACTATTATCACATCCAAGGTGTGACTGGTAAAACATATGCAAGATATCTCCAGCTAAAAGTGAGTCCTTTTCCCATAACCTATCCATCTAAAATCTACCATAATAAAACTGTGATAGTTGTAATTCAGGTGGATACTGCTCAACAATCACTGCTGAAGGTTTGTTGCTAGAGTTTGTACAGACATTTGACAGTTTGTTCAAGACAGAGTGTCCCTGAGACATGGCCTGACCTGATCTCCAGACAGCCCAGTCTGATGGCCTCATCTTGGTCTATGGTATCGGCCAGCTCGTTCATGTAGTCTGTGCGTACCTTGGAGGCAAACAAATTGAAAGTTTATTCCTTGCTATAAATTTGTTACAAACTCTTTGTATACAAAGAAATATATGATGAACAGAAAATCTATTGAGGAATTGAAAAAAGATTTGTTTTTTATAGGTTTGTAATCTTACAGTTTTATATCTGAACTACATTGTACTTATGTGTCTTGCATATAGATTTCACGAGGCAATATCTAAAAGATAAATTTAAAATCCTTTAAAATGATACAAGTACAACACACGTGTATATATGCAATCCTTATCTGTGACCGTTTCAACCAAATTTGATAAGAGCTTTTCAAAGCATGGGGACCATGTTACATATAAACATCAGTAGCACACTATTCTCTCAATGCTGGTGTGTTATGCCAAAGGGCGGTTATATCGGCTATCCAGATACAGATACAGAATGCTGCATACACATAACATGAACACTGATGTTTCAGGGAGCCTTGTACATAATCGCATTTAGACTGTGATTCATACATGTATATCTACAGTCATCAGACAATGCCTAATGTTTTGGTGGTGAACACAGTTGCCAGGACTTGACTAAAATTGGTTGGGACGTATTGGGGCCAGACAGTCCAGCCTGGACATGATTGGTTATCTGAGCGACAGCAGGGGTCGCAAATAGGATCACACTCTTTCTAGATGGGCAGAGTTAGGCTCTAATAGGATGGAGCTTTATCAGTCAGACAGGTGGGGTTTAGCAGTGGGACTGGAAGAATGCCAAGAATGTGCATCCACATGCTCATGGAAGAGGCATGTTTTGTGGAAAAACATTGCCTTCTTACAGAAAAGTTGACACAGATGAATTTATTCTAATATGGGTAAAGTTCACAACCTGCAAAGTATCACATTTTTCAGGTATAAATATAGTCATGATACTAAATGAGGGCACATCTTTCCATAGGATATTCCTAGATTAAGTTCCCACTTGAAAACATGAAATAGTTGTGAATAAAGTCATTTTCCAGTTATACGACTTCATATATATTTTTCCCAAAACATATTTCATGGTCAGCCTTCAGTGTAATTTATCAGCATCTTGCCTGTGGTATCACAATATGCAACTCCTTCCCTCTGATCCTTACCTGATCATACAAGAAGAAGAAAGTGACCCTGTCTCTCTCAAGCAGGTCCTTATAACTTCTGGGGATAAACCGAATCCGCAGCTCGAATCTACAGGGAACAAATGTGAGACTTTCCTCAGTGTGCTTTCTAACAAGGATGTCAGAAGAGGGAATATAATGTTATATAATTAACGCTCAAAATCAGTTTGTAATTTTACAAGGAACTTGGATATTGTATCAACATTTTTACTTTGATAACAGGCAAGTATGGCAGTAACAGCTTTTAAGATACGTAATCTATTTCTAGTAATTTTTTGCCTATGAATGTACTAGCCTTGACTGCAAGATTTAATGCAATATACGTATATAGTTCTGTTGTATTTCTATTCAAGTCTAGTGCCATTTCAGCAACATGAGTATTAAACGATACTCCAGACATAATACCTCACAACTCTAAACACTGCTTTTTCTCCAGATGTTTCAAGATTGCTAACTTCCTGCTAATATGGAGCCTGAACTGGTACAGGAAGTCACACTTTACTAGTTCTTGAAATTACAGGAACTTAAAGCTGCCGTGGAATGTTATTCCCATTTGCATGGGTAATAGGTACCTGTAGGTAATATCAAGAACATCTGGTCTTTCAAGACAAAACAGTTAGGTATTACAGGGCTCGAAATATTTGCTTCTGTTTCTACAGTGTTCTTTGAGCTTGATAAACTTAAAGCTGCAAGCTGTTAATATTTTTTTCTGCAATGTCAAAAATTTCTCTGCAAGTCACAGGAAACAGGCGTGCCACACAGTTTATTTCCTTGGTTCTCAGACATCTCAAAGTGAAAATTTTGCAAGAATTCAGTTCAGAACAACAACAAAAGTCTGGGAGGAAAGCTTGAATCTGACTTCACGAGACTGGGTATACCAAGATTATACTTTCTTCTGAGATCTGCCTTCATGTTGATCTTCTAGGTCAGCATTATCTTTTCTAATCCAAGAACAATAACACAGTGTGGTCTTAGCTCTCAAAAAATTCTAAACATTGTGTAATGAGTTCAGCTCAGAGCTGTGCCCAATGAACCAGACACCTGGTGAAGACTGATGCAACAACTGAACATTTATATTGTGAGTGACTTCTCTTTGTGTAACAGTAGGATCAAAAGTTTGAGAACTCTAATATAAGTTGCAGAACTCCTTACCTCCATTCTGTTGCAGGGTGGATGTTCCAGTAGAGGTCGCTGACCTCGCTGATGGCCATGTCGGGATTTAACCAGTAGGTTTCCTCCGACTTGGTGTGGTTGATCCTCATGGCGTAGCAGGCCTCATACTCCCGCGTACCGGCTGCCAGGCGACCAACCACCACATGGATTATGTTCTGGAGGAGAAGAAGAAAGACGATATCAAAGACTCTGCTTTATTGAAGCATGTATCTTTTTGTTTTGCGGGTATAAATCATATGATATCCAATATGACTACTTGTATATTGGAATTTGGAAGCATACAAGTGTAGACACATACATGTATGAAAAGGTGCTCTGTGCCATAGTGTCATACAAAGGACCACTGAAGGTAACTGAATGTCACTTTTCTAAGTTGTGGCAACGCCCAGTTTCTAACATGATCATCCCTGCAACATGTCTAACCAGTTCTGTGCTTGTGCTACTGGCAATATGTGATTGGCCTTCAGATCTGCATACTGCTATTACTGCCACATTAAGACGACCTGTACTGTTGTTGACTTAACGTTGGTACCTAGAAAGACACATGATTAGCATTTGTTTTTCTGGAGCAGCTCTTATCACTGACATCACTTTCTATATATAGTGGACATCATGATTTAATACACAAATTCAATATTCACTTCTGCACCTTAACATCTGTGCCATCGTTGTACTTGACAGAGTTGAACGTCCCATTAGGTAGAAAGACCCGCAGTGTTAATCTCTCGCTCGCCATGGCTGCAGGGTGTCGTCTGTGTGCACTATACTGCTCCTGCTTCAATCAGCTGCCATTGGGGTCAACAGGGGACCTGAGAAAAAAACAACAACATCAAACTGATTCAATATTGCTAAGATAAATTACATAATCAAGAATATGAAAAAAAGGTTCAAATTACAAGAGCATATTGTGGTTTAGGCGACAGTGAAAAATGCAAATTGTGCAATATCATCTATATTTTGCTAAGAACATATAAGAAGTAATGAGTTTATGTATACGTATGAGACTGAGGTCCACACTCCTACATATATCATAACATACATATATATATTGATAAACCAACATACATTTGTACCAAACAGACAGTTCCATTCTTAACTAGCTGAACAGAATTCTAGAATTCTAGTTATTTTCAGGGATACAACACCCACCCACATCTTGTGTATTCAACCTACTTTGGCATGGTCCATAATCCCACATCCATGTCCAGACTTGCAATTTGTTTTCTATCAACATCTTTGCCAACATCCCCTGTCCTCAACAAAGTCGTATCAACTTTCATTAAAAAATCCTCCTCCAAGCCTGACCATGCAGACAAATTGGACTCCACATCCCAGAAGGATTGTGCCATTTCCATAAAGGGGTGACCTGGCTAGAGTCCCAACTACAGCTAATCAAGTAGAGGGCAATCATAGGACATGCCATTTGAGTTGTTGGGAGGTGAAGGCTAAAATTCTTTGATCTTTGAACTTTATGTCCTGTACATGCCTTCTAAATACGTCTCCACCTTTCAGCCAACTTTGTGTCTGTCTGTTTTACCATTTCTCTATACTAACTCTTGTGCTTCTGACAAAAATATTACACTCAGTCCCTCTCCTATTTCACATAGGAGAGACCTACAGAATCCGATAGCCAGTTGTGGGGCAAACAGGGGACCTACAAAAATAACTGGGGGCAAGGGGTTACTTCAGGCTGGAGCAACCATCTTGAGAATGTTAACATCTGTAAACACACCAGACAACTTCATAGGACAAGTCCTCGGCTAGAAAGTACAAGTATATTTTGGTTGTAGTCCGGACAATGTTTTTCATGGAAACTCAACAACATAACTTCCTTATACTACATGTATATACACAACGTTTATCACTGTGTAGATTACAAGGACACTAATGCCAATACAAGCTTGGAACACTATTTTGACATTTGGATGCAATTCTGTGTGAGCAAATCTTAGTAGTGCTTGAAGTGAACTTGCAGCTGAGAAAAATTCATAATGATCTAAATACCTATGACACAACTGATTGTAAACCTCTAAATATTCACATGGACCAAATAACAGATATCAAAACTTATAGATCTATGTTCACTACTGTACTTTACAGAAATAAAAGAGTTTAAATCATCAATACATACATGTACCTCCTGTTTTGTCCATCTCAGCATGTTACCAGGACAAGGGAAGGTCATGTTTATATTGCACTATGGTGAGAAAACCCTGGGTCTGGTTCCCTATGTCTTCATTAGGGAAAGACTATATTTTTTCAGCACCATTACTGTGGTCTAATTTTCTCTGGCCACTTGTCCGCAATTACTGCTGTTTAAGAAAGCCAAATATAAACTTAATTTATTATTTATAGTCCTTTTCATGGGACCTTTACCAAATAAACCAAATACATGTGTTTACTGTTGGTGTGTTGGCACTGTTAACTCATCATTTTCACAGCAATGTATCACCTTGGACAGGCAATTAATATATCTGCTATCTGTAAGATCTAGAATGGAAGAAACAAGTTGTTTGGCTAAACTTGGTACATTCAAAGACATTACTTGGAGGTCTATTTATCAGCAGTGACTACCAGTAGTTAACGTTCAAGCACATGTACATCATACAATGTACATGTACGCAATCAAAACTGGATTGTGCGTGTCAAAGTTCTCAAACATGAAATTCTCAACTTCATCAACCAATTACTAGTATATGTCACTGGTGATGTGGCACTTTAAAGATAGGCACATGTTCAAGATCTGAATGTTACTTCCAAAAGATTTCTACTACGTACATATCTCAAACACAATGAGAAAATGAGAATGGTAAAGGGCCCTACCCTGGGTGGCAGGACAAGGTCCATTTCACCAGTACCACTGCTATACCAACAGACTAAAATAGACCATAGTAAAACCTGTGCTGGCGAGGTGGCTTACATGGCTACTGGCTTCAGGCTGGGTATATCCATAACACCAGGATTATCCACCATCCTTCGCATGGGTAGTATGGAGTTCACTTATCTATAGAAAACTGCCACTTTTGGGGATTACGAATTATCTCATTATTGTCAATAATCATCTGCTACTCACATGATTGCTGCTTAACAATGTGTTACCCTAGATGAGATGCCATCACAAGTAGCTACTGTAAATTCATTTACTTTCACTGTGGTTTTATTTTATGGCAGGAGGGAAACGGAGGTTGGTTTTCGCCGTGTTTTAAATGAGCAGTCAAAACAATTCTGTAGTACAATAGTCATACAGGGGATACATATTTGCTGTGGAGAGGTTAGTGTGAAAACCATGCAAATAAAACTACTGCAAAAGTTTTTAAGATTTACAGTAAGTTGTATAAGTACTTGTGAATACAAAACATGTCATGTGCAAGTGTGTATTGGCACATTGTAAATACACATATTGTACCCATGACATGTGATATATATTGTATCATCTGATGATCTGTACAAGTCTCTCTCTCCATCCATACTGGTGTGACGTGTGACTCTCAGCTGCCATACTGTCCACTTATATAGATGGTCATTTGGAAAAGAAATGAGGTCAAGTTGGAAAACCAATTTGAGCAGATCAGAGGTGCCCCCCTCCTACAGCCATATCTCACTGCACTCAGCAGGGGGTACTTCCTACTGAGTGCCTCCTGTCCCTGCCTATGATACCTGATATGACACAAGTAGCCAGTGGTCCACATAAATCATACCTACTGATCCAAAGGACATACCATGAAGTGCTGGCAGTAATCTTCAAGCAGATGTGTTGTTACCTCCCGGTGCAGAGGTTTTATTTTTGGTGTGTTTGTTTGTTTGTTTGTTTGCTAATGTGTGTCTGTAGTTTTTGAATACAATATTTGAGTCACAGGAAGCGAGGGGGAAATGGTGTAACCACAGAAAGACAGGAAGGTCAAACTGGAGGTCAGTGTGGGCTATGCACAGATTCAGCGATAAATTCACTATGATGAATGAAAAAAAAAGAAATTCACAACAACTTTAAATACTTCACTGAGGTGTGAAATCGTTGAATTCAAGTTTTGTGACACTGTATTATGGTCTTTTAGGCGGTACAGTCTGGTCACTTGAACCACCGTATCTGTGAAATGACATGACCAAGACATATGACAATAGCCACTTGCTTGGACTGGAGGTTACTGCTGGACTAGTACTAGTAGTAACTCTATAATGATATAGATGAGGTGTTGTTTTCAAAATGTCATACTGCCTACTGTTGGTTTTCTTAGAATTGCGGCCTTTCCCACTGTTATACGACATGACACGAATACAAAATGTAAATAGTGATCAGGTGCACTGCAAACAAACCTTCATAGTTTCATGTAACAATGCTCTTGGGGGTGCCCATTATAGACAGCAATGTGCTAATACTGACAGTTTATGTCACAGTATGTAGTAAGATCAGGTGTCCAGCAGATACACTGCCAGGGGGTTCCCCTCATTTGAACAGATGTACTGTTGTGATTGTAATGATGATCAAAGTGATCAGGTATCATGTAGTATTACTTGGTATCAGGTATCCTACAGGATATAAATGTCCATATACATGTACGTTACACGTATGTTGGCAATCAATGTGTTCATGAAGCCGCCTTGTGTAACAAGAATTATATATTTATAACGCTGGGTGGAAAGAAAAAACTTTTGGTGGCAACTCAGTCTGACTATATCTAGGTGTCATTTAAATTCTTATACTTTCAAATGTATCAGCATCAGTACAAGATCTCATTCTGAGATTAAAAATACCTCATGCCCAACCCAATGTCTTATTGTTTCCATTCTACTAATAAGTGTACAGAGAAGTGTTGTAAGCATTAATCATTCACAAAGTTCATAAACTAAAAATATTGAAACTTGACATGTCAACATAATGACTCTATAGTATGTTCAAAGCAAAATAGAAAACAAAAACCTTTTAGGTGCTTAAGTTTTCAGATGCCCAAATCACCTGACCTGTACTAAGATGACCCCGCCTCAAACCAGCATACCTGGATGTCATGTCATGCCACCTGAGCTGTCCTGGTATGTGCCTTCTTACCTGTTCACATGAGCATCTGAACAGGTAACAGGCAAACTGGTGTATCTTTGACCTGACTTCAATGGTGTTATGCATAATGCCAACACATTGTTTAAATCTGTGATGACATGTTAGCTCTATGGACTACCAGCTTAATTGACATCAGCCTTTTGTTCATCTGCCACACCTGACAATTCCAGGAAGTGTTTTTAACAAATGCATTTCAGGAAAAGGGGTAGGTTTCATTAACCATCCATGGACACAGCTGATATCACATTTCCTGGTAGTGCGTTACAAGTAATAAAATAAAGAGCAGAAATCAAGCTGTAGTCAGGGATTGAACAAGATTGCCAAGAGATAGGTTAATCAATAATTGCACATCGAATCAATATGGCAACTCATCCTTAGGAAGTGAACATCTCATAAACAGGATTGCCTTAATTTGTACCTTATACCTGCCAGGACAGTCCTTAATCTACACTCTAACAATCTGACATGTAACAGACCAATCTTACACTTCCTGTCTCTAAAGTTTGAATTCAATACATGGCGTGAAACAAAAAATGACAAACAGAAACACAAGGTAAACTCATCCTTCAGTTAATGAATCTCCTCAGTAATCATCATTCAGAGATACATTAAGTATAAAATGAAGGCATATAATCAGATCCAGACAACCCTGGGGTCCAATCCATTAAAATGCTAACTCCAAAAATTAACATCGCATCACATACATTTTGATGAGGGTTTGCGAGTACAAAGGAAATGCGATGACAAGTGTGTGACTTACTGGAACTGTTTTGTCCGATATCAAAAGAACCGTGCCAACAGTTTACTAATGAGGAACAGTCACCAAAGCAGGAAATATGTTTTTGGTCTACAGTTAACGTTACAGAATGAGGAAGCTATTCGGATAAAATTTGATGTGATGTAAACCATAACATACTATGGTCAAAAAACCTCTCAGCGAAATAATCCGGCTACGATTACGAATTACGTTAAATTCTCAGAGCTGATTACGCCTTTACGCTTTTTGGCAAATGTACTATTACGAATTACGTTGATTTTTGGGACGTCTGCCTACGAATTACGGCCTTTAAAAAGCCCTGATTACGCCTTACGAAAAAGGGCATGCAGGCCCCCTTCTAGCCAGACAACCGGCTGGTAAAGTTGCTTTCCCCTCCGATCCATTGATCGAACTTTGTGTACAAACAAGCGAAACTTCGGCAAAAGAAATGTTCAGTAGTGCGAAACATAGTGATCAGCATTAGCAAAGAGACATAGCTGGCAGCAAACCCTACGAACCAGACGACAAACAGCCTTTGTCTCAGACTTACCGGCCCTGTGTTGTGGTAGAAAATAGTGGAATCCTGCCCGCAGTTTTCCTCAGTCCACATCAAATATACAGACCAAGATGGCGGAAGTGACCCACAATCCACTTCGTTTCCGATGACTTTCCAAAGACTTCCTGAATGCAAGCTGCAGTTCATTAAAAAGACGCTAGATGCCCCTGCTAGGCATATGTCGTTGGAGGGCTCTCGATCCGTATGTGTTTTGAGCAAATACGTGAAACGTTATTTTTCGAGCACGTTAAAGATCCCATCACACGTGTCGATACCGTTTAGATAATAGTAACAAGTTATATGCATATTCTTTCGAATATCTAGTCATGCATTCACCAACTAAATGGTAAACTGTAAGGTGAGGGAATAATTTTATTTTTCATCTCCATACTGCAATCAAGAACGAAATACATTTTCTCACCACCATTTTGAATGCAGTAACATTTCAGAAAATGTGTTGAGTGGATGTATATATCATTGATTCCTATTAGATGAGTGCATCGGAGTGACATATATCATCTTAAGTGTCTTTTTTTTAGCACGGGTATCGTCCTACAGATTAATGGTGGGCTTTAGAACCCTGTAAACACGATTGTACGATTGCAACACAATTAAAGTAGGTCGAACCAACACCGGGCTAACGTATAACGTTGTGTATGACAAACTAGATAAGGAACTGGCCTGCTGGTATCAACAGATCTTTATCACCAGCACCAGTATGTAGCTTCAAATCTGTGACCACATAGAGAGTCCCGGCGCTTACCAGACTGACTACGACTTCTGACCCACTGTTGTGGTGTGGATACATTATCAAAAGTCGTATTGACTAACCAGAGTTAATTTGGACTCCCTTGTTTATGGCATAGTCAGAATATAAAAATCTCAGTCTTTCTGAAGTCAAACTGGACAGCGAGGAAGACTTAGACAGTCAGCTAGATGGAACGTGTTTTATTCTGCATGTATGGCGATGCCTTTGATATCTACTTTTCAACATTCGATTAGCAATTCTAGTATTTGTTAGACTTTGTTTTTTTTGTTATTTATTCGCACAATTGTTTAAAAATAAATTGAATAGGTAAGAAATGAACATAAAAGAAACACAATGTGCAGGAGGGGGTAGAAAGCCTTTAGGGCTTCTACAGGCCCTCCTCCTTCCTAACTTAATTAACAAATAATAGACATGAGATTAGTATAATGATAAATGAAAAGGAATTAACGGAAAAGAAAAATGTAACTACGAAAACTAAAACATGTAAATGAATATCAGGAAACTAATATAATAATTGAAAATGAATTAACAAAGATATTGCAAAGGAAACTAATAGAATTAGATGGTTTAATAAAGGGGGTCACGAAATACAAAGAAAATTTTACAGGACCCGAAACCATTATCATATATAGTGGAAATTAATACAACTGAATTACTACACAATACTAATTGGTAAGAAAAGAACATAGGTATAATCAAAACGTGGTACCAGTATATCTTTAACAGGTCTCAAAATAAGAATACACAACCAATAACAAATGATAATGGCCAAAAGATAATAGACAAAATGTTTTTGGATAACAATGATGCTAATTATAAGTCGCCCCGTAACTTACTAAGGACGTATATGTTGAAGAATTTAAAAGTCATGGGGATTGGATAGTAGATAATGTTTTGGTTTAGGTTTGAAAGTTGGAAGGGAGGTAAGATTTTTGAGGGAGAGGGAAAGATCATTCCATACAAGGGTACATTTAATTTTTACACTGATCAGGGCCTGAGAGGTTCTGTATAGGGGTATTTGTAATTGAGAGCTATGACGAGTTTGATAATTGTGGTATTGTGAACGAAAATTGAGAAAGTTTTCAACTGTGTCAGGTAAACTATGGTTTATAAAGTGAGCAGTGAAAAGGGCCAGTTGAAATCTACTGATGTCCAAAATATTCAAAATTCGAAGTTTTTCAAACAGTGGTGAGGAGCAGGTGTAGAAACTGGAATGCGTGGCAATGCGTAGAAATTTCTTTCTGTAGAGTCTTTCTGTAGAGTGAAAATAGGGCGAAGAGAAGTTTTGAATGCACTTCCCCAAACAATATTGCAACTATATTGCAATATATGAGGTATGGATAGATTAGACTGTTGTATATGGTTATAAATGTTCTTAGGCACTCTACTGCGATACCAAACAATTTGATACCATTCTTAATCCATTTTAACTTATGATAAAACATTATTATACTGGTGCCTGAATAACAAACATCTCCCAGTTTTCTTGTGATACCACAATGATGTGAATGGTTATGGTTCTTATCAACAGTGATAGCTATGGTGATCATTGATATTGCACATGGGTCTGCCCAAAATGTGAAAGCAATACTGTCCTCCGTAGAGTCGTCACATATTGCTTTATGTATTACACATTTGATTGGCTATTAAGTATTTCCATCTACAAAAATGGGGATACATAGGTCAGAAAAAAAAGGAAATATGACAAAAGGCAAAATAATGATCTCGATCAGCCCTTAGATAATTTCTTGAACGGAGACATCATTTGTACTAGCACGGAGAGCCCTTTCTTCCTCTTCAGCTGCTGCCCGCCTGAGGGGAAAAGGGAAGGTACATCTTGAGAAAAAGACGCATCGACATTCCGTGAACAGGCTGATCATGTGAGACATACTTAAAGTAAAGATGGCCATCCTGTTCTGCATTATGATATACTACATTATCTTAAGTTTGGCACTACTTCTACACACACCTTTCGTCCAGGGCTATCTTGGTTCTCATGCGAGACTCCTCGGTGATTGGATACAGCCAGACGAACAGCAAGGCTGTGGCGTAGGCAACAGGAGGCGTGCCCGCTGTTATATACCGGAGCGCCTGTTTCACGGTGTTCGGCTGGACACAGTTATCTGCATTGTAGTCCACGGATCTGGAGGTTTGTAATACAGGTGGTTTGAGATTCGAAGTTTGGATTTGATATGGGCAAAGACTGGATGTTAATACATCAATGTGGGTCCTTCTTTCTTTTTCCACCATTTCTATCAATTATATTCTATACACTTACTTTTATCTTTGTCGTACAGTTTATCTAGAAATTTCGCTTCGAAATTGATAAACTATCTCAGATCTGAATACTAGAAACTCATGAAACTCATCTTACATATTTTCATACTTAGGACAGCCACTTTTATCTTCCTTAGTTTATAATACACGTGATAAGTGCTGTACTGTGTAACCTACTGTAGGATCCAGTTGGAGACAGCAGTGGAGATGGCATCCATGATGCAATATGAAAACCCCCAGAGGGAATAAAGGATAGGCGCCATCTTCCTGTCAGTCTTCAGCTCGAAATCATCGATGACGTCAGTACTCATAACGCTGTATAGACCATTTAACCAGAAATTCAATACAAGAGTTCCACGACCTCATACCTTCGCCAAATCATGTTAACCGTTCGAACTAACTATACATTTCCCTAGTGATTATGCAAGTAAAAGCTTCATTTGCATGAATCATATCAGTTGATCATATTCTTTACCCAATGACAGTCTTATCTTTAGAAAAAAGGCTATTCTAGCATTTCCTCATGAATTTATGCAAATGAGTTCCTGATTTGAATAAATTATGTTTAGTGATGTTCACCTTCACTGAACCTCCAAATATGGCAAGTATTAAATTCCCAGCAGTTACCACTATAAAGTTGTAGCAAATTTCCATTAATTATGCAAATTAGGTCTTCATTTACATAATCAATGTTCCTGTCGTTCTCAATTACATATGTTGCAAGTGTTTCATAGCCCTATTATCGAACACAGCAGATTTATAGAATCCCCTCATTAGATACTAATTTGCATAATTGTCATCTAATTATGTCAAGCATCACTTAAGCTACCTACATACCCAAAATGACGACGATCCGTCAACCGGTTCTTGAGTTATCCTCTCTCGAAGATTTTTAAACAAATCGCCCTGCAGTTCCAGAACAAGCTGCTAGGGAGCCCAAACTCACGTGACTTCTTCCCTAGCCCAAGAGCTACCTCCCATCCAAAATTCATGACCCTAGCATGTCCAGATCGCGAGATAGCAAAACCGGAAGTTCCGCTGCAGTACCATAATTGCCGCCAGGGGGCCCAAAATCTAATCATTTCTAGGTCTCATCAATACCTACGTACCCACCTACCAAGTTTCATGATAATCCATCAAAAGCTTCTTGAGTTATCCTGCTAAACCACATACATACATACATACACACATACATACATACATACACACATACACACAAACGCTATGGAAAACATAACCTTCTTGGCGAAGGTAATAACACGTACATAATCCCAGACCTTTCGTACAAGAAAAGACTACGCCCCTTGTTTAAATGACATTTGATACTCACGTCATCAACATTGACAGGAACAATAAAAACGATGTAATTTAAACAAAATGGTGAAAATTATTCAGGTTATCGACATTTGATACAGTGAAATAAAACACTGAAAACAATAGTTCCACGACCTCATACCTTAGCCAAATGATCTTAACCCTTCCGACTGATGAATTATACATTTTTCTCATTGATTTTACAAATAAGAGCCGTATTTGCATGAAGTATATCAGTTAAGGTTAAACATACTCTCAACCTGATGACATAGAAGGCTATTATAGCATTTCCTCATAAATTATGCAAATAAGGTCCTGATTTGAAGAAACGATGTTTAATGATATGCACCTTCACTTAACTTCCAAATGTGGCAAGTATTGAATTCCTGGCAGCTATCATTATGAAATTATAACAATTTGCCATTAATTATGCAAATTAGGTTTTCATTTACATAATCAATATCTGCCAATGTTCCTCTCGTTCTCCATTTCATGTCACAAGTCTTTTATAGTTTTATTCTCGAACGCAACAGATGTATAGAATTTTGTCATTTATCATGCAAATTAGATCCTGATTTGCATCACTTTGGCTACCTACATGCCAAAAATCACAACAATCCAGCTACCGGTTCTTTAATTATCCTCCCTGAATTTTTTCCAAGAAACGCTCCTTCAGTTTCAGAACAAGCCGCTACGGGGTCCAAATTAAGATCACTTCTTCCTGATCAAAAGAGCTATTTGCCATGTAAACTTCGCGACCCCAGCATGTCCAGATCACGAGATATCAAAACCGGAAGTTCCGCTGCAGTACCGTAACAAGGCGCCTGGGGGCCCAAAATCTAATCATTTCTAGTTCTCATCAAGACATAACCACCTACCAAGTTTCATGACAATCCACCCAACGCTCACACACACACACACACACACACACATACACACATAACGTTACATACACACAAACGCTATGGAAAACATAACATTCTTGGCGAAGGTAATGAACTGTACCTAAGGCAGATTTTAAACCAAGCCTACCGATTCACTATGTACATGCAGCCCTCTCCTATCCCACCCAGGACACACGATGCGTACAGGAACGGTAGCAGGGCAGTCCCCAACAGGTCCTCGGTGGCTATCAGGAGGGCAGCGTTGTGTGGCAGCAAAAACAGCTGAAAGTAGCCCAATACAAGGTATTTAAGCATCATACCTCACTAGATAATGTATCCCCTGAACATTGTCCCTACGTACATACGATTGAATAGAAGCAAATTAAGATTTTACAAATATGTAGAAAATATGGGCAAAGTGAGTAAGTGTGACTTGCCAGAATGCCCAAGCATATTACTTTCTTCCGGCCAATTCGACGTAAGGCCAGATTCCAAACGAATATCGATACCACCGCAGCAGCCTGCAGAGGGAAATAAGGGGAGGATCAGGGGAATCATACGTTTCACGGTGAAAGGTTGAAGCCGTGCTTGTTATGGCAACTTTTACCAAAATGCAGCAGTCGATATAGTCTAGATCTACTTCTTTTGCTGTTTTTTTTAACCAGGCCGGTGTTGCATTGTTGATATTGTGAGACGCACCGCACCTACATGTAAGCAGCCGACGTTTTCTTATGCTCAGAGTTGAAGTATTTGACAAGGTTTGTTTTAATACTAGTATCCGAGTATAATCTCGTTCTGTTTGTTACAACGGCACAATATTAGTCAATACAATTGGTGCCATGTATAGCAATATTCTGCCCCCCCCCCCGATCCAACAGTACAAACACGAGTCTTCGAAATCGAAACCCAATAAAAAGCCATTTTTGACCGTAATATAACATTGTATGACAATTCCATCAAACACAGCCACACACATTGGAATTTTATGGAACACCTACATCCAGAACTGCACAGTTTATCCAGCTGCATTACGTACCATATACACGAAGATTATGTAGAACACCTGGTCGGACATGTCGAAAGTGTACTGTAGCATCAAGGCCGAGTTGGTCTGCTTAGTCTGCAGTACACGCGTGGGTTAGGTTAACAGACATAGTTATCTAAGCTATGGCAAAGTACGATAGCTGCAAATGTTATCTGTTGCATTCGCTTTGTAATGTTCTGCAATAAAGTTAATTTGTTTATTGAATGATCGGTAGATTGTTTGCGTAGTTAATTGACATTTGACACATCCAAACTGAGGTAGATAAATCAACGTCTGTTCAAAATTCAAGTTGTCTATGACACCTGTCTAACAACAATGAATTTGGAAAAGTAAGTCCTTGGGAAAAGTAAAGTAACGTACATTGATGCCCAGCTCCAACAACGCGTTTATCACAAGCAGCATTACAAAAGGGCGATGGCGGGCGAGATCTTTAATGTCACCAACGGCGAAACAGGAAGGCTGCTGTTGTCTCCTGATATCTGAAAATATTTATTTTGGTAAAGTTTATGTTTTGTTTTGCACTATATGTTGAAATCAAAAGGCTGGAACTCACATCGATCAATCTGGAGACGACATGATAGATGAGAAAGTGCTTTGTGTACTTGTCCTAAAGGTAAAGTGATATAAAATTATCTTGTTGTTACTCCGTGAAGGAGGTATACCTCCTGCAGGAGTATTGTGTCAGTCGGTTTTTCGTGTTCGCAGCTAAAACCCACGGTTCCCTTTGTTTAATCGGCATGTAATTTTATACGTCGTCTGCAGTCATGCCCGTGATGATGCACGTATTTTAATTTTTATCGTAGCTGCTTTCGTGGTCAATGTAATATTTTAGAAGCACCCCTACATTTAAGAGGCATATGGGACTGGCCGCATTGTTTTGACAGATAGCTTGTCTTGTCAGAAATAAGTGGCATGGGTTTGGTCCCCCTAGCAGCTTGTTATGGAACTGAGTTTCTAGTGAAATCTTTTAAAGCGGATAAATCCAGAAAGAAACAACGTATTTTCGTCATTTTGGTATGTAGGTAGCTTAGACAGAGATGTATATAATGAAATACAAATTATGCAAATGAAGACTTAATTTGCATAATTAAGGAGGAAATTCGGTAATTCCAGTGTTTTACATAATAGGACTTTCATACATGTAATGTGTATGGCATACCTTAGTATGGCAGGTAAAAAATCATCAGATACCAATTATGCAAATAAGGACCTAATTTGCATAATTAATGTAAAAATTCAATGATTCCTCAGTGGCAAATGATAGGAATTTCATAGTTATGACATGTGTAAGTTAGTTACATGTTAACACTATGCATATATGTTAATGTAGAGGACATATTGAAATGAAACATAACCAAGGATTGGACTTTTACATATCAAATAATATGTGTTTTCTTGAGGAATCCATATTTTATGGAGATATGAGGTCTCCGAATTCTTGTTGTCCTTGTTCCTGGTGTACGAGTAGTACTGTTGTTTAATACGTACACAGTAAATCGAACGTTCAGATACCTTTCCTTTCCGGAACACCAAAAACACCGGCCAGTCCACCAAGTACAAAGATGCCAGTTCCAACAGCTGCTGCTACCATGTACGCCGTTTTCTATAGAAAACAGTCAAGCTTTGAAAATTACAGTATATGTCAGGGTAGAGACTACGATCTGGTAGAATATCAATCAACCGTAGAGATCCCGATCGGTGTCTCTGAGTACAGAGATCCCATTGGCGTTTCTGCTGGTACAAATCAACAATTCATGTTCAGTATCATAACATATACAGCATTTTAAGATATTTAGCTGTTTTATGGTAAGCACAGACTAATGAAATGATATCAGTAGGTACCGACAGGTGGCTGGTGTAACACTGTGACCTTGTTGGCGACGTCTCAGGGAGAAGCCTAATGGTACAGTATTGTGTGCAATTCGCAAGAATTCTAGGAATCGTACAGGCATTTTGTCCACAGGAATGGAATGTCCACAGGCATGTGACCCACATCTATACCCACATTCCTGGAAACCTTTGGGACCCTGCTTTGGGAAGACCTCTCTGTCCCGGATGCCCTACTGTCTGTGAGCCCGGGGCTCGTTCACACTTATGGGAGGAGTGCACTGTATCTGTATAGGTACCAAGTCTTCCTCAAAATCATGAAATGATGGCAGGGCCGCAGTGCCATGCAAACAATAACCCTAACAGCAACCACCGTCGCCATGGCAATGTATTTTTTCATTGCCAGTCTTGTTTTCATTTAGGACATCCTTGTGACTTTGTTATGCTGACAGTGATGAGGAGACCTTAGTAAAGTGTCAGTTTGCAACCTCTCTGTTTCATGTAAGACATCACAATTTGGTAATGTCTTACATGAAACACCCGCCCTCTCTCCATATTTTCATGATATAATGGTACTCATTATGGTAATAGACGCTTAGCAGGTGTTATGCCATTTACGACTTTACATTTGCGCCAACTTGTGTCACATACTGAATTTACTCTTGGAATGAAGCCTGATAAAGTTATATGGTAGAGGTGTCCATATCAATATGCAGGCGTATTTCCAAGCAGATGCTACGGTTGATAAATCGTTATCAACCGCGGCAAGGCAGTATTCAGTTAATTGGCCAAGCAGTATCCATTAGCCACCGTTCAGTGACAGGAACTCCGATTGGGATGTCAGTGCTGGTAGAATCGCCGATTGTATACTAGCAAAGTCTCCGATCGGGATCCGTTTCGATTCTTCTGGCAGAGATCCCGATCGGAGTTTCTGCTGACACCTAGCGTGTGGTTAGCGATCCGGCCTCTGGACTAAGAGGTTGAGAGTTCAAATCCCGGCTGTTGTCGCTCACCCGACGCTACTGTTAAGGGTCGCAGTTCTTAGGACGGGACATTAAGCTGTGGTCCACTGTTCATTGTGCTTGTCGAAAAGAGCTAGGGGAATTTCCCCGGTACAATGAACCTGTAAATACTGTACATAGCGTCCGTCTTCTCTGTCACAACCAGTGGAAGAATAGCCTTTCAGTCCGCCACCCAGCTGTCGGGTGGCGGACAGGGAGTTGCGCCCCTGCCTATTGAGGAGCTAGAAGCTGCAGACAAACACACACATTGTACATAACATAAGAGCTATACTATAACATAAAATCCAAACTGTAATACCCCTCCCCCCGCCGTGCCAGAGCCCTCAGCTAATTGAGGTTGTGCACGTAAAAGGAAGAAGAAGAAGAAGAAAAACTGGTTCGAGATCACTTTCACATTCACTATCCGATCGGGATCTCTACGGGTAGAATCGCCGATTATACGATATCGGAGTTTCTATGCTGATATATATGTATATATATATATATATAAACCCTTTAAAGTGCAGGTTATACATTTTGAATGATATGATAGTTTCTCACGGAACATTCAATATCGCTGTATGCTGAAATCACATTGGGTTGTTATCTAAAAACCACTTACTTCAGTACCCAGAGACGGGCCGTGGTCCGTGCCGTTGTGAGTTCCGTTGCTGCACGGGTCGTACCCCAGGTCGGCATGGAACAGCGCAAACGTTCCTTGTTGGATCAGCGCGGAGAGTATTATACCAGCAATGGAAAAGGCCGATACTGAGAAACAAAGCAAGTCAACATTATATGTAAGTTGGCCTAGGACACTGCTTTATTTATTAAGCGATTTATCTTAAATGTCACAGAAATAGATAATCAACACGAAAAAGAAGCTGGTTGGCATTTATGCAAGGTTTTCAAGTTACGCTTTTATTCGACTGTCATTAAAGTACAGCCTATGATGGGATATAGTAAATCAAAGTGTAGGAAGGTGTGATTAAAGTCACTTGTCATGGCAATGTTATACGTACTGTAGGTATTCAGGGTGTCTCTTTCTCTCGGTTCGTGACTAGCAAACATCACTAGTGTGTCCACTGCATTACCATAGCCCTGGACGATGAAAAGAAAAGGCAGAGATAAGAGAGAATATCCGAGCCAGGCCTTATACTCATGTTATTGTATCAAATAGTGCTGCTCAGACAGAAATGTCACAATGATATGAGGCTCCGTGTGTTCTAATGCCTATCTAGCACACTATAGCGCAGTTCTGGGCAGTATGGTGTGGGTTCTCTCCATCGTTCTTACCGTCATAAGCACGTTGTATCCACCGTAGAACACAGAATACCACATCAGCTTTCCTGTAGTACTTTCAACGTCGGGGGAGAACCACATCAAGAAGAAACAAGCTGCTGTCGAAAACGTGGTAAAGAGAAGCCTGGAGATGTAGCAAAAAATGTTTGAGGTATATTCCGTATCTATATATCCGTATATTCCGTATCAGTCCTAAGTTCTGCGAGTTCTAAGTTCTGCAAGTCCTAAGTTCTGCGAGTCGTTAATTTACGCAAATCTGATATTTAGGATGTATTGTGTTATTTTTGAACATTTTCAGGTAATGATGATGAGACAAGACTGCACTAACCTTATCTTTGTTGAGAAAGTGCACCCTCCATCTTATCATAGCCTATGCAGTTGGTTCATTGAGATGTTGATCTTTTAGACATGCACTACTTGAAATCCACCTACCATGGCTTCACTTTGCCCCATCTCGTGTTGGTTGTGTTCACCAGAAACCCCACGAAGAAGGAGCTCACGGACGAGATTACTAAGGATGTGGTCGTCAATATGGAGTTTTGGCTTGGTGTGATCTTTGACGGAATGGAAAAAAGTTTGCGTTAGGAGCCGTCAAAAACGACGAGGTCGGGCTGAGAGGGATTGCTGGCACACCTCCACTTCGTCTTTGGAGCTGCCTCTACGCTAAGCGTTAGTGCAATTTATATTAAGTGACAAACACTGCTGATGCTAAACACAAGGGTTCAAAGATCATCACTGATAGAGGATGTCGGACTTTGTACTGCAATCTCCGAGGCAAAGATATCCATGCCATTGTCATAACAAGAATACCGTTGCCGCTGGCCTAAATTAGCACGATTCGAACATCCAAGTGTTTTGTTGTATACGACAGACATCGGAATACACTGCATGCGAACTGCGATGGGAAAGTGTTCTACACGCTTCCATCTCATGCGTGCTAGTCTATGCGTATAACAATCAGTCCACAGCTATTTCTTGTGATTCTTGGAATTACAAATGTAGGGGCTGGTAACAGAACTGGAGGATCATTGGTGAGCTGGTTGTCATTGAGCATTCGTTTTTTTATTACTGTATTCCGTGATTCTGAGCCTCTCACCTGCACTATTTCCAGAATAAACACAGAGAAAAAAAAGGAGACGGTATTCTCTGATAACTTTGTTGGGATACCAGCTAAACCATAACAAAGATAGTTCCAAAATCTAAGAGATTTTGGATCATCCACGGGCATGGTTGACAACACGTTCTTGGGCCGCCTGATGTTCCTGTCGAAGATTGCAATTGGGGCCCCCAAGCTGGGAAAAGGAATGAAAAGTAAATTTGCTTCATTGCCATTTCGTACACAATACTTAATGCTTTAATAGAAACGTACACACTGTTTCGTGGTCAAAGCATGATAGTCCCAATGTCAAAGCAAAGCAAAGCAAAGCAAAGCAAAACAAGCACTCCTTTGCTCTTCAACTGACCCACATCTCTAGAAGATGACCTTTCAAGTCTTGATATCCAACATCTTCAGATAGTCACCTATTGGCGACACTAGACACAAGCACATCTTGGTATCATCACCTGCGTTCAATATACATACCACATCGTATTTACCCAAGCATTTTGGCGATATCCAAACCGTTACAATTGTAAGCCTTACCTGTTGACGGCAAATTCTCAAGCCGCGTGCCCAAAATACTTCATCTAAATGACAACCCGATTAGATAGGTACATTCTTCACAGGTAAACGGTTTAATCATTAAGATTACCTGGTGCATCTCTTCGCCCTTTTTGTTGTTGCTAGCGGTCCCTTGCTCCGAATATCACAGATTGGCCCTGTCACACATAAGGCATCACTGCTTTGTTGAGAGTTGAATAGAATTTTTTTTAGTAATGTCCTAATTCTAAGATTCTAACTATAAAGGACAAGAATCGTCCTACATGGATAATGGTATATTCTCTGGTAACTCTGTACAAACAGGTCAGACCACACCCGGGTTAACATTTGACTGACTAGATAAGGGACTGGCCTGCTGGTGTCAACACATCTTAGTCTCCCACACCAGTAGCTTTATCATCATCATTATCATCACCACCACCACTCCCATCTGTCCACGATGGCTCTTCGCAATTTCACATTATTTGCGTTTGACTCCACAGTCATTAAATATAAGTATTCCACGTGGTCTACCGCCATGATGTTTATTTATTTCACTGACAGCTTAGTTCTAAGGCACAACATTTCACAATATCTGTGCTAAAATACAGATATCACATAAAACACAATCGAAATGAATGGTGTTGCCTGTAGGTTTACACAATCATGTCAGGTGTCAAAACACCATAACGGACTACTTTCAGCTCAATCAAATCAATAAAGATCTATGGTTACAGTGACTCACGATAATGTCTCTGTCCCAAATGTGAAGGTAAAATCAAACGTCATAGATTTGTCCAATATTTGATTCATACATAAAACATCAAATTCGTATGATATGGGTATTCATTTATATGCTCGGAGACATCGATATCGTCTGTGTAATTCTCCTGTCCCCTGCTGCCCTCCTGTCATAGAGTTTAACAGGGTCGATAACCAAAGCACATTTGGTGCCAGATGGCCACCTCAGCAGAGAGACGTTAAAGAGAATGACAGTCCTTGACCTTGACCAATTTACTGAACGGAGACATCTGTGGTGTGAAGTGCTCTCTTCTCCTCCTCCTCTGCTGCTCTCCTGTATAGGAGGAGAACACACTGTGTAATTAATTGTAATGACATCATATTTTGCTGCACAGTGCACCGCCGAAGCTATGGTCTACGGGTCTTTTGTTTTCACTGAATACTTTGAATAATGTTGTAGAGAAGGAAGACTGTCTACCAGAATTTCCTTGGGCGGGAATACCACTGTCGTTCTGGCGACATACTAGTACTCTACTCTACTCTATCTTTTTAAGATGTTAGCATAAACTGTTTCTGCACACACCTTGCGTCCAGGGCCATCTTGGTTCTCATGCGAGACTCCTCGGTGATTGGGTGCAGCCATATGAACAACAAGGCTGTGACGTAGGCAGCAGAGGGCGTGCCCGCTGTTATATACCGGAGCGCCTGTTTCACGGTGTTCGGCTGGACACAGTTATCTGCGTTGTAGTTGGCGAACCTGTTTCGGTGGTAAATAGCACTTGCACTTGGTATCAAACAGAAGTGATGTAATTTTGGGTTCTTAAAGGTTTCTTATATAATTGAAGCTTTCAATTGTCTGCAAATTAAACTTGAATCTATATCATCATAAACTTTTTACAAGCCACGCAAATTGGGACATACGTAGCTAAAGTTACATGCTAGAGAGTCCGCTCGGTCAATTAGGAAATGCTATGTTACCACATACGAAAATGCTACAAAACCTACTGTAGGATCCAGTTGAAGATAGGGGCACTGATGGCACCCATGATGCCGCTAGAAGTCATCCACAGGGAATAGAAAATAGACGCCATCTTGTTGCCAGCCTTGAGCTCGAAATCGTCGATAACATCAGTCCGCATTAGGCTGTGATTGTGCATATAACCACATGTTACCATTTGTTTCTCCTCAAGTGTGACAACGAACGCAAATGAGCTCTCGACACTCTGAATTTTTAATAATTAAAATTGCCATTAAGAACTGATATGTGCGCCATAGAGTGGAAATCAGAAGAGCATCATTCGAACGTAATATTCCAAATCATCATGATCATCTGGCCTCGTCATTCCGAGGTGCAGCAAGCGAAGTTGAGCCTCCAGAACTGTTTGTCAGTCATTGCAGTTCAGGTCCTTTGTTTATTGTTTTGTTTATTGTTTATTGTACATAGATATAAAAATTTACATGATGAAATGATAAAAATAAACAATATGCCGGGGAGGCCTGAGGTTTTGTAAATTGGTTGCTGTTTCAATGAGTTTCTTTAGTAATATTCTCAAAATGTATGGAAACTTGCATTGGTATAAGAGCAATAGGGCCATCTCCTAACCCGCCCCAGACAGTCACACCGTAGATAAACGGTTTCAGAGCGGTCCCCAAAAGGTCCTCGGAAGCTATCAGGAGAGCAGCGTTGTGTGGCAGTAGGAAGACCTGAAACCATCCGGATAGGTAGTAGTTAGCAACGTGCCTCTATCCGTTATATGTTCACATTCCCGAGACAGAAAGCAAGCGCCTCTTAACTTTGTCACATCACTTTTACCTAGTCTTATATCCATTGTCACATTGGTGTGGCCGAATAGCTATATGAACTGGTCAGACTTACCAGAATCCCCAAACATAAAACTTTCTTCCGGCCCATTCGACGGATCACCACATTCCACACGAATATCCCTGCTATTGAAGTTGCCTGCAGAAGTGCACGAAGTGAGAGGTAATCTGGAGGGTGTCAGTTGTTTTGGGTCAATTTTTAAAAATCGAAAAACCGTTTTGTCGGTGATGTGAAGTACAGTTGTATGTATCTTGCTATATCTAAATACGTTTTGTTACGATTGGAAGTCCGTTATCTTTGGTAGAGTGGTGCGTGCAAGCAATCTCTTCTCCGGAGATATCCACATCACCATGTCTTTCCGCACGTTATGTTGTAATGTAGGCCATCTACATTCCAGGAACGTACACAGGTGTCGTACGTACCATATACACGAAGATGAGGTAGAACACCTGGTCTGACAAGTTGAAGGTGTATTGCAGTGTCAAGGCACAATAGGTTTGCTTAGTCTGCAACATATGAGACACTTCATCAGTTCTACCTATAAGGTGCGGGGACACCGTTCTGCGTTCACTCTCCATTTCCGTCTCTGCGTATTAGTATTTAATCAACAATGTTTTTCTAAAATTCCATGCCGACAGCAAAGGGCGCAAACATCTTGCACGAATCAATGTTAAGATACTGAATTAGCCATTAGAGGTATTTGACACAAATTCATCTTACTTGATTGACTTTGACTGTTTCGATTGTTGATTGCGTATTTGAAAGAATTAGATGATAGAAAAGTCAGGTAACTTACACCCATACCCAGCGTCAACAACACACTGATTACAGCCATCGTTAGGAAGGAACGATGGCAGACGATTGCTTTGAAGTCACCAAGTGGGAAGCATGATGAGTGTTGTAGTCTGTTGATGTCTGAAGCAACAGCGTATTTCTTGTATTGAAATTAAAGGTATCTAACACACGTAAATTATCCCCAGAAATTCTTAGGGGAGAGGTGCTCCCTAATCGGCCGATGAAGAAATCAGCGAATTTTCATGTAACTACTAAGAGAAACCCTAAATTTGAACATTTTGGAAGAGGTGCTAGGATTTTGGGGACAGGGGGAGCACCCTTGCTTCATTGCTTGGGGAGAGCCCTGCATAGCATGTTCAAAAAAATACAAGGACAAGATACCAGAACCAGACCTGCATAGTAACATCACACACACGCACACACGCACGCACGCACGCACGCACGCACGCACGCACGCACGCACGCACGCACGCACGCACGCACGCACACACACACACGCACGCACACACACACACACATTGAAGGTTTCGATACCTCTTCTTTCTGGAACACCCAAAATTGCCGCCAGCCCACAGAGTACAAAGATGCCACTTCCAACAGCTCCTGCCACCATGTACGCCGTTTTCTGCAGAAGACGAATGAGCCTCCGGTTGGCTTTCTGTGATGAAATTTAGTCTACAGGCTACAGGCTACACCATTCATTTCGACTGGCCAATATGGTACATAGCCCACATTGTGTTTCGTTTCTTTTTGTTTTGTTTTGGTGCTCATGACCGGCAAATGCCCTCATGGCGCGGCACTCTAAAATTAAGTTGCAAAGAACAAGCCAAGGACTGATTTGAATGTTCTATATGGCGTACTTACTTACCTTAATATATCCTCTTCGTCCCTACCGTACCTCTATTCTTATCGATATGCGTGATCGGTTCTTCAACGTGGCATGTGCGTTGTTACGTTGAAGACTTACACAAGCCAAAAACAATACCTCCTTCATCCTTGACAAAAGTGACAACGACACGATGATTCTTACCTCAGTACCCAGAGACGGGCCGTGGTCCGTGCCGTTGTGAGTTCCGTTGCTGCACGGGTCGTACCCCAGGTCGGCATGGAACAGCGCAAACGTTCCTTGTTGGATCAGCGCGGAGAGTATTATACCAGCAATGGAAAAGGCAGATGCTAAGAAGCATAGGAGAGACGATCTCTTTTGTTTTATTCAGGCGAAATCAATATACCAAGGACTAAAAATATGTCCTCACAATTTCAGTTGAATTTCACCAAGTCAACATAGAAACCCATTCTGGTGCCAGTAACTTGTTAAAGCAGTCGTGATGTAGTAATACGTACAATATGTATTTAGGGTGTCTCTTTCTCTTGGTTCCTGGCTCGCAAACATCGAGAGGGAAGCATTTGCATTGTTATATCCCTGGAAGATAAAAGGGCCAAAATATTATTAACAGACGGCAACATAAAAAAAATCTAGATTTGCCATGACGTCACATGGGTGAGTTGTCATTTCTGGTTGCTCTTTTCCATAGCAATTTTTTGTAAGTCGCATATTTACTTGCTACCACTGAACATGTTCAAAGAGAAGACATGTCACTGTCCTGATATTGTGAAGTCCTGATATTGTGAAGTTCAGACATAAAAGAGAGCCACCACTATTGCCTCCTTTAAAAGGAAGCTACGGGAATCCCTCTGTGACCCCTACAAGCCTTAGACTTGTGACCCTGACCTCTCCACGTTTATGTACTGTATTGTTGTGATGTACGTGTAAATGTTTGTCTTGTCAGCAGGGCAAGCCCTTAATAATAGCCACCTGTCTAGTTGGGCTGCCCTGGCTGTACACATTGTCTTTTTACGGCCAAACAAATAAATAAATAAATAAAGAGAGATCTAAATGTGTCTCTGCGCCATACATAGTGCCCGGTACAATAATAAGACATCTGTGTGTGTTCAGTATTTGTCAAGCGGCTTCTCTACGGACAGTGGGTTCATACCGTTAGGGTCACGATGAATCCGCCGTAGAAGACAATATACCATATCAGCTTTCCAGTAGGACTGACGATGTCAGGGGAGAACCACAGGAAGAAGTAACAAGCCGCGACCGGAAACGTGGTGAGGAGAAGCCTGAAATTGGGTACCGGTTAGTCCGGTAAGAAAATGTTCGCAGTGACTAGCTACTGGAGCTGAGCTACTGTTTTTGGTTCTTTTAAAATTATTTACATGTATTTGGGTTCGGGCCATTTTCAGACAAAATTGGTACATTTTCGGCCCTGAGGCCCTGGTATTATACCCGAATGACCTGAAATTTGGTATGGACAAATGCCCAAAAAATGTCATTCGCGTTTTTGGCATACACCCTTCAAAATTGTGTAAAATGGGTCTTTTGGGGTATTTTGGACATACATGTACATTTTTGGCTTCTGTGCCCTAATACTACACCCAAATGACATATGCCCAAAGAACGCCGTTTACGCTTTTGGCATACACCAATTCAAAAATGTGTAAAATAGGACTTTTTTTGCTGTTTTCAGACAAAAAAATGTACATTTTGGCTCCTGTGCACTTGTATCAAAACCAAATGACCTGAAATTTGGAATGGAGGTATCTTGGACACATGTACAAAGAATGTCAATCGCGCTTTTGGCATAACTTCCTTCAAAATTTTTTTGGCTTCTGTGCCCCAATACTATATCCATGGACGTTTTGTTGCTGTTTTCAAAAGTATGATAAGGACGACAAATCTGTTCTAGATATACTGACAATTTCTGAAACAAGTGCACCGTTCAACCTACCATGGTTTCAGCTTGCCCCATCTCGTGTCGGTTGCGTTCACCAGAAATCCAACGAAGAAGGAGGTTACCGTTGACAATACTGTGACTGTGGTCGACAATATAGAGTTCTGGGCAGGTGTGATCTTGAAGGGAGAGTGTTGGGCAAAAATGGACAATTAAAAAATGGACAATTAAAAAAAATCTCTTTTATGACGGAATGGTAGCAGAAACCTGCACATAGGTCTAATCACCAAAGATAAAAACCTTAATGTTAGAGTTTTGTGTCCTGATGAGATGTATTTGAACAGAAGTCGCGTTTTAAAAGACTTTCAGAACTAGCTAGAATGCCAGGGTCAAAGATCATAAGTAACACAGTGCTGCACCATGTAAGACTTTCGGACCAACATCTTGTCAAACATGTTCATGCATTCATGTAACAGTTACAAGAATGTTTTATTGCAGGACTCAGGTGATTGGATCTCCATATCTTTGTGTTTTACGTCTAAAGATACAGACCTTGAAATAAACTGTGCATCACTCTTATAGACTAAAATGGGGCAATGTCGTATATTCTCTTTAAATTTTTATGAATTTTTATCCAGTTCCATACCAATATTTGCTGCATATAAAGACTATCAGGAATGCACAACCGCACCCCTCTTGAGCCCATAAAAACAGTTTTGTAACTCGAATAAAGTAAAAGATGAAGCCCACTTTATTGTAGATCGTAGTAGTGATAGAAATAGTCTTTTTGTAGGAAAGTTTCTTCGCTTTGAATTCATGACTAGTAAGGAAAAAAATTCTTATACGTTTCGGCCATTCTATTTCAAACAAGTTCATCGCAACCTGTATACTGTATTCAACATCACCAAGAGACAAGACGAAGCCGAACCTATGTATTAGAGTAGCTTTAGAACCCATGGTTTGGAGTAGTATTGAAAGTCCTGTCACTATATGTACTTTATTAATACTACCTTTGCATTTGTAAGCCTGTATTTAATCCCATAGGGCATGAATGCACGATAAAGATTACAATTAACGATATGCGATAACCACTTACCTGTACCACTTCTAGAATGAACACAGAGAAGAAAAGGGTGACGGCGTTCAGTGTTACACTCGATGCAACAGCAGACAAACCGTAACACAGGTTGTTCCAAAAGCGAATGGGTTTTGGATTCTCATTCGGCATTGTTGTCACCTTGTCCTGGTCAGCCTGGTCCTGGTGTTGTTGTAGAATGATTTGGCTTGAATAGTAACAGAGATACCGGGTTTAAAACGGGACGGGGTCGCAAGGATATTTCGTCAATCTTTATGACACGGTGCTACTTGCTTCATCGTAAAGTGGACACTTCAATGTTTACCGTCTAAATAGTCAACAGCAAGAAAAATAGTCTCAAGTTTACTTTAACTGAGTAAAGCAGGCAAATCAAGCATTTCTCTGATTTTTGGCTGACCAACTTAATCAGAATTTTTATACTCCTTCGGGCTCTGCGTCTATTAGACATCATATGATGATAATCTATTGGATGTAGGCTAGAACTCATACTGCACTTCTTACACTTCACCACTTCTATATGCACCGTAGATAATTACACCACTTCTATACGCACCGTAGATAATTTCACCTCTTCTATACGCACCGTAGATAATTTTACCTCTTCTATATGCACCGTAGATAATTCCACCAATCCTATATGCACCGTAGATAATTACACCAAGATGACTACCAGGTGGTGCTACGTCATGACATATAGATGTCATGATCTATAGATCTGGGGATCTGGGTAGTGCCATGTTTGTACATGTAGTACTACCTGTGTCCCCATCTGTTTAACATTCTACCATCATCCTGAGACATCCAACCCCCTTGGTCTTACCTGCAACGTCGCAAGTGACACTACAGTTCAATGCAGCATGCAGAGGTTAAATGCACCCAAATACGTTTTTATCTTGAAAACCGTGACCATTCTTACCTGTCTTGGCGGAAGGTTCGTCGACCGGACGCTTGTTTGTTTCTATTACACCGACCTGATGGTTTAGACAGATCCTTGATCTGGGGCCAGTGATTCAAACCTCAGATGAAAATGGTAGTATGTGTACCTTTTGTTCTCCACACTAGGTCTCGACCTTTCTGCTAGTATCTTTGTTCTGCAGGAGGGCTCCTGGATTTAACGCTTCTTAAACTGAATTTCGCATCGACCAAACCGACCTTTAGTCGTGGGTCAAAGTGGTCAATAAACAGATGTACCTTTTTATCTATTCGTCTTCCATTTTTGGTCATTGTGCTCGGGATGATTAGAAAGTTATTACAGGCTAACATCAGACCTGCCTATGGCCTGCTCGTAGTAGTATAATTTTTTAGTCAATAAGGATTTTTAAAAGGATTTTGTTGTATTCCATGCGTCCCGAATCCTGAAGAACTATGCTGAATTTGTAATATACCATCAACGTCCCTAAGGCTACAAATCCCTCCACAAACATTAGGTAACCCGGGTTAATGAATTAACGAGAAACTAGATAAGGAGATGAGCTAACGGTGTCAACATATTTACCCTCCTGTCAGCAGTAGCTTCATATCTGAACTCATATGAATGTGGTAAGGCCATAGCAAGTAAATTTTATGGATGACATCCTCCGGAGACTCCAAAATTAATGCGAGAGGGCGAAAAAAAAACAAGGCAGGCCAAAAAAAACAAGATTCCTACATTTTCAGATTTTGAGATCGTAAACCTCGTTGAACAAGAATTTAGGTGGTAAAACATGATATCATACCCAACAGGTCTTCTGTCGCTGTATTCAACAGTATTACCTGTCCTTGCAGATGTGTCTTTATTAAATAGAACAAAAAAAAAAGAGCTTGCTGTACCATCTTCAAGGTAGATACTACACTGGGTATTCATTTGTAATGGAACAGCCTGGACTGTCAACACTTGCCATCAAACACGAGGAATTGCGCCTCAAGTTTTCTGGATCCCTGGTGGTCTCTGAGTTTAGAGACTGGCTACCAGGAAGAACACAGGGCCCAATCACTGACAGAGTGACTCATAAACCGAACTGTGTGGAAGCCATACTCTACCTATATTGTGCCAACTGTTACAACACCGATTTGTCTCTGAAACAACTTTGAAAAAAGAAGTGACAAAGTAAAATTTTCAATTATTGTACAAATGGTTTTGATTCAGTGGCAACATCACATATAAAATGAATAAAATACAACATTGTATCAAAGTAAAAATAAAAGAATAAATCAGAGCCTTTTCTTGCAGATGGACGTTCACGACATATTTGCCCTTTTTTGGCATGTTGACCACCGTCGCAGGGCAACAAAATTTCTTGTTTTTTTTTCTGAAATCGGGCGAAAATCAATGCGCGCGAGGATGTCATCCATAAAATTTACTTGCTGTGGCCTAAGGTACCCTTACATATCAAAGCATTTCTTGTCACTCTCTCTCATTCTCTCTCTCTCCCTCCCCCTCTCTCTTCTCCACCCCCCCCCCATGACAACAGGCAGCTAGATCCTTATTGGAAATCATAGTCATAACAAGAAACGTACTTTTACATTTTGATCCATAAACTTGAATTGAAGTGAATGGAAATGCTCTCGGGAGAATTTTGCACATTAAAGTATGAACAAGAATTCGGAGACCTCATATCTCCATGAAATAGGGTTTCCTCAACACAAATAACATATATTTGATGTGAAAGTCCAATCCTTTGGCAATGTTTCATTTCAACACGTTATCATAAATTATGCAAATGACCTGTACATTAACATAATATATGCATGGTGTTGTAAACTTTTAACTAACTTACACATGTCACAAGTATGAAATTCCCATCATTCACCACTAAGGAATCATAGAATTTTCATTAATTATGCAAATGAGGTCCATATTTGCATAATTGGTATCTGTTTATATTCTACCTGCGATAGATTATACACATTACATGTATTAAAGTCCTATTATGTAAAACACTGGAATTTCATAATTTCCTCATTAATTATGCAAATTAAGTCCTCATTTGCATAATTTGAATTTAATTATGTACGTCTCTGTGTAAGCTACTTACAGACCAAAAATCATGATAATACGTTGCTCCTTTCTGGACTTATATGCTCTTAAAAATATCTCCAAAACCCCCCCTGCAATTCCAGCACAAGCTGCTAGGGGGACAAAACCCACACCACTTATTCCTGACAGGAAAAGCTATCTGCCACCAAAAAATCAAGACCATAGCATGTTCAGGACAAAAGATACAAAAACCGGAAGTTCTGCTGCAGCACCAAGGTCAGCCACCAGGAGGCCCAGATTTGACCTTGACCTTTGTCTTCCTAAGACCTACCTACATACCAAATATCATCACCATCCATAAAAGCGTTCTTAAGTTACCCTCACCAGTAATTGGCGGAAACACACACAGACACACACACAGACACACAGACAGACAGACAGACCCAAAACAATATCTCCATTTTTCATGGAGATAATTATTCCTCCATTTGATATCTAGAATGTTGTTATTGACAAACGCAACATCCTGGAGCAATTTTCGTCTCGTTTTTATTCAAGCGCTGTCAAGGCTATACAGCAACAAAGTTAGCGGAATGTTCTTTGTTAATAGATTTTGCCATCTATATGTAAAAAAAGCCGAATGAGAAAAGCGGACTGAGAACTTCCGAGCTAGTTTAAATCATCAGTAGAGCCTCTGCGTTTGTGCTGTACCCGGTCAGTGATCATGGGTTGGCACTGGTTTCTATCTCCTCGATGATGAGGCGGGAGACGGAGTTCCAGCCGGTAGCGGAGTCGCCGTTAGAATATCCCTCACAGTCCTCCACCCACAGCGCCACGTCCACCACGCCACGCTTGATGCCGTCACACAGACCTTGAACTGGAACGACAGTCGGGCGTAAGATGATCATAGTATACAGGGGAGTAGGGGTGAACCGATAAGGTGTTGGCCAAGTTGGGGACATTACAGGCTCATGCCTTCTCTCCTGCCACTCGATGATCATTGACAAAATAGACTGTCCACAACATCAGCCAGTTCAGAAGGATCTTAGTGATCACGAACGCCATCTATCGACCTTTTACTTAAGTACCGAAAAGGCCAGCATTTCCCCCAATGTGCTCATACAAATGACATATTATACCTTTTGTAATTCCGTTTAATGATGGCTTACCAGTGCTTGCCCGGTGAATGTTGATGGACAGTTCAGTATCCATGTACACCATGGCCTCTATGGCCATCGGGTCGGCGCACTCCGCACCATTGAAGGTGAAGAACCAGCGTTTGCAGGCTGCAGCTCCTGACTTGACCCGCATGGCGCCGTTAAAGAGAACCATGACGGCGGAGTCATCTCGGTTCTTGTTGAAGGTACATCCCTGTGCACAATGCAAAGGAAGAAGCGTTTAAAGGATGCACATATCCCTTCATGACGACATGTATAAAGGTATGAGTGGATACATCATCAGCGATCAGATCGTCATTTGAAGGGTCCTGAGCAGTGTCAGATGCCAAACCACTGGACGTTAAAGAACCCAACACACTTATCGGGAAGTCTAGGGACCCGGTGCGCTTGACCAAGTTGGGGACCTTGCAAGTTTATGCCTTCTCTCCCGTCACTCGGTAACCAATGGCCAATTATCACTTAGGAAAGGACAATACTAAGTATGAAGGAAGGGACAGTGAGCGATAACATATAGGATTACAACAACTTATACTTACCGCAATTCTGCCCGAATCTACCCCATTGTTAAGTTCCTTCCAGGAGCACTGCTTGATATTGCGACCTCGGCCGGCGCACCCACAAGTCCCTGGGTCTCCCTTCTCACCTTTCACCCCGTCCCTCCCAGGCATCCCAGGGTTCCCTGGTATCCCAGGTATCCCGGATGTACCAGGTGGCCCGGCAACCACAGGATACAAGTTCTACAAACATTACATAGTTCAAAGACATAGTTCAAAGTTATCACACTATTTTGCTGAATGTATTCATGATGACAAAATCAGTATTTCCTCCATACACATCAATTACGGTTTTTAGACGCCAGCAATCTTCCCTCACATCCCAGTAGATAACGAGACCTGGTCAGAGATATATATCGATCAATCGATGTTTTGTATCCTGCATTGGCACATAGATTATCATCTAAACTGTTTTGAAGAGCTATGTATGAGTTGCATATAATGTTACGATCCGTCAAAGCAGTGTGGCTAAAAAAACAAGCTGTACGTCACTGCACACATAGCACAAAGTGAGTAATGTTGGTCGGGGACGCTTAACTATATACATATACACACATATGTATCATGTTTTGAAAAGAAATTACATTACTGAAATGGTCATTATAATTACCCACCGGCACATCGGATTTTGGCCGTTCTGAGCCCGGTTGGTCATTTGTGGCCGCAGAAGTGACCCCCGTACAGAGCGTCCACAGTAGACACACCTCCAGCAACATTTCGACTCCTTCTGGTTCTCCTAGATGAAACCTGCTAAAGCACTCTCAAATACCTCTACAGGGATCGACCATTATTGCAAAAGGGAGAAGCTTTATATATGAAGTACAAATTTAAATGATGCCAAATATGTCAAACTTTGGGATCCCCCGTTAAAAGTTCAAGTTGTTCATGCTTGAGCCATCTACAACTGAACTTTAGTTGAACTTTACTTGCAACATGATCGAGCTCAAATCAAATCAAATCAAATCAAGTCAAATAAACTTTGAGACATTCAACCGCTATACTGTTATTTTTTCCTAATCATAAACCGATGTTTTAATCAACTCAGTCGTCTCCGGAGACTCTTCAATAAGTCAAGTCATCGCAAATACTAACACTTTTGATACCTAATATTAAGGATAAATAATGGATCTTCCTTCGGTCGACAACCAGGACGGTATAGTCATCAGAATTCTGCTAACCCGACTCCGGCGTACAGTCCTTGGCTTTAGACCAAATAAACACAGACTTCTGTCTTGCACCGTCGAGTGAGGAGATTTGGGGACATCATAGGAACGATTTCTAAGAAAGCTTGTGCTGTTTGAGTACACGTACGTGTTTGGACAGAATGAGCAGATGTAAGACCTTTTAAAGCTTTGCTCTGGAAAGTTCATTACGGCACGAAAGACATACAGAAAGTGTTCACCCGCACATTACACTTACGTATACAGCTACATTGTTACGATCGCACTACACATAGTCTGATAGGGTGAACGACATAACAATAATGTTACTAATAATAATGTGACATAATGTTACTCATTTGTTCCTCTTTGCCCAACACACACACACACACACACACACACACACACACAAACACACACACACACACACACACACACACACACACACACACACACACAAACACACACATACACGAGAATCTGACAATTATTCCTTTTATTACTATACAGTTCTTAGAAACATTTCGTTTCTTGAAAACGAAGCAAGGCGTTCATGATTAATCATAGTTCACTGGTGACGCCACACAACAACGCTATTCCGGGTTCCATCACATTCGGTGGTCTAAAATACAGTTTACTGCAACGTGAATGACTTACTAGACAGTGATTGTGATGAATCGTTACATTTGAGAATTATGATGTCTCGATTGTTGTAAATATTTTTTGTGGTTTGAAATGTATGATTGCCTATATAAGACATTCAGTGATTTCCCCATGCGCGAAAATGTCTTTACCCTAATCCTCGTCTTCCTCCCGTGAAACCTGCCAAGACCCGAAGTCTGATGGATGTCTGCAGTGAATCGTTCGCTGCCGCTCGTAAATGTCCGGAAGGCGGATATGTAAATTGCGCTGAACGACGGGAGGTGTTTTTCCTGTTTTTGCTGCGGGGCCTTGAGCGCCTAAGTCGGGTGAAGGCAGTTTTTCCCGAGGCAGAATGTCAAAACTAAATTTTGGGTGCACAGTAGCTTTTGTGATTCCGTTCTCGATTTTTGGTAGACTTGTTCTCCTTTGTGTCGGCGGCTTTGGGAGGGTTTGCGGTCCTTGCGGCGCCGTCGCTTTTCCCTTATCAACCACAGTCTCTTCTTTAGTTAACATGTCGACAGACACGTCAATTACTCTCGGTGACTCTTCGTCATCCACAGAACGATCTACGGTGAACCTCGGCTCCTCCGCAGACGCTGAATCCACGGAAACGCCAGACTTGATCCGGAAGGAATACTGGGGCTTTTCAACACGATTCGAGCGCCCTCTACGATACCTGGGCCACCCGAGGAGCCGAGGGCATCCGTTCGAACTCTGTCTCTTTTTCCGCGGATTCTTGACCAGCGGAGGCAGGGTTGTCCTCTCCTCGTCACTGTCTAGTTCTCTCCGTTTCTGCATCGTGTCTTTAGCATGTAACGTGCACGAGTTGCCAACTATCTTGGGGCCTTTCGCGAAGCCACCTTCAAATGTCGACCTTCTTCGTGACAAGCTCACATTCGGAAAACTTTCCGACGACACGAAGTAGCCAGAGAGGCGTCTCTGTGACAGACTCGGCGCGTCCAACTCACGACCTTGTTGTAGGGTGGGAGGCTTCTCAGGTTCCTCCTTAACGTCTGGAAGACGCTTGGAAATCTTAATGTACCTCAGAAGACCAAGGTCAGCAACAGCATCCATTGTAATACAAGAAGAATGTTCCCATTCTGCAGTCGCCATGTTCAGCCGAAGTCTCGTAGTTGTCCTAGTTTCTCCCTACACAAACGTAACCCAAACCAGGCGACTTGTTTGTGAAGAAAGTGTCGCATTCATGCACATCCTCGTCTTAACTGAGCGGAAATGGAGCCTGAAGAATGATTGATATTCGTTACCACGCATACTCTCGCGGAGAATGTAGGAGACATATCACAATCCCTGCCCCCGTGCCGTGAATCGGCTCAGTTCCGTCAGGTCAGGAGTCCGTAGCAACAGTTCTCCCTGAAGTACTGTGAGCCTCAGGCGTGGCTGCCTTGTTATAGAAGCCTGTCACAATAAACAAAACACGTTTACCAGTTTACAGAGTCGGTCAAAAGGGTAAACAAGGATTGTCAGCTGAGCTCGGCATAATCCCTTGTCACCTGCTGCCTGGTGCAACTTCCCGTGTCGACTGAGTCACAGCGGTGACAGACACCTGTTTCTCCCGTTTTTCCAATCCGCAAACAGATCCATTCAGGTGCTCGCAAGCCCTGCAAATCCTGATGAAGTAACGTTAGCCCTCCTTGTAGACCGTGTCCCGCAAATGTTTATCTTGTGTCCCGGACAAACACACACGGCAGTGCTGAAGTACGTCGGACAAGTAATGCAAGAGTGCGTCCATAACCTTCTTGGTCCAGGTAAACACGGAGGGTGCTCGTTGTAGCCGCATGCTACATCGCTACTTCCAGGTCGACCGGTGCGACCCTTCTATTCAGCTGGTCGCGCGGTCGCCATGGTGAGGCTGACTGGGTCACCGCCTTTTTATTATCGATGATTGTAGCGGGGTCATTAATTTGAATGAAGACATATGTAATGGTATCTTCAGATTGACCGAGGGGACCAGGTGGGGTAACATGTCCGACCTGTTTGTTTGTTTGTTGTCTGAAAGAAGATGTATTTAGCACGGGGGGACTCAAGCAAACACGGTTCAAGCAAGGACGTACAAGGTCCGGACGTCCCTTGTCTAAACCACTGCTGGCTGTGTATCATCGTTTATTCGCGGTGACTTACTCATGAAAGGCTGTCGATACATTCATATATTGACCTGACACATTGATGAAGTGCCTGGTACAAAGGAAGGTCGGGGTGTCACGCGACCTTTATCTCGAAGAAATTATATCAATGTAGATAGAAAACTACACAGTACATTATTGCATTGCTTCATTTTGGGGCATACTTTGGTAGAACTAGTGTATCTGTATGTGTATAGCCGGTATACTCGCCCTTCGGCGTAACACACCAGCTTCGCGGGCACGCCTGCGTGGCGGCAGCAAGACATATTACTAGTACACCGAACGACCTGTATCTGTATAGCCGATATACGTATGTAAAGGGCACGGAAAGAACCGTGGAGTTCACATGCGACCCACCTGCCATCTAGAACTCAGTACATGAGCAGAGTAACTAGTTCACTAGTATAGTGCCATCGATATGACTTACTCAGTAGAATATAGACCCAATCGAGATAATGTTCTTAAAAAAGAAAACTTCAATGTACTCCTGGTGGTTCTTAGTGCTGAGAGTCTTGCTCACTGGCATTGTTTCCATAAACCTGGCTGTATCTATCAATTATCATATTGAACGATCACGGCACAAGGACAAAGGAAATTAAAGAAGGGAGAACACACATAAGTACACACGCACACATGCATCACCATAAGCCTATAGATTTATTTTGTGACTGATTACTGAAAAGTAACACGCCGGTATCAAGGCCACAGCAAACACAGTACAACACAATCAAAAATAAAGTTGGTCAAACAGCAAGACAAAAAGAAAGATGATCATACTCATAGGACTACAACGAAGAAAGCACTGGTTGATTGGGTTATGAGAAGACTCATAAGAGATAGACGTGAATGTTTAGGGGCTCATGCCGACTTCCTCGACGATGATCCGTGAGAAGCAGTGTCCGCCTGTCTGGGCGTCGCCGGGCTCCGTGGCGCCGCTGTGCCCGTGGTGAGGCATGTGCTCCGTACAGTCCTGCACGCGGAGCTCCACGTCAAGCACACCCACACCGACTTTGTCACAGAATCCTATGGTGTGTAGAAGTTTTTCTTAATAGCAGTGGTCTGGACAAATTGTACATTGCGTGCTGTACTGATCAGGATAACCTAAAAGTGTGATTTGTCGATTCTACCGGACACCAAAGTTAGATCATCAGTGATGGAAAGACATGTAAGCCATATATTTTAAAAGCAGATAATGTGAAACTACGATTTCATAGTAAAGGCTGAAAAAGTCATATGTATTGCCTGCTGTATTGCATTAATTTTTGCACTAGTCAACTTTTTGTCTGTGCTCGTCCCTATACCCCAATTGTTTACTCTATTAAAGACTTACTTCCATTCCCTTATCCATTGTAAAACATAATGTTCACCGGCACATACCTTCAAACTGCTGGTGTTGATGCACCATGTTGCCTTCGTGCCCCATCTTCATGACGATGGCGTCGATCCCGCCCGGTTTCTGGCACTCGATGCCGTTGATGGTGAAGTACCAGCGCTTGCAGCACTCCGTGCAGTTGGCGAGAATGAGTCCGCCGGAGTACGCCAGGCGGAGCACGCTGTTGTAGTGCTTCTTCTGGAAGCTGCACGTCTGAGGAAGAGAACAGGGAAATGTTAGCGCCTGGATTTTGACATGGCGGCAAGAAAGATACAGGTTTGATGCCGTTTTGTGGTCTGGGGGAAATTGCGATTGATGTTTGTGCAGTTATTTTTCCTGTCTTGTCTACCTGCTGGAGTTGTAGACAAGACAGGAGAAATAACTGCACGAACACCAATTAAATAACGGGCCGTGTCGCCAGGATCCGAGTGTAGCGCAGTTGCTACTAGCTCATCCATTATGAAATAAAAGCTCTTGATTTAGACCGAAGAAGTTTTCGATATTAATATTGTACTCGCTGGTTTCATTTATCAGAAGGTGCATACGACTCAATTTTAGTGTCATTGTTTTCAACAGTTACACAGGTGTATGTTTCTCTGACGTCAGTAATGGCATCTATGTAAAGTCTCGGACTTAGCTTACCTTCACCCAGCCGTCATGGTCCTTGAGACCGGTCTGCCACACACACTGATGAACTGGCCATGCCAAAGGCTGCACAGCCCTAACATTGTTGATCCTGTCCCTGTCGGGGTGGTGTGCCGCGTGACTGTGCTCTCCGTGAGCAGCCGGGCCGTGGTCGCCATGGTGCGTCTCGTGCCCGTGAGCTGCAGTGTCACCATGGTGATGCTCGTCGTCCCCATGTTCACCGTGGGTGTCCGGGCTGTGTCCAGCATGGTGCGTCTCGTGCCCATGACCATCTTCGCCGGAATGGTGATCCTCGTGCCCATGCTGACCGTGCTGGCTGGAGTCGTGGCCTGGATGGTGGAGCTCGTGCCCATGGTGTCCCGTTTCCCCGGACCGGTGGCCCTCGCGCCCATGCACGTCGCCATCGCCGTGGTCATGGCCAGAGTGGATCGCCTCGTGCCCACGGTGGTCATCTCGGCCGGAGTGGTGGATGTCGTGACTGTGTTCCCCGTGACTGAGGGGACCGTGGCCCAGGTGGTGATCATCGTGGACATGGCCGGGATGGTGGATCTCGTGTCCATGTTCGTCGTGTTCTTCCGGCCCGTGGCCAGGAGAGAAGGGGTGGTGGGCCACATGAGCATGCTCCAATACATTAGAGCCTGAGGGGGCGAAGTGAATAAGAAAAAAGTAGTATTGTTAAATTTTGTGGTAAATGCCAAAACCTAGCTTGGACTGGATACACATACACCATTGATACACAAGTCTGTTAAAACATGCCATCAAATGTACCTAATGTAGCATTTCCATTAATATAATGCTTTAAAAAGATGGTCAGTAGGTCTTTACCTTGGTCTTGGACAGGTGAGGAGTGGAGGGGGATGTCCACACACCTGTCCGTGCTGTTGTACAGGAACTCACTTCCGAAGAAGGTCTCGCACAACGTCTGGGCGTCCCCGTACATCTAGATGGACAGGAAGTTCAACTCGCAATTTACTTTCATGTAATCAAACAACAGGCGAAAGCGGGACCTGTTGGCAACCGGTTGACGTCACGATGACGACATAAGGGAGCAATAGTACAGTGTAGCTGATTGTAGTTTCAAGACAATTAGACAACATTCCATAGTATACAACAGAACTCCCACCTTGTCAAATGTTATACAGGAGGATCCCTGAGGACAGTTGTTCCTGTTCTGGTCGTCCATGTCCCAGTCGGACCTCCAGTTAGCTGAACAGGTGAGATAGGTGTTACTACTTCTACTAACGGCGATGTAACAAACAGTGCCGTCAAAAACTACATATCTACACAGTTTCTAAGCCTCCGTATCGACTTCTCGTACACCGTTGCATAACGTATTACTTGGACGTATTGATGATCTCTTTCTGTCGTTTGTTTTATTGAATGTATGATTTCTGACGACATTTTTAACCGGATTGCAGTGATGTACATGTGTACACGTGCGCGGCAAATGTACAGCCCTAAATCTTCTGCCCAAAGACTTATTTTACTGCGAAAGGAGGGGAGCAATCTAAAATAATTTTCTGTTCAATGTACCCCTCTGCCATGTACGTATATTTCAACAGCGCCTCGTAGCAGGAGGAAGCGGAACTACATACCAACACAAGTAACGTCGTTCCTGCAAGCATCGAACCAGCGGTGACAGAAGGACGCGCAGACAGGGATGGTCGAGCCGGAGTCGGTAGGTATGGACAGTCGGCTTATGTCGGGGGAACATCTGTTGAAGCACTCAAGGTCGATCAGGAAGTTCTCACACCTGCGGTGTTAAAAGAATGGTAGTTAGCAACATCTTACCTTTTACAGGATAAAAACGGTTACACTTACCCTTAACTCATTGGCATTAAGAGCAATGTGGAAACACACCAAGTAGTTTTAAATTAGGTTATGTTTTGAATTCAAATCCATAATAATTGTACAAGAATCGGTTCGTCCCAAAAGTCACACAAACACAATGTTTGAGTGATTGTGTTCGGAGGCGGGGAAGTATGTCATCTGTTGTAATGTTCCTACTGTAGAACACCATAGGTTTGACCCTGGCAGATGCCTGGAAGTACTTACTGAGGACTGACGGTGCCACAGCGGTTCCAGGAGAACGTCTCCACTCCAGGCACCGGTCTAACTGCGAGATGACGGTCTAGTTCCACCGTGCAGCAGCTGCCGTAGGCATAGGGACTGCACACCTGGAGATTGGGCTCGGGAGTGGGGTACTCCTGGGAGACGGCAGAGTGAAGGATAGAGTCATACAATGAACAAAGTTTTTACATGAAACACGGCAAGTTTGTAAGCAGTCTTTTTGATCAAAACCATGCAGGTACGTAGCCGTGGACGACTCTAGTAACTTTTTGCATGATAATGCAGGATCCTGCATTATCATGCAAAAAGACTTACTAGAGTCGTCCACGGCTAGCAGGTACGTAGCTTTTTTATGCGGAAAAAGGACATGATTATAATCTTTGACTGATATCTACGTTCGACCGTCTACTCTAGTGTCAAGACATCTGGGTCCACGCAGACAAGAGATCAGATCAAGACATACGAACCTTGTGGTGGGGGTCGTCATGCCTGGAACACGCCCAACTGTTACTGTCAGCCTGGCTCATGTCTCTGTGACGATGTCCGTCGTCATCGTGATGGTCCGTGTGAGGGGTGTTCTCCTCGGCATCGCTGGCGCGTGTCTGAGACCCCACGCTGTTGAGGTTGATACAGGTGTCCTCGTCCTCCGAGTAGACGTACGAGTCGCTCCACAGGTTGTTACAGAGACCACGTGCATCGCCGTATACCTGGGAGGAGCGAGACCGGACAAATTGCGTTCTTTCCTTAGCGGATAAAATCATGTCTTTTTACAAGTGTTGCATAATTCGTAGGTTACTGAAATGCAATATAGGATTTTAAGAGTAGCTGACTAGTCTACTTGAACCATTTTCGCAGGGTTGCATGACGGTTGCTTGGTACACATCTGAGAAGTCTTTCCCTGAGATCTCACTGATCTCCAATACCTTCCAATGTTCGCCATGACCAATGATTTTTTGGTAGCTCATCAGTTGCCCACCGGTCTCCGCCCTACTGAGTGTATAAAGAGGGTCTTACCTCAGCAAACGTGCGACATTTGGAGTCAGGTCTACAATTGTTGATTCCTTCAGGTGTGAAGTACCAATCCGTGGCCATGCTCTCTGCGCAAGTCAGATCGTCTCGACAGGCATCGAAGAAATCATCGCAGAAAGACGAGCATATCGGGACGTTCTGGACGTCCTGGGTGTGGCCGTGCTTGGTGTACCGGTACAACATAGGGTCGCAGTGGTAGTGGCAGTGCAGCGCCAACCGAAACTGTTCGCACCTGGGGGGGGGGGGGGGCACAAAGGTAGGATGCGGTTCGATTTGCAGGCACGCCAGACATAGCGAGTTAGGAATTCACGTTTGCAGTCCATAACAAGTAATCGTTATACAAGAACCAGTTTTTGTTTTGGTGATGGCATTTCTGTAAACTTAACTTTATAAAATGTCATAGAAGAAGAACTTTATTACCACTAGGTCCGCTGATTGATCAAAATGGCCACAGAGCAGGGTCTCTATGTTCACCGCGAAGTTATATTCACCTGGGAGACATGGTGCCGCATCTGTTCAGATGCATGTTGTCAATCTTCACTACGGGGCTAATCCTGAGCTGCTGGTCTAACTCCTCCGTGCAGCAGCTGTTCATGGCGTAGGCGCTGCAGACCTGAAGACCCGGCTCGGGACCCGGCGTGCTCTAGAAGATCGAACCATGGACCGTGTAGAGTTGTAGCGTTATTGTTTCCTTTTACCATTGAAGGGAAAAAGAGACCTAACGACAAAAAGCAACACTATGCAACATACATGTACATTCCATTGGAGCTGTTATTTCTAATACAATAGAGGTTGGTGGCTCATAATGGACATTCTGTACACTTAGCTATAATCATATTTTCATATAACGTTATCACCTTGTGACTCCAAGTTTTCAGGCAGCCCCATTTGTCTTCATTTTCCGCAGGTACCACTGTCCCCTTCTTCGGTTTGGTAACTTGTTCGTTCGGGTGAACGCTTGGGTCCACACAGGCCTCGTTCCGGTTGGACACGTACCGGAAGGCCGAGCCCCAGACGCTCTCGCACATATCCTTGGCGTTCTTAAAGACCTGCCATGGCGATAACATATACTAAGTACACATCGTTTGGTTGTCTGCAGCAATGGCACAGGCTGTCCCGAGGAATGCAATGACTGCCCAGCGAATACGTCTAGATCAGTTATGTTGATCTCACTGGACCAAATGGAAGAAGAAAATAAGTTGTCCAAGTTTCTTATCACAGCATTTTGAACCGTGGACACCTAACTGTACAAGCAGGGGCACTTCCTAGTACATTTTCCATAGGTGCTTCCCCTATGTTCCTGAAGAAACAGTAGAATTGCTAGGACAGCACAACTGACTGGCACTGCCTAAACGTGTCTTTAGTGACATCATCACATGAGCAAACACCAACACTCAATGGACTAAAAGAAAGTACCAAAACTGGTCGTACTTCTAGACTTTGAAGTTTGTGAATGCATGGCAGAAACACATCATGTGATTTCATAATAATACTTACGTCCTTGATTAGTTCACATTTGGAATCCGGTTTGCATTTGTTTTCTCCCGTGGACAAATCCCAGTCCGTGGCCCAGTTCACTGCGCATGTGCGGTCGAACTTACAGGCGTTGAACATGCCATCACAGAAGTGAGAGCAGAGAGGGATACCTGGGAGAAATTACAGGAGAAAAAAAGGGGGCAAAAGTACTCAACAAAACACTCACGTAAAGAAAGCATTGAAAATATAGTCGGCCAATATTAGATCAAATTTAAAGTCGGAGAGGGAACAGGGCTCTACACGGATCCAACTGGTCAGGAACCGATGAACTATGGAGTATGATCTGACAGTGAGGAAGAACTAGACTGGCACAGTCGAAAATTCTATGTGCTGGAATAACATTTTAGCTCTGTTGTACTAAAGTATCATCTATTTCAATGAAACCTACACATCAATGTAAATCAAGGACATTATATAGGGACCTGTTTAACGTTACGTGATGTGAAGACAGGATAAATGCATGGCTACCTACCTTCTACCACCGGTGTGAAAGGGTCTGCTGCGGGATCAACACCAGGGACGCGCCATTTGTTGACGAGGGGGGAGCATTGGTAGAAACACTCGGAGTCAATCAAAAATTCTTCACACCTTCGCATGCGGAAATAAAGAGAAAGAAGTCTGTAAACTCGGACACATTCGCTCTGCAAATCATGCAATAATTGCCATAACAAGTTTTTAAGAGAAATAGAAATAAAATCTTGATAAAAAATGTTGCAGTTGATGATAGCTCTTCGTTAACATAACCAGTATCTTCGCATGCGAGTGCCCCACCTTGGGCTGAGATGGCCGCAGGTGTCCCAGTTCATCGGCCCTACTTTACCGATGGGTCTGGTGAGCATGTCGTTGTCGATCTCGGTCGTACAGCAGCTGTCCTGGCGGTAGTTCCTACAAACGTTCAGCTTCGGCTCGGGGGACGGCTTCTTCTTGTGAAAATCAACGGCGTCTGGATGGAAACAGTTAGATATTAGAAGGTAGCAGGGCTACCGAAATGTCGCCACAAAATCTCTCGATTGTGTTCAAAGAACTGATTTACCCACCTAGTGCAACTATTCACGGAGTCAGATTGAAAGCAAATGGAAGTCCGTGATGTCTAGATGGAGACTGTTTTAAACTGCGGCATTTTATTGGCATTAAACAATTCACTACAAACTCTTTCGTGTTCTTCCCCGAATCGTTAGTTCGTTTATTGCCTTGTTTTCTGTGTATTTTTAGGAAATCTATTAGCGTATGTGTGTATGATATGGTACGGTACATCAAAACAAAGTTCCCCGATACAACAGCAGACCGGAAGTGATTTACCGATGATACACTCGTCTTGTCTCTTGAAGGGCGGCTCGACGCTCTCTGTCCCAGGTTCAGGGAACGTGATCTGGCCCTTTGTTGGCGGGAAGCGGAAGTCCAGACATGGCGTGTCAGAGGTGGACTCGTAGGTGAAGGACTGACCCCAGATGCTCTCACACAGGCCACGCCCATTTCTGAACACCTGAGGAGGATAAGAGACTTTCGGCATTTCGTGTCGTTTGCAGTATTATATCGACCATTTGAAATAGACCTTGTGTTGGAGGGACAACCCGGTGATACACCTAGGCACCACATGTCAAGACTAGCAAAAGAAAGACAAAACCGGAGTCAGTTAAGGGAGGGGTTCCTCCACAGGAGCGGCATCACCCTGGCATGATGATGATTAAAGAGAAAAACAGTAGACTAGGGTTATTTGTAGTCGAAAATCATAACAAAAGACTGTAAAAATGCGGTAGATTAAAATGACAGGGGGCTTTTGATAGTCCGGCTAAAGATAAGGAGCACGGAAGAGTGCAGCATCGCGATTTCAAAGTAACACTTTCCATTGATAAGTACAACAGTCCGTAAAATATGAATGCCCATCAATGTTAAATAAACTAATCCCCAAGCAGATGTAGCACCATCTAATCCCCAAGCAAAACACTACAGCACCTCTGCAAAGCTCCTGCACCTCTCGTCCGAGCGGCACTTGTTCAGCTCGCCGTCTTCTATCTTCCAGCCGGTGATCCAGTTGTCTGCGCACGTCATGTCCTCCCGACACGCCTCCATCCAGTCGTCGCAGAACTGCATGCAGACCGGCACGCCCCTGACGGCGGACGGGAAGGACGCGGCCCAGGTCGGCAGGGAGGGCGAGCAGCGGTAGAAGCACTCCACGTTCACCATGAAGTCTTGACACCTGCACGGGCGGATCGGAACCTGACATTTAGACTCTCGGAGCCAGCTAAAATCACACACGGAATGGGCTGGTAGGACGATTTAGATACAAAGACTAGATCTAAAATTGCGGGAAACGAAAGAAAAATGAATACACTGTGCAGTAACCCCCCTGTTCCACTAGGACGGCGCTCTCGCTGCGATTTGAATTGAATTTGCGTAGCCCTTCATTTCATAATTTGAATATTATGTAAAGTGTAAAAGTATGACTGAAAAAACAACAAAACACACAAAGCGTAAAAAGATTCGTTTCTTAATCTATGAAATTCGTTGAGCACTCTGTAAAAATCTTAGATCGCAGAGAGAGCGCCGTCCTAGTGGAACAGGGGGGTAAACGTTGTTATTACAGCTCAATCAAGGTCAAATCAAACTATGTGACTTTGTAACAACCATTGATATATACCCGCCCCCTATCTTGATCAGAGGTCAAAATATATTCCTTTGTTTTAAAGTTTCTATAATCTTCATATCAGGGATAATAATCATAAAGTGTCTAAGGTTAACAAAAAATCTAAACCCGAAGTATCTAAATCAATTACCCAAAAAGCTGGGTGGGAAAAACTACAAAGAAACCCAAGGGTCTTATCTTACTGCTTTTAGTCTCTGTGTGCGTATGTTGGTATCAAAACTGGAGCCCCGTTGAAATGTAAAAGACCCTAAATGCTTAAATCCTTCCCGTACCAAGTCCTAAGTAGCGTTGGGAAGGGAAGGGAAGGTGAGCTTCTGAAGCAATTAGTGCATTTCTCAGCACAGTCGTCAGACGGATCCTTCTTATCGCCAGGTTGAAGTGGCAATGTAAACATCTCACCTGTTTTTACAGCCATTTTATCAGCGGGCTAGAAAAGATCAAACACCTGGAGGGTACGTTGTAAATCTTTGTTTTTTTGCAATTAATTCACAGCACAAGGTGAACAATGATTTTCTGGTTTTTAAAATAGTTAACAGGATGGAAATCTGTATCCAGTCAAAGAAACCAAACGACAAGGGTAAACGAACAAACACTTTTAGCCTGGCAGATAGTTTACAGGCTTTTCTATCATTTATTTTTGCACGGTTTAGGGAATTCTGATACATCATAAACATTCTTACGTAATTACGTAATCGTACATAACCTGCAAACTATATATTTATATCCGTGAACTGCCTGCATTCTTAATGATCATGGTTATATCCTTGTCATCTCCGTCTTACCGCTTGCTCAGGGTGCCACAGTTGTCCCAGCGGAAGCCGTCCACCTTGACGATGGGGGTCACCGAGAGTTGCCGAGGGATGTCGGCCGTGCAGCAGCTGGAGTCCGAGTAGTCCTTACAGACTCCGAGGCCCGTCTCGGCAGACGGGGCGTCCTTGTGCTTCGCTCCCTGCAAGCATCCGCTCTGAAGACCTCCGGGATAGTCCACATGGCCCGGGTGGTCTGCAAAGGAACAGCCAAGGACGGAGAAAAGAACGAGAAGGTGTAGAAGATTTGCCATCTTGTGTCGCCCAATCAGGCTACCCGGCAACAGAACGACGAGCTGGTTGACCCAGTCTGGCACTCGCTCAAGGGCCACACATACTGTTGTCCTACCGTACCGTAAATCCTAGTGATTAGTTGATATCAAATTTATTGCTGTTAACTCTTTAGGCCTTTGAAAGAGTCAGGAGGAGAAAAGCGTCAGAGGGGATGTGGGGCGCTCGTATGTAAAAGTGTGCCAACCTTCTGATTTGAAGAACATCACAGAGAATGATTTTTAAAGAGAGCAACAGTTGGCTGATTACCGTATCCACTTTATAATAAACATATTTGCATCTCGCGAAATTCCTGCTGACTCCGACCAAAGTACAATGCCCGTCCCGTCGACTGGCTGATCTGTAAACACCATTGTCCTGGGTGTTTTTATTGCATCATAGTCACAGTATAAACAATACCCACGTCAAGCACTGCAAACGTTCCAATGTCCAGGAGAAGAAACGTAGCCAACTGGCCTTCAGGTGAACTGAGTCAATCTATAGTTGTTAACTGTGAATATTTCTTAACGGTATTACATATTCATAGCCAAAATGTCCAATGAGTATTCGAGAAGACGGACTGCGGAGTTTGTGAATGTCTACCGTCAGTTTGGGCCCGAGCACACTCGTCGTACAGTAGTTTTACGGCAGCGAATTGAGGGAATTCGTGGGACAGTCGTGGACGTGTCTTACAAAGTTATGCTGCCATGTGCCTAAAAGAGTGTCGTATAGATCCCCGGCCATTGCAATTTCCAAAGGCTTCACTCGTTGTAGACAGGGAAGTTCGTTCACAGGATTTTTGGTTAAATGTGGTGTCAGTAGCCCTCTCATCAATTGGCCATGGTTTGAAGACTCATCTGTTCTGTTCCAGAAGTTCTTGAAAGTTGGATCTAAAACCAGAACTTGAATTGATACTAGTAGTTAGCATTCTCTTTTCGCTAGATATGGTGTTCTTGAAGTTACAGCAGATTATGCCAGATGGCGCTTTTAACTGCCCTAAGGCTACAAAATGTATAAACATATTGCCTCAGGTTTTATCATCATGTCATCATAGGACAACAAGGGGTGGAGACGGAAGAAATAATTAATTAGCCAATCAATGCATCTAAATGCACAAAATTTGTTGAATGCACTCGGTGTTGTGGCTATAAATAATTTCCGCTCTTGGTCCGTGAAGTGTTAGGTTTACTAAAGGATGTCCACCGTCGGCCAAGACTTGGGGGGAAGACTGGCCCAGTGGCACATCGGTCCCTGTTCTTCATTAGGTCTTCACATCACATGTTCCTACTGGTGACCGGGCACAAGTCCTACCCCTACAGAAGTAGATATAACATGCACGTATTCCTGGAAAAGTCATCGGCTATTTCCGGTATTTGTTGTTGATTTATGGCATAATTTTATACGGTTATGGTTTATATGCCACTGATAAAAATGACGAAAAAGTCACCGATCATACTATTTCATAGATTCAACTTTGAATTCAATTTATTATTCAGGAATAGAAACTGAAATAAACCGTTTTAAAGGTTTGACAAATACTGGTCCATCAAGAAAACACGCAATAAGGTGCCTTCTACTCAACGGCTTATTAAATGTTATTAGATGTGGTATTAAATGTTATTAAATGTGATATTATTTTGTATCTGTTTATCATGTTTTGTTGTGACCCGTACTTAGCCCAGTGTGGCAAAAATGTGAAATAAAGGTCGTCATTCACTATATATAGAACTATTGAAAAGAAAAAAACACGATGTAGTCATTCTTGTACAAAAAGTTCTTTTGAATGCACACTGTCGGGGCCCTTGAAAAGAGCCAGCAGTTTTCTAAATAGCCAGTACGTAATATGACATATGGTCCCCACACCGAATCGGCCCTTCACGTCCAGTAAAACGTCCTAAATCTTGAACTTCATTACCGGCGGGCTATAAACCTGCCGTGGTCATTTCTGAAGACGGTAGGTCTCCGTCACGAGCGGCGATTTAGGTGAAGGATCGCCCAACTCCGAGCGGATCGATGGTTGAAGAGCAGTCCGCAGCATCCACGTTGTTAATGGGACGCCCTTGTGGGTGACAAACGGCAAAAACACTTGAACAGATCCGCCCACGAACAGCCAGACAAACTTGTAGGACCAACACTTCTGTGTTGTGCCTTAGTACTCATCAACAGGGTGTGGCAGTCTCTACGTAATGTCCATCAGAATATATTCTCTTACAAAAAAATCCCATCTTGAGGCTTTTATCTAGGCTTAACGTTAATGATATGAAACTGGCGGGATTTGGCACTTAATTTCTTAAGACTGTTTTTATGTTAGGTGCACATTTGTCGATGCGTATATTGAAATTGGTACGTAAAAAGTACATGGCGATGATGGATGCCTTCTTTAAAGTATAATATTCTAAGGGAACATTAAGTCTCATCCACGAAATTGGAGTGCTCAACCATTAATAGACGTGTCGTGTTTTATTATCATTTATTGCCGCTGCCGCTGGGTTTGATTGCGGGAGGGTGGGGCGATGTAGCGAGCAAAACGGCATTGCAAATTATCCCGATCTCAACAGCCACACAGAATAACGATCTGTTCATCACGGTATTTGCTTTATAGTTATAAAACCCTTCCACAATAGAGGGATCTTTGAACGTGCTAATCTACAGAGGCGGAGTGTTCAAACTTAGGCCGCACGCTCGGGTCTTAAGTGATCACGTGATCTTTCGCCATTACCCAACATGCACCTCCATTTACAAATCAACGATGAGGAAGTTTGGGTCTCGATTCTTAAGCTGTCCTCAATCATAATTGTTCATTGATACACCTGATGGAGCGGCCTGATTTCCGATGTGATCCTTCAAACATCAGCACGCTGCAAATTGACTGATCGTCGAAGGGTCAGGGTTGTGCCCTCTGGTTGTTAACGACTTTGTCAAGTCAGCTAAAGGAGCTAAACAAGCTATCACCAGGGGAGAGGGGGTGGGGTGCAGGGGAGTCTGTGTAACACAAACTCACGCTGTTCAGGGACGTAAGAGTCCCTTTCCTGTCAAGTTTTCTGGTTAATGGTGTTGAACTTGAGGTAACTAGTCTAAAAATAAAATGCCAGTGGGAGCTCAGAATAGGGATCACCATGGTTACCAGTGAGGTACTAGTCTGACAGGTCCCCTCGGCTTGCAGGTATCGCTGTCATCTTTCTTAAAGGCAGGGAAAGGGTATAGAGGAAGTACAAGGTAGTTGGGTTACAGTATCATAGAAAGCCGCTAGGGGCCTTTATCGACCTTGTTTTTCACACCTACCCACAAACAAAATATCCAGCTATGCTCTTCACAAATGCACAAAAACACACAGTTCCGAGAAATCAAATTTCTTGGCGAAGGTAATAAATCTTCTGGCCCTGGTCATGTTACCGGACAGTTGGAGGCAACAATGCTTCAGCATAAATTTATGCCGAGACAATGGTGATCGTGGTAGGTTAATAGACCCGGGGGTCCAAACACGTGACGCAGGACCAGGGACGCATTGCCTAGCCCGTAGCCGCCAGATCATCTCTCCCCACATGACAACATATGATGTCTTCAAGCGAAAACCGGTAGCTATTAATCTTAGATGAAAGACCGTTTGATATTGAAGACCGCCTTCACCGGAGCGATTCAGAGGAGGTGTGTGAAAGCTTTGAGTCCCAAATTACCATATTCATGAGGGTGCTGGGGATACTACGAGACACCTGCCGCACACTGGCGCTTCTGTAGTCAGGTTCACCGCGTCAGCCGGGGATATGAATATCTTCGAAGGCCTCGGGCACCGATTCAATTACAGATATTCTGATTAGAAAACTATTACTATGAATTAAGATGAATTACGCATCTTCAAGCGACAGTACCTGTTAGACGTAGCATTCAAACGACAATTAAGGGCATTAGTGGCGTGTTACAAACACATGCCATCCGCAAAACCCGGACAAACCATGGCGATGCTACGACACTGGCAACTTTCAAAATGGCTCTGGGAGAAAATATGTTCAGGACAAAACAGCATGTATTGAGAATCCGCCTTTTCGAAATGCTGCTGTGATACAGGAAATTGGTGTGTTTAAGTGTCTTCATCACGCTACAATTTGTTGGCCGATATTTTGGTCTATTTACAACAATGGTCTGACGTAGTCAACCACATAAAACACACTGTACCATTGTCCTGTCAATAAAGTTTCTTTTTTAGTTCTATGCCGCAAACCGGAGTATTTTCCAGCCCATTTGGCTGATAACATCATCGATCTTATAATTTCGATCCTGTCGCTTAGATTGCAGCGAAAATGAGCCCCGGTAAATTGCCAGGGCTCACAGAGGAATAGCATTGCCCTTTTGATGTATATCATGAATATTCATAGCTTGGCTTATTTCCAGCGCGACAGGATGGGGTGTGTATCGGCGTGCGGAGCTTCCACGCTGAAAAATTGCCCCGTGTTCTCTGGAGGAGATCATTTGCCAAAAATGTACATTTCCCATATATTTTTCCTGCAGTTTGTTTAAGCACTGCGGCATCCGTAAACTCTGATACGCCTGTAAAAGATATATAAATGACAGCAATTCCGTCGCCACATCAAAACAAGATGGCCAGGAAAAACGGTATACTAGTAGCTTTAAACAACATCTACATAGTGTTATGTTACAAAAAATATGATACATGTATAAGAATAACGTTCATCCTACAGTTTTGTTGATTGAGTCACGCAGAAAGTTGCTCAGCTACCAGGACGACAAAATTATTGTTTCATCACATTTCGTCTCCTGGGCAGACCGGTGCGTATCAAGAGAATAATACTGCAAATTACTTTTGAATTAACAGGCAATGAAGTCAAGCAAAGGACGCGCCGTTATTCCTACAGGAGTGTAAACATCCAAAAACATTTCGTCTAATCAGCAAACGAACGCGCAGCCGAGCTTATTCTATCTCGCAGGGCGACAAATGGCAAAATCTCGCCATTTCATTAAAGTTAATGATGAAATATACAAGGAATTATGGGTGTTTACGACTCACAGGGTCGCCATCAATAAACCGAGTCACGTGATCTCGAACTTGAGGCGTTTCCCGCTTGAAAAGAGCTTCATCAATCAAGTTACAATAGTTCATGATTTATGAGTTATTACCTAGATAATGCCTAGTTGCCACCCGCGGCCTTCCTTCATTAATCGAGCTGACATCGGATTGGTTTGATCGAGGGCCCTCGGAACGGGAGGAATTGTCCGTAGTGTGTTCCTGTGAATTTTTCAAAGCCGTTATATGATTTTTGACGAAGAGAGTCGTAAAAGTCGGTTACATTTTGCTGCTTCAGCGATACTTCATCGACATGCCGTTTCAGGTGGCTGCGTTCCAAATCCTTCATAGGGAAGGAAGACAACATTACAGATAGATCATACGGGATTTATACGCCGGGAGGGAGCGCCAAGTATATTTGAATACGCGCTATCGTAGGTAAGCAGTAATTCTCCGACCCGCAGCCGTCTGCCGTGTGCACAGGTATGAAATTGGCGTAGCGGCGCCCTGATGAAAGACCGAACCGACCGAACACTCGTCAGCACTTTGAAATCAATCCTGCTCATTACGCCGTTCTGATCGATGACAAGTTCGTCAAAAGAATATCAATAACCGGAGGTGTGGTGAATAAAACACCTGTTTATGGAACATATGCGTCTGGCAAGATAAAGAAGAGGCTAAGCACGTCGCCAATTGTTAATGCCCACGATGTTATCGTTCGCAAGAAACCTGTTAACAAAAAACGCAGGAAACCTGAAACTCCGACAAACACACGGTTGGTGGTGATCAGACAATCCAAACGAAAACAGTAACGTCGCAAAATCATTGTCTGTTTTCCACTGAGACCAAAAAAAATCAATTTTTGACTTGAGAGAGGTCCTTACGCTTCAAGGATATCGAGCCCGAAGTCTTCTGTTATGTCATTCCAGCAATGCTTGCAGTAACTGCCATTTGTGGGATAGTGCGAATAACTTTAAATCTCGCGAGAGAGTTCGAGAATTGGTCTTGGTCAATATGGAGTCATTAACTATTCTTTATCAAAAGTAATGTTAAGTGTAAAATCAACTGTTCTACCTTTCTTTCTTTCTTCTCTTTCTTTTTTCTTCTCTTTTTTAATCCATGTGATTACGGTTTGATGCCATAATCAGAGCGTCACGCCTTTGCTGCGACTGCAACACCTGAGGCACAGTGGCATTACGAGCTTCTACTGGCACAAATTGAAGTCAGTGTGCGACATTAAAGCAGGAATGTTACGATTTAGCGACTTAAAGTGCATTTACGGCGTAACGACTTCCTGCAAAATGTCAAACATACTTTACTTGGAATCGCACTTGTGTATAGCAATTGGGTGAGAGGTGAATTTGAATTCCATGTCTTGACATGTCGTTAAGAGGTGTGGGGGCGGTAGATAGTTGTGGACATTTATTTGATGGTATTTTTTTTTCGTGACGTTGAGGATATTTTGGTATTCTCAACTCACATTGAAACACCTATGACGCACACCGCTACGTAGCTTGGTAGATAGTTCTTGTGTGTATAAAATTAAGTCAGTCGGAAAATTGTAGGGATAAGTCTTACAAAATAGAATCTATCATTTAGTTACCAGGTCGATGACCTTTTCTAACTTTTGGAGGAGACGTTTCTCTCTGTTGGTACAACGAAAAGCAATATGGTCACTGGAGCAGCCCAGTTTGCGTGTTGAGACTCAAACAAAACCTGCTCCACAAGAACGCGTTATGATCAAAATCAATTCTTCATTTTCAAAAGGGCATCGTTTCCGCTAGAGGCCAAGAGATGAGGTCGCGAGTACCCCAATCCTTTTGCCACGGGACCAGTCAGACATAAAGTATCCCCCTCTATTTGGTAGAACCACTCCTGTCCTTTGAAGGTTGATAGCGGAAATACTGAATGTCGCAGGGAGTAAGTGTGGAGCCGGCGGAAGAAAGGTTTCCAAAGTGCGCGGGTCCCAGGGTCGTTTATTTTTCGATCAAAGAATTCGCCTAACATGCTTTAAGCATAATAGGGAGGTGAATAGGGATAGATAAGGTGGAGACCGTCCGATTGGACCAGAACAAAAGGGAAAGCGGCGCCAGTTCCATCACCGCCTGTTGTATTGATTGTCGATATCGTCTGTGAAGGCTGCTTCTTCATCCGGACCGCCCCACTATTACAGGAGGGGAGTTGTAAATAACAACTTGCACTGGCCTTGAGCTGGTGAGCGGGGTCGAGTTCAAATTCCCATGGGTGTTAATTAATCATCAATTCAACACGATTCATTATTACCATCATATGCTCTTCATCACCATTCCAGATGTAGTTTATCGCGTGCTCCTTCACAGAACTTTGGGCCGATCTGCATCTTAAACGGCTCCCGTTTTATTCAGTCTATTCAGACAAAGAAGGCAGTGATGAATTGTGATGGGAGAATGTCATTTGTCCAGAAAACCGATCCTAACACCAGAAAGTTTAGATTGAACGACAAAGTACTTCATTCATCATCAAACATGTACCGTGACGAAGATGCCAACTACAATATTAACGGAGAGAGACTTTTACAATTAGTACCAGTAGCCCCAAAACTCCAATATAAGGTCAACAGCCGGATGCCTATACAATCTACTTACAAGTAATATCGAACAATGTTTTACAGAACTGTCTGAAGTGTGTGGGTAGATGTGGGTGTTTCCTCACTCTGGGTACTAAAGGTGAAGGTTAAAGCTGTCCCATAGCCTTTCAGAGATAGCGGGCGTTTATTTACAGCACAACTGATATTATCCGTGTATGAACATCACACCGGACTCCCAGATGTCTACACCAAAATTCATTCCTGCCGTATCAGAGCGACGTCGTTTGACCGACAACTCGAGACGACGCGCCAAAAGTTGGCAATAGCTCTGGATGTTTATTGAACTCGCTTTACTAATCCCCGTTATGTATGCACCACACCACCCCGGCAGAGGGACGCGTCTTGAGAGCCATTTGAATCAGGTAGAATCATGCATAACTGTCGAATTAACTGGGGGAAGGAGCAATCGTCTCCAACTACTGTAATACGTTATGTCAAGTTTACCACTTGCAGAATTAGTCCTGGTGCAGTTCGGACAATAACAGCCGTAAAGACCTGACGTTTATTTAGTACCACTCCATTCGTTTGGTTTCAAACCATACCAGTTGTGTATAGTGAAGAGAACGTCTCTTACGTTTCTACAGTAGTTCCTAAATTGATATTTGCGGTTTAGTTTTTTCTTTGTATCGGGCCATGAGGGCAGTCGAGCCCACCGTTTTCCTTTTATCTGTTGCTGGCCAAAAGCAATCAGTGACAATCTTAGGATTATACACATACACCAAATCGATATGATTCGTGCATTAATAGGATTAAAAGCAACTTGACTGACAGGGTCATATCTCGCACAACCAAACTCCGTCATCAAAGTTTTTGGCGGGAGAATGGGAGGATTTACTGCTGCTCTCTGTGATATCGGGACGATTAATTTGGCAGCAGGTGCCCTCCGGATGGCGGGGAGGTCTCTCCGTGAGCCAACAAGACGCCATTGTTGTCATCAGATGTCGATCAGGCGCGGCTATTTCCTCATTACGGAATCTAAAGGATGAACTTTTCAGTTGCTCGCAGTAATGCCCTTGTCGTTGCACGTCCGTGTAATGAATCGACGGTGACATTTCTGTCCGTTCGGGGCGACGGAGAAAGGTTGGAACTTGGCTGATGAAATATGACGGGAGATTGGCCGATGCCATTTTGATCGTCCACGTTTATGTTCTCATTTCCGTTCTGGTATTGTGCCATACTTTATAACGTCTTGGGGGACTCCAGGCTTTAATATCGTCTGTCGAGTGAGCACCGGTGCCTCGACAGGCGGGGGATATCGACCGTGTAAAATTTAAGATTCTCACAAGTCAACTGTGTCTATTTTCGTTCTAAATGTCCAAATCCTCGATTCTTTTCATCTAGTATTGATCACGGATGAACGGATTAATTTTTTCCTCATTCTGCCTCTTTTTTCCAATCCCACAAACCTAGTCAATCAATGCCAATCAGTCAGAGGCTGTGGCGATTGAGGAAAAGTTAACAACACTTTATACCTCGAGATGTTAGTAGGGCAGTTGTCATGTTGGTCATCCTCCGTTGGAAATGTTCATCGAACGCCGGAGTAATGCTGTTGCAGTTTTTTTTCCGTGTCAACCCCCCATGTACGTGTTGTAGCCCCTGGATGTAGCACTTTAACGAGCCGCATTTTTATGGACGGCACAGGTAGAGTATCAGACTAACGGAGAAGGGCGGTGAGAGGGGTTGATAGCCAAGGATGATAACTCGGGATCGCTATCGATTTTTTCATCGTTCACCTAAACAACGTTCATCTCACTACTTTTCCCCCGACACTTCAACATATCAGATCCACCTTTCTGGACAGAACATCTTGAAAGCGAATAGTTTGTAATGTGCAAGATATCGTCTACCGCGACACATTTATTCTCGTTTACGTTCTATGTTCTGCTGTTGTAATTATACATCGCCTGTAATGGCCCATCCGGTCGTTACGCCGTGTACTTACAGTTTTATAGCTAACGTTATCTTCTGCGTACCGTTAAAAATCAATTATAGCTAATATGTTTAGGCAAGGCTTACCCCGGGAGTGCAGAGGCGGAACACGGCCATGGTACAGTGGATCGGCTGTAAGAGGAGATTAACTACTGTGCATGGAAAACTCAGATTATACTCTTAATACTCTTACACCAGATTGTACTTTTCTAACCAGTGGCAAGACCAAACAATTTTAGCGTCTGTCTGGTTTTCATTTCATTGTGGTGTTTGGTGAACCGACCTATCCACTTACCATCCTTCCTGGTGAATTATACTTACAGCATTGCATTTCCCGCTTCCTCACATGTTCGCGCCATATACACCCTGTATGGACTGTATGAACATACTTATGATATTACAATTGAAGTGCTTGGTATCCGAGACCTTCACCACTGATATGTTCCTACATACATAGTGATAAGCTATCGTAAACGTGATCTCGGTCCATATGAGAAACATACGCAATCGACTCGTAAACAAATATTGAGATTTTATACAGTCGCACAATAAATGATAACGCTATTAACGATCAGGAGTAACCAGGGAATAACAAAGCACATCGATATAAACTGAACGTGCTGCTCTACACGTTCTTATGTAAAGCATTACCGCCTTCTACAGTCCAGCCGTCATTATGATTTCATATGGTTACATTAAATCAGTAATTATCATTCATCTTCATTCCGTAACCTGTATTTATCATTTGGTCTGCTATTGTTGCTGTGCATTACCAGCAGACAGATCGCAGTTTGTATAGTGCTGAACTAATAGGGCAGAGCTGTAAATGCTCTGCCTATCATCCTTGGCGGACGGAGCGATAAAGTTTATTGTTACTATTAACGTATCGGAACGGGAAAAGTATTACCAATTTAGGTATCAGTTTCAGGGTACATCTACATTCCTTCCCCGAAGCCAATAAATGGATTATGGGAAGATGGCGCTCGGCCGGGGGCGCAGTGCCGGGAGGAGATGGGATAAGGGAAGAAATCAATAAGCACAGTGCGTGGAGGAGGGGTTAGAGATGAAGGAATACTTCAGGAATGCAGCATAATACTCTGTGTGGGGGTTTATATATACCTACAGAAGGAACATGGCTGGAGGCATAGAGATGGGCGCAATTATGAAGGTCTGGAGTAAGCCTCACCAATCCATATGATTCCATGTCACGCGTAGAGTCGAAGAACCATTATCATAACCAAATACTAGTCTTCTAGTTCCGAATAGGAGGGCTTCGTCAATTCTGTGACATGTTTCTGGAACATTTTCTGATGAAACAATTAGTTCAGATAATTTCCTCATAACAACTTAAAAACGTTAGTTATCAAGAGCAAATGTAGCAAATAAACCACGTAAGAAATAAACAATATTAATGGGTTATCGATGATTGTTGAAGGGGGTAGTAGATCTTCCTACCACAATTCTCGTCGTACAGATAGACCCTGTAGGCCACCTGTTTTGTATATGGCACTGTAACTGAACTTCTTATTGCTTTTTACCAACATGTGGATAACAGCGCTTTGTCACCTCCAGGTGGGCACTGGTTATAAAAGGTTTTCATTCTTTGATGTATTCTTATAGAATACAATATAGAAAGAAAGAAAAAGAAACGTTCCAAACAGCGAAAACGATTGTGATGATGAATTCGTAGTAAATAAATCCCTTTTTGATTTCATATCAAAGCATCCCCTTTATTGACGTGACCGTATAATGGCACTAAATGTCCTTAAAGTTAGGACAATTTATGTAGATTATCTAAAAATAGAAAAGGACGTGATCATGATCTTCCGTTTCTTCCCAGGGGATGTGACAACAGATATCGCTGTGTCCTGCGCCAGGCTCCCCGGTGTGTCCGTGTACATCTGGTGTTTTACATACACCTCCTGGGCTCAGACGCGCAGGTGCCGGTTTGGGCTGTCAGCTGACGGAACAATCATGATAAATCATGTTCTGGGGAGACAAAGGGTAATTATAGAGGACGGACGTCTGTAGGACTGGAGATGCGATCACGGTTGTGGCCTGTGTTTCAGACACCGTGGGGCCGAGGGAAGGACGGTCACCTCACCAGACGTACTTAGCAGGAAGAACAAGTTACGGGAAATGCTGGCCCCAGCCCCGAACCCATCCATTTAACAATGACAGTTTCTGAATAGATAGTAACAGTAATATAATATATAGGACTGGTGCCACATCTGAGAGTGAGGGACCAGTAAACACTGTGGTTTTGTCCACGGTCATTATTGCCCTGATTGGACAGGCGCACGTGCAAAAATAAGCTTCTCTCACATCTGGAGTCACTGTCCGGCGGTTGCCCCGCCGCGGAGTAAAAATGACTCGGGGTCTTTCAGCGATTTCTTCGAGAAACCACTTGATGCCAAAGCCATGTGCGTTATATCACTGTAGCTGAACAGGCAGCAAATTCGAACAAGCAACTCTCAACAAAGATGTGGACTAGCTATCGAACACAGTCATTGTTTCATGCATCCCGCAGGCACCAGTCAATGTAAATCACATACGTACGAGTTTCGCGAATGCTGTCCTTAACGCTAGGCCCTCTATGTATCCGTTCCCTCTTGGTCTACAGTGATAACTGTACACGTCACGGTGTAGCGGATTATTAGCTTGTTGGGGGAGGGGAGCAAACCTAGCACGTATAGAGAAGATAAACTATATACGGAGACTCCCGTGACGTAATTAGGTACGTTTAACTACCAGAGATTGATGGCCAGGAACTTCCGCCATCTGCTGATTACCTTCAACAATACACTAGAATAGTACTCATTCTGAAAAGTTTTGCCCGGAGAAGAAGACTTTATTGAGTATATATAAAAAGAATAACCTGTAAATGGGCTACGGGATATTTGATTTTACGACATAAAGGTCGTATTCGTGCCGTTTAAAGGTGTCAATCGTGTTCATTGCTTTCCCGTTATATCTGCGCTACTCTTGTCTGCCAATATTACCCCCGTTTATGTATGTTGTTGCCTCTTTGATGCCATAATCTTTCATTCCTTGAAATATAAGTCCAAAATTGAGCTCTGAATGAGGGTACAGTAATCGGAAGCACACAATATTCCTGTCGATGCTGAGATGTATTTTTTTTACAGAAAGATCAATCGTGTACTGTTGATTAACGACTCTTGCGCAGAAAACTGGGTCGCCCTTTTAGGGACGGAGGGATTCTCCCTGGTGCGCACCGCCGAGCCTCCCTCCACACACCGGGCCCGTAATAACCACATTGGTATTCAGCACCTTTTATTCTTCTTTATCATCTTGAACTTTGGCAAAATCACTTTTACGACGCCGACATAAAAGGTTATTTCTCCAAAGGTTTACGGGGATGACGGTACGCAATGCCGAAATAGACCCCAAATAAATGCGGGGTGGGATCTGTTTATTTGTATTGTTCTTTGATTTGATACTGGGTCCACACTTCGAAATTAGGTACAATTTTGTGATGCTAAACTTGCAAGTTAGCAATAAAGCGTCGTAAGACACAAAGTTTTCGGTTGGGATTCAGTATAGTTTATGTCAGTTAGGGCAGAACAAAAGCAGCAAATAAGAACGTTAACGGCGACATTAACCAGCAATGAAACTACCCTTAATGAAGAAGCTACAAAATAAATCAGGAATTACAGTATCGTTCTTCTGGATCATATAATTGTGCTGCTGGTAATGGTTGCTAATCCTGCAGGGTTTGGAAAGATGAATTAAGGTCTGTCTGGCATTTTTGCGAGGCGACCGTCAACAAAGGAATGGAAAATTAAGCACGGATTTGTATTTCACCATCTTTCCCAAAAGGTTATTGGCAAAAAAGGCGTTACAAACGTCCCCTAACCCTAACCAACATTTTGATAAGAAGTGTCGTGTAGAATGTTGGTTGGCGCTCATACCTACTCTACAAGCAGAGGTTATTTTTGACGTGTTTTTAGGTGTTTTTATCGGGCTTTCTTTTTTGTACTGGTATCTGTTTTTTTCGCAAGCCAAACGGTGTAACGTATTGGATACTGCCTTGCCAATTTGATACTGTCTTACATTCACCAAAGGATCTAATCTCGTGTCATTCAGCCACTTCGGTGGCATTTAGGTGCATGACGTGCTTATCCAACACCAGCAAGATATCGAAGATATCATACCTCAGTCAGTGAAAATTACAGTTTTTGTAAGTTCCTTGGCAAACCAAATAAACAGATACAATTCAGTAGTCCATAATATTCTTTGTTTATGTTCTACTGCCATGTTGACCGTTGTTTGAATAAAGAAAGAAAGAAAGATAAACAAGGTTGTAATTAGCATAACCTATTTTAATTGATGGTCTTCTGTACCCAAATGACATATATTTTATGTGAGAAAGTCCTATCCAAGTCAACATTTTATCATTAATCATGAAAATGACTTCCACATTTACATAATCTATGCATGGTGGTGTTCACCTTTTACTAACTTACGCCTGTCATACATCTCTGTGTACGATAACTATATACCCCCAAATCATTGAAAATAATCACAATTTGAATAATGGTTTATATCATTTTTGCACGATCGTTTCCACAGTTCTGAAACCGGTATTTGCATAAGGACGTCCCCAGGGGGAACCTATCAGGTTACACAGTAATCACCTGTGCGAGGACACACTTTAAAGGACAAGGATTTAGGCGACAAATGCGTCATAAATCTAACCAAGCTGATTACCTTCAGTGGAGAGATAAGTGGACGGGTTTATTATTCAAAACCTGCAGTTTTCTCATTCTATGATTCTACTCTGGAACGGCCCACGCTGTGGTGTTCTTGCTGAGTGGGTTCACTCCGCAAGAGGCTGTTAGTGTACGACGGGTACATAAATTGTCAGAATGAGACTACGGAAAATGTCCGCAGGCTGATACAGAGCACTGGCCGCCTATGCATCAACGCAACCATATCAGAGCTCCCCGGCAGTTCCATACGCCGTCACTGCTGCCAGTAGATAGATACGATGTAGAACATGTGATTTGAGTGAAGCTGCATGCGTCGACAGCAGGCTTTAAGATTATTGGTGCTCATATGTTTCCTATCTGTACCGAGCGTACCTCACGGATCCGCTCATTTTAACCTCGTGTCTCTCGCTGTGATCGGCGATGTAAGTGCACGCACGTCAGGGGACACCAGATTTAGCGGTAGCTTATTATAGCCCCGGGCGCCACTTCTACCGCAGGTGACGTATCTTCACGTGACATCTGGGTAGTGTGGGAGATGGCACTCCTTCTTAGGAAAGGTGATTCATAGCAGCAACTGTTGGGCACTTAACTACTTCATAACTTGGTACTATTTTTACATTATGAATGTCCTTGAACAAAATTGCCCTTCGATGGCGCACTACATCAATAAAACACAAGGACCTGTTCGTCCATCTTCTGCAAGCTGGTGTCATGTTTCCGATGATCCAATGCTGCCCCTCCCCACGGGTCGAAAATGGTCCTGGTCCTAAGATGAGGCATGAAATATCACTCGTTGATGATATTGGTTATCTAAAGCAATCACAATATTCCACGTTTTTTGATACAGTAGCGAGTTTCCATGCTGTCCTCTTTGTTTTAATATCACAGTTGTACTATCGAGTACAGCTTCACAATATTCGGTGTAAAATCAGCTGTAATGAATTTTGTGCAGCTATGGAAAAAGTGTCCATTACTATGGTTCCCTCAAATACATCACTGTGTCAGCATCCCCGTTATTTGCACAAGATGCGTGCTCGATAACGTAAACGTTCTCTGACTTTTACGACACTGTCCTTGAGTTTGCCATGACCTGCAGGCGCCACTTCTATACTTCAAACCTTGCCTTCTTACCTTCTTGCGGATTAGTATTTCCACATTGTGTGTTATAACATACACCTCTAACTTTTAACACATACGTCCAATTTACTTGAAAAATTATTTCTACAAATGCCATAGATTGCATCATTACTCCATCTGTGCCGGTACCCGGGTGTGCATGGGTCAGTTATGCCCAGGACCGTTCCCTTGGGAAATTTGTTAGGCCATTCCCAGTGGGAAAGTGGATCAGTTTTGTTCGCAGAAGTTATCAAAATGAATGCGCACCATTTGCAGCGAATTGGAAGAATCGGCAAATTACCATGAAGAAATGAGCCATCTGTATCAAGTTTCGGCAGCTGAGGTCAAGGGAAGACTTTAATTTTCAATATCAGGAACATATCGAGAACGCCTGCCGTTCCTTATCCAGATGCCCCGACCCTGCACTATATCGGGACGCCATCAATTCTGCCTATTACACAAGCACTCAACGTTTTGAATTCTAAACGAAATGCTGAAATTACCCCGGTACAACAACAGAATCTTCGCAATCGGAAATACAAGTCACGGCGTTTTCTATTTCGATCAGGTTTTTCATTATTTGTCAGGCACCCGTGTTGTCGAAGTGCGCAATTTCCAAATGGCGTTTGAATAGATTGAATCGCGCCCAAGATGGACTGGCTTCACATCCTTCCATGTCCAATGACCTTATTACCACGAATGCGGACAATTTTCTACACCATTTTCTCCCGGGACAGAACGTCTCATTACGGCAAACGGGACATTAAAGTGACCTCTGGGCCACAAGACAGATGGTACTCTCCCAGGGGAGCTGGATGGCGGAGCAGTGTCGTTTAAACTTGCTCAACACACCGCAAATCCCATCTTTCCTTCATTTGACCTCTGACCTCCCACCGCTGAGATCCTGATTGCCGCCATTTTGCCGAGTGCGTCATGGGTGTTGTTAGCATGAAGTAATTACTGAAGAGCGGCATGGAGAGGGGATTAGCTCTATGGATATATGGAGCAAGGAAATGAGCTTTCAAAGTTTGATGATATGGAGAAAGCGGTGGGTGGATACGGCCCATTACTTTCTGGCATGAAAATTTGTTTTGAAAAGCGTTATTGTAGAACTACCCACGTCTTCTATGGACAGATTCATTGCACTTGCCATTGTGTTAAATCAAAATATGTGAGCTTCGTGTCATCATTAAATACCTGCTCATCACCTTGCTGTTTTACGACATATTGCATTAAGCTGAGTGCCATAACTATGGACGTACGTAATATAATTGCAAATCGTTCTGGTTATGTGTACACACAACGAAAATGAAGATAGCAATGTTAAGTGCACGGTGTATGAAAGCTGCAGTTTTTAGATTCAACCAATTGCAAGAAGAAAATTGCAAGGCCGTTTAGTATAATAGAAGAAAATGTAGAGATGCTTTCTATCAATCTAGAGAGCAAATTTACTTGGATTAACTCTTTTCTGGACCTCTGAACCACCTTGGATTAACCAAGAAGGTTTAAAAACCCATCGCATTGAATGTATTCCCCTGTCGAATACTGATTGCCTCCTCGACTAGTTAAGTTAATCCAATCCGCATATTCATTTCACACTGGACTAAAAATTGCAGCTGGCAAAAAAATTGATGACGAGCCACCTGAGTAAATTACGACTTCTCAGTATCTCCTTGCTTGTCTCTAAATACATCTAACATTTGTAACGCTTCTGGAATTCTGGAGGAGCTCCCATTTTCACAACGTATTGTTTCATTATCCCATCATCCCCTATTTGTAGAGGCAACGCCCATGTATAATGGTAATATGTGCGTGTGTGTGTGTGTGTGTGTGTGTGTGTGTGTGTGTGTGTGTGTGTGTGTGTGTGTGTGTGTGTATCAGGTTTATAAGACAAGTGTATTGCAACTTAATGCCGGATCCCAAATATCTGTTTGTTGATTATATATTATGAAAGAAGTAGTTTCGGAGTTCTGGAAGACGAAGCAATACCAAAGTGGTCTAAAGGTTACACCATACGGACAAGAAGACTGAACAGGTTAGCTACTGAATGGATTTACTCATTCAAGAAAATGATACATGGAAGATGTGATTTTTTTCGAATCCGCCTAAAAGGAGTCTCCCAACAACTTCACTGTACTTCTGATATGTTCCCTTCTGATGGTTTGCACAAACAAAAAAACGCGGTCGATGGTCCGCCATATCAATTTGACCTTTGCCCCCCAACCTTGCCCAAACAAACACCATCCAAATCGTGACTATACCCCAAACCCTCAGGAGACGCTGGGGGATCAACGGGGGCAACTTGATTGTCAGGTTTGGGAGATCTACAGGGGTCAAAGGTCTTCGCAGTCATTCGCGTTCCGTCAACACTTTGTCAACTGCAATGTCGTAAAACCAGCAAAATAAGCGAGGGCGTCAACTTTGCTGGGGTCGTTAGACACTCCTCTCTCAGGAACAATATATGATCATCCTATGAGGTATCCCATGGCCCCACGCTCCAAAGGTGCAGTCCTTTTTTGAGAATCATTATCATCTCCCCCCCCCCCCCCCCCGCATCGTCAAGCATTCTGCACACGGAAATGAACATCAGCCAAGGAATTTTGGGGAAATCGATAGACGGCTAAAAGTAACCGCCAAAATCAGTTACGGTACCTTGATTGAAGCAATGTTGAGTACTTTATTTCGATCTTTCTTGCCAAGAATCGGGAAGCAGTATGAATTGGTATCAATTTCTGCGACGAGCCAGTGTAAACTGTTATCACAAAATTCCACCCTGCAAATTGTCCTCGAGCGGTATAAACACATACGATTAAAGATGGCTAAGATAATTTCTTCCTGATAGATTCGCTGTGTGCACTCTTGTTACATGTTTTGAAGGTATAGCCAAACTTTTCTGTTTTCACCCTATTGACCACAATGTCCCCTGCACGTTCAATAATGTAGACAATTGGTTATCGGCACAGAACGGGACGATATAAAATGCAATTTCACATGGCTGATGGGATCGTTGAATATTGCATATTAAACGCCTGGCAATCAGGGAGAAACTCTTATTTGCTTTATCTGATCGTAATCCGAGCACTTATCTTGAAATCATAACGTATTCACCGAAGAATGGTGAGACGTGACGAAAATAAGGAGCCGAAATGATGATGCTTACGTTACAGGTTTACCGATATTACTTGTTTACCATGTCAACTTTTGATTGTGCCAACGGTAGATTTTGCAAGGCAGGTATGTGTACATAATTAACAACTGTTTTTATAGCTTGGTGAAAATATACACTATAATACGCTCTGCATCCCATGAGTGGGTATTTCCAAGTGATTTACAACGTATTTTCTAGAAGCAGTTTAACATGAAAAACGCCGTCTCCAGCGATAAATCCTCGTAAAACGTGTAAATAAGTGACCCAGGATTAAAACGCCTCACCTGTATAAAGACATACAAAGGACATTGTAAACGTGCACGTGTGCAAAGTTACGGTCAACGGTCTCTTGTAATAGCGAGGAAATATATATACGAAGTTTTTCGGTGGTTCTCTTAATATAAGGGCGCATTATTTATAACAGATTGCGCTAATGCATTGGTAATGGTAAAACTTCCTCCCAAAGTCATCCCGGCATATGCCGGCATACATTATGTATTCAGATATACTCTCTCAGGAACAATATATGATCATCCTATGAGGTATCCCATGGCCCCACGCTCCAAAGGTGCAGTCCTTTTTTGAGAATCATTATCATCTCCCCCCCCCCCCCGCATCGTCAAGCATTCTGCACACGGAAATGAACATCAGCCAAGGAATTTTGGGGAAATCGATAGACGGCTAAAAGTAACCGCCAAAATCAGTTACGGTACCTTGATTGAAGCAATGTTGAGTACTTTATTTCGATCTTTCTTGCCAAGAATCGGGAAGCAGTATGAATTGGTATCAATTTCTGCGACGAGCCAGTGTAAACTGTTATCACAAAATTCCACCCTGCAAATTGTCCTCGAGCGGTATAAACACATACGATTAAAGATGGCTAAGATAATTTCTTCCTGATAGATTCGCTGTGTGCACTCTTGTTACATGTTTTGAAGGTATAGCCAAACTTTTCTGTTTTCACCCTATTGACCGCATTATTTATAACAGATTGCGCTAATGCATTGGTAATGGTAAAACTTCCTCCCAAAGTCATCCCGGCATATGCCGGCATACATTATGTATTCAGATATACTGTTACCCAGGGTCAAGTTCTTTCTCCCGAAGACGTTTCTCTGATCCTAAAGAATGTCTGCAGTATTCATTTCCCCCGATCATGCAAGAAGAACTGCTCATGCGTGGGATCGAAAAGGAAGCCCAAAGGCGCTCCCCTGAAATTCCTCAGCTGCAGCTGAGAGGGCAATATGACGCTCACATATCGGCAAATTGCTATTTAATGCGTCTGTTGAAATAATCCCAACAGGAAGGGCGTGGTGGGAAAGCGGGTTTATCGTATTTACCACAACACAGGTGGTGTTAAACAGGGCAGGGTGCAAGGCCGTTCTAAAGATGGATCAGATTCACGTTCATCCCACTGAAATCCGTGTAATACATGATCTGTACACATGCATCCTGATCGCCAAGTACGTGTACAGCAAGCGCACGCACAAGATAACCTTGTAGAACACGATTGGAGTGATATTCACGCAATCGTCTTGTGGTGGCCGAAATGCTATCTATATTCAAAACAGAGCTCTTGCGGTTTTCCGTGATGTTAAGATACAGTTTGCCCCCCATCCGAGCGATTAGCCTGCTTTAGGTGGTATTCTATCAGTCAAATCGCTCCTCTTAAATTCCCACTGTGCTTACAGCGTTAGCATATAACAGACCTGGTTGGTTTTTGAGCTGTGGTTTCGTATTATTTGCCAGATTCAACTAAAATGTCTTGAGGCTCCTGACGATACAGTTACAGTTACCGGCTTAAGAGGGCCATACTCTAATGAGATTTGGTTGCTTGATTCCTTTTGAAATTAACGCTTACAATGGCGAGGTTCTCCGAGGATTGCCTTCCCACAAGGAGACGCTCTCAGGCAATGATTAGTGACGCTTTAAGATTCCAATCATGCACGTAATCTGTAGTGTTATAAACTTGAAGGAAGATCGGATGAACTCTCCTGGAAAGTTGTCGTTCAGTCACAGAACAATACTTCTGAACTTTGGGTTTTATCGTTGGCGTTGCCATATGATTACTTAGCGGTTCGAATATTGCAAGACGTCGATTGGGGTATGCACTAAGGTCTACCTTGTGGTACATAAAATAGATCGCACAGCTGAATAAAAACGATTTTTGTCTGCATCATCATTCCAATCCCTAATAGGCCTGTTCTAGATATTGACCAACGTGATATTTACTCTCTTCCGTCATCACGGCTCAATAGCAATACGCCGGCTTATGCGTAAAAAGGTAGTAAAAGTATTATACTTTCCATATTTACCAATATAACAAGTACAATAATGAATTTGTTGTAATGTGATGGCCATTGCGAACCATATAAGATTGTCACCGGTGTTTGTATTTCACTACTGGAGGTTACAAGACGGCTTACACTGTTTCTAGGTTCACCAGACGTATATTGGCATGCACCTGCCATGCAGGCAGACATCCCTACAACATTATACCGCCTTTCCTCTTATTCCTCCCTGGACATTCCCCCCCGCTCACGGCAAACTTGACTCCATTTGAATTCTCCTCTTGTTTGCGGTTATTAGACCCAAATTGAGCAGCCGTTGACTTAGTTATCCTTTCCCATTCGGATGGCTAAGTCATTGATTCCATCATTCACCCTACTTCAAGAGGAGGGGGCGCATAGACATTCTTCTATAAGAATTCTGAAAAGGTCAGAAAGGTCGTGCGCAGGTTATCGGCAAAGTTTAGGAATGTATATCCTCCTCAGATTTGTACTTTCTCAGGCGTGCGCTAAACCCGCGCCTGCAGCAGTGCTGTGGAGACGGGTATGGCCGTGTGGGGGCTGCCGGCTGCGCCAGTCTTGCAATGCCCATTTAATTTCCCTGTCGTTCGCTGACAGCACGTACGTCCAATATTGTCATTGACAATTAAGGTGGACGCGTGCATGTTCGTTCTGCAGAAATCAATACGGAGACCGGCACCATATGGCCGCTCATTTCAACGTCATTTATGGAAAGACCCTCTCGAGACCCAAACACCATATACCCTGCATTCCGGTGGTATGATTAAAGTGGACCAAAAGACGCACTTGTGCGAAGAGACCTGTCTATTTCCGCTACAATCGACTTTTATGTGGCCAAATCACACCCGTTGGCTAGCGCACCCCGTACGTTTGATACAACAAATCGATCATTAGCGGGCGCACCACCGCCTCTGTAGAAACGTAACCACAGTCCGAGGTAGTATTTCACACCGTCTATAGTACCCGAGTGTAGAATTTACCAATCTCAGATTCAACCGAGATGGCTTCTGCGTGCAGAGACCGTGGCTTGCTCAAGACATTAAGGTCTCCTTGAAAGGCAGGTCACATATCCATGTTTAACGCCGGTAAACCCTCCTCTCGAGCGGGTCTCAGATGTGTGCCGTCCCAGTTACGCTGCGCATGAAACGGCCTACGTGAAGAAACAATATGTGACACCATTGAGTAAAAACATGATGACTCTTCTCGGTTGGTCGCTCCGAAGACTTCAAAAGGAATCCCTTATTACTTTCTGTGATCATTTTGACGGTACGGGTGTCGATTATGTTGAAGGGAAGTGGAGCATCACACCGTGCTTCGCTGAGCGGCACGACCATATTCCGAAAACCTCGTGATACGTGCCGGCGGTCATGTTCTGTATGCGTCGCCGCTGATACGACTTATATCATCCTTGACTTTTGCAGAAGAAAAAAGATGAATTATTTTTTGTTTCCTGGTGGGAACATCCTTGTCATGTACACATTCCCTCTGAGCAGAATTAGCGGGGAGGATATTGGTTGTTTGCAGATCATATGTACGTGGCAATTTAAAACAATATTGCTGACGTAGATGCAATTTACACTGTATTAAATGGTATATTTGTAATCAACGTTTGTTTAGCTGAGGGTAATTCTAAAAGTAATTTAGAGGAAGGTAATTTAAGCACTTGACATACAGAGTTAAGTAGGGGAAAAGTTATTGTTATAAAGTTTGAAAATGAGAAATTGGGTGCTGCGTCTTTTCCGTTATAAGCACTTTTAAGCGCCAACTTTGAAGTACAAAATGACGGTTTTTTTTTCATTGAACGTTGGAAGAAGTGGTTTCAATTGTGACCTCCGGCCTGAACAAAAACCTGCAAGTTTATCCTATAGCAGCATCGAAGGCGTTTCTTATGACTGGAATCACAGACACATTGCCGACTTCATAGTGACAGGTCATTAGTTTCCATTTCCTTGATGTGGGGTATATTAACATCGTCGCATGGAGATTACAAGAGCAAAGAATTACATAATAATTTCAAACGGGGAGTTAGGGGCACAGCAGAATAGGTCGTATTTCGCCATTATTAATGGAACATTCCCCGGATATACAGTAGTTCTGTGAACTGGGCAGATTGACATCACATAAGAGGAAACGGGTGCTACAGGAGAAGGTGGGGGTGCATCACCTGTCGTGGGATTTATGAGCCTTTGTTTTGACTGTAGTGCTACATTCTCGACCTGTTTGTACATCCTCAACAAATGAGAAGAATGCCACCAAAATAAAGATGGTTCTAGATGGTTAACTGCCTTTAATACTTTTATGACACCTGTAGATTTCCCACAAGATCGCACTGTTGATATTTCATTAAGCAGACAGGAGTGTTCAACACGTTGTGACGTGTGATTACTCTGACACGATGATGCGTCGGTATTTCTATATTGGAATGCCACGGCCTTTAACAACTTCAAAGCATCTAACAAACAATTGAGGATAGCGATAAAAAATTGTTCATAAAGAGATATGACAGGAAGGTGCCCTGGGGTTGTTTGATGTCTGGAAAGTCCTTAGAAGTAGGACCTGTCCTTGGTGCTGAAACCAGAGCATTACTGTCCTGGCCAATCACAAGTTGCCGTTTCAGCCGACCAATAGCGGACTTTGAACTTGTAGAGCTAGCCAAGTTCACAAAAGAAACTTGACGACTTCGATATAGTGACAAATTTGATACCATAGATTCTAATTTCTCTCTCATAATTGAAGAATTGGGATGCCTTCACATGATTGCGCTGACATGTAAACACCCGTGCTGAAGGTAATATCAGGTTGGATCCAGGATAAGCTTTTCCAGGGTGTAATCTCCCTGCTTCTCCACCCACGGTCTTTGCAGATATCCCATCATCCCACCGAACGGCACGTTACGTGTGAGACAAACGTGATGTTATATAACCACCGGGGCACCTGTGTCGTTCGTCTCAGTCTTCTCCAGCTTCACGCTAACGCGTTTTAACCGAACCGTTCGGAACTTTGTGCCACAAGAGTATAAAGTTGTCAAAGTGAGACAGTAATTCATATATCATATGGTTTAACACAGATATGTTGGACCTTCCGTGGATATCTTCGTACGTGTTATAAAGCGTGCCCTTGCCAGTGGATTATTTTGCTGCAAAAGGCTTGAACAGACGGCCTTGTAGTGGAAATGTTCCTTTTTCGGCAATGTCTATTGTGCATTTGGTACAATCAACGAATGCACACGTGAGTGATGACTGCTTCCCGTTCCTTGACAGCCTTAAGAAGCCTGTTCTGGGCGCGCCTGGACATCCCAACAAAATTGCTACGCACGGCATCTTTTGGAAGATCCACCCGGAGGCGGTGGATAAAAGGTTTTTGACGCATGAAGGACTTTACGGACACTTCTGTGCGCTGAGCTGTGCTCAATAGCCGCCGACGCACCTCCTGTATGTAAATCATCCTCCGCGCAAATCCGTGAACTTTGAACAAAGTGCATAGCTGTCCACCTGGCTAAGCGGCGGAAACATTAAAGTGGCTGAAACAATTCATTCGTACATTACTTGAAGCACCTTTAAAGCAACACAGATAATGACATGCTGGCTTGGCCTTTGGCGCAGTTTATGGTTCATCCTAACTCATTGTTTAGTTTAAAATGGAAACAAGTTCGAACGTATTACTTCCCATTTTGTGCCACAGCAAGTCTAGTTTATCAGCGAGATATGCATAGGCGTGCTAGTCGTAAGGATGAATAAGAGTATGTCACAAAGAAGAGAAACAAAGATGAGAGTGAGGCTTTTGCATGGTTTCATGGAAGACCGATTCATGACGTACTATTGCTACATCTATATGGGTATGTAATTCCCTGGAGTTATTCATTACAAGAATGTCTCTTTGTTACTTAAAAATGCTAATTCATACCCGATCTATTATATCTTATGATAGTAAATCGTCACGAGAAGGCTAGATGAAATTACATTTACTGAATATTCCATATATATGCAAACAGGAACGCGGATTGGTTTTTGCCTTCAAGTCATCTTTTCAGTGAACACTGGATTTCCATAATGAGCCAAAAACGGGTGTGGTTTTCTCTGTACTTAGCTTATTCTTTGTTCATGTTACTATCAATAGCAACCTGAGCGGGATTAGCGGAGGGCACATGGAAGGCTTTTACAATTCAATGCAGATCCATCATCGCGGTACCCGATCATCCATCTCGCCAATCTCCACCTGTCCATGGGCAGCTTCATATCAGCAGCTCGCACCTACAAATGTGAGGTCAAACTTGCCAAACACATTTCTGCTGCAGCAAGTGGGTCAAAATAACTGTACTCTGCTTTCATGGACAAAGACGTTCTGCTAAGTGCGTATAAACCGTGCGTCCGGTGTGCGTGACCTCTGCGTATCCACGGTTGCGGTCAGCGTTCTGTATAAATGCTTGTCATACATCATTTGACTTGCTGGTTCCTGTAAAAACGCGGGCGTGTCTTGTGAATTATCCGTACTGGGCAAAGACTTTCTAACAATGAAACCTTGCTTTCTTTCATCATTTGATACCCATCGGTCGTCATGTGGCCTTGACTGAGATAGAAATGTACAGAGTGTGACACTGGGGTCAGCCTGTCACTCGCCTTGAGCTGTTACCGGGGACCTAAAGTGTATCATTAAGAAATGTGCACGGCGCATGCGCGTTACAGAGTATAGGGCACACATTGTAATAGAAGACTTGGTGGTTTCTTGTGAAGATATGCGTGAGGGAGAAATCAATAACAACAAGATGCACCCATGTATCTCCTTCTTCAGGTAGCGATAATGTGTCGCGTGTGCAATTTGGCTAAGATAGACATGACTGACCACTATTACTCCAATATGGGTTGCTGGAATTTAACATAAACAAAAATCGGAAAATGCTAAAAGTTAAGAAGAATTGTCATTTTTGCACATCTAATAATCACTTTAAAATGTAGCTATAGCGGTTCGAACAATCCATTGCCTTTCATGCAGGGCACGTTTTTATTCGCCAGTGCAGAAACGTCGCCTGGCTGCGCTTAGCATGTACATTTGTACTCTAGTCGCTTTCTTGAACGTGCAGCTGCGCTATTACGATGCGTTAACCGGTTCAACATGTTCGATAGCATCAAACGCAGACATAGCAATGGGCTATGGAGCTTTTCCATACATTGAGGAAAGCCCATCGTGTCAATTCTTATCCCGTTCTTCTCTGGAATGTCAGACGTATTTGTGGGGAACTGTTGAAAATATCTGACAGAAACTTGACCCTCACATTGCGCTGACTGGGTACAAACGGTCGTTTATAGTGCTCTCAAAGCCTGGATCTGCCTCCGACGTACATTTTATTTTGAACTACAGGTTTGCTTCAACAGAACTGAGCTCTTGGGCGCCAGGGGGCATCAGGAAACGCGATCAGTCTTAAGGCGGAGCGATCCTTCCGTGAAATTATTGATGGCGCTTTAATCATCTCGTACGTCTAGGATCTACAAGGGCGTGGCATTTCGGAAGAATGTGCGCGGAGATAATCTGAACTTTGCCGTGTCTCTCAGTCAATCAGGCCGACGTCATGGGAACCGCGGCGTTTATTTCCTCTTTACGCGTTTTTCTGTGATCTTTATTGTGCTCGGTAATGACCTAGTCGTGTGGATAACAATACAGCCGGAGATAGGTATTGCATATTTGACCTTCGGGTCAATATGCTAATAGAAAGGGTCTCTATTGGAATTCAGACAGAGCCGCGCGGCGTGGAGGGGATACAGTACTTGAATGCCGACACGCTGAATCCATGACCCTGCTGGGTTGATGCCTGAACCGATTGCATTGATTCCATTGTATCGATTAAAACGTTAATTAATAACATGATGATGTATCCTCGCTCTTAGGGAGGCTATCGGTGTCACGGTGAGCCGGGCGAGGAGAGGGATCCATTCATGCCCGTTTTCTAAAGGAAATGTGAGAAATTACATTTATCAACAGAAACAGGTATTGAATATAATGTAGAGACTCCTAAATCAACTTACACATTATCATAATATAGCTCACTGACGTACTTAAACGATGGATACGGCTAGAAATCACAGAAAATCGCGTCGTATGAAGTTTTGTCGACTATGTGCTATTTCTTTTGATCAATCATTTGATAATGAAGTGTTGCCATTAATCAATGCAAACCTTAGTGAACGCAGATAATTTATTATAGAATAGCCTGGTAACTCATTTTCAGGTCACTTGCTGGCAAGTTGGCTTCCCTAAAAACGGTGTGATAGTCTGGAAATACGTTTTTCTCAAATGTCTAAAAAGTAAGGGATAAACGGAAAATGTGACCGACACGGCCCTGATCTTCAAACCTGTGATGTGTATAAGCATAGAGCGTTGTTCTGTTCTACAGTCAATTTCAACAGCACTTTAACGCATATATCACATTGAAGGTTGCTAGACAATAGAGGTCATACGTAATAACCGCACGGCACCGCAAACCCGTTTATGACGTCATATTTGTTCAACGTGTAGCAACATTACATCCCAACAATAGGATTGTGGTCTAAATACATTACTTGTGAAAGTGTAATCCGTAATCTATTCAACTCGGGAGCTTACTTTTACGGCGTTTTATGACCTTTTAATCCTTGCTGTTAAACAACCCCATGAAAATGTCAAGTTTATTTATGTGCGAATATCATTCATGATATGTTGATTTGTTCTGGCCCAAAATTTATGTTATTTCCGTAATGTGGCTGTTGCTTATAAAAGTTAAGTACCCAAAGGTGCGGCGAAGGTTTTGGTACGAGAGGTGATACCATCAGCGATGGACGTCTTCGCAATGAAATATGCAGCTCCCCCCAGAGTAATATCTCTCCTGGCGCTTCCAGGGGCGTGACGGTCATTGGATCCGACTTTGACGAGGAGCCGGAAAAACAGCAGCCCGACACAAACGTGAGTGATTAACGGGATAGCCTATCCTCATCGGGCAAAATTAATTAGAACCTTAGTAATCTTGTCAAATCATTATCGGTGGCGGTACCGGTGTGACTATCTTGGTTGTCCCACAGGGGGAATATGTCACGCTGATTAAGAGAACGACAGTACCAATTTCCCGCTCACCTACCTTACGTGTGAGCTGACCTTTCTTCCGCAAGCTGTATGGCAGACGTTGCCAGAACAGAGCAGGAGACTCAGGCTGCTTGTTTCCACTGCTCAGATACACTGGAGAAACTTCGTTAAGACTTTCACAACTGCAATGAATGAATTACAATCGCTTTTCACCAGTAGATCGGATTATAAACGTTTTTGAACACGTTTGTTGCACTTTTATCTTACTCCACTCTACCGCAGCTGGCTGAAGTTAGGCGAGAAAAGTCCCCAAGACAAAACGTTCTATAGAAGTTTAACGAGCATAGCCTTCCAGGGAAGCTCCTCGCAAATTGGCAATACCACGCCATGGCAACAATTAAAGGGGACTAAAACCTTCCCAACAAGAGCTTAACACAAATCCTAACCCTCAAGGCCGATAGCAAGGTTCAGGTATTGAGAGTTTAGGTGGCAGTTATTTCGCCATCGTACTTCTATATTGTGAACATTTGAAGATTACCAGTGACACCTTATCATGTTCAAAGGTGCATCTCAAGTCACTCGCCGTTGGCACTGCTGTTTTTAGCTGTTGCCGCTATTTGTTCACAAAGCCTATTGATCCTGTTAATCGTTACATTTTTGCATTTTTCACTTGAACTTCAAAGAATCCATAAAGAGTTGGCAACCACTATATATTTATTTGAACTTTTATATAGCGAGTCATCATGATATGTGAAAAGTCTACCATCAGCCTTGACAGTCGCATATGACGGGAAAGACATGTGGCCCCTGGTAACTGCAAAATGATTAGATCCAGAACTTAGAAAAGACATTTTCTAATCTAAATGTCTTTGACTATCATAATAGAATGGATTTTCCTACGCAAGGAAATATGTTCTGGTGACGTCATACCTTTCCTTTAACATTTCGCAGCGCCTTGCCATGAGTAATCCCGTTATGGATAAGACGCCTGCATGAATTTGTCTAGTTGTAGTGGAGAAAATTGCTTTCTCTTGTAATATTATTGCCATTATATCCTAGGTGAGTCCCTGCGACGTAGGAAGTCCTGGCTACGAGGGAAAGGATATGAATTACTTCTATTAAATTGTCACTTTATTGAAAGGTGCGCGCTCCGAAAGGATTAGGGGATTCCTTGGGGCGATCCCCAAAATGCAAACTTGCAGGAAAGTGCCGTTTACTGTGAGACACATCGGCTCCATAAGTCTCAGTGACCGTGCATAGGGTGTGTGTTCTAAGCGCCTAGGATGGAATGCCAATACAAAGAATTGAGTCTAAGACGCCTAACTGTAAAAGGCATGGAGGTGATTGAGCTTACTAGACTCACAGGCGACAGCGAGGTTATGGCATCGACTACAGACCGGTTTACTACCGGAATGGGGTATTTCGCTATCAATAAATTGAAAGCGCCTTGACAAAAAAGCCAGTTTTTCGATTATGGTTTCTTATACAGTTTTTCATCAAAATAGATTGCAAAAACTGGCGTTTTACAGTTAAGTAATGTGCACGATTCCAGATTTATTGCCATTGCTCATTACACGTGACAAACCTCTGGTGGCTATAGCTCTATACAGCGTGATATGTAGAATAACTTCTCATCAAGTGCCATTTATGCTGTACAGTGAAATATGTACACTAATAACTTTTGATATCATAAACCATCTTTAACTTCAAAACAACTCCGCCGTATTTACGGGACCGGTTCAATACCTCTAAACATAGACAACTCCTTGTTAATTTCAGTCTGCATTCGAAAGATGAAAACAAATTGTAATTGATCTGAAATGACCACATGTCTGCCGCTCTAGTAGTGGAGTAAAAATTATTCTCATTATGGCTTCTTTCCAAGGCGACGTCCGTTTGATCAAAAGAAATTGTCCAGTTAGAAACCCGGCACCGTCACATAATACGCGTGCCCTTCACTAACAGATATGCATTTGTCTGTCACCGTGTTAGTGTTGTAAGCTTCCTTTTTACGTTCTGAACTTTTAAACGGTGTCCCTACCAACGCTGATCTTATTACAAGGATGGAAAATAGCAATCAAATATTGATACTTTACAAGACGTGGCCAAATGTGTTCTCCGTCGAATGGACAAAAGTTGGAAGTAATTTAGAACACACTGTTCTGAGCCATATTTTAGAACACGAAACAAAATTATGGATTGAAAGCTGGAGAATTTAAAAAAAATGCTTTTTCAATCATGGAAGATTTTCAAAGATACATCCATGTACGTCCTTCCAACTTTTGTCACAATTCAGACTGCGATTTTAAGTGTTTCAAAATCAATTCACTTTATCGTTGATGCTCGGATTATAATAAATACAAACCTAATGCCAAAATAGCCGCCCTGAGCGAAACAACTGGAAAGGAATTGTCCCGTAGAACTGGTATATACCGCCCAGCAATTACGATACAAGAGGAAATTGCAGAGCTGAAGATTGCCAAGTTGTTAAGGTTGATTTAAAAGTGACGCAGCCATGATGGGGCTTCATTAACTGTTGCAAGCAGTCCTGTGGAAAGTGGTCTATCTGCCGGGAATAGAGGACTAGAAATAAACGATTCCATCAAATTGAGTTTCTTCTGCGTTTCCGAATTTTTCTAAACATCTACCATCGGCGAGAGAGATTTATTGGGCTCATTCTGACGAATGACTGGGGTCGATGGCAGTATACTTTATTCATCCCACTCCTCTGACCTCTCGGTAACGCCGGTGTGCCTCCGGGGGGCTCCGGGGAGCCGCAGTGCTCGGGCTGGAGCCGGCTGCTGCGGCCGAAGAGGACCCCGAGTCAGACCTCTGTTAAGATAAAGACTCCGATGAACAGTAGGTTTGGTGCACTGATTGCTTTGCTTCCAGGTGAGACCGCCATGCACAGGGAGGCCAGTCGTATCAAGAAAAGCCTCGGGGCCCCTGCGCTCCTACCCCGCGGCGCCGGCAACGCACCAGTGGTAATAAGTACGTGAATGCCATGAGACTCGCTTCATTAATGAAGTCCAATACAGGATGCCAGGGCTGTGGCATTTGTATGACGAGAGGGTTTCTGTGCATCGCCTTGTAAGTTGGATTTCATATCACAAACGATCTGAATCATTAAAACTAAAAATTGCTTTATCCTTAAACGGTGGGATGGCTCAGTCGAGGCGTTTTACTGCAAAGTGGGGTTCCGTGTCTGAATTATGAACGTTACGCCGAGCAAGTTTCAAGACGATATTTGACGTTAAACCTGTCGCTGTAAGATGGTCATGAGAAAAGAGGCTGAAATTGACAAAGCGTAGGTCAAAGTGATTAGCAAAGATATAACACGGTCGTGCGGCCACATCAAGTTCGGTCACGTACCGCTCACGGCGGGACATTAGTTTTTATTGATAGCTCTGTTAATTTAGGGGCCAACTAAATGAAAAATCTTGAACTTTCTTTCCGAAAAATCGATTGAAGTAGAAGAAGTGCATACAGGTTATTAATCTGGGCTTGAGTGGCGCCGTTTGAAGGATTTCATGGAAATTGTTGGGCTCTAGCTTGCGCAGTGGTATTGGAAGATGTGTGCTTTTGATAATTTGTACAGTATCTTAGTGTCAATTTCATAGGGATTTGCTTCTGTGTCCGATAAGACAACGCTTATTGCTGCTTACAAAATGCTTCATTGCTTGTTATTTTTGTCGAATTTGGGGATCACGGGATATTTCTATCTGGGAAAATTTGTTTCCAGCAATCAATAAGGTATCAAGCATGATGGAATGTGATAAGTCTCGTTTCTGAAAAAAATCCATCTCAATTTAGTTGAGCCCCTGGACGATTGCGAAAATCTCGGCACGGGCGACAGCCTGTCTCCCTACAAGGTGACATTGTCGGTTCCAAGCTATCGCAACCGACAATTGCCTTTGTGGTTGGTTGAATTCCCCCGCGCTTTTGCGGCAGAATTCATAATCCTCTTCCGTCACAAATGAAATAAAGGATATCTCCCGAAAGAAAATCCCTTACCTGTGAGACGCTGATAAGGAGAGAGAGTAGGCAGAGGTGGCAGCGCCAGAAATTTTATCTCATATTTTCCGGCTGAGTAATGTTCGATTTTGGGCTCAATCCCTCTTCACTGTACACTACATACAAAGGTCTTTCAAGAAATTTGATGAAGACTTTTTTTTAATCCACGAAAGAATGGAAACGTAACGTGAGATATGTGGTTCAATGATATTTTTTGTCGGCTCAAGTTGTTTGGAAGAAGCAGATGCGACTTGGAATGGATAGCTCTCAAGCCGTCTTTCATCTATATTTCATTACGAACACGTATAAAGTTTTGATATTCAGTCGGATAAATAAAAGTCTTATGCGGTAATGGCACTCTCTTTAACTGCATGTGCGGCAATACATTTAGGCCGGCATGAAATGTCCTACATGACAAGGACCAGCGTGGCAAAGTTTCCAGCTCTCATTTGCATTTTCCACTTACGCCTATGGTGTTCCGACCCCGTGAACCAGAAAACTCTACGCAAATAAAAGCTTTGCCCGACCATCGACAGCTCAATTTGTCAACGTCGACGTACCTAGGTTTTTCTTTAACCTCGGAGGTCTCCAATACGAAATCCTATCTTCTAATGCTTGTTTTGTATTCTGGTCACCCCGCAAAAGCGTCGGCGTAACTCGGCACGTGAAGGAATGAACCCCCACAAACAACTCTAAATACAAAAATAGACGACTCTGCTGCAACTTCGAAGAGAAGTGGTTTGATTTGCTTTTCCGTTTCACAGCTGGAGGGCAGAGTGGGAGGAAGGGTTCCCTACTGCCGTTAGAAGGGTGACGGACACACTGGGATGTACGGTGAGTGGCATAATGTTTGTGTGATTGGTGTCAGTTGTAGCATACAATTCAGAGTTGTGGTTGTCCGTGTTTAAGAAAAAAGTGACAAATTGTCTCCGCATTACAGCAAATGAGGATAGAGACGGATAGAGACTGGATATAACCGACATAAACAGGACGGATGCCTGGAAAGGTTCCATACTGGGACACATCAGATAAGACAGACAAGTTATACATACGTGTAAATATATTTGTAAGAAAGAGAATATAGACGGATTCTTCTCTTCCCGGCTCATATCGTGAAAAGAGAGGTCTTTCTCTACATGACAGCAGATATGCCAGGTATGTATCCGCTTATCTTCACTTCAGACGTTTACCAGAAAATACCTCTAATGACTTAATGCCGTTTTTAGCGATGCAATCTTGTTTTTCACCAAATGTGAGCGTTTCATCGAGTCAACTGTTTCACCATTGCCTAATGACTGGGGGTTCTATTGTTTGTTGAGTGCTTTTAGTGCTGAGGACTGACACAATCCATCTGTACGATTAATGGACAGGAGATAGACCGATACTTACCCAGAGTACCGTTAGCGCATGAATGTTCGATTATAGGTATTTTGCCGCATGATGTCTAAAAGTGACAAACGAATAGCACGATTGGAATCTACTACCAAGACTCCATGGAGTGCGATGTAATGTTTTCGCTGATGATGTACGAGCACAGGAGATGACTTTTCAGTCGAGTGCGCACTATACCATATTTGACATATAGGGGAAGGAGAATCCCGGTGAAATCTTACGCCCTGAGGGCTTCCCACAGACGCACTTCATAATTAACCCTGCCAGATGGAACATGACACCATTGTCTTTCGTTAGTGTACCCTTCACAGTTTGCAATTTGGTGCTGGTTGGCTGACAGCTTCGCCCGTTCTGTGCCAGCGGTCTTGTTTTGTCATTTAGTTGCGCTAGAAGTGTCTGCTTTCGCTCCGCAGCACCGAATGGCAAAGTGCCTTAAATGTCGGCGGGGACAATGGCGTGAAATTTCAGAACATAATGGTGGAGGCCCGCCGTCTTCACACGACGGTGACTCTGGGGCGCTGTCCCTGGTGCTGAAACCATAGCCGTTGAAAAATTGTCCGTCCCTTGCTGGTGCGACAACAATATCCTTGGAAGATTTGTGAAGCGCGTTAGATGTAATTCCCATAAAACCAGTAACCATCATTCTCTCACAGTATTTGGTGAGTTCCCATCAAAAAAGCCCGCTATAGGCACGAACACTTTCATTGAAAGGCGTCAAAACAAAATGTGCTTCATGGTGCATGATGCATATGGGATAACAGAGGCTTCTGATACGACGGGATGTCTATCGGAGACAAGCCAACGCCTGGAGTTATACTATGAATTACATGTCTGGTTCATTTGTGCGTAGTCAACCATGCATGTTAGTACCAAGAGGTAAACTGTTTGATCTGTCACCATTTCTGTATTCCATGAAAGAATGACTTGACATTTCTCACGCGTAATCACCGGTGTTGCCATTTCGAATGATGCCCCGTCGAGTCATCTGTGGTACGATCCGTCCTGTTTTGTACTGAAGCAGATAAAGGCCAAATGTCACTATAAAGTGAGAAACATAAGGTATCCCTGTGTGTTTCTGGTAGAAATGTGTGAACGTACGGGACAATTATTACTTACAACAATTACCTTCATAGAAACACACTCTCTTTCCCTCCAACTCAGTCAAAACCACTCAACTCAACTCAACTCTTTCCACCATTCTTCTGTATATATATCGCAATGTATGCTTAAAAGTCAGAACTTGCAGTGAGGATGTTACTGTAAGATAACCACGCCAAATCGTTAATTTTAAGTAGACAAAACTAACTATAATGATCATCATATGGCGGTTTGCATGTTATAATCAGTGTCACAAGCATGTTGCTTTAGCCCATTTCGAAATGAAAATACACGTAATATACTTGAGTATAGAATATCCAGCTACTGTTTCGGTACCTGTAGTAGAGCATTCTGCTATGGAAAGTTGGACAAATCCATGCTCTATCTTTACAACTGAATCTCAGATAAGAACTGCGAAGCTGGGAAGTTTTAGTTTGATGGCTTGTCCCAGTAGAATGTTAGTAGAGGGTACGTAATGGCAAAGACTAATGACCTGCAGTTCCTCCGGGACCATTTTTGCTCATCAGTCCCGTCGTGGCGGCCCAGACCACTTTTGGCTTCGGCCCTTCAGATGGATGTATTGTTCCCCCATGAACTTGTTGTCCACCATTCACTCTAAAATCCATGTTGTGATCGGTAGCTGGGGAACTGCACCGTGCTATTCCAGCAAGAAAAGTATCACTATTTAGTAGTGTTACCATTCATCAAACGTCTCTTGTGGATGCAAGAGGAAGTTAGGTTTCCGAGGACATGCTGTGCTTTTATACCAAAAACCTTCAAATTCTGCTGAGACAAGGCAGATGTATTCATGCTGAATCTTAACGAGTAATTTGTCCCCTACCCTTACCAAATAGCAATTTTTACGATGCCGTCTCTTGGCATAGACAAACCTAAAACCGTTATGGTCGGGCCAAAATGAAGAATTCTGTTCTGGTAAACCTTGATTTCTCATTTTATGTGTAGATTGCACTCTCAATAAATAGTCGGTGACGTTCACATAATCGTTACTATAATCGGATTTTACTGAGGGAAAGTCAAAGTGCAACAGTTATTCCTGCCATCTCAAGCTTTGTTGTAAGTCGTAAAATGTAGCATTTTTCCCACAGGAGGATGTCATGTAACCTTCTCATCCACATCTCTTTGTCGATTTGTCTGTCCTCACATTGGAGACTGGCGATAAGGAAACCCCTGCACCTGCGATGAGATTTCTCAGAGCAAGGGTCCCAAAGTTACGACCGGGGTTAGAGTGTGGAACCATTTTCAATTTGTACCTGGTGTTAACATTGAAGATGCTTGGGTCTCCGAGGTGTGATATATCATGGTGAGAAGCCTCGCCTGAAATGGCATGTCAGTTCGCCATTTGTGTCGTGACCCTTTATCTTGCATACACAACAGCAGGAACCCGGCGCAATTTTACCGCCTTGCTGTTCGTTTGCGCTTTGCTTCGAGGTTTTTTTTTTGGCGGGGGGTGATAAAAATATGACGATAGAATGCAATGTTAATGTTTCTTTCCCCTTGAGCCTTGGAGCCTCCCAATGTAGACTTATCGCGGGAAAACACGGGAAGACGCCTGCGTGGGTAATTGTGGGATCTGTGGTGACATTTTTGTCGCCCTCTCCAACTCCAGAGAAATGCGTTATGAGTGTCGCAGGAAGTAACGCCAGGGATTTGTCAAGGACATCTTGCAATGATTAACATACCGGCTTGAAAAGGTACAAGTTCAACAGGAATGGTGTTTCTAAAGTTGATATATGTATCACATTTACGTACTACTAGCTTTGTTGTAAGATTGTACCGAAAAAAAATCACACAAAAGAGCAAAACGTACATCCGCATGACAGAAATGCAGAGTGAAGTCTTGAATGATTCGACGCTACTCTTGCTGTATGAGGCGGTAAATCATCCGCCCACGGGAAGATGGCAAAGAGGCCCATTGGGAACAGCAGCTCGTTGTAGTCGTGTTTTCTATATAAGTCCGTTTAACAACTCAGACATGTTTAGCTGAATACAAGCAAATTGTGCCGTAGTATGCAGATCATCTAATAATGCTACAACGGCGAAAGAAAGGCAACGAGTTCGTTTTGTTCGTAAGTGTAGTTTATGTTGTGTGCATCTATATCTTTTACTTCTAGATTCCTGGAGGTGGCTGGGCGCTGCAGATATTGTCTTGGTAACAAGTTGAAGTTGAACACCGAGTGTGATGAAATATCTACACTATCTATTCTCACGACAAGAGGTATGACCTGGCATTTGCATATCGGTATCCACCGCATCTTTCCCTAACATAAAAGTAGATCTCCTATTTCACGCCAGAGCGAATGCTCCTAAGCACGTTTACTGCGGAAATGTTTGCGGCGCCAGAGGCCCTTCGGTGCTCTCGTCCCTCGTAATTCTTAATACACCAATATAACTATTCCATATCTATCAAATATCTTTCTTAGGAGCCTTGATACCACAGTGCGCACTGTTATTGAAGCAGTGAAACGCTAAACCCCTTCCTTGTAGGTGTTAGACGGTGTCTCAATTTCGTGCTTTGACGGGATCGCGTTTGTGCGGGCCCAGAGGGAGGGCGGGTTAACACTGGAGAAGAGCACGTCTCCTCTGCTGCCGATAACCACGCACCCCGACCTCGCCAAATTACTCACCGAGCGCGTCTAACGTACCCGTGGATAGAAGGTGAAGAAAAAAATCGATTGCCTCATCAGTGTGGATCCTCATGTTTTCGCAGCCCAAGTAGGATTAGGGTTTCAAAGGCGGCTGATCCACACGCCGACACCTCGGTGGGCCGATTGGTCTCCACAGACCCGCGAGAAGAGCCAGCAAGATTCCAGCGCGCTGACTCAGACATTCAAACCCTCTTAGAAAAGCCTTTGGCTACACTGGAGGCAGTAAGCTTCTAGCCTCTCGCCAAGGCTGTTCCTGTCGCCCTGGGAACGGTGAGAGGTCGAGTCAATACGTAGAAAGCTTAACCCTTTATATCGTGAGATAGTACTTCCATTAAAACTGTTCAAGTGTACTTTTCTCTGTCAAGTTTCGACAAAATCTCCAGTTCCTTTTCAATATCTATGTTTACATTACACAACCATATGAATTTCTATTTCATGTAGGTACTTGAGAGAATTGTTTTGATCTTCTGTTTCACTGCACGTGAAGGGCCAAAGTTCACGTTAAGCACATATTTCCGCATATTTCTGGCCACAGTATCATCCCATATTGCCATTTCCAAATTTGTACGATATAATCACAAGTGAATAGGTCCAAACGATTGGAACGGTCAGGAGTAAGAGTTGTCACGGCTACTGGCCAAAGACTCGTTTATTTTACCTTAATTTATACTCTACGTATGAAACTAAGTAGGTGACCCAGGGCCGGATGTGACCACATGAACATAAGGGGGATGGCATATGCTGATAATGTAATGTATTCTAAAACCACTCTGCCGAATCCAATTATATTTGCTTTTAAATCATTTCATGCCGTGTCCTTTGATTTTGTCAGTTTGTGAAGCCTCAAAGAGACCTTTGAGGCATGTATATTACTAAGATAGCATGATTGTTTGCCAGAGAGTTTTGCAATGATGTCACAATGCATTGCTGTTCATATATCATCACTCTCAATCTAATCACATAATGTGTGTTTTTGATACAAGTCCCTTGGGAATGATGATCAACTTAAATGTTTCATTTGCAGTTGGATAAAGATAAGGCATTGTCGGCAATATGGCAGGGAATTCGCTCCATTGTCTTTGGAAAGAAGAGATCTTGATATTGATCTTGACAACGAGCATACTAAAGCTGTTTCCAAAATGTACTCTTCAGATACGAAATGTACACGTAACAAACACAGTGCCAGTATTTTGCCTGGACCATCTTTTCTGTGAATATGTCACCAACATTTTCATTCAACACACTCCTCCAGTGAAGGAATGTTTAAATGCAGCAGCAGTTGTGGCGTTCCAGCAGCTCGGGAAGGTGTTTGAGCAGGTTCGGATCCTCGCCAGGCTGAATCTGCCGGCGCCAGTAACGCCCTGACTTTGACCTCTGGCAGCTCAGTCTACCATAGAGGGCAGATAGAAATGAAACGATCAAGGGCACGTTTGCTTAGGTCAGGTATCTCCACAACAGGTCCGGAATTGCAAATCATTGTCAAACGTGATTCTATTTTCCAACATATATACGATTCGTTTGATCATCGGCCAAGAATGTCCAGTACATATAATCTACACAACTTCTTTTTACTGGATTCGGAACAAAATGGCACTATAACAACATAATACAACAAAGCGTGTTGTAGCTACTATATGATGGGTTGCCCAGTAGTTTGACATTACCACACTGCGATGAGTATGACCTACAAAACTTTCTGATGTGTTTCAACCTATGTCATTCATCAATTGATGCCTGTAGGTTGCACAGCCAGTAGGAATACCAGGGCGATACAGGCCATATTCTGGGGCGTCAGTGAGATCCTGAAGGTTCCCATTCAGTATATGAGTGATTCTAAAGGATTGTGAAGATGTTTCAGTAACGCCTAGAACATTAACATTGCCGTACAGAAAACGTGTTATTTGCCATGTTAGGGAACGTCGAGCTTAAATGAGTGATTCCCTCCCACTGTGACAGCGTTTATCATCTATGGTGGCACGAGGTCCCTGCTAGTACAGACAACCATACGGTCTCTCAGGCTGAAGTCAGAAAAACGAAATAACCTTCATTATCATACGATCCATGAGAGAACAAAACGTACCTAAATTCATATAAGAATAATTCAATATTTCATCATATACCTTTCACAACGCAGAACTAGACACATGGCATTTCGTGGTACACGTTTAAAGATGAAGGAACAGTGCAATGTAGACTTCGGCAGTCAGGTTATATCAGAACGCCACCGCGTCTTCTCCGGCAACCGGTGAAATTCGATTATCTGGTCAGCTAAGGAGAATGGTGGGGAAAGGGTTGATTAATCAGACTTGAACGCTGAAGGGAAAGAGAAGACCTTTTCACTGCTCACAGACGAATATGTTTCCGTAACAACTAGACTATAATTGTAGAGCGGCCACACCGCACTTAATGCTGAGATATGGGAGAGTGTGTATCGCTAAAGCTAGAATCAGGCCCAAAAGCACTTAGCGAGAAATTCATGGTAAGTCATCGTCCCATCTATATCATATATAGTTGTTTTGTGTGTGTGGGTGTTTAGCAATATATAGCAAAGATGTAAACAGAACGTAGCATGCAAAATTACAGTAAATATGAAGGCCTGTAAACAACGTTTACAGTCCCCTGATTGTATTACATTTCTACACCTCAGTGAGTAAACTTATCAAAACAGCGCTTAAAAACATGTACCTTTATTTGCGAGAAATGTGTTGAGAATGTAGAACGACTGCATGGTTTGTGTCTGCTCTCGCTAGTCAGCGTTTCTGTACAGAATGCTGAAGAAATCAAACGTTTGCCATTAAGCCTTTGAGGTAACCCGCGTGTGTGTTTCGTGGAAAAACGTCTGGTGATCCTAGAAGAGACGATTAAATGACCCCCAGCAGTATGTAAAGTAATCTCGCTTGCCAGACGCGCCTCAGGAGTCCGGCAACTTTGCGTCCTCGCGCGGGGGAGGGCTTAAAGTAGCAGGAAACCCAGAGCGGCGTCTGGTGGGCAAGATTATCAATAAAGTTATTTGTCTAGATTAAGGCTTGGTGCATACATATTTGCAATACTCTCAAATAAGAGAAAGAAATATATAGATATGAAACGTCTGTAACATATTTGGCTTACAAACACAGACATTACAGGAAGGATACATGCCCAGGGCAATCTTTTAATGCCATTAGACCTCTATATGTTAAGTCAAATGAAAATTCGAGGCAACTTAAATCTGGTAGTCTATGATAGTGCGTGTCTGTAATAAATCTATTTCAAAGTCTGGCATTGGTAAGCATGTCATATGTCGTTCTCATATGCCGATGCTTACGTTTATCGTTTGTGCTACGTATCTTTGGAGTAATGAGGAGATATCCAAACGAGGAAGGGTGTGCCAATAACCACATCACAGTAGACCGATAGATGGAAAAGCAGCACACAAATCATATGAAGCATTTATATGTGCACGTAAAGGAAACTGTATCACAGTCGATAGTGGGAGATGAAATTTTCACACATGACATATCACAGCAGCATACGGTGCCTCCCACTTTTCATTTTTATTGTATTCTCTCGTGGCGCCGTTTTATTAAACTCGTTTCTGAGGCCCATTAGTTTCCAACGGGCTTGTGAAAAAGATTGGATATGGGTAAATGTATTTCTTGACGTATTGTCATATCCTTTTTATATCGAAATTGTCCCCGTTTTCGCCCGTTCTCACCAATAGGCCACAATTACGGCTGCAGGATTTATGCGGGGTGAACAGTAAATTCCTCCTTTTGATTTCCCTCGATCGGGGGGACTTTGAGAGAGCTGGGTCAGTGTGCTGTTATCCGTCTTCGCCACACGTTTTATGAGATAAAGATTAAATTTTGTCAAAATTCGGGACGTATTTACTACTTCCTAATGCAGGCATGCATCAGGGGTAGGTGCGGCGTCGTTTGTAAACCAGCAAGGTCAACGTAAAGGTCGGGTCACGCTCGTGAAACTGATGTTGATGTGGGAATCGAATCAGGGAGGAGAAGTTGAATAATTCAGGTGAACAATAGATGACTAGATTACAGGTGATATAAATAAATGAGGACGAAGTATTAGAAACGCTCCAAAATGTAGTGTTAAAAGTTGCAAAGTGCGCAAACATGCTGCATATTGCATATATCACTAAACCGAGGTGCGGTGATTTGTAGGAACAGTTTTATAGACAGTGAGTCATGAATATTTGTTTCGGATCGTCGTCCATTTCATGAATGTGTATTCCAGGAAAAACTTTAGCATGGTCAAGGGAGGTACAAACAGAAGCTGAAAATAGAATCCCGCCATTATTTCCTTCAGAATGATCAGCCGAACGCCAACAATCATCAGGGAACGGTTGTCTCAGTCTGTTGCCCTCCCACCCCTACTTAGTCTCCTCCGAAACAGGCAAAATCGGTGAAAACCACACAAAGAGAGTTTCCGGAAATGTGTGAGTCAATATGAGGCCAGGGCCACGGAGTTTTTGCAGCTCTAATAAAATGTGTCAGGAGTAGAGGAAGGAGGAATATGTGATATCAGCAACCTCGGATGAATTGCTGAAATGTGAACGTCGCAATATTGGATCTAGAAATTCATTTCCAGAATCCATCTTTCAAATATGAAAAATATCGCCTTCCTGGGTCATCTTCATGCATTTAAAGTGCTTGACTTAAATGTATTCTAGAAGTATTGAGGAAATGCTCCTCCTAGTTTTTATTTTGGAATCTAATGTGCCATCTGTCTTGCACCCTACCACATTATGAGAACCGCGCGCGATTTATGAACTTTCGCACTATTCCCCAAAGGTTGATCACTTAATTGCACCATCTACCGCGGGTGTTGCGAGATTGTCAATTAATGCACAGCTGGGCTCCTAATGTTGCTGTTGTCGTTGATGTACTGCAATCACAATTATTGACACAGTACCTCAGTGAAACAAATGGCCCAATGCAAGAATACTAGTATATTACATTTCATCCTGGCGAAAACCTTTGTTTGTTCTCACTCGTCCACGAGCTTAGAACAAGTTTACACGATCTTAAAGTTAAGCTGTAGACAATAAACAAACGGAGGTGCCGAGGAATGATAATCATCTCCCCATTGAATCAAAATGACAGATACGGTAGCACGGTCCACCATTACTCTATGTTTAACCGTAAAAAGGTACACTATAAAGTGTTTTCCTCGATCCATTAATTTGCCCTGACATGATGAAGCTGCAGTTTTCACAGTAAAGGGACTGTAAAAAATTGCGCAACGGCACATACAGAGCGTGTTGAAACGGAGGCAAGGCGTGAAACTTTCTGCCGGATTTCTGCTGATTGAGAACGATAAGAAGTGCATGCTGAAATGTGGTGACGTCGTTTTACCAGCCGTTTCAGTTGAATCGTGGGAGCAATGTCATCTGAGCGCTCCCGGCTATAGGCCATTCCCGCTCACATGTCGGTAATGATGCGGTCGGCGTTTCAGCCCAGTGAAGTCAATCTGTCCTAGCTTTAATGACCGGCTAGAGGGGGAGTTGCTCAAACGCCTATGTCCGTGATAACCGTTGACTCGGAGTACCCTTTGTACAAACAGTTAACATCGATTGAACGGGAAAAGGCCTGTGTGTTTTGAACAACTGAATGAACGATGCTGTAAGAAAAGCTAACATCTTACTCCTTACTTGAGGTCACAGTAGGCTTTAAGCAATTCAAGATATACAAATGATTCAAAACTTTTCTTTATGACCTTTGAACTTTGACCCAGTGGATTTGACAGAGATTGTAAAGAACAATGACGTTCGCCGAAGCCAGAACTTGTAAAATATCCAAGCCATGATAAGGAACTGTGCTCGTTAATATGTTATTGGTGATAGAAATAAATGACTCATCAATATTCAATGGGGAGGTGGCGGATTCTCGCCTACTCAAGGAGAATTGTCGCTCACAGGTAAAGAAATCACCCGAATCAAGGGTTCCGAATCTATGCCCCAAAACGTCTACTATACTTGTAGCATAGTGTCAGTAGAAGTTCGTTTTAAGCATCTTAAGCAAAGGGGTCAACAACGAACGCCAAGCGTTAAAAAACTGACTTCTGTTAGAATATCCTTCTGCTCTGTATGCTGCCTCTTGCAGATGTGCAAGCATCTTGACGCCTGTAAGTGACATCTAAATTGACCGAGTCACCTTGCCTTAGGCCGTGACCAACGGACTGGGGGCAACTTTTGGCAGGACGGCAGTCGGAACTTGAGGAAGAAACCTATCCCTCAGCTGAATAATTTAGACGCGGGGTAAAGAGGCAGCAGTTGGGACTGAATAATTCAAGCAAGAAATCGAATGTGCAAGAGCGCGTGGGGAAGGGGCCCGGTACAGAACAGCGAACTTGGATCACTTTGATTACCGCGAGGAAATGAACCTCTTATGGGCCTTTCTTTGGCTGATTTGATTGGTGGGTGCCCGTCCCTCTATAGGTGATGTATGGCGGCAGCGGTCATGGGCGGGCACCGCGGTGGAACGCGGCGAAATTAGACATCGACCGGGGCCAGCAGACGCTAATGCCCGCGCAGAGAAAATTTCCCCGCCCACACAACAAGTTTGTGAGCCGGCTCGGAATAGAAAAGCGGAGACCGTCAGTCATATTGCTCATGTGCTTCTTATTTCCACTTCCAGCGATTTTTCTTCGTGACATATTTTATTTTATTTCATGAGGTTCAAGGAGGAATTTTACCTCAGCATGGAAATAAATGGAAGAATATTTGGTTATGTGTGGGACAGAATTTAGACCAAACCAAACCATTTTAAAGGTTGATCATGTTTACAGTAACAATAACCATTTAAACACACTCAAGCTGCCAGAATATTTGGCATTTTGTTTATGTCCAACTTGCTAAGTCAACTCATTTTCACAAGATATTATTTCATTTGAACACTTTCACGAAGATGCCATTTACAGTTCCCGGCTTAGTGCTGGTTATCCATTAGGTTAGTGCTGGTTATCCATTAGGTTAGTGCTGGTTATTCATTAGGTTAGTGCTGGTTATTCATTAGGTTAGTGCTGGTTATCCATTAGGTTAGTGCTGGTTATCCATTAGGTTAGTGCTGGTTATCCATTAGGTTAGTGCTGGTTATCCATTAGGTTGATTCTTGTCATGTTTCCACTGTTACTTGCTACCATTCATCAAAATGCTGTACGTCTATTCATGACGCCATTTGTATATCGTATATAGATTGTAAAAAATTAACGATATTAAAGATCATAATAACGTAATATGTATTCGTTACCAAAAGAAAACCCTATTTCGGAAATATTTGAATTCTATCAGGTTCCATTGGTTATGCTGTGCGTGCCTGTAATCAAGGAAACACCTATAGCATTACAATATGTTCAGCTTAGGTAAATACATCTCCTTTTAACGTCTTTCTGCCCTTCCTCCTCGTAAAGAATAACCATGCGCATTTACTGACTTGATCCGTACAAGTTCCTGTTACAAATTAAGTGCCAGCTCCGCAGACTTGAAAGCTTTGTAGATCACGAGCCGCACATTTGAAAACATCATACGCACCGGTGACGGCAAGCATGCTGCATACACAACATCCAATTTAATGCAGCTAGTGTCAGCCGAGAAAAGTACAATCCGGATGCAGGTATTCCCATTATGGTTGGGCTCTAGCTGCTACATATTTTGTTCGTTCTGCTGCATAGCATATTCTATTCATTATATTCTATTCTGTTCCACTGTGTGTGCTGTTGAAGCTATTCTGTCTCTCGTTTTCCGAGCTCTCCGAGAAAGGGCATCACATTAAATATAACGTCCTTGCTCACACAGTAAAGAAAGGCAACCGCGAAGATAGTGGGATGTGGCGGAATGTCAGAGCTACCTGCTGTAAATGGCAGCGAACCGCCAAAAGGCGCGAGCATCATTACATTCCTTCTTCACTCTGCAATTCTTTCTAACATTCTATCGTGTTTGCAGTCTCCACTGTTTGACAATATTGAAGTTCCTACTTCAATCCATAAACGTTATGTATTTGAGTCCCGTGAATCCAGGTATGGGTGTAATCAAAGCTCCATTCTGGGAACATTTGGCAAATGGCCGTACTTGGGGGCACAGACACACCCCGCATTCAGGCTTGTCAATTCAGCCCGCTATGCCACCTGTGCCCCTACATATACAAGGTTGTGAATTGCCCGGATGGAAATGAATTCCAGCGCACAGCGTAATTAAAGAGGTCGCGGGAGTAAAGCGGGCTCGAGTTAATACCTGTCTTTGAATAACGAGTGAGCGCAAAGGGGAATGCCTCGACACAATACCGGCGGCGGTATGAATAATTTCTTATGAATAACATGAATAATGTTATCTGCATACGCGTGCTCCGCAGAGGATGACTTCTTATTGAAGCCTCGCTCATGCGAACCGCCTGATAACGAAATAAATTACTTGCATGCATATTGCACGCGTGCAGGAATAATAAGTAGGTGCTTCGCAAAATCAACACAAACATCAGAATTTTTCTGGTTTTCTTAGACAGTAATCATCGAAGATGGATTTGAAGTAAACTTGGATAAGATAGCGCTAAACTGAGCCGGAGATGTGATAATGTAGAAACACGTTGCGTTTCCACGCACGGTGGATTTTATGCCAAGGTGTACCGGTATAATCATGAGGATTAATTGAATTTTTAAACGCAAAATCATTTGCAGTAATTGGATGAAAGGACGGGGCGGGGATGGGATGGGGCCTAATACCATTGAGTCTTGTATTTTTGTGACAGTATTCACGTCCACATGCGGTCACTCTCAGAGTGGGTCTCATCTCCGGCCCTGCCTATGAGATAGACCTAATATGTTCATTAGACTGCCAGCTATTACGCTCAGTCCATTGTAATTTGCACGGTAATATATCTTATAAACGTCGGCTTGTTTCAGCACCTGATCTCACTCATGTAATTGAATCGTGGTTAGCGCATCAGTGAGGTTTATAAAGGACGCACTAAGACTACAGCGCTGTCTTTCCTTCGGTCATACGGAGATGAGGATGCTTCCTGCCCGTCCCCCCTCCCCACCGCTTCATTATGTATTCAGCACGAATCCTCTCCCATCAAGCCCGTACCCATTATCCTTGGTGCGGCATTGAGAGAGAGCTGCGGCAGCCGCGGGTGCGGCCCCCATCTCCCGGCATCGGCGGCAGCGGGCACAGGAGCATCTCTCCACCGAGCCGGGCGGGGCGCGAGCGCGGCTAGGGTATCCTCCAGCCCAGCAGGTAGCGAGTTATGACGTTTTTGTCGTCCCTATTGTGTCATAACGCCGACAGAGATTTTCTCGCGTGCCTAACGCGGCTTACAGATTGGAAGCTGGCTTGTGTGACGCTAGCATCTCGACATTTTAATTGGAAAGCCGCTCAGCACCAAGGTGAGGCTGTCTTCGCCTTTAAAAATGTCCACCCAGTTTTCTTCTCACTCTATATTTCCACTCAAAGGCCGGCTGCAAGACCCAGCTATAGCTGGAGAGGAGAGCGCTCCTGGAGTAGCAAAAATTGACATTGGACTCAATTACTAAATTATTCAAATGGGAGGAGGAATCATCCTTTTTTTCATCTCCGCAATATCGACTCGCATTAGTCACAGCATCTGGCGGCACATCAAACAGTGCTTTCCACCTCCGTTGCATTCTGGTCGTCCTCTCCTGGGCCCACAGCCCACTTCGTGTCGTATTCTGTGTCTATTTTAGAGCAGATGAGAGGGTTCTTCTCGGGATGAGAGGACCCGGGCACCTGTGCTCGCGTTTTGTAATTGTAATCAGCCCTTGCCTAGATGTGCGCCCCGTAGCTCGCGGCTTTTCGGCGTGACCTCTGCCTCGTTTTCTCTTTGTAGGGATTCCCTGCTGCACGGGTCCGCCCAGCACACCGGCGTCCTCTGTCAGTATCCTCATCGACACGGGAGAGACCTGTCCAATATGTCCCCCAATATGGCAACTACGACTCCATCCGTCTCTGCTCTCCACAAAACCCTCATTTCAACGGACGGACGGAAGGCAAGAGACGGTCGACTCTACATAAAAACATGGAGAACATTCTATTCCAGGTGCGTATATTTCCTGTCATTTATTTCGACTTCCCCTTTTCGCTCCAGGCAGCGTCTTCCATATTGTGTTTCCTGTCTACGATCCGGATTGTAAATTCTTCCCAATATCAGATTATCATCTTTTGTTTGGAAAATTGAAAGCGTCGTGTTTGCAAAATAGCAAATCAGTGTAAATGATGATGTCACTTTCCTCGCCTTTCCTTCCCCGATGTGTCGTTCTCTGGACTTACCAAGACCTTGTCGTCTTCCATTTTATGCCTTTAATTTTCACCGTTTATTTGTTATTGGATTTTGCGCTTTAATTTGTCACTAGAAGGGGACCCATCACTCAATTTTGCTCCGCTGTCATATTATGCATAATTCTTCGCATACATTAATTATTAATGAGGCCATTATATAGCCTTTGTCAGTGTGCTCCGACCGTATTAACGACAAAGCGATGCTCACACGAGGTCTCAGATGCGACGGAGAGACTGCTACGTGCAAGTGGCCCTTGTTCCATTCGGTCTTATTCCATGGAAGCGGGCGGTGGAAATTCCAGGTGCGGCCGATCGTCTCCCTCACTGCGCACCACCCGGCAGACACTGCTTGTAATATTGGGTGACGTCGTTTTTCGTACGTGCTCCGCCTTTCCTCCTTTTCGCATCAGTGTGTGCGTTGGAATTTGCGGGGATGAAACACGAAGCGGTGGATGGGACGATGTCGGTGTACATTCCGGCTGGGCGCGGGGACAGAGAGGTTCAGATTGCTGGTAAGGTGTCTCCATGCCGATGGTAGTTTCCCCATTTTTAGTCCTGGAACAACGGCTTATTCTTTCCTAACGGTAATATTCGCGGTCTACACTTCATCTGTATGCTTCACATTCATCATTTTTGCTGTCCGTAGCTTTTCACGCCCTTTTTTTACGTCAGTTCTTTCATACGTGCCCAAAAGCTTTGATTCTATTGCTATGTATCTGATCCGTGATTTCTTTTGTCGTGTTGTTCAATTCCTACATTTAAAATTTCGCCTTTCTAGCTAGTGTGATGATAACGCAGCATCACTCTGCCCTGTTTCGCCCCTCTTTGTGCCGGAAGGGCTCGGCCGCTACACTGTGATTTCTCATTATGTTTGCGGTCAGGTTTTTCCCCAGCATATAATGTATTCTGATCACCTTGTGCATGCGTGAGCCCCCGTTCTGCACTCCATCGATTTTCTGAAGTGGAATTGAGATATTTTTTACGGGTTTCTTATCGCCCGTTGGTTCCGAATGGTTAAAACGGCCCCCGTTTTGTTCTTACTGCAGAATTTGTCACCGCTGATATATGATTGCCTCTCGTTATATGCTTTATTTGCATGTTAGCCGGGTGTGCCGCGCTTGTCCCATGGGAGAACAAAGACGAACAATAGGGCATAAAGAGCCATCCTTCCTTCTGCAGCGGTTCAACTGTGGTTTGATTCTATAGTGTTTCCTGTAAACAGGTAGAAGATGACTGTTGTATGTGCATTGGGGTGTGTTTGATAGAATGTTTCGGGTCTCCTTCGGCACTGCTCGGAAACCGTCGTATCCCTCGGCAAATCTCGGCTTGGCTCTTAGTGTTCACGGCGGTCCTTAATTTAACATTGTGCAATTAAGGCACGCGGTGAATGCCAAGAACAGGGCCAAATCCTCACCGATCTCCCTCCCCACGAGAGACTGTGCACGCCGAGGGTACGCTGGATTCAACACGGCAATTTTCCTGTGATATGCACGCCTGCTGAAGGCCCTGTGGTGTTAGAGATATATCCATTAATGACTCGTGATCTCGGCATGATGCCCCGAATGTCCCAGTTCAGCATTAGAATTCTTATCATCCGTCAACATCTGTACCGGACAGGGACCATTTTCGTTTGCCGCCTGTCGTAAAATCACATATCACTGCCGCAAAATTGGACGTGTGCTGGGCATGACGCCGCGACAATAACGTCCCCGGCCATGTGCGGCGAAAAGAATGAAAAAGGAAAAAATTTAGCCGAAATGACCCTTTCTGTAATTCCACGACCGGTCTTCCTTTGCAATAAATCGCTTCAAAACCCTCCGGGGAAATTACCAGCCATTAATATGAATTGAGGGGAATGCGAAATTATGAAGAATTCATGTATTCAATCACAGTTTTTCCCCCGCCTTCATATCGACATGGCAGGCCAAATTGTCCCCTCGTCGACGGTAGAACCCTGATGTAATATGCCATCTGCATGTAGTCCTATTCATATTGGGGCGAGCATCTTCATCATTACTATAGTTTCTGTTGTTTCATCTACATTTTTCATCTTGATTTTTCCAGGACTTGTACTTTTATTGCCCCCCCAAAAACGTTGAAATGTAGCTAATGGTATTCAAAACGACTAGAAAGTAGAATATTCTGCTCTTAGTGTTTCCGCCTTCCTCATGATGTGTGAGAAAAAGCTGTGAATATTGTGTATTTGGCAAGGACTTGGAGTGCGCACTAGACTGGTCGAATTAAGGCGGTGCCCGTCCGGCGGAGAGCACTAATAACATCGGCACATCTTTATTCCACACGGCGCTTTGAAAATGTTTTTGCATGTACATTATATAAGCTACATAATGGAAGCGCTGCATTCTGATGAAGGTACAACGAATTCTAGTCGACATTTGCTACTTATGGAAATTTACGCAAGAATTTCAAAGAAAGAGGAAATAGCATATCAAGCTTGTAACCATTTCCCTTGTATTAAGTTGAAACTGTTTACCAAAGCTTGCAGTTCTTGGGGTATTCATGGGGAATTTTTATCAAGTGGGCCTGACAGGTAATATTGAATTGTGAAGTTGAATCAATTTGGGCGGAAATTGTACGTACCTAACGGCGTCTGAAATAGAAAATTCGATATGACACAATGCAATAACGTTCGATTGTCTTAGCCATTGTACTATGAATCTAACTTTGCGTCGAATCTGCGTTGTACAGTGCGGCGATTATGTTACTCCCATGGTGATCCTATTATATCCTGATGTCTGTGAAGTTCAATACCCGTTCTTGTGCACTGCCGCAGCGGGATATCAATAAAAATCGATTGTATCGTAACTCATTTATGTCTGCCTATCTTTTTGCCTAAGCTTCGTTTATTACGTAAAGGGTTTTCCGATGGACAAGAGCCTAGCTACAATTTCTACTTTGACTTTTTTCAATCAACTGAGTGGGTACTTACTGTCCAACAAATTAACTCATTCGGTAAAGGACAGGCGTGTTTTAATGGAATGAACGGTCGAAGTAATCGATAACTGCGAATCGTTTTTACTGTGTTCTGGTTGAAAATCTGAAAACAGCCAGAAGATATTTTGTCGATTGACATTTATGTTTTCTTCGTCCAAATTGGTTTGCATTTCATACTTTCGTTTCAGTACACAGAGAGCTAATTTTCTGGATTCCCTGTAACTGATTATCAACGGTTCTTTGCCATTTATAAACGTTTTGTTGTATAATATTGGCATTAATATTCTATGCTAGCAAAAAGCAGATGAGGCACTTAAGAAAAAAATTAAACGAAATCAGGATAACTTCATTTTTGTCTATTTAATAATTTTCAAACATTAGGTAGGATTCTGTATTTGTTTAAAAATTTAGGAACCATTCTAGTAAACGTGTGAAAAAATGATATCATCCCAGAAATAATGTCCCTAAAATATATATCATTACATTGCCCCGAAACATTTGCATATATAGGGAATCTTAACTCCTGATGCTTACTTGAGAACCCAGGCCACTGTAGATGTTGCCGTAAGGCATGAAATGGGACTATATCATTTCGGCGTTCAGTTTTACCTATCGGCAATGTCCCGCCATTCTAAATATTTTGACCAAAACTTTTCGGACTGTCTTTTGACGACGACTATTCAAATCGAGACGCATGGTTTAACGTGACTGATGTCATAGACAATGGCACTAATTGACGGGCATCAAATTGCTGGCTCTGGAATATCTGATGACGTCGACAGCGGCCCAGTAATTTGTATCCCAGTGGGGGTCTCGCTTATGAATGTTGCTGCATTTACTTCTCCCATAATGGGTTATCGGGCGCAGAGCAGCAGCCTGATTACGTATTTTTAGAAAAAAAAGGAAATCATCCAGCATTTCTGACGTACGTAAAAAGTAAATCTACATCAGGTCACGGTGTCACCTGAGATGTATTTTCCCCGACTTTAGCAGGGACGTGCACGGCTGATGTAATCACGTCGGAGTGAGGGACGTTTGACCCTTTCTTATACAAAGATTTTACAAACCCAGTGGAGGTACAATTTTGGCATATATTTGGCTGGGAATTTGCATTTTGGATGTCAGCTAAATCAATCATTTCCAAATTTAGTCAGTACTCAAAATTCGAGCATCACTTGTCATTGTTGACCTAAGCCATTATTACATGTACGCGTGCGTTTTAAGGGGTGATCTATAAACCATGTGTCCCTACAATAAACAAAACAATCATCTACAAATTCATTCAAGGCAGTTATTGACTATAACTATTGAAATGTGGGGTATACGTTTGAGATGTGTCTAATTTACACCAGATAATATGTCTGTAAAAGAGACGGCCTCTAAAGATAACGAACACAGTAATATATGCACATGTTCTCCCTCCATTATTCAACAGTTTCAACTGCAGAATGATGAATCTGCATGGGTCCTATCATTTATACTTGTAAATTAACCCGTGCCGTTTCTATCTCCCTTTCTTTATTACACACGAGAAAGGCTAATCTGTTCAGCGCAATATGGATTTTACGAGATGTGTAATAGAATAAAGCAACTCGACAGGGACTACATATTGTATAAAGAGAGTCCTTTGGTGGGTGCTAACATTATTGCTTCTCGCTCGTCTTCCACAAGAGATATTGGCCTCATAAAACGCAGTGCCAAACCGTAACCCGTCGATATGCTTTTAACTCTCCAGTCAGAGTAACTTAGCCCCCGTTGCGTTATTTGTTAGCTGAGAGCTTTTTTGTGTACCGGCACCGTAAAACCGATGTTATCTGGCACCCAGAACACCGCGGGCGGTGATGTCATCGCCGCTCCTCACGTTGTTGTTGGTAACCAATAAAATCCACCCAGGTCTGACGAGCGGCGTTAAATCAATAATCCGCCTACCGTGTGCGCAATCTAATTTCAGCGGCTCACATCTTCTTTAAATTGACATATGCTAGTAATTCCACGCTTATCTTAAAAATGATTCTGTACTCATGCCATCGGTTTGATTGTAGATCACGATGCCGTGTCAGAACCAGTGCCTGTCACGAACACTACACACTAGAAGATGCAGAATATAACCGGTGCCAGATGATGAGTTGTACGTGCCATGGTTGCTGACTAAGAACTAGCCCTGTCCTTGGTGCTGACCTGCAATCAACCGTGAGGAGAGAACTGCCAGACTCAGCTTTCCTGGGTGTGTAAGCGCAGATGAACTAGAGTAGGATAGCTAAGGCGGGAAGATACAGTTATGACAGAAAGAACCGGATTTATAAACAGTTATTACCGATGCAAATACGACTCACGAAGTTAAATACTATGGTCGGAACAGACGGTTTCTTGACCTGATCTAGAAACAGTGTTCTATTTTACGTTTTGATACAAATTAATCCTTTTATTGGAGGATAACAAAAGAAATTGCCGCGGGATATTCTGACAAAATGAAGATTGATAATGTTTCCCCGCTGGGACAAAACTCTGTCTTCATTATAAGAATGTCTGTCGGGTAGTTACTGTTCATGTCACAGTATCCTCCCGTGATTTCAACAGGCCGTAGCATGGTCGTACTTTAAGTATCGATCCAAGATATTCTTATCTACAAAACATTATTCAAATGACGTTTCCAAAGCAAAGACATAGAAGAGTCTCTTTTTTATGCATCATATCATAAAACCCATAAAAATGCCTAAAAACGAAACACGTCTTAGTAGGGACATGTTTTCTAAGATAACGAGTCACAAATTCAAGTTCCAATGACAGCCGCGTTTGCTCCATGCTTACCTTCACCCTGGTCACGAGTCTGATCAATCATGGGGACGAGATGACGTCAGTGCTACGTCAGTGGCGGCAGGCAGAGGTGGTGCCTTACGTCTTCAACCCGAGGCACAGGAGCATTCATGTTCATCAAACGTCGACAGTAACCTGTCTTTACAAGCTATAACCAGATACAGTGACAGACGGTGAGATTATTTTAAGACTGGTTGCTCTTGAACGTATCCTTGAGTCTCATGGCATTATGCACAGACAATATCACTATTGGCAGAAGGTCGCAGCATTAACCTCAAACCCATATAAAACACCAAAACGCGTCAGTAGATGACTGAAGTTAATGTTATTATACACGTTCGTGAAAGTAAGGACCCCTTCTTCTAAGAAACTATAGTCTCAAAGTAAACCTTGTGAAGTGTGCAACATATGACCAAAATCTTCCTACCTCTGGGAGGAGCAGGAGATAGACAGTAGGTAGCATTGCGATTGGCGTCACTGCGCCCAGAAATGTTTTTTCCGATCATAGGAGAGCTAAAAAAATTAAATGCATTACGTTCGGACGCCCAGCATTTTCTGATTACATATCATAGGTAGAACTTAAGATAGAAAATCCTCTTTGCGGTGTAAAGGGGGGGGGGGTGTATCGCCTACGATAGCATGATGCATGGCAAGCTGTAGTTAAACATACAGCCTCGGATCTGTGCACAGCCCCGACTGAATAGAATCACACTTTTACGGGTGTAATAATTATATTCCCTTATACATAGATATTAATCTAACACACGCATAGGTATAATCACATACTAAATACAGCCGAAGATATGACATTCCTTTACATCCACCCGACTTCACCACTAGTAGAAGAAGAAGAAACGCGGACGTGTTAACAAACGATGGCCGTTTCAGGAACTCTAAAATTAAATGCAAGATTCGAAACAGAGGCCAGAGGTCGTCGATGCCTCACGGGCGTTTGGAGACCGGGGTATGCGATTCCAATCTAATAATGTCTTGTTTCTCCAGATAAATTAATTCTCGTCTGCCACTATCAGCCATTACGGAACATTGGGAGCAAACGGATCACTCTCTGAACGCAAGTCAGCTCCGACTCCTACAAACAGAGTCGTTTTTCACACGGACCTGTGGTCGTTGTGGTGTCCCACAACAGCAGTTTGTGAATGTCGTACATGACTCAATTACGACTGGAGGGTATCTGCGGAGTCCTATGACAACTGGGTGACTCTGTTTCCCCCCTAAAGTCTCTTCAACCTTCCTGGTACGTTCCTATGAGTCACCGCGCCGTCCTAATCTTGTATAAGCAGCGCCTTAATTCTAAATAACGGGCTGGCGGAGAGGATTAGCTTATCTCTTAAAACAGCACACCAAGTATAACATTAGGACGTCATATTCGTTACCGCCGAACGATGGTGTCTAATTTTGCCGTGACTTCCATCAAGGCTCGTCGGCTCAGCCTGCACCTGCGGCCCAGCTCTTTAATGTGGCGCCCGCGGCTATTAGAGGCAAAACTGCCGCTGGGTCGGCCGGCTGAGGAAGCGACGCGGACAAATGAGTTGGAGGCGGAGTAATTTGAAAGCTGACATTGACAAACTCGCCCCATTTAAGAAATCGATTTTGCCAGGCAAATGGAGCATGCGCAATAAATTGTCATTCGATGCTGCCAAATTTCGAGTAATGCTCCCTCTACCGTCTTTCATCAACAACTTCGTACTTTCGTTCCGCCCGATTTCCGTTTGCACGAACATTTCTCTGTGAAGAGAGTTTGTCCAACTAACGGAGGCATCGGTTCAGTCAAGTCGAGAGAGAGGGAGGGTATGTTTGGTTAAACCAGAGAACTTGAATAAAAAACTATTCATAATCTATAATTTTCAAACAGAGTGTCATGGATAAAATGCAATTAGGGTGGGTAACTATATCTTAAGATATTGCAATTCTTCAGAAAGATCTTAAATTCACTTAAACTGAGGATAGGATTCTTAAAATCCTGTACGAATGGCAGGCCGAAGTCATCAAACGAGTCCGCCCGTGGTGACGTCACAGGCATCCCCGCCCGAGTTAACACTGGTAAGTGCAACGTGTTATCTTCTGGAGAGAAAATAACGTCAAGATGGATCCGACATACTCTCGAGCTGCTGGTACCGCGGGGATGGAATATCAGGGCCCGAGATTTCTCCCGTGAATTACGGAACTGGAATGGTGGAAAGAGTACGTTACGTGTTAGATTATCAGTAGATACTACACTGGTCCGAGAATATTCCTCGGGCGGTTGTGAAATGGCCCGATAATAAACTGGAAAATGATCTGTATATATGACCATATTAGTTCTGTTAACATTATTAGTATATTAGTTCTGTTAACATTATCAAACACAACATGCACATTTGTATGATTGTAGCACGTTGATAAATCTTCATTCATTCATTCATTCATTCATATAGCATTTAGTATTGTGAAGGCAGAATATGCACCCATTCTCTCAAACGACATGGATCGCACAATCAGCACCAAGGACAGAATACATTGTAACACTACACGGTTTCTTCTCGTTCTTGCTATAAATATACACGCTTCAAATCAGACTTGGGTACTTCTGAGTATAAAATAAATGAGTTCCTCCTTCTCATGGTGGTTTTTATGGATGCCTGCTGTGATATTCATGTTAATGAGACCATCAATTCAGCACGCGTGGCTGGACGCACAAGCCATTTGGTATGCAGCCGCAGTGTCTCTCATTGAAATCAGACAAATCAGGCAGGACAAGCCTCCTGCGTTTGGAACGCTTGTCAGAACTCGTTACAGAAATAATGGATGAGCGTATAGACCAACGCGGAGGAGGATTTTGGACTTCGTAGTCAACATTTAGGAACGGCGTATTCAATAACGCTTGAATGGTGAAAAAATTATGGCGGCCATCTTTTACCCTGGAGGGAACGACCGTGAAATGCCACAAATTGAGAACAGTAAAAAAAGAATACTAAACAGGTATTGCCATGGCCAAGTATACACCCCTGATATAACATTTAAAACACTGCACATAACTGGAAGTTAAAGCTGTCTATATATCAGTACGGTACGAATTCCATAAATATAGTATTCACGCTACTGAGCTATAAACGTTGTATAGTATCTGTGAAACTGGTTAGATCACGGTCAGAGGATTACCAGTTACCGCCGAGACGCCTGGCCCGGAAGATTGCCGTGGTCCCGTCACTCATTCTCCTCACGTCAGTCTGTCGTCACACCCGGTCAGCAGAACGACATGTAGAAAACCAGCATGGCCGAGTGGAACGGGATTTGGCCATGCCTCGAATCTGCGGTCATCAATACCGAATCGGTTCTGACAGACAGGACTCCTGTGGGCATCCGCCATCAAAGGTTTATGCGGTCAAAAGCATACCCAAATGAGGTCATGTTTTAGAGGACGTCCGGGTGAATATTGCGTCGCCCTGGGGCAGCACGTTATGTAAAGAACAAAAACTAGGTTGGACTGTATCCTGTAGACTCGCGTTTGAACAATGTCAAAACCACATTTCGTAAAGGGTATACGTACTTGACATTCCACGATTATCTCATGGCGACGCGGAGCCAGTGAAAAAGATGAAGGTAACTCCCGGCTGAAGTGCTCTTCTCGATACAGCTCTCTTTATTGGACAAGACAACGCAATAAAACTGTAACGTGTAAATGGAAGTAGGAATCAACGAGTCATTGGGGAAATAAAGCAATTGGAGCATCAATAGACTCACAAATAGCGGAGGGGAGGGGGCGCTGTAACAAAAGTGTCTGATATCACACACCCGCAGACAAGGATAATCACGTGGGCAATTCGTCAGGTATGCCGCTGAGAGAGGCAGTGTGGGTGAACGGGGGGGGGGCTTTTCGATAAAACAAGCCTCATATCAGAAGAATATTAAAACGTCAGGCGCTGCGCTGAGAAGACGACACATCAAATCTCACCCACACGACGAGTATCATTAGAGGGGTCGGATCATACATCGTGGTTTGACAAACACATTACCAACATGTTTGTATATGAAATTTGGCGGTATCTTGTCATTGTAATGAGCAGAAATCTTTTGGTGTTATGACTGTTTGGGGGGCAATGGCACAGATTACCATTAGGTGACAGTGTGATTTTGGTATTAGATGTTCAACATAAACATAACGATATTATATCAAAATCATTGCTGTATAAACAACAATAAACATGAATTCGTTATCTTGACGTTAACATACTATTTGTGATTTCAATAATTATCTTTGCCTCGTAAAAGTTTACGCTGATTGCTGATCGGAGAAATGGCCCATTGGAATCCCTTAATCACAGGTAAGTCATCAATTTAAGCACCTTTTTATAGCTCGATATTTGCTTTCGCAAGTGATTATCACGTGATAAAGCAGACTGATCCAAGCAGCGTATTAGTGTGATGGAAGGAGGCAAAACGGGCGGTCAAGTTTGTAATCTTTGAAAGCTCCTAACGTATGAAAGGAAATCATCGTAGCTGGTTTAAGAAGAGGAATCAATGACCGGAAACAACATAGCGGACATGCGCAGGCGAAGGCCGGTGCAGTATCTGTGTGTACTGAGCAGACTGAGGTGTATCCGATACACAAGAATTGTTGACAAATTGCAATATCAAGTACAGCAGACACACCGACATTTACACTACTTCCAACAATATACAAGTATTGAGAAATAAGGAATAAACTGTTACGTCTAAAAGTTGTCTTTGTTACATAGCTGTCTTGTCAGTTGATGGTCGCATGTGATTTCTTCCTTCTTCTTCTGTCTTATGTGCTGCATCTCCTCTCTCTCTGTACTCCTGTACTCTCATGTTGCTTTAAAAGTTCAACTTTGAAAAGCTTTCAGATGGCATCCGTCATGCATATTTCGCCACGTGACCTCAGCTAGGAGTTAAATGCAACAATAAGTTGCAGTATAAGTTAGGAATAATGTATGAACTATAACAGTGTGATCCAGCGCACAGTGAAGTCGGCATATCTTGACAATGGTGACTTGGAAATGGTGACTTTCTACCGACAAACGGAACATATGAAAGACTACATAATTATGATATGATTAAATTGAAATTTTCTTACTTTGACTAAAATAAAATAAAAGCATAGCTTTTTGTCCAATACATTTAAGATACAAACTTGGAAAATATTGGTTCAATAGTTTCACTAACGGCAAACCAACAGATGAATATTTCTTCACGCCTTTACAATACACTGTGTTGTGGTAATTTAGTACGAAGGGTCAGCAGAGTCGGCCTCGTGTATGAAATGGCAGCCTACCCTGCAGTTTGATACCAAGCCGCCTGAGGGCAGTAATAAGCAGACCAACTAGGTACACAGGCAACAATAATTACAGTCTGCCTAGATGTAGTACGATGGAAAACATGTTCATGTAGTATGACACCTCGAAATGATTAGATTTCCCCTCCCCCCACAGCAGCTTGTTCTGGAACTGCAGGGGCGTTTGTTTAAAAATTTCTAAGAGGACGATGGGTTGACAGATCGTCATGATTTTTGGTATGTAGCCAGCTTAATTGATGAGGAAAGTCTATAAATCTGCTGCGTTCCATGATAGGACTACTAAACATTACAAAGTCTAATTTTCCCCCAGAAATGACAACAATCTTACCTCAGCTCCACGTCACATTTGCTTCTTATTGCATGTCAAGTGCCTTAGTAGCCTCCCAATCTGTCCTCGTTTGTCACCAAAATCCCAAACTTTGCGTCCATTTGTGCTCAGACTAGTTCCATACCACTTTACATGGGAAACTTGCCGCAATAACGTTGAATGAAAAGCTTTTGGAGACATTTCGAACACTCACAGTCTATATACCATTAGTAAGCCCCTGTCACCACCGAACTTCTAATCTAGATGTCTCTAAAAATGACGTCATAGCACATGTTCTGGAAAATTACAAAATTTACCAATAAAATGCTTGTTGTTTTTTAGTATTAAACACAATTTCCTTATTTCTTTGTCTCCAGAAAAACCTATAGATATACAATGTTTCTTTTTTTCGATTTGTTGGACAGTATAGAAGTGTAGCGGCATTATGAGAATGATAACTCAATCAATTTGCTGTTTGTCTCGTATTGGAGTTTCTTTCCACAGTAGCCAATCTGACCCTCTCTGCAGGCTGGTATTCTAATCTCCAAGCAGATGTAGGGTCCATTTTGTTCTACGCATTTCCGGCATTCTGAATGTCTTTTTTTATTTTATTTAGTGTTCCATGTTTTTTTTATATCTAGGGGGAGGTAAGGAACATCTAGAAAGAGTCATCTAGAAAGGCAGGCCACAAAACACGTTGTAACACGGCATGTGTGTTTGTCTTTGGAAAGGATAACTCGATAAGTCGAATGGGCTGGATTGTGAAATATGGAATAAGATACAACATAAAGTGATGTGAAAAATGTTTGATCTTCTTTGTGAAATGATTGAAATGAAATGAATGGTAAGCTAAGACTGTCATTGCACACTACACGCCCTGTTATTTGGGTGGAGAATATAATCAACTGATATAAGTTATGCAAATGAGGATCTTATTTGTATAATCAATGAGAAAAATGTATGATTCATCAGTCGTAAAGGTTAACATCATTTGGCGAAGGCATGAGGTCATGCTCTTGTTTGTATAGTGTAGTTGGTTAGTAAGCATAAAAATGTTTATACTAGTACACTGTTGGATCACAAAAAATTGCAGTACTGAACTATGCCGTTTGAGGGTGTTTTTCTTGGCCCACAAAAAACGTACGCGTGGTTCTGAATTACGTGCCAATTTTAGTTTTTATTCCAGTTGGCGCTGACGTAAACATGGCCGCCTATAACGTTACCGTTCGATGAAAACTAACTCACTTGCAGCAAGGTGCATCTCATTATTCTTATATATTTAGAATACTGTATGTACATTTTAGTAGTTTGAGGCTTAGGAACTACAAATTATGGCATTTAACTTGAAATGCAACATCAGAGTTATCTAAAATTCCTTACATAACGTTATAACACTCAGTCTGTCATTTATGACGTTTCAATATTGGATACAGATACAGCTAAAGCTCAGTTTTCAACCTTACATACCGACAGTAACATTATTATAGTTAGATTTCAATCTAAAATACTAGTACACTGTGCCTACACTGGTCTAACATTTGAGAGACTTTATCATACGTGTTCACCGATACGGTCTATACTAATTGTTGATACACATATATCAAGATAAGAGAATTTCTTGCTTAATACTAGCAGTATACAAAAGGCTAATCTTTGACACAATATGAAAGTGCACTATCCACAAATCTTCCGGTCCGGCACATAAACTTGAGATTTGCTATGGGTTTCTGAGCAGTCTACCATGAGATTTTCACGACGAGAAGGTACTACTAGAAAATGTCTGGTTTACATGATATGTTTATGATACATAACGGTTACGGCTAAGTAAAGCCACGGGTGCACACCAGAGGAACGTTATCATTAAAGTGCTGTATTGTACAGGAATAAAGAGAATGTCATTTTTAAAGTTACACAAAATGAAAAGTAAACCTGCTTTTGTATGGCGTGCCACTTGTTCTAGTGTTTACATTAACATTGACGTTAGTTTGCACATTTGTGCTGTTCGACATACCGTCTCCTAGATAGATTTGACTCAGTTCTCTGTCGTACTGCGCCCTCTCTACAGGGTCGGACAGGGTCTGGTGTGCCTCTCCGATCGCCTTGAATTTTTTCTCCATGGCGATTTTGTCGTCTTCGCTCGCGCCCACGTGCTTGTCAGGATGACACTTCAGCGCCAGCTTACGGTACGCCTTCTTGATCTCGTCAGTCGTGGCAAAGCGCTCCACCCCGAGGATTTTGTAAAAGTTCGTCTGCATACTCAACTTGTGCTCCCGTTTGGCTTCACGGAGAAGTTTCTCGTTCTCGGGTGTCGGGTTTAGCTTGTAGAGGGACTCAAAGTCGCGGATGGCTTCTTCAAAGCACTCGGTCTCCATGTAGCATGAGGCCCGACGAGAAATGGCTTTAATGTACGATGGGTCCAGGTCGATGGCTTGTGTGCAGTCCCGAATGGCGTCATTCAGTTGACCCAGCTTGACACAAACTGCGGCTCTGTTGTTGTAGAGTTTGGCGTTGGTCAGCTTGTTCTGGGGGTCAATTGTGAGTGCCTCTGAGTACAAATCGTAGGCCTTCTCGTATTCTCCAGACTTAAAGGAGATATTCCCTTCTTCCTTCTTCGCTGCTAGCTGACAAGACATCTCCAGAAACGCCAATGTTCTTTTATGGTCGGGCTCCAAGTCTAGAGCTCTGTTAAACGTCGTCTGAGAGTTCTTCTCATCCCCACTGTAGTGGAGACAGAGTCCGTGAATGTACAGGGCGTCTGCAGTCTTGTCGACTTTCAGCACTTCTTCGACAATTGTAAGCGCATCGGCATATTTCCCTTGTTTGATAAGTAGTTCTGCCTTCATGACCTTATATTTGCTACACAAAGGTACCATCTTCATCATTTTGTCCACGTAGAACACTACATGGCGCGAGGCCCCCTTATGAAAGTCTCTTTCCACCATAAGTTGGAATTGAGAAATCTCCTTGGCGGATTTTAGCGCTTTTAAAAGTACCTCATCTCCACCGCTCTTCTCCAGGGCGGCCGTGTACGCCTTCACCGCCTCAGTGGGGCGACCGAGGGCCAGGAGACACTCGGCCTGCCGCTGGTATCCTGAGACGAACTTGCTGTCCACTTCTGTCGACTGCCTTGCTTCCACTAGCGCGTCGGCAAACAGCCCCATTCCTATGTAACATTCACACCGACCAGAGTAGAAACTAGGGAAAGTTGGGCACAGCTCTACGGCTGTATTGAAGTGGTTTAGAGCTTTATGATGTTGTCCACAATTAAGAAGTGTGTTACCTAGTTTAGCAGCCTCCATAGCCTTCCTATGGTTGTTCAGAGTCGTTAACCGTGCCGACCGTGGCGTCTGCGGTGTGCTGGCGGCACGGTGCGACGAGTTGAACCGAAGTCGTTTCCCTGAGTGGTCCGACGACACATTCTGGGACGCCGACGACCAGGCCTTGCTGTTGGCCAGAGTCTGGTGACCACCTACTCCATCGTCTGATCTTCTCTTTGTAGGTCTTTTAATCTTGCCTGTTTCTGCATTCTCCTTGTCGTCTGCTGTCTCAGTGGTGGCTGACATTTCGGCACTGTCACTCAGCACTGTACTATCTGGTCTTCTCCCCCAACGTCAAAGTTTTCACAGACTAAACACAGTTTTCAAACTGAGTCAAACCCTAACCGTCTTTTGTGTCCTTGATCAGAGTATTCTCTCATTCGCTCGCCTGCCTTTTTGAACATAAACAGTGCATACATTTCGGGACAGTTGTCAGGGAAACGATCTGGTCGGTTAGAGCCCTGGGGCACATTATTCTAAACCTCCAGACAGGGCGGACGAACCGCTTTGTTCGTGGGACTTTATGTAGGTCGAAGGTCACAGGTGGCTTGTATTAGCATACTGTCGTCTGCATGTCTCGAATTTTCAATGAGGTCCTACACACACACAGTTGAACAGAAATCTCTGTTAAAGAAGAAATGTATGTAAAGCAAAATATACAATATAATGAACCCCTGTATGTAGAGATACCATCACTATCTTCAATATATTCTAGGTCCCTCTGTAGACATACAGAAGCAACGTGTAGTAACATTTGTCTCAGCGTGTCCTATATGCTTACACTTTGTTTCTGGCTTACATCAAGATGCTTTAAAATTCGTACTTGTGTAACGACCCTTTATGACCTCGCACTCCCGCACGCAGCCACATGATTGACAAGGATGTGACGACACACCTGGTAGTCACCATATATGGTCATGTTAAGCAGGTAACCGTAGGTCGTAAGTGACATCATGATGGAGGACAACATGCCAAGTTGACTATAAAAAGAAGGCAATTGGATTCATGGTACATTTCTTGTCTTAATACACATACCCTCTTTGGGTTCCTATCTGTTGGGATTAGTGTATAAAAAAACTTGGAACTTAACGGTATATAACCGTAACTTCATATACTGCTAAACGGTACTTTTATATACTACGTGACCCAAATAGATGCATCGGTGTCAGATAACTCGGGGCTCTGAGAGAGGTTTGTTACTCGATTATTCTTGGGAGATTAGTGTTCTTGTCTTTTAACGATCAATACAATTTATATCGATTCTATTTTGTCCTTTCAAACATTTCGTTCTCCCTTTTACAGCCCAGCTTATGTAATTCTAGTAGACAAAAGAACCTTAACCGACTTTCGAAAAGTTTTCAATTGTAACTTAACAATCAATTGATAAACCAGCTTTTCTATAAATGTACGTAAATCCGTGTCGCCAACCCTATATCAAATTTGTTTCGGTAAATGTTCAAGGTACATGTTCCCCAAACCGATTCTGTTTTCTTTAAGGCTCTTTAATTTTCAATTTAAGTTAGTTTGCACAGCAACCCCCTAGTAGCCCTCTTGAAATAACGCCACGGGCAATGCCTGTTGAGTCTGCCCTGCCTGATGGTTTGGAATAATGCGCTTTCGTCCAACACGGTCGCCTTGGTAACAGGGGCGTGTTGTTCGTGTCGGGCTTCTGACCAAAAAAGGAGAAAAGTTTATTCGAGGGCTCGTACACACGTCACGGTGTTAACGGCTGGGGATAGGCCGACGCGTTTAAATTTCGGGGGCCGCTTCGGTGCAGCATTTATCCACACACACAGACAAGAGACCACACGATACAAGAAGGAGCCTAGAAAACTACTCAATGTCTGTCGTTACCGAGCTATCCCACAGTATGGAGAACATCAACACACCCAGGAGATCAAGGAAGAGACCTTCGGAGTCGGACGACTCGACTCCTGTCGGGAAAACAACGCTGAGCCATCGGCCCTGGTCGTCAGCCACAACTGCGTCGCCAAGCGGCCCAGAGAAGCGACTTCGGGTGGACTCGCCACTCCGCCCGACCCGAGCCAACACAGCGGAGACACCCCGGTCAACCAGAAGCTCAACCCTCGTCAACCAACAACGTAAGGCTGCAGAAGCGGCTAGACTCGGAAATACGCTTCTGAATTGTCGCCAATACAAGAACGCCTCCAAGCAGTTTAGCGCAGCCCTGAAACTGTGCCCAACGTTTCCTAGTTATTTCTCCCGTCGGTGCCAATGTTACTTCGGAATGGGACAGTTTGCCAAGGCACTTGCAGACGCCAAGAGTTCGACAGAGGTTGACGCAAAGTTCACCACAGGCTACAAGCAACAAGCCGAGTGCCTCCTGGCCATGGGGCGCCCGGGAGAAGCCGTGAAAGTATTGACGGTGGCCGCCGGACTAAACACCGGAGACAAAGAACTTTCTAAAGCGATGCAGTCCGCCAAGGAAATCACAAAACTTCAGCGTCTGGCAGAGCGAGACCTTCAAACGGGAGCAGCTCATGTGGACAAACTAATGAACTTGGCGCCCTTGTGTATCAAGTACAAGATCATGAAGGCAGAAATCTGCATCCAACAGAAAAACTACGCCGATGCACAGGCCATTATTGAAGAAGTGTTGGAAGTTGACGAGACCGCAGACGCCTTGTACATTTACGGACTTTGTCTCCACTACAATGGGGACGAGCAGGGATCGTACAGCAAGTTTGACAGGGCTCTGAAATTGGAAAAACATCACTCAAGAACACTAGCGTTTCTAGAGACGTCCTGCCAGCTAGCGGCCAGGAAGGAAGAAGGGAATGTTGCCTTCAAGTCTGGAGAATACGAGAAGGCCTACGACTTGTACTCAGAGGCACTCACAATTGACCCCCAGAACAAGCTGACCAACGCCAAACTCTACAATAACAGAGCCGCAGTTTGTGTCAAGCTGGGTCGACTGAATGACGCCATTCAGGACTGCACACAAGCCATCGACCTGGACCCATCGTACATTAAAGCCATCTCTCGTCGGGCCACATGCTACATGGAGACCGAGTGTTTTGAAGAAGCCATCCGCGACTATGAGACCCTCTACAAGCTGAACCCGACACCCGAGAACGAGAAACTTCTCCGTGAAGCCAAACAAAAACAGAAACTAAACCTGCAAACGGACTTTTACCAAGTTCTCGGAGTAGAGCGTTTCGCGACGGCCGAAGAGATCAAGAAGGCGTACCGTAAGCTGGCGCTGAAGTGTCATCCTGACAAGCACGTGGGCGCGAGCGAAGACGAGAAAATCGCCATGGAGAAGAAGTTCAAGGCGATCGGAGAGGCACACCAGACCCTGTCCGACCCTGTAGAGAGGGCGCAGTACGATCGGGAACTCAGACAGAAGGAACTCAGAGAAACTACTATCAATGTAAACGTGAATGTTAACGTTAACGTCAATGTAAACGGCCAAACAAGGAGTTCACCTTACAAAAGCAGGTTTACTTTTCACTATGTGTAATAGCGCACAGACATATGTCCAATTTGTATAAATCTTGTACAGCTTTGATACTGTTGGTGCCAATGTTGCATTTTACTGGTGCTTCTCATCTCCACTGTGAGTACAATAAATCACCATTTTGATGACTATAACCAGTATCTGTCTTTCATTCAGTGATTAGTATTACTTATATACGGTATGGCATATCATAAATCGAAATCATACTTTATTGACACTACAAAAGTATAGGGACTTTCGTAATGTTTTATACAACATAGACACATATGTACACACAAGGAAAATCAGCCTACCTACAATGTAAATGTATATACCATGTGGGGTTTATAACGTTACTACAGTATCTAAGATCTAAACTGCCGACAAGAGAAATGAAAATATGGATAAATATCACAGTCTCTTCAGTTTGCTTGAGACAGGTATATTCTGGTTTTTCTCAATGATATTAAGCACTTGGCAGAGGGATATTAGTTATTCTTACTGGACTGAAGTTTAATTCAAAACAGAGGTTTTAGGTCTCCGGTTAGTGGCACGTCTGAAACACTTGTTAACGAGAGAATTTTGCACGCAAACCTCGTTGCGTCGAACTTTTATTATTTTTTTTATTGAACAACATAAAATGAACAAAAAGGACACAGTGGTGGGCAACTCTAGCTAGTTGCTAATATTAGTCCCACCACTGACAAGGAAAGAAAATACAAATACAATGGCAAATCATTAAAACAAAACAGCAACAAGTAACATAACAGCAAATAACAAAACAGCAAAAGGGCAATATAAGCGAAAACATATAAAAACGATCATAAGGCTAAGAATGAATAGTTTACTGTAGGCAGAACCGTTTTGTATGAACAATGTACGTTTGGGTTGCGTCGAACTTCTAAAGATAGACCACAGGACCTATAAAAATAGATATGAAATAAAAAGAATAGGAGATGGGGTGTTGAATCCACCTACACCGACCTACACCTACGTCATAACAGTATAGATTTAGCGCGTGGGCAGCGCTGGGTGTGGAGATGTGAAATGTCTCTGCCCTAATATGAGTCATATCCATGCCGCTGTCTAAAGGTCAACCACCAAGCGTATTGTGTAGGTGGCATAGTGTTTAGTCATCAGGCCCTGCCATGAATTAATCGCCACCATGGCCTTCAGCAAATCCCCCTCACGGAAAATGTTTCCACTGTATTCTTGCCGGGACTATTTCTGCACTCCATGATCACCAAGATCTTAATTGATATTCGAAAAAGAAGGAAAGAGAATTATTTTGGTATTTGTCATGCCTTTCACCTACTCGTTAAATCAGTCTGAATATGCAATCCATAATCGGAGGTCATCAATGCCTACATAGTTTTATATCAAGGTCATCCGCAAAAATAGTATTCTAATTTAAGGAAACCGTTTTTCACATGTGACAACACCTTCAGTGCATCGTAAATGAGCAATGACCATATATGGCTAGGTCGCCATATTGATTTTCCATATTTGGTAAGGAGTGGGGTCAGAGTTGACGTCATGCTGACCGAGCCATTAAGTGCTCAATGTTAAGGATTTAGAACTTTGCTATCATTCCTTTGATGTTTTGCTATAATCACCTGTAGATACTTTGATTGGGTCGTAGTTTATTTCATTGACTCGCAGATATTGAGGCAAAGATACCAAATAAGTCTATAATGAGGTGAGTCAACGTTGGATCTGCCCTGGGGCTGTGCGCCAACACAATTGTTACCTGGGTAATTACACCGGCTTGTGCGTCTTGTTTACGTTCAAAAAGGCAGCCAAACCAATGACGTTTACTCTAAAGCGCGTCACTGGTAATTATCTTGGGTTGGCCAACTGCTTTAAATTGTTGCGTCCTGTCGTGGTGAAGCATTCTTCGACCAAGAAAGAAGACGCTACAAGAACGATCGAAGAAGACTACCGAAATGCCGACCATTATTGAATTACCGGACGACAAGGAGAATATGGACACCAACGAGTGCACGATCTCTGCCGATTCGTTAAAGAGAACTTCGGAATCGGAGGAGACACCGACCCCTGTAGGCCAAACGACAAGCCACCGGCCCTGGTCGTCAGCCTCCGTCCTGTCTACGGGCCGCCCTGGGAAGCGTCCTCGGGTCAACTCACCCAACCGCTCCGCCAACACAGCAGAAACGCCTCGGACGACCAGAGCTACAACTCTCATCACCTGGCGGAAGGCTACAACAGCTGCAAATATTGGTACAAATCTCCTCAACCGTCACCACTACGAGGATGCCCTAGAAAAATTCAACGAAGCCTTAGAACTTTGCTCAACGTCTCCAAGCTATTACAGTGGCCGGTGTCAATGTTACCTGGGAATGGGCCTGTTCTCTGAGGCGCTGGCGGACGCAAGGCAGTCGACAGAAGTGGACAGCAAGTTCGTCACAGGATACCAGCGGCAGGCCGAGTGTCTCCTGGCCCTCGGTCGCCCCGCAGAAGCCATAAAGGCCTACACGGTCGCCCTTGAACTGAAACCCGAAGACAATAAAATCTCGGAGGCCCTAAAATCAGCCAAGGACCTTTCGCAACTCCAGACCCTGGTGGAAAGGGACCTTCCTAAGGGGGTCTCGCGCCATGTAGTGTTCTACGTGGACAAAATGATGAAGATCGCACCCTTGTGTTCCAAATACAGGGTCATGAAGGCAGACATCTTCGCTCAGCAGAAAAACTACGCCGACGCACAGGCCATTGTCGAAGAAGTCTTGGAAGTTGAGGAAACAGCAGACGCCTTGTATGTTCACGGACTTTGCCTCCACTACAGCGGTGACGAACAGGGCTCTCAGGCAAGGTTTGAAAGGGCTCTGCAGTTGGAGCCCGACCACCAAAGAACACTAGCGTTTCTGAAGATGTTCTCACAGCTAGCGGCCAGCAAGGAAGAAGGGAATATCGCCTTTAAGTCTGGAGAATACCAGAAGGCCTACGACTTGTACTCAGAGGCACTCACAATTGACCCCCAGAACAAGCTGACCAACGCCAAACTCTACAACAACAGAGCCGCAGTTTGTGTCAAGCTGGGTCAACTGAATGACGCCATTCGGGACTGCACACAAGCCATCGACCTGGACCCATCGTACATTAAAGCCATCTCTCGTCGGGCCACATGCTACATGGAGACCGAGTGCTTTGAAGAAGCCATCCGCGACTATGAAACCCTCTACAAGCTGAACCCGACACCTGAGAACGAGAAACTTCTCCGTGAAGCCAAACGGGAGCACAAGTTGAGTATGCAGACGAACTTTTACAAAATCCTCGGGGTGGAGCGCTTCGCTACGACTGACGAGATCAAGAAAGCGTACCGTAAGTTGGCGCTGAAGTGTCATCCTGACAAGCAAGTAGGAGCAACTGATGACGTGAAAATCGCCATGGAGAAGAAGTTCAAGGCGATCGGAGAGGCACACCAGACCCTGTCCGACCCTGTAGAGAGGGCGCAGTACGATCGGGAACTCAGATTGGAAGAATTCAGTCAATTTATGTCAGATGAGACCGATATAAATGTAAACGTGGATGTGAATGTCAACGTCAACGTAAATCTTACAACAAATAGCACTCCATACAAAAGCAGGTTTACATTTCACTTTGTGTAACTTCAAATTTGTTTAGCATGGAACCTGTAATCTCTCAATGGAAAAAGAAGTCTTGATGCTTCTATAGTACATAATTTCAACGTCATACATAGGTTGCAGGCGATCTACTGTACACGTTGTGTTAATCATTCCTTCCAACACTTTGTGTCAAAGTCAAACAATAAATCACGATCACGAAAGTACATAGTCTATGCTGTTTCTTTTCGGGGTCTAGACAATGGTTAAAAGTAAAGTACCTATTTATGAGTGTCACTATGTTGAGCTTGTACTATGTAACGCTAGACGTCCACAGCCTGCTAATCCTCACATAAGTTGGATTACGGATTACCTTCATCCAGTAATACAATTCATTTTGCACAATATATAACGTTAGGTACCTTTGTATCCTGAAATGAAAGCGTCGCTAATAACTACAAATAAAGAAAGAAAGGCGTTTTCACAAACATAGTGTCTCGACATCACGTTCAAGCCAGCAACACAATTTAGGAAAAGATGTCTTCCTTGATTTTGTAGTCTTATAGCGCCATCTATCAGAGGAAGTAGAAACTGCACATACGTGGAGGTGTATTCGCTTATCGTTCAGACTTGTCAAATGTAAGCCAAAACACATCGAAAGAATAATGAAATAGAACGGTGCGCTACAGGCATTAGTAGGAGCTGTTACCATCTGAAGTAAAAAAAAAGTTGGATTAAGTCAGTGCCGTCGGTGCAGTTTATCAACAGATGCACTAACAACGCACATTTATCTTAAACTAATGCTGACTTATGTTTCTGTTATCAGGTATTACACCTGCAGTGCCACTGATATCAAACAGAAGGAATACAGATAGCGATTTCACTCAATAAGGCAACGTTATCAAAGTACAACTTAATGTCTGATTTTGCCGAATACGTTATTGATTGGTTGGTTGGTTGGTTGGTTGGTTGGTTGGTTGGTATGCTGGTCTGAATATTTTCGACCTAATCTGTATCCCCTGTGTAGGGAACGCTTGTGTTTTGAGTGGAAGTCGGCAGGAGGCACCATCCGCGCACGTTGTACGAAAACAGCACTGTGCGCCATCGATCTGTTTGAATAAGACAATGACAAAGACAAAGACTGTGTAACGCTGCAGTGAAGTTATTAATTTTGACAGTGCAAATGTCTACAAAACTAGGACTAAACTGAATCTAACGAAACCATTTTTCTTTGCCCTTTAAGTTCTTACTAATTTGTGTATATTTATCATATGCTATTGCTTGATGACAGAAGAATATTCCAGAATAGATTAAATTTGCAATATATAACTAGATTGGCATTTATTACTGTTATTGTGGACCCCTTGTGCTGTATTGATTCTGATGGTTAGTAAAGCTCCAGTTCCCAACGTAGTCGCCATCGTGAGCGGAGGTACGTAGTTGAAGCGAACTTTCTGTCTTGTATCAAGTTAGACTGAAGTCATGATCACCAATACTTACGAAACGAAAAATACGATTATTGTCATCTTTAAAAATATGATTCAATGATTCAAGCAAACCCAGCCCACATCTGCGAACAACAGTTTAATAGCGAGCAAACAAAAACGCGCGGAAGGAACCAAACAAACGTGCTTCAGCGGCTTCCGTTGGCATGGCGACCATGATGAGTGGTGTCAGTTGGCATGGTAACGGTTGTTGAGGAGCGGGTTGCAGGTGCGGTAGCGGACAGGGCCTTATTTGCTGACGTCCTGTCGGCCATTGTGCATGTAATTGGTTCCATCATCTTAGCGCTTGGATAGAATGTCAGGCCGGAAAATTAGCGCTAATTGGTTACACGAGCAGCGGGGAAGGGACCACAAGCAGGAGAAAAGACATAAACAACTGCGCAAATAAGGTCAAATAAGAATAGGAACAAAGGCGAAGGGACTATAGAGCGAGAGACATCGTGTATATGGCAGCTAATCGTGATCGCATTTCTAACAGGCGGATTCACATATAGACCGTGCGTCGTGCGGAAAGAGACATATAATTCTTCATTATCGGACTGTGAATGACAGAAATGGAAACGGATCTTATTTCTGTTTTCCATAGAAGAGGGACAAGTTGACACCAAGCTCTTCTCGGCAGGTGGATATGATTACATGTACATGTATGTCAGAAGAAATATCCTTTCGCACAAAAATACCAACTCATCAGGTTGCAGCGGTAATGCAAAAAAGTGAAGGTATTAATAATAAAAGTCATCAAAACGGCACCACGAATTGCGAAACCACGTAAAATTGGGTAGTAACAAAAATTGTACACTATTTCACTAACAACGGCTGAGTACATGTTACAATTTGCACATTATTCTATCCGCTACTACATGACTTAACCTGTTTGGTACCCGCTCCCTCTTTACTATATTCCCAAACTGCAACGTACAAACTCACGCGAGATGTGACTGTGCGAGAACTACATCCCGTCTTTGGCCACGCATATCCAACACTTCAATTTCAATCGCTGAATCAATACTTGCGGACTGAATGGCGCTCTTGCATAGCCACTCACTAATTAAAGACCTTGCGAGTGATTTCACGCATTCCAAGTACCCGCTGATAGTAGAATATGTTTGTGTAGACCAAAAGACTTTGTGTAGATCAAGGGCTTGTTTTGATCTCTTATCGTTGCATGAGCAAAGAAGTCGTTTCTAGTAAATATCATTTTACATTTGAGACGGACAAATGAATAGTAATGTCACCAAAATTACTTAAAAGCAAATGAATTTTGCCTTACTGTCCGTCTATGATAGCACGTTGCTCAGTTGGTACATTTGGAAGATTGTTTAACATACGCCATCAACGAGTATTCCATATTTTTCCACATTAGAACATTAGAGAAATGTTTATTACCTCGCTGACTCTGACACTTTCTGTAAAATATGAGACTATGAAATATAATATGTTACCATCTCCTGTGCACAATCTGCAATCATGGGCAGAAGCTGTGATATGGATGGATAAACAGTTTATTGACAATTTGATATGCCGTAGCGAAGATTGAATCTCAACAAGCTTTATAAAGATTAAAGGCTAAACAATACATACCAACCGTCACCATGTTACTCGGGATTTATACACTTTGTCCAATTATTTCGGTTAATAACCAAAACCACTAAAAGAAGCATCTTAATACTGTAAATGCTTTGTACTAAAATAATTGACTACAAAAATGGGAGATATAGATGCCGTTTCAAATACCATGGCATGCATATTTGTGCAAAGATAACCATGCGGGTAGAAACATAATTCTATTAGAACAGAAGCCAACATATGAATGGCAGGCAATCTGTTAATCGTCGATTAATGGTAATAATGGAACGTCCAGTGACGAGCCGTTAAAGCTACCCTGCAGTAGTTTTCTATGAGAAGAGTCCTGTCTGCTGAAGTTATCATATTCCCCTGGACAAGAAGGTATTATCTCGCCCAGTTCTATTCCTAGTAGTCCTGTAGTGCAGTGTATGACAAGAGGGACGATGAATTCTGAATGTCTGCCCGTGACGCCTCTCTCCGTATAACAGCCAATCACCGTCGTTCCCCGCCGCCACCTCCATCTGATGGCAATCCACCACCACGGACAGCGTCCCACAGGGAGGGCTGCGCGCAGAAAAGAACAGCCTGATTTCCAATTCATGCTGTTATTTGAATTGATGAGTCTCCGAGCGCCAGGGTAATTTAGTAACATCAGAGAGAGATTGAGGCCCTGCCCGCCACCCGTATACTCCCAGGTCTCCGGCACTTTTGATTGCCAGACGTGGCCGGAACACTCGCGCGAGACATCATTCTCCGAACCGGCCTCCAAACAACCTCGGCTGCCTCTGACATCGCCAGGTGTCGAGACCTCTCGTATTTTTCCAACACCATCTCTCTGTAAGTAGTAGCAACTGTGTGTCTTTGTAGGTGTTACATAGAAGGGAGGGCAGACTTAGGCTGCTCAGGACTGTTATATGCAGTGTCACAGAGCAGGGACGCCTGTGTCTGTTGTTACATGCTTCTCACGTTCTAGACTATGTGGTGATGGATCACCCGAACTTAATGGTTCTACCACCGTCTTTTTAAAGACCATCCATCTTTTCTCTGCGTGGCTTTTCTCCAGCAGGTGCCTGAGGATATACAGGTAGCGGTTGGTGGTGGGCGTCTCTCCCACAAAGATGTTGTTGTCGAATTTTGTGACTGGCCCGTGGCGGTTTTTCAGTCTAGCCGTTCGTTTCTCGTGTGGTGCATTTGGGAAATCATGGTCGGGCTCCCGGTGATTTCTGTTGGGGACAGGGTTCTTATTACTGCGCGCTGAAATGATACGTTTTCCGCTCAGCCCAAGTCAGGTGGATCCACGCGTAATTAAGGTCGTGTCGTTGGGAACCCTCATCAACATTTCAGTCTCTCGTCAATGTTAACCTTTTCCAGACTTATGGAGTAATTAATGCCGATGATGCACCCACATCTATTATTGATATTCTTTCCATTATGTACTTTATGAAGGTTCTAGGTTGCGGTGGCCTAATGATTTCCACAAATTTTGTGATGAGCTGATATGCATAGATTAGTGTTGTTTATATTTTGGATCAGCCTATTCTATCATATTCTGCAATATGAAGAGTAATCCTCTATATCGTATTCCACAGACACAGTTATGAATATTTCACACACACGCTTTGGGAGGAATCGCCCATAACTGTTACAGTTACTTTCATGCCTTTAACTTAGTTTTAGTTCCAACATCTAAAGCCGTTCGTTTCATCTTGGCCATGGTGGAATATTGTTTTTAAAAAATTTTATACTATAGATGAATAGATAGAATCAGTTGAGGTAAAATCCGTCTATTGTCTAATTCTGGTATAAAAATAATTAAATGAAAAAAAACTGTGAAAGACGTATTTTGAAATATTTTCGGAAGTGTTGACGTTTAAACCATTCACAATTAAGCAATGTCTCAGACCTCCAAATGTCACAATATTTACCATATAACGGTTAAGCAGTAATGACGCTTCAGGGGGAGAAGGGGTCACGAGGCGACCTCATTTGCCCATTTTCCTTCATGCATACATGTAGATCATTCAGAAAGCATATCCCATGACTACAATTTAAGTACTCAAGTAGCTCAACTCGAAGCTTCGTTCCAAGATTCTGGTTTGACGTCCATACTGAAATATTTTACTGCGCTAGGATTAGGTTGTATAGTTGAAATCAAGTCGTGTATAAAATTCTTTATAGAGCCGTGTTTCATATGTAAGGCGAATGAACCTGAAAATACGGGCTTTTACGGGCCTACTACAGTGGGAATATACAGTCTCTAAGGGTAATGTAATATATGGCTGATGTTATCCTTTTAGAAGGACTATATATTTGAAGCAGTGTAATATTATGGCAGACATAAATAAACCTTTATATTTTGCTATCTCATCTAGGAAGCTGAAAAAGAGACTATTATCTGATACCATGCATATTGGATCATCATCACTGATATCATTATCTTAGATTACATATGTTTTACTAATATTGTGCATTACTAAAGGGATTAAATGCATTTCTTATGAATATTACTGGTAGGCCAATAATCAGAAAAGATTTGTTTTTCCGTAACGGCTAACTGCTGGGACATGTGTGAACTTATCGCAATTCCGATTTCTTATTAGATTTTCCTTCAGTATACATTATAGGGGCCAACCGACCTTATTTGTTGTGGCCCGGGAGAAAATCGATCGTCAAGGTAAAATCATCCATCATCAGCAAGCCGACAAATAGCCGCTTTTCGCTGCCGATCGAAAATTCCCAGCGACGTCTGAAATGAAACTTTCCTTGAGGACGTTCGCGTTTTTTTTTCTCTCCTCAATTTTCCAGCGCGGCGGGAACGGTACTGCTTTTCTATTAATGCTTAATAAACGAGACGTCCTGGGCATCCAGGAGTGAAATAATCCCGTGGCCCTGTCCCCGCGCCTTGCTTACAGTAATCCCGCAGACACGCGCCGAAGACAATAGCGGCCATCCCGGCTGCCCCCAGCCTGCACGTTCCCACGAGTTCCATCCATCCCAGTCCGTCTAATCTCCTTTTGGGACTTCTCTACATCGTCTGGCGATATTACCGCGACATTATTACGCAAACTTTATCATCAGGCATCGCCGGAGAGTGGAATATTATCCACGGTGCCGAGGGCACAGGTGTACCGTAACAGACAGATCGTGCCAAATCCTGCCGAAGCCGACATATTCCTCCAGATCCACCTTCACGGCAGTGATAGTGGTGATACGGGCTTCAGCCTTTGTGTTCGGAAACAGTGCGTGGGAGATTGGAATGGGTCATCTCTTGTGAATCCGATGACAGGATCATCAGGATAAGCCTGGCTTGAAAAAAAAAAGTTTATCGCGCAAACTACGCGTGGTAAATAATGAACCAAGGTTGTCAGCAGGTTGGAAACGGGACTTTTTCAAAATCTTCTTGTGGCCACTGTACTAGTCTTTAATAGTTTATGGAAACGTTTCAAATATCATGACGATATTCCAGTGTAAAAAGGTGATTTCTTTGCGTTCATATGTTATACATACATGTTGTTTACCGTAAGTTTTGAAAATAAACATTGTCTGCTTTTCAGATGTCTATTTCCTGCGGCATTCGTGGTCTTAGAACGTACAGTTTTGTCTATTTGTGAGCCGCCAGTACACATCAGCTGCAGGCTGTATAACATCATTGAAAATTCATAGTCGGGGACGGAGGGACTCGCAACGTTTATTTGATTCCAGGACCCAATTGGTCGGAATGATTACATCGAACGTCGTGTCGCTGTTTCTCGCGTCAAAAATATTTATTACTTCACGACTGGAAATTCGGGATATTCGACTGTTCCTCAAAGGCAGGATGATGATGAGTATGAAAAGGTGTGAGATATTTACGTATAGTTGGTGAAATGCTACGAGATCTGAGGACAGGACAAAGGGCAATGTCCCACTAAGCATTACGTTTACTGCTGCTTCCCCCTCCTGTGATCAACGCCCATGCCACTCATGGAATACAGGGACCAACACCAGATAAATTCCTCACACTTTCCTAACAGTTTCAGACGGCGTTGTAGTTTATTAGGGAAACTGTGTGACAAGAAAGTGCGATGTTTTTGTTGTTAGTATAAATTCCGTGTTGTGTTGTTGTGTTTTTGTCTGCTCACATACGCAATGCGCCTATAATGTGGCGTTTACTACCCCTCAATGATGAACCATTATATTCATTATTTAGTAATGCTCGAGGCATCCGTGTACCATTTTATTTTCCATACAGTTTTGCCATAATATGTTGACGTCCCTCTCGCACACGTCCAAATAATACCAGCTGTATCACTGTGTACATGTAGCTGATACAGCAAGCCTTCAGAAACCAGGTACAAACCCACGCTGCTCCAATTTTGTCATCATTCTGAGACCAAAAACATTATTCATTTGTGAACTGGTTTCACAGAGTTTCGTCTTAGAGCCGTGGCGATATTCACACAGGTGTTCCTTGTTTATATTTGTACTTAAAATGCACATCATGTAATTGCAGTTGTTTAATTTCATATTGAAAAGGGAAAGTACGGAGCCAACTCACTTCAAGCGAAACTGCGTATACCTAGTTATTTTCTTTGTTCAAGAAAGCTAGCTTATATCTCTGAGCATTTTCACCTTCCATGTTTTCACTAACGAACAACAACAGAAGTCCTCTCCCACAATATTCCATCTAATCCTGTCCTCCTAGAACGACCACCATGTGTAGCAGGATTTTCTTCTTTGCTGAAAGAAATAAATTCATGTAGCCGACATGTCCCTGAGGGGACTGTCGGAGCCAGAGAGCCGAAATAATGGGTTGGACTAATTGGTCGCGAGTCAGAGGCGGGGAGCTCCCCGGGGCTGCTGGGACAGGCGCTGCACAAAGGCACGGGTGCGCACGCGCAGATGGATAACTGGCTTACGTGCCTGACATGATGATGGTGGCTGAGAAGTGGGCGCCGAGACTACTGTGCCGATATTTTGGACCATGTCCGTCTTTTTACAAGGCTACTGACTACAAGTCAAAAAGCGTGAAGATTTTACATACCATGCAAAACGATGCGCCGAGACTATCGTGCCCATATTTTGGACCGCGGGCCATGTCCGCATTTTGACAAGGCTACTGACTACAAACTACAAACCTATCAAGGGATTTACCTTTCTGAAATAATAATATTTTAGATTAGTTATTCTGATTATCAACATTATCTATTTGATCAACCGAGCGCTCCAAGCAATTGTAATGTTAGAAATATCATCACAAAACTGGGTGTGATAGAAATCCATCTGCAATAGGATGTAACTTTAAAACTATTTTGGACCATGTCAGCCTTTTTACAAAGTTATTACAAAGCAACAAAGTGCAAAGATTTTACCTGAGAAAAAACTTCAATTTGTTACTCTGCTTATCAAGACCGTTTGATCAACCGAACGCTGCACACATCATCATTGTTTATGATGTAAAACATGCCTTCACAAATTTAGGTGGAATATATACGTTTGCCATGGACTGTAGGAGATGGTTCACTTTATCTCAAAATCGTTTGTTTACGTCTTGAATCAGACCTGAAGTCGTCTCTTGGATTACAGCACCTTAGTTAAGTTAGTTAGGTGGGACGGTGTGCAGCTTGGCCATAAGCCAGGATCATAGCAGGATCACAGAGATGAATTTGTGTGTTACCTTGTACGTCATTATATATCTCTGTATCTGTAGTAGCGGCACTCTACAGAGAGTAGTGCAGCACCACCCCCGTACCGTGGTATACGTGCAATACGTGATGTGTGTACTGACGGTGTTATTTGTAGCAAATTTGGTACTTTATGAAATTCCTTTGATGTTTAAAAATACACAAAAGCAATCTAACGACGCAGGACATACCTTATGGAATCCCCATTTCCCCATGTTTTGGGGGAAACTAAGATTATTTCTCTACATATGAAGCAGTAGCTATGTGTACCTAACAATTTGGCGAAATGCACAACATGTAAGATCATGTCACATCTACTATATAGATGACGTAATACAGTTTACATTTGACCTTTCACCTCTGCAGTCGAACGCTGCGTAATCCCGTGTCAAATGACCATGGCGGGAATATAAACATTTTTCTTTTATGATAACAGTAGACAAAAACAAAGACAAAGTGACGCAAACGGACCTTGTTTCTAACCATTCTCAAGTTCGATAGTTAAGGATCGTTCTATAGTTAAGGCTCCCACGGTGACTCACTTCGACGTGTTAAATCATTATAGTGACTTAGGGTGCACTTGAGGAATACGAAGAACGAATATGTTTTTAAAAAATCCTGTTGGCGTATCGGCTTTTGACGCCCACTTTGAAATAGCGTACTGCGGAGGTCAAATGAACTGCACCCGACTCACCATCGAAAGCCAGTTTCGTAATATGGCGCATTTATACCCGAACTGGAAAACCGCCACAATCCAAATCAGACAGTCTCAAATCCGATATCAGACAGTCTCAAAGCCGATATAGCCGATATAGCCGACACAATTTATACCCGGCTAACGCTCACATGAGACTTTCTACCCAGTCTTCAAGAATTTTGTCCTCACTACTTTCTATACCGACATCAGAGACCCGGGGGTCGCCATTAATATTGTGTTCTGCTACCTCAACTGACGTTTATTATTTGGATCTTTATTCGTATTTGTAGAAAACATGTTGCCAATCCTTCTTCTTGGTTCTTCTTGGTTCTTGCTCGACAGTAGGGACAAGAAGTAAGGCTTCAAAAATTGAACGATGGTGCTGCAAGAAAATCCGTTTGGTCAAGGACGTATGGTTTAATATTTACAGGAAATACTAAACCTATGGACTGCCTACTGGCCCTTTTGGTTAAATATAGGAAATCTTGTTATAATGTCGAGTGGTGAATGTGTGGGTGAATCCTTTAAACCTTAGATTATAATCTTGTTACTACCAAGCTTCCATACTCCCACGCAAATCTACCGCCATACCATCTTTGTCCTTGGTGCTGAAAAGAACATCAGCAGGCAGTCATAGCATCAGTTGGTTCAACTGTGTGTACATTTTCAGTGTTGCCTGCTTACAGCATATTTTTGGATCCTATTTCATTGTGATTTTACAACTGCATATAGTGTGCATTTTCGTCATTTTCCTACCAGTCGTTGGCCATGAGCATGATACCATGGAGATGATCTGTTTTCCAAACGGAAACAATAGCACTATATATACAATCTTGGTGATGTGGTAGTCGATTCGTTACACTTATGTGTAAAACATATTGCTTAAAATGGGATTGTGGGCGGAAAGAGAACCATATCAAGACCCTCCAATACGAGGACAGGTTTACTTACTCCAAGGAATTGTGTTAACACCACTGGGAGATAATACAATAGAAATAGAGACACACCGGCAGCGTGCAAGTATAGTTAGGGTATTGTCTTCTTGCTTGAGACAACCTTGGCATTGAAGCTTGTCTCGGAGTATTACATCTATGGTAACATTATATTTTACGAGGAGTAGAACAATACCGTAGGTCAGTTTGCATCCTATCAGGAATATCTCATGCAATCCTGAACCCCTAAGTATATCATTCCTGGACGTAGATGGAAGATACTTTGTCTACGTCCATCCGTTACGATTTTTCTTTATTAAACAAGCCACACTCCTCTTCCCCATTTGCCTGCCTATCCCAAGAAATTCCGTTCTTCCAGTAGAAAATATGTCCTCCCCCTGACGTTTGTTATCTATCAAGCCAGTCGCGTCCCGCCTACTCCCGGGAGAAGCACTCTAATGTCCCCCTGAAGCCACGCACTCGAGCATCCCGGGAATAATGGATGATGTCTAACGGCGAAAGTAACAAGCAGATAAGACTGGGGGAAGTAAAAAAAAAACACGAGGCGTGCTCGGAATGGCAAGTGGAGCGGCTCACTCCCGGTCGTAACTTCTGCTGGCAGCGTCGCCCGCAGGTCGGCGTGTATGCATGACCTTGTCCGCCTGGCCGTGGTGCTTTGCGGTTGAAGGACTGAGGACGCTTTTAAATGTAACAAATCACGTAAGACGCTACTGGAAGTGCGGTTTTCGGGCCTGCCACCTGTACGCGGGCTGCAAGGCAAACAGGTGTCAGTGAGCATTCCACTGCAAGGGAAAGCTGCATTGGTCATTGTATGAAAGTCAGGATATTTTGCACATAGAATCTGTAGACTGTTCCAGCATTAAATTGCAAAGCAATACACGTGTGTAGTTAGAAAGCTATTTTATTGTTTGTAGTGATATTGAAGACAGCCGAAGTGTTGTTATTACATGTACTTGAAACCAGCAGATGCTCCAAAACATTATGAACACTCTTAACTGTTACGACGATAATGGATTCATGACGCAGGCCTATATATAACATGACTTCGTAAGTGGACAGATCAAGATTTTCATCCGACATTCTATCTTTTTCCAATCATACCACTGACGTAGGCGAAAACCTACCCCCACCCACCCAAACACCGCACTGCTCCCAGAAAGCTGCATATTCAAGAGTGCATCACTAGTGGAATTATGTACAACAACACTTAAGAAAACAGATCACACATTTCATAATTACATTCGATGCCAGTTTAAAACGTCTGCTACACGGCCAACTCAACATTGCTACCCGGCAACCATCTTTCATGTTGTGGTTCATATCGTTCTGCAATTCAAGTAACATTCCTAAACAAGACGACCGTACAGATGTTAGCTGCTTGAGGCTTTCGCCCAAAATCCTTACAAAAGAGGGGATAGTTTCTAAATATTGTACTGGGAAATGACAGAGACATGACGGGTTAGTAATCACTAGACAGCTGGTGATGGATTGAGACGAGTGAGTGAGTGAGTGAGTGAGTGAGTGAGTGAGTGAGTGAGGGAGGGAGGGAGGGAGGGAGGGAGTGAGTGAGTGAGTGAGGGAGGGAGGGAGGGAGGAAGGGAGTGAGGGAGGGAGGGAGGGAGGGAGGGAGGGAGGGAGGGAGGGAGGGAGGGAGGGAGGGAGGGAGGGAGGGAGGGAGGGAGGGAGGGAGGGAGGGAGGGAGGGAGGGAGGGAGGGAGGGAGGAGGGAGGGAAGGAAGGAAGGAAGGAAGGAAGGCAGGAAGCAATCAATCGCCAAACTACTCCAGCGTTTGTGTGAAATATATTCCCCTGCAGCATGTCTTGATTTGACAGATTCTGCGGGTGAAAGTTCCCTTGCTCGGTGACCCTCCGATTGTGATCGCTGAAAGCCGCCGACCCTGTGTGCTGAGGCATCAGCCCGCCGTGTTAATTGGAACGTGGCGAACACATCGCGCGGGAAGTCCTTACATCGATCCAGGCAGCCTGGAAATGAGTTTACCTTAATTTCGGGAAGAAAGTGCCAACGGCTGTCAAAGAATTCCCCACGAAGCAAACACGATCAATACTTTTCGCTGCATTTGGAACAACAGGCCTGCTCACTGACACAACAAGACGAAACATAGCTAAATTTTGATCACGAACTAGAAGAGTGGCTGCTAAAACTGTTACCAAGTTCATTGTAGGGACACGAAAGTAAATCTTATGTATGAGTAGATAAATTTTGAAAGAAAATCAGTCATGACTTTGGGCATATGCGATGCTTCGAACCTCTCAATACTATAGTGCACACGTGATCGCCACCGTCGGGATCGGACCCGCGCCACCTAGCGTTCGATCCGAAATAGTCAATCTGTATTGTTCAGGTGACGAGAACCTCACCTCATTCGTTTTCCTTTTCCCGTCTCTTTAGCTTTTCTTTACTTTTCTTTATTTTGCCCCTTTGAAGGCGATCCTACGTCATGCAACAACATGTTTAGGAAGACAACGTCCTTATTTTTTCCAAGACAAGAATCACAATATGACCCAATATACTGTGTGACGACGGGGATCATTAGGCTCCATACACCTGCCAATTGCTTCTTACAATTCCTATATCGTGCACATACAAGATCGTAGTCACCCCTTTAGTAACTTTCACATGAAACGATTGAAGAAAGGACGAGAGTAACTTGACCCGTACATATGTGCAATAAGTTGCAATGCTGAGAATTGCCCATCGTTTGAGTACATATGCATTAGATATGTGTTTGCAAAGTTGAAGCAATGAGCTTATAGAAGATTTTCAACTTCAAGAAAGAAATTCTCTTGAAGTCTTCCGCGATCCGCCTAAAGCGTTGTTCACAGCGTGCTGATAAAATGATCACCTGGAAATACCAGGCAACCCAGAAGGTCAGAGGTAGGAAACAGCCCTGTCCCTAGAGGGCGCGGCTGATTTATAACGATTGGGCCCTTCCTGAGCCCACTGAACCGTTTAACGAAACCTCTGAGCGTCAACACGGCGACAGGATAGGCATCAGTCGGAGGTTATTCGGTCACCCATCCTCATTTACTGACATCCCGGAAGAGAGGAGCGCTGCACGGGCGGTACCAAGGTGTGCGGGGAGATAAGGTCTTCCCTCGGCCTGTGGGAAGGACAGGGAATAGCGGCGGTAATCCATTCTGAACGACTTGGTTCCCCTTTGGGGTTAAATCCGATATCTCTGAACTTTGAAATTTCCTTCTCCCTTCTTTGAGAAATGAATATCTAAGATCAAACCCCATCTATGGGGATGCTTTTCCCAACTTGCGTAACCGTAAAGCCGCAGTTAGGCATAGTTGGGAAATATGACGCAATTCTTTCTCAATACCATAAACGGGAAACTGTGCAGTGCATCCAATAAATAGGAAGTCTGTGAGATTCACGTCAATTTGGATCTTAGTTTATTTTTGCATCTTGCCAGTGCCAGCAGTTGTATTTTATCGTAGGGTCATTTATCATGCATTGTCAGGCGTGAGTTAACTAATCAGTGATCAGAGTTTATTTTGATATCATCTGTGTACATTGGTTGCGTGGCTTGTTTTGTTTTTCGTTTACATACACGTTTTACTAGTTTTCCTTTCTATGATCAGGTTGTTATATTTCACAGTATGCTGTGTTACTTTCTGGTAGTGAGGCACGATATAAGAATATTCTGGAGTGTGAAACCATACGAGACAAAATATTCGAATTCGTAGAAGAAAGTTCTGTCTGTCCATTTCTTTCCAGTGTGGCACGACTGCATGCCATTTGTGTTCCATGTGGTTGAATACAAAAAGTGAGAATCCATCTCCACAGTTCCACCCCCTTCTGCTTTCTTGGCCCATGACAATGCCTCGCTATTGTACGTATACCTCGTGCGCCGCCCTCACGTGAAGCACTCTAGTCAGGTGAAAGGGGAAATTAGTGGGAGAATAAATGCTAGGTCCGAAACTTTTCATTGTGCTGGCTTCTTTCCTTTGGAGAAGCTGTGTAGTCAAAGTACATTTTCTAGTTTTTTTTTTTTTTTTTTGGAAAGAAGGAAATCAGTTATTGGTCTTTCGAAGAGAGGGAGAAAAGTAGAGAGAGGAAAATGCAGGCAAAAGGGCGAGAAAATGGGAAAAAGCAGGCAAACGAATACCAGTAGCGCTTAAAACTTGGAGAAAAGAAACACGTAACATGACATGTCGTTCTAGATGATGTGGTATGCAACGTTCATGTGTATTGCAGTCAATTAGTATTGTGTGTAACAGGTAACATTTATTTTTAGATATTTAATCGTTATTGTGGCTTGACGTTTGAATAAAAACAAAGTGGATCTACAAAATCTTCTTCTGTCCCCTAAAGTGCTAAAGTGATTCCGATGAGATACGGTCTGTCAGTATGACGAGGACCGCTTTTGTCATCCATCTGTAGTCGCATTTGTCCTCGTGTGCGTGTGGCTGTAGTTATATTCTATGTAACGTTACATCTAACTTACATGTTCTATCATCAGCCGTATATAACGTTACAGGATTACAGTTCAGACATGACGTCATGCATTAACGTGTCTACTAGTGGGAGTTGAACCTCGACCTAGTTTCTGAACACTTCTCCTCGTGCGTGGCTTTCCTCTGGCCACACGCTGGGGTTAAAAGAACAGACCCCGGGTCTGTCGCTAAACCCTTTCCTTCCCATTCTTTCACTTCCTCAAGTTGTCAGAAACTTTTTTGTTTTCGCCCACGGAACAGGAACATGTAAGGGGAAATGTCGAAAGACGAAAGATCAAGTTCCAACATCTGACCTCCCTTCAGACAATAACAAGGGCGTTGCCAAGTAAATCAAACACTGTAGAGAAGGAATAAAAGTAAAATAAATCAGGGATGTGAATCCGTTTGTTTTATGTCTGGCGACAGGCAGATTTTCCGACACATGAGAAGTTCTGTAAGGACCGTCCATTCGACTGTAATATTATTGTAAAGACAAAAGTGCGATATTACATTACGGGTAAACACTAGAGTAAACACAAACACGTTTCAAGTTAAGCCTCCATCTGATTACAAGTGGGGTCACAGTAAGTTCGAACTGTGTTTGTTTTTAATCTGGAAGCGATTAATGCTAGATATAACGTTATCTGTTCATTTTTCTGAATGGTGACTCACTGGCTACCAATGCATTACAACACGCTAATAAACAAACAAACAAAAATGGAAACTTGTGAAGAAAGACATCATGTGATCTGTTGTAACTGTCACATGGCCTGGTTAATTCCTTAGACCAATATCGTCAGTAGAGTGCCTCGTGCAAAACTTCTTGCATAACGTCTTAAGCAAATTCCCTTTCCAACGAACGTTGTCTATGCCACGTTTCAATAAAATCATTAGCTTGTTTTTGCGTCCTCTTTAATTTGAGGTTGACACGTCCCCCATCCCATCTCCCGTTTCTCGCCAAGCAAACGGTATAACAAAGTACACACAAACAAAGAGAAGACAAACAAAAGTTTCGCGGGCTTTCAATGAAAAGTTGTACCACGCAGGCGCAGTACGGGTCAATAGGGGTCAACCGGAGTCAATCAAAAAGTTTTTGTTCACATGATTCTTCCGGAACTGCGGCGTGCACAAGTTTCTAGAACTTCGCCAACAGTCAATGTTACGTCTTCTCCAGCCTGATCAACACCACATGAAGGTATGGGCAGCCCTTCGATGATCCCAGAATCATCTCTGTTTATCGTCTTTCTGTTGTTTTGTTGCTATTTTTGTAGCAAGCTTGTTGCAAGTTTCTTTGTCTGTGGTTTCAAGAGGGGCAACCATTATGGCCCGAAGTATAGGCGGGAAACTCTAGTCCCACTTTCCCCACAAAGGACAAGTTACCCATTGGCGACTAAGTTACCTAGAAAGTCCCTAAACTTGTTTGTAAACAGTTTTTGTAGCCCTGATTGTCCGTATTTGGCCGAGGAAGAGAGGACTGAAGAAGAATTCGCGAGAAATGTAGGGTATTCCGGACGACAGCTGGCGAGCTGGGCAGCCCCTCCATAATAGCTTGAGTACACGGTGTGGCCGGGCCTGGCCTGGACTCATTCAACCGTCACCAAAACTTCTCTCAAGTGTTTTCGAGCTCTCCCCAACGCGGAATCTACCAAAAGAAGTACTCAATCGCCGTCAGAAACGCAACATAAGAGTTGGAAGTGTGTCTGGAAGTCTGGACGAACTTCTGTGAAAAGTTTACGAACTGTTTTGTGGGTGTATTTTTGTAACGAAGGGTGTTGGCTAAGGTTGGGTGGTCCCGTCCGAATAGAAGCGACTCTTTGCATAATAAATCCTTTTGGGTACTTTCGTCCCAGGACGATACAATGGATTCCTTAGTAACTTTTGAGTAACAGAGCCAGGAGCCTTCTGTTACCAACGGGAAAAAAGTTCTGAGACGAGTTTTCCAGTGGACCACGGGTAGAAGAAAGTTCACACCTCGTTGTTACCTCATCCCCCCCTGCCGTAAATTAATGGCCGGGACGCCGATAACTTGCGAAGTGGAGGTGAATCACTCGCCAAACTTGTCTATTGGGTAGAGTCTGGAGGGCGTGTTTGTGCCCTGTCGCACGAAATAGTCCACACAGTTATCAGAACTTCACGACCACAAAAGAGGCCGTTTGCTAAACTTCCCACATCCCTGGTCACGCGAGTTGGCCCAACACACGCCGGAACTAGCTCCGCCCAAAGTTTGGTTCTCACGAGTTTTTGTGGAACAATCAACAGCACTGCACCATTCTTCCTTTTATTGTTTTGAGTGTGGAATGATTAATTAGAGGAGAAACGCTCTGCCCTCCCCCTTAGGAAAGTTGACCAGGTCTCGGTGCGTGTGTAATCAGTAGTCAGTAGTGAAGCCGGATTTGGTGCCGCAAGCCAAACCTCTGGTGAGGTCATCCTGTGAAATCTTATACGTGGCACATGTTTACTTGTTGTTCTGCCCAGAAATTCGTTCACGTTTCTTCTTAACTCGGAAAATACTTCTGAATTGTAAAGTTTACAGCCACAATTGACCATAAATATTCAAGGTTGCCGCTGCTGATCGTTGAGACGACGTACTGTACTTTGTGAGAAAATTTCCTAAAGTTTTATTATTGTTTTGTCTGGCTTCTCTGTCAGAACGCTTGGCCCAGTTTCTCGGACAACGCCACAGTCAGACTCAAAGACTTTTCTTTGTTCAAGGATTCCTCTCAATGGCTTTCTTATTTGGCTGTTGAATATTTATTTTTCAGTTTCCATTTTTTTTCATTTGTAACAGTTACTGTCCTTTTCTTTATAAACTTTTGTAAGCCATTGCTTCATTTAAAACTTTTTAACTATTTTAAGTACTTTTGCTTCCAACAGAAAGTTTTCTTTTTTTGCTAACCGTTAATCGATTTCTTGAATTCATTTAGACACAATTGTGAACTTCCCCTTGGGGCATTGAGATCAGTGACAAACAAAACACAATGCAGTGTTGTTTGTAGCAGCAAGTCTGAACAAAGTCTACCAAGTTCTGACATGTTTCTTGTCTCAACTTCTAAACTACTAGTATTTCTGTGGGAGGAGCAGAGATCTCAATTTCCAATCCCAGATGATTTTCAGAGAGTTGATTTGCCATTCTTTCCCATGATCTTCATTTCTGCATAAAATGATGACTTGAGTCTTTGTCTTTCCCTTCTGCATTTCTAGCCGACCTTTTCCAAATAGGAGAGCAGGGGGTCACCCTAGCACTTCCCCTAAATGCTTGACATTCAGTCTCGTGTTTACTCTATTTTTAGTCATGAGGGCTGGCTCTATCCAGAGGCCTACCACACGTAGTCGGGCAAACTCCAGAAAACTTCAGTCTCCGCTGAAGGCAACAAGTCCGCAGCGACCGACAACGAAACTGACCAACGGAGGTACCAGCTGCGGAGAGTGGGAGATAAAGACAAAAGACGTTTGTTTGAATCTTTGTTTCTAGAGGCTAGAGCACTTTGGAAGTATGCCTACAACTAGAGATTAGGTCATCCTGCAAGAATGCCAAACTTTTAAAACACTCTGTCTGCTCCCAAGTAACTTTGCCAGATAACTAACAGTAGTAGAGATCAACACAAATAACTGTTATTAAAAGCACTAATACACACTATCACACCTAATCTTCCATACTTAATAAAGTTTTAATTACGTTAAAAAGGGAATTGTTTCTCATATTTACTAAATGTTGCCGAAGACTTGAGTTATTTGTCTACCACTTCAGTCTCCAATCTCAATGTGAGTTGACCCACCCTACATTACAAACATGGAGGTCGGTCATACTTGGTGACGCAGTTTGCAGAAGTCTGTCTTGTTTCTCAGAATCACCCACACCCCACATTTTTGTTGTGTTTGTGAAAACAATGGAAAGTTTTAATGTGATTCCTGAAGGCAGGTCAGTGTTATCTGTGACATGTCAAAGCGAGGGAGGATATCTGCCACACACACAGCTATGTAGGGCTGATAACAACTTTTTGGGGGACCAAATAAAGTGACAACAGTGTTTGTTTTATGTGGACTTGCCACATTCTTGCCACAACTGTCTGTACAACATGCTCTGTACCCACAAGGGGAGCAACTTGGCAATGTTGGAGGCACCTTGCAAAAAGTGAAGTACTACAACTTTGTAACCTCCTGAGGTTGTTATGGATTGTGTGTAACTGTTGCCTGCATCTCATGGACATCCGTCAATATGTGTTGTTTACTCTTTGAAATGGGTATGACAAAGAGGCAAAAACAACCTTCTATATACAAGTTCTAAGAAAGGTCACTCTTCAAATGGTTAAGAGATTACTGAGTGATATTTATTTGTATCTTTGTTGAATACGTGATACTTGTATTTTCACTGTGCTACGAGAGAAAACTTTGTTTCCATGTTTGGAGGGCCACAGTTAACTTTGGACTGGGGCCCGAAGTTGACTCAAGTTTCCCTGAATGTAAGGCATTCTTGCAAAGCATCATGGGAAGAGGGAACGTAGAGTACAATCAAAATATTGCCATCTGTTACATGTATTTTTTCAAAACAAAGGATCTTTGCTCAACATCGTCAGCTCTGCACACAAGGTGGAAATGTGTGTTCACGCAGACAGAGTTTTGGACTGTCTGATAGGTTACAACAGGCACTGGGGAAAAATTTAAGGTATCTGAAGGGTCATGGTAGAGTTCCAAGTTAAATGTCCCTGGGTGACCAAGCAACGTGGGTTCAAAAGTTTAACTTCCCTTCTTACAACACCTCAAATATTTGACAACTTTGACAGATAATTTACTATGATCTCAGTGTTGTGTTCTTTTCTTGATTTTAGTTATTGTCACAAACTGCTGCAGTTTATTCGAAAAGAAATTATGTTGTCAAAACTTGTTAAGTTTTATTAAGACCAAGTCACAAAACATGAAAGTTTGTTTCTTTCCCTGTTTGTCGCCGAGTTTCATATTCTCTTAGACTTCTGTTTGAGTTCAGAATTGGCCGCCATGGTCACAAATTACTCGGCGAGGCGGAGCGCCTAGGCGACAAAGAATTGTCCCCTTCACGTGTTTGTCATGCATTAATAGTAAGTATGCAGAATAAAGGAAAAGTTTTGGTAATGGGAATCTGTTTGAACTGGGCGGAACGATTAGGAAGTGTGTAGACTTTGTTTGTGCTGGTAAGTTTTTCCACCGCAACATATGTTTCCATTTTTAGAGGGGGAAAGTGTTGCAAACTTTCTTGCTTGAACTGGGGACGGGCAGTACGGTTTGCAGCAAACTCAGTGGTGAGTTACATTGGTGTGCATTTTTGATCAAGTAAAGACTTAAGCTGGCTGGAAAAATGTGAAGTCTGTGTAATACATTAAGTTGGGTAAAGGTTGTTGTTGTTTTTGAAACTGTTTCGTTCATAACCTGAACTTTGAATAGGTTCAAATAATGTTCTTCATTGTGTTATAACATGTAATTTCACTATTTTATAGAGGTTAAGAAATGGAACCATGGATTGTTGTCCACAACAAAGTTATCCAAGTTTCTTTGTTTTTGTCACTGCCTTCACCATAAATATTAGGCATTTTTAAAGCACTTATACTAAAAGCCCAACAACTGTTTAGACAGAGCTCAAACAAATGGCAGTTTCAGACAAATTGCCCACTCTTGCACTAGATAATTTGTGTAGTTTGACCTGGAATTTTTAAAGCTTCTGTCTCAGTTTGCCCTGGGAGCAAAAGTGTTTTGAAAGGACATTTTTGTTCTTGTCCTGTGGAGTATACTTTTGTAGCTGGACAGTCTCATTGTTGTGGCGACTGCAGCAAACAAAGGGTCGACCATGTGATCAAGGATGGATAGTCTTGTGCCTGTATGTTGCCTGTCTTCCTTCATGCTTCACAAAGAGAATTCCTTGGAATGTTGGACATAAAATAGTCCGCATGCAGTGATGAGTCAATAGTGTGTGAAGCAAATTCAACAGAGTTGATTCCCACGAGTACAGTATAGGCTGTACCTATTGTCCTTTTTGTTCGTGACCTAAGTTTGTTGGTCTTATGTGAATTTTGATAAAACAGATTTCTTAAAAATCTAGCAAAGTGATAAAATCCCAAATGCACTAGTCAATCATGCATTGTTCTTTGTGGTCAACTGTGACTTTTTGTTTCAGACTTTTTTAATGGAAGTGAAAATTGTTGTGTACATATCTTTTCCCAACACAGTTAGCAGTTAGAATTGTGTATCAAAGAAAGGTTTTAAAAACTACAGTTTGTACTTAGAGATCCTACGTATTTGAGGTATGGCCATTCTTAACATTGACTAAAAGTAACTGCCACCACCCAATTTCAAACATGTAATTTATGGCACTTGTTTTAAATTTTCTCTTCTTACCAAGATGTTGTATATAATACAACAAAGAGTAAATTTGAAAGCAAATGAATGCAAAACGACAGTATATATGGTTAGTTTATACTGATTTCCAAGTTGCTGATAAAATTCGGTGGTGAGTTTTTGAAAGGCCTTTGTGTCTACCTGTGCCATATGGTTCTGAAGCCATGCTTGAACAAAGAGCATTTTGGACACACCTGTTGTGGACTGTACCATATCTTCAAAGGGAGGGTCAGTATAGTTGTAGACTTTGGAGAGTATTATTTTACCTGAAAATTCAATAATAAATGCTTTTTCCACTTTCAAATGGTATATGACAAATTTGCAGCACTTTGTAGCTTGCAAGCCATTTAATTGCACAACTTGATTCTTGTGAAAGAAGCCCAGTATTTGTCCCGACTTACAAACTTCCGCTGAAGTATCAATGTGTTTGCCACGGGGTGGCCTGTTTAAATATTTATAAGACAATTTAGTTGATTGTTGAAAATGTTGACGTCATAGTTATTGTGTACATTTGAGCCTCCATAGTAACTGCTTTCTGGTCATAATGTTGAAAAGTTGTGTGTACAACTTTGAGTGACAGGTACAGTTTGTGGAGACAGGTCGTCAAGTTTTGTATCTATCTATATATTTATGTGTGTCTCATTCTCAAATTCTATCTATTGAAGCAACTTATGTATGCTTTTTGGCAATTAGTCATATCATATGTTTTGGTCTTCAACCTTTATAAATTATTCAGCCATAAAGCTGCCTCTGCCAGTGTGTCTGATACAAACAAAGGAATTAAAACATGCTTTAAAAAGAACTGGTTGCTTAGTAACATTTTCAACAGGGGAACATATGTTAATGCTTACTATAATGTATAAAGAAACAGAAATTGAATACTTCTGTTGATGTTGGAGTATAAAAGTTTTCTGTCTGAATTATGTGTTCCGTGTTACTTCTCACAAAGGTGTGGCGCAAGGAGAGGACATGTCATGCACCATTGTGAGTCGTTTACAAAAGGTCCTGTATCCTCTTTTTGTGTGGGAGTATTAATAATTTAGAAGTTGGGAGGTCAGAAAAGTTTTGAATGCAGTTTTGTTGTCGTGGGGTGCGGGTACCGTCGGCTGTATTCTTTGTCCGAGAAGACTCTAATGGCAAGTTAACGTATTTCACTCCACGATCGCGCCAGGAGTTTTGAAGGTAATCTTCTGATCTTTAAACAAGCGTTAACGAGATACTGTTTGAAATAACTGTAGGGCATAGTGTTGCCCCGTGACCTTTAATGTGCATGTATACATAGCTTGGTTCTTTGTTCATGTCATAACTATTTTTGTCATTGTTTGCTCAATTCCAAACTAGAAATGGTCCAAATGATTACAGATTTCCTGTCTTTTCACGACACCAACTTACTATAAACTGTCTACTTGGGTGTTAAATGCTTTACGGACTCTAAATGAAGTTTCTTGTGTTGGCATTGTTATGAGAATGGAGTAATAACAACAGTGGAGGTAATGAGGTGTTAATCTTGTTTATGTATGTATTGAACTGGAGGCCAGGGTGGCTGGAATACAAAAATGGGAATAAGGATGAATTTTACAACAATTCTGATGTTTCACATAGTTGTAGAACATTCCCACATTTTGCTTAAAGATATTTAGTTGTGTGTGTAGTTCTGTTTGTTTTTCTGTTGAGTCCTTTTGTTCCCAGTTGAACAAAAACTTTGGTAGAACACGTCACTACTTTTGCATATTTCACATTCCAACTATGTTTGTGTATCTTTGGGATAAGCAAACGATTTTAAAGGAACTCCGTAAAGAAAATGTTAACTTGAATGAATTTATTTTAAGGTAAGTATCTTTATCAGGTCTCTTAGTTACCTTATCTCTTGTCAGACCATTTTGGTCTATCACACTATCCCTGGATACCATTCTATACTTACTCTTAGGCCGCTCCACAGGCAAAGTAATTGTGTCATGACCAGTCACGATAACTGTAATGGGCACTACCGAAAAGATGAAATTGGAAAATGATTTTAAAATAAACATGGGAATGTTATTTTGTGTTTTAGTCACAGCATATTTTGGAGAGGGAATGTAGTATGATACCTGTGATCATGTTCAACAAGACTGCTGAAGCTTGATAATTACTGTACATCACTGTACATAGGGTGTCTTTCTTCCATGGCAGAAAACTCCCAAAGCACCGTCTTTAATAAGAAAACATGCTGTAGTATTGACTCGTTCAATGATTCATGAAAAAAACAAGTTTTCCATTGTGGGTGGATATGTAGTAGTGTAGACAGCTGTGCAGTCTTGAAAATTTTTTTAGAATACACAAATATACACAAAAGTACATTTCTTCTGGACTACACACACACTATTTGACAGACAAAGATTATGACTTGATTTCCATTCTTGTTGTAAAGAAAATTAAAGAAACGTGGAAACAAGAAGTTTTATGTATTTTACTATTTAGTATCACATGACTCTGAAGTGAGAAAAGTTGTAAAGAAACCTTCATAGGTTTATCTCTTTCTCCTTGACCTCTGGCCCCTGGACATAATTACTGTAGAAGGTTTTGTTTGTAGAAGTGCCCTGTGGGTAGTGTAGCCATCTGTTAGGAGAAGTGACCTTGATGCTTATGTAGGAAACTCTTTTTTCAATTTCCTGTTTTACTGGTTTCTCAAAAGATCAAAGAACTTTTAAGAAGGTGATCATGATGAAGTTAGTCCACAAGTGCATGTATTCTATTCAGGCTTCGTGTAATTCAACTAAATGACTTACAAAGTCTTTAGATGACTCAAATGGGTTACTGGAAAATAATACTCCTCTGGCATATTATTCAGTCTATTTAGCCATTTCTGCTATTTTCCAGCAACCTATTGGTAGAGACCATTGCCAATTGTAAGGTGTAAAATTGAAAAAAAAAATTGATTAAAAAAAGCTCTGAAGTAGGTAGAAAAGCTGTTTTGTTACTGCGGCCAAGACAATGGAAGATTTCTAATTCTACTAAGTACCTCCATGGCCTTTGTTCCCAGCCGAGAACTTTCATCTGCATTTTGTAGAATTAATTTTAGCCCTCATTCTACCCATGCAGATCCCCTAATTGGAAAATATTCATGCCGTTTAATCTCCTTTGTGGAAAGTTTCTGAAAGCCTTTGTTGCAGGTGACCCATTGAAAGAAATCTGAAATGCCTGGTCATTTGTCCACTTTTCATTTGTAAAAGGAGAAATGAACTTTTATATTGTATCACTTGGTTCACAAAGTTGTGAAAAGTTTGTCACCAGTTCCCAAGAATATTGAGCCAACATGCCTCTCCAGTGCCAATCGAAAATATGGTCTTATGGAACTCAACTCAACTCTTATTTTGACTGACATTGAGTAGAAGGTAGTTTCAATTTCCTTCCAGTTTTGTATAACTTGTTTGTCCCATCTTTCCTACAGAAGAATTTATATTCTAAGTAAAGTTTGACAAATTCTGTTTGTTCAGCACAGTTCACAGTTGCTATGTGGTTGTTACTAGTTTGACAGGAGTCCCCTGTTGATGTGTAATGGTCTGTCCCTAATCAATCAGTTGGTGGCTACTGTGTGTGTTAATTCTACCCAGCCAAGGCGTGACCCCCTTATTTGGGCAAAAAAAAGTTAGAATCACAGCTGAGGTCTTTCTCACATGTTTGCCATGGAAACAAGGATGTTTCTCTTGGCTGTGCCTTCTAATGTCTTTACTAAGCTCAGGGATAAACTATTTTGCATAGACCTGCATTGATGGCAGATTTGGCACACAAAGACTGTTTGTTTTCCAGAGAAAGTACATAGAGTCCAGAATTTTATTTCCCCTTTCTGTAAATGGTTCTCCACCTGTTCCTCTTTGTCGTTATTGACAGATGCATGGCCAACTCCTTTTGGACCTAAAACAAAATAGAGTCGTCCAAATTTCTTGTCCAACAAATATGAAACTGCAGTATTTACCTTCGATTTCAGAAGTGAGCTTTTTGTCATTTTGGTCTGTCTTGGTACATGTTTTACTACTTTTAGTAGGTATAATATAGATAAAGAGAATAATATGTTACCATTTTAGCCCCTTTTCTAAAGTTAGATGGTTCGACCCAACTTCCCTAACTTCTTTGGTGACCCTGTGAGTGTGACAGGCCACACATGTGGACACATGCTAGGTCTGTGGTTTACATTTGGTGTCTCACAAAACTTCTGCTGAAACTTTGGGCCTCCTAACTTCTCTCAATGGTGAGTTTGAAATTCTCTGTGTAGCTGGTGTCTGTTATATCTCAAGCTTAGCTCTATCGTCAAGAGTTGTTAGCCTTGTCTTTTGACCCTGCAAACTCAAGTGGGGCAAAAACTTTCTGGAATTTGTTGACCTCGACTTTAATGCCCCTCCCTGACATATTTTACTTGATTTGAACGGGTTAACTCCGAACCAACCCAACCAAAAAACTGGTTTGACTTGTTGTGTTCAAAATTGCAGCCTCGTCGGAAACTTGTCCACAGTGTAAGTTACTATGTTTAAAACTTGGAAACAGTAGCGGTATGACATTTGATCTGGGTGTTGTGAAAGGCCATGAGAAGCAACATTTGCTAGTTAGAATTTTCCCACAAGCATATCACAACAGGTAGAAAGTTCCTTCCCAGGTCATTGTTCCTTGAAAAAGTTTGGGTGTTTTGGTGTGTTGTGTTTGGCAGATCATAGTTGAAGACTTCCTGTCTACTGGGAAAGTTTGTAACTTGCGCTGGAGTGTGCTCAAACTTTAGCTGTGACAAGAGTGGCATTCCAGGGATTCACAACCTATTTTGGGGGTGACTGCAGGACCCAGAAACAAGACTGGTTTGGCAGTTGAATGATGACATTTTTCCATCAACTTGTGTATGAGGCCAACTTGAAAGCTCTTAAAAGTTGAGGTAATGTCTCTGTTCTTTAAAAAAAAAATCTTATAGTATAAGTTGCATATGCTGTGACAAGTAATGCTTGTGGGTTGTGGTGATCACCAAGTAAGGCTGCCAGCTGCAATAACCAAAGCTCATTGGTTAAATAGAAGTAGGTGACCTCTGTGGGATATGGGACATGTGGTACTTCCTGTGGGACAGGAGACTGGACTGATTCAAACTTTTTCCTCTCAGATCTCTATCCTCTCTAGTCTAAACCATCCAGAGGAAGAAGTTCTAGAGTGCATGTCTGTTCAACATGTGTTACATTATAGTTTGTTTATCTGCAATGTGAAACTGCTGCAGATTGGAGGATGGGAAAATTGTTTATTATTAAGTGATACTAAGTTGTAAGTTGTTTTGTTAGTGAATATACAAGGGTATTGTATACTTGAGCTGTAATGACGCAAACAGGGAGTGCCTACGAACTTTCATATAACAAAGGTTCCAGTTCCAGACTATGAACACAAAGAACCAAGAGGTTATTTGTTTAGCTAAGCTTGATGTGACCACTGGTGGTGGAAATCAGCTTCAAACTTTCTGGGTAAAGTTGATGCACCTATAAGTAACTAAGGAATACAGGATTTAGTTGATACTGTGAAGAAATACCGTAAAGAGTATGCTATTATTATAAGTCAAGACATGAAATGTGATTGAACCTATACAACATACAACAAGTTTATTTACCAAGCTTTCAATAGGATGCAGTCCTTTGTATTTGTGTCATAAGCAGACCAGTTCCTGCTTACTGAATCTTTCTGCTTTTTATCGCCTGCTTTGTATGTGATCTTGGAACAGAAAGGTTTCAGACCAACCAATTGTTGTGTAATTTGTCTCACATAAATCATACTCAGTAATTAGACAGCCATGTTTTTTTAGGTAAATGTGGTTCAGATTTACCAACCATAACACAGTGGAAGTACTGTTTAAGGGTGTATATTTAGGCCATGGAGAAAGTATAGTTTATTTGATACTACCAGATGCCAGTGACAGGTGACAAAACTGATCCCTGATTTAAGGCTCAGGTGGCCAAAGCCTAAATTTGTCTGCCTTCTCCCTTCTTAGCTGTAACTTGAGAGTTGGTTATTGTTGTTGAGGTCCCCATGGTAATTTGATATTTTGACCAAAGCTTGTTGTAGTTATACAGTATATGGTAAACTCAAGAAGTTGTCTTAACTTCTGTTTAAAGTTTGTACCGCCCTTTGTTGCCGTAGGGTACAAAATTACACTACATTAATTTTTGCGGTTTGTATTTTGTGTTCTTTTGTCAAAAATGTTTACCCTTCATCATCACGAAGGGTACAAAATATGTTGTTTTTTTTGGTCATAGTTGTCAAAGTCAAAGTATCAAACTCCCTGACATGCCCACATGAAGCAATGTCACAGCTCAGTGTGAGTGGGTACATATAAGTAGGGTTGTACACCCCCAGCAGTTGAGTGGCAGGTGCTATTTTGCATGTGAGGGCAGCAGATGTCAATGACATGTGAAGTCTCATGTGGCCTCTTTTGACCTTTTGTGTTCTGTTGCTATTTAAAACGATTTGTCCCCTCAAGACATGTCGGTAATAATGATCCTTTCATCACCTTCCAGATTCTCAAGAAAATGACGTGTTGTTAATGCCAACGTTAGCTAATATGATAGGTATTGAATTATTGTTCTATTTATACCAGTGTATGTTCCTGACGATTGCCATGAGTGATTGTTGATGATGGAATTATACAGAGTTAGTTGTAATGGTAGAGTTTACTACATAAGAAGTGGTGAGGTACAAGCGTAAGGAGAGATACTCTAGGAAATTTGGGAGCTTTTGATACGTATAGTAGGCTGTTGCAGAAAGCTGTCGCACAAGGAAACAAATAATCTTTTTGTGTAAAAGTCTCATTACTGGGTAGGAATAATTTTTGGTTCACAAATCATCAAAGTGCTGAGGGTCAGTATTCCTGTCCCTTGGGAATATTGTATAAAACCTTAATCTGCTGGTTGAACACAAATGAAAGATACAGTACATAAAAGTAAAGATATATCTGAACTTTGCCCGACAAGTACAGTAACTGTGCTGCCTGTCTAGATTCCTAGCCCCACAGTTACAACCCTCTCTACTTTTAAATTCTGGCCCCCAGCAAAAGTGGTATGGCCTACTTGAGTGGACAGCAGGTGCATGTATCTCATTATCCCTGATTAAAGCCCATTGGTCGGATCAACTCCAGCCACAGAACCTCTCAGTAGCTTCCTCTTGTTTCACATCTGTGGCAGGGAAGACTTTGAACAAAGAACAGGGGTTGAAAGCAATTAGATCTAGTGTTTCCCTAATTCAGTCAAGGCAGACATGAGTGTGATAGTGGTTCCTGGATGTCTTAGAATGGTAGTAGTTGTTAAATTGTAAAATATTGCTCGTAGTTGTGATCCATTATGACCTAGGTAAAAGAAAGACCTGTCTGTGAAGTTCTTCATGGTAGTTTCAATTTGATGCATTGATGGGCCCTCATCAGGAAGTAGTAACTCTTGTTAATTAATATTAACAAATTAATGCTTTCAGTACTGTGGTAGGAATTCATGATGGTAAAAGTAACATGTAAAAGTTTTTGAGAAGACCTCAGTCTGTATCTATAGACTGAAATAAACTTTTGCTGATGTTTGTTTTATTTTTCCTCCTGTAGCAGTCGGAGCAGGCAGCATTAGCCTTGCACAAGGCCCCGGGCCTGAGGGTCTCCCCACGCATCCACAAAACTGCTGTCAATGGAGCGGTGCCTGGGCTCACCAATGGGTGCACCAGGACTGACAAAGGTGAGGTTATCAATTCACCCAGCACCACCTTCCCTGAGTTTAACCTTCTCCCTGCTGCCTAAAACCATAACCAATACAAATTTGGTGCCAAATGGCTACCTCAGCAGGCTGAAGGTTAAACAAGGATTTCATTATAAATTTTATCCTTTGATGTGTGGGTATTATAGAACGTCAGTAGCATATATAGTTGTGGATATATTTGACTGTGGAACTTGGTAGAGATTAGAGATTTACCCAATTGTAAGAGATATATCGTATTCACAGTCGGCTGCCAGGCCTTAAATTCAATATGCACTAGAGAGCAGTGCATGCTGTGACCCTTAGGGTTGACCCTTTCATGCTTTGTTAATAATATACCAGTGACTGAAGTATTAAATGTGAAGCATGAGAAGTTCAAATGCTTTGAGTGAGCAATTATAAATGTGACCTTATTATTACATATCAGAGAAAGAATTGACATCCACATAATGTTTGTTCTGTTGGGATTGGTAAATGGCAACGGTGAAATCTTGTCTAACTCTTTTTTTTGGTATATCTCTCCCTAACTATGCATTGAAGTTACAATTCTGCCTAACTGGTAAGCCAAAGGTAGCAGGTGGTTGAACAGAATGCAAATGAGCAGCGAATGGAAAGGGAATTACCTCAGGGGAGACAACCCAATAAAATTGCCTCGGCTGGCTTATGTAGAGGCACAAATGCACTAGACGCATGGCTGGAAAACCTCACGGCCTGTAGTTTTTCAACTTACAACATCGTCCTTTTCCTGATGGCTGCTCGGCCCCAAAACAGCAAATATCGTTGTTGTGGTGAGCCTGTGTAAGTTTTACTTGTTACCTAGGTGTAAGCCAAGATGTCACAATGCTCTGTGTTTTGCAAATGATTTCAGAATCTGTTCTTGCATTGTTGGCAATATATCAGGGGAAGGGTTATTTCTAGTTAGATGACTGTTTTGTTTCGCATGTTTTGTCTGATGCTTTCAGAATCATTTCAACGTCTGTGCCATCTCTCTATGGTGATGAATGCTCTTTGTGGTAGCTTGTTTTGATGTCAGGAAGTAATTCTAGGCATTTGTTTACATGTAAAATGTTATTACTGTGGATGTCCAAGAACTTGTATGAATTTTATATTCTGATATTCAGACCTTATATTTCACCACATCTATTACCTATTTATCTAAAATAGATTCCAGCAGTTATGGTCCTAGATTTGAGTCATTTGATGTCAAGAGTGTTGAAAACAATTTTATTCCTCGCAGCATATTTTATAGGTTGACTGTGATAATATGAAACATAATTTATCACCAGTAAATCTTTTGTAATAAATTCCATGAGTGCTCCCCTGATATTCATGTTGAAGGTAAGAGATGCTGAGTATACAGATGTAACATTAGGCCTTCTCATTTTCTATCTTATTCAGAGAAGAAGGGGCTCATTAAGAGTCCATTGTTGTACATATCACCTTGACATGGCAGATAATACACTGCAACTTGGTAGCATTGGAACCATGGTTTGATTTGTATAAGCCAGGGAGCATTTTGTAATGCATGTCTTTATGTCCCCGGGCTAGCAAAAGTAATATGGATTGAAATATGGAGGCGGCGGGCCGGGGTCACGACCCAGCATGCGGGAAGAAGCCGTGAGTGGCTCGATAATGGTCCATGGTAAAAGCTACCTGCACCCTTCAGGAAGGCCATCCATGTGTCAAGCATTTGGCACTTGAAATGCATTACTTTCATGACGCAAGTTGTGGAGGGCAGCATTATAATTCGGAACATACTGACAAGCTCACTCCTCTGCCATGTATCAGATTTGGCTGCGAGTGCAGTCTGGGGGGTGGTGGGCGGTGAATCTTTAATGCGGCCTCCTGGTCCTCGGTATTCTGGAAAGCTGCACAGTGACGTTTATGTGGATTTAACTGTAGTGGGGGCTATGACTCTCGAGACAGTTGATTGTGTGGTTATGAAATAGCGTGTCGTCTTTGTGGTTTTCCTAAGAGAGGCATGTAGTAGGAGAATAAATGTTGATGACGCATGTTTTTCCTACGTGGCGGCATCATATGTCTCATGGGTGATAGACGAAGGGGTGGTAAAGAGCAGGCGAGGTCGGGAACATGTGGGATTTGCAAAGCCTCTCTAGACGTGATACTCGGCCATGTAGCTACCTCTGTTGCTTAGCAACATCTGACAGGAGTGGGCAGAGGTTTACGAGATTAGGCTCACATGAAGAATCACTCAGCTGGGATGTTGGGAAAGAAGGGTCCTATGCAAGGGTAGAATATGATTCACTGGGAAAGAATGTTGCTGTCACTTCCTGACTTGTCCTTGTTGGCTATACCTATTGTAGCTGTGCCCACTTATGTCTTTGATACATAACCTCCCTACCCATCCTTAATTGACATTGAGAAGGAGGACCTAAAAGGCCAGTAGAGAGCTTGAAATAATGCATACCTCTATGCAGATAGAAATGCATCTATGCAGGTTAAAATATTGCCAGCCTGTGCAGGTAGAAATTTTCTTATCTGGCACCAGTTGCGTAAAGATCGTCCTGTACCAGTGCAGGTTTGGTCAAAATGGTATTTTGAGCCCTGCCAATATGTCATGCCTATCTCCTCATAACACCTGTACATCCTCATTGCCAGTATCTATACCTATCAGGGATAGGTTGTGCACTGGGCAAAGGCTGAATAGATGTTTGAGATAAGGAACACAAGAGGCAGATATTTGTAGTCTCTCCTTTTATCAAAGCTCTCCAGTAGGAACATTGGTTAATCTACGGTGGATAGTAGCAAATGAAAATATATTCTTAGATTCAACTACTCTGTAAAAGACATGTGTAAACAAAGACTATTTATAACCTTCTCCCTGCTGCCTATCCCTGTAAGTGTAATCAATACAAACTTGGTGCCGAAAAGCTACCTCGGGACAAGTTTAATGGATTTACACCTCCAAACAAATGATTATCAGCCAGCTAGAAAAAAGTAAAGTACAATCTATAATAATGGTAAAAGGAAATTTCTCTAAAATCACCATTGTGTGCAGGGAAGTTTTCATCACCAGCACCAGACTTCCCCAAATAAGAATGGCATTCTGAGCTAGTGACGCTCACACATGTGCATGTCTGAAACATTTTTGGAGACGGAAAACAACTGATGAGGGCTTTGACGTCAGCATATTAACGTTAGTATGTCTGGGAAGAACATCACAGTGCTCTTAACAAGTCATTACCATTGCGCAACTCCAGTTGTTGAACTGGCCATCTCCAAGCTTAATGCCACAAGGCATTGGTAGTGTTCATACTCATAATACGTGAAAGCTAAAATTCTGGACATTACAATGTTGTAAAATCTGATTCTCTAAATGCAATACATGTTGTTGATGAAATTGAGTGTTGCTTCAGCAGATTGTACATGTAGTTGTTTGGAGGTATTGTCCACTCCAGCAGGTAGTTTGAATTTGTCAGTATTACATGTAAGGGTCTGCTGTCAGCACATAATGGATGGAGACCAGTGACAGTTGGCCTTTATAGGCACGACCTGACCTATAACTGTCATCTCTGATTTTATAACTGTGGATTCTTCAGTCATGACAGTTAGTTAGTTATGTCCTTGAAGTGTTGAGTTATGGTAACATAGCCTTTTGTAAACCATCTCCTTCTGTGGAAACCTTTATTTCTAGACAGTTATATAAGTTATAGTAATTCACTGTCTAGAAATGTAGTTTGATATTTTAGCAGGTCTATGATAAAAAGCAGTATTAGCTACAGGCAATTATGGAGAAAATTAAAATCTATAGGAAGAGACTGGCAAATTCATAACCTTCAAGGTTGGAAAACATCAGTCATTTTAAACCATAGTTGTTTAGAAAATTACTTTTCTAATGATGAATATGAGGTGCGCTGATTTTCCCAATGGACAAAAACCTGCTCTTCCCCTCGATTGTTCCTCCTTTTCAATAAAGATGAGATAGATGCCCCTTAGGGCTCCTTATTAGGTTTTTGACGTGAATATTTTAGCCTGTGGGTTTTCACAACAAGCATGTGTATAGCAGTCCAAATAGCTATTATTCCATGCATGGGAGACTTCAATGAGATGACAAATGGCACTCTCTTGTGAATGAAGATGAAGGTAGCCATTTCTGCAGCCAGACAGAAGAAGCTTTGGAGGTTTGTCAATATCGTGGCATGAATGCAGATGATACAAACTCTGTCATCAGCAAGGCTAAGGCAATTAGTCTCGAGGGGAGACGGCTTGACAGGCCGGCCCAAGGGATTCTGGGAATATTGGCCCCGGCACTGTGAAATTGATTGTCATGGGTATTGCGTAGCTGCGCACGGTACACGCTGATATATTCCATCACGGATGCGAGACGCCTCAAATTGCATGGTGCTCTCAGAGGGTTCAATTTATATCGCCTCGCAGATCTGCAAAGCTGGTTATTTTTCGCCCGGCGCTGTGTGAGTGTAATATTAAATACGACTCCCTGACGTTCCACCTAAATCTGGGAGCGGGCGATAAGATGGAAGAGTCGATCCTGGTCATTAATCCTCCTCTCTGCCTGTAGACACGGATGTAAATGAAGTATTGGAGGTGAGCGCCGGGAACAAGAAAGGTGTCTGGAGGAACGGGCGGAAGACAGAGGCGTCCGAGGTGGTCAAAAGTCGCGAAGAGGACCACACCAGCGACCAGGAGAACAGCAGTGCAAATAAGGTTGGTCCTGCTGTGTTGTCGCTGTGAACATTAACTGGCTTGCTTTACAGGTAGGATTACATATTCTGCCTTATAATATTGTCTAAAGAGATATTGCAGTTTATTGATAGTTCACATTTTATGCAGTTTATAGATGAATAGTTGTTGTAGGAGACATTGGCTATCTGTTATTTGTAAAGATGTCCACACATGAAATGATACGTGGCCTTTCTGGTACACATGCTAAACCTTCCATAAGTTCACAGTATATCCTGAGTTGTCCCTGACTACAGATGTTGACATTTGAAAGGACAGTTTCGTAAAGTACATATTTTGGTTGTTTTTATATTGATGCTTAATGAGTTGTATTAAATACAAATCACATGTAGTCAGTAAAAGTAATATTAGATACGATGTCCTTTTTTGCACCACTTGCAATGATGACCTTTACAGTATTCATCTCTGCTACAAAGACTGACTCTACTGCAACTAAAACAACATGACATCATTGAAACCATAATTTATAGATGACCCTGTGCCAGTAGTATCATATCCAAGCCTTTCCCAGACCTTCATCCCTGTAACTGTTTTCTAAACACCCCCAGAGAGCTTCTCTAACATACAGAATACGATGATGTTTCAGATGGATGGCCCTGACAATGGGGACAAAAGGTTGAGAACAAGATCAAAACGAGGACAGGCAGGTGAGGAGGGCATGTCATGTACTTACCTGAGGGAAACTATGTGGGCTTGTGCCTTGGGATTTTTGTCATGTTATTGTTAGTGTAGGTACATCATAATGATAATGAATGATAATGATATGATAGCAAAGCATATGTGTGAATCATGTGTACGTGTAAGGCGTCATGCTTTATTGTGTTGTGTTGGATGTAGCAATAAAGATCAGAAGGTGAAATGTCTTGCTATTTACATTTAGAGGACTTTAAAATTTGTAAAATATCTAATGATCTCCTTCTTGATACCTGAATTTTATACAAAAGAAGATGTAAATAATGTTTCTTGTAGGTCATGATTTGTTCTGTTTTGTTTTCTCCATAGAATCATCCATGCCAGACCAAAGGTAGGTGTTTGTATAGACTTTGCTGTAGAACAAGTTTGCTGCCTGCAGTCTGAATTCTGTAGTTTCTTCCTATTGCTGCTCCAATCTTGTGGAATTTTCTCCTCTCTCTTCCATTCAATGTTTCCTTTGTTGATCCATAATTTCCATATAAGAGGCCAACCTGAACTTGAAATCTTAGCTGTGAAAATTGTGAGGCTCCTATTTGTGGGAAGATGGGTTTTCCATTTGGCAACACAGAAAAATATGATTGACCTATTACCCTTATAGTCACTGTTGAAATACTGGCTAGTTGCTTTCAATCACATTCAAGTATGAACAGCACTGTGGCAAGACTAGAAGTTTTGGAACCCGAATTGGAACAAGAACGGGCTGGGTATATGGCAGTCTTTTAACTGAGTGAAAGCAGGTTAGCCATACATGTATATTAGTCTGAACACAAACTGAACCAAAAAGCATCATGCAAAAGGAAACATTGTTTACTTAGTTCCTCTCCTTTTTCTCCCCTCTATTGCTTGCTCCTCTCAGGATGTGAACGTAGTATTTTGTGTGTGTCATAGCTATTGAATTTTCCTTCCCCTCGCACCACCACCAGCTGCCCCACCCCTGGGTGTGATGGACTAGGCCACATCAGTGGCAAGTATGCTAAGCACAGAAGGTGGGTGGAGCATGGAGGGACTGTGTCGTAGTCTTGCGTGTTGTCTGCTCCGTCTGAGCTTTCTGCATGTCGCTGTGGTCAGTGTTCTAAAGCTACTGTTTCCCTGCTGTCTTGCAACTGCCAACTGGTTATGTTTGAAAGATAGCAAGAAAAGTGATAGTTTTGTCATTTAAAACTGTTCAATGTAAAGACAAAGCATGTGGAAATGATGACCCCAAGGTGTTCATTATACATAGCTGAAAATGTTTGGTTGCCTAGGAGTTCATACGTGATGATCAATCATGTAAATTTACCCATCATAAAGATTTTCATCAACATTGACTTTAAAATGTGTAAGTTTCCTTAGGTTTAGTCTCATGTGTTGGAAATGGTTGGAGGAAGCTTCTGGTGCTGAATACAGAACTATTGTAAACCCCAATGTGGGTCCCATCCCTGCGACATGTAGCCAGAGTTCTGCTGATTCTCTCATGCCAAACTCTACTTTCCTCCTGATTTGAATCTTGGTGACTAAAGCTGATTGTTCTTATGACTGTATACTGCACAGTTCTTATCTCAGTTTCTTAGCCAGACATTTTACAAGATAGAGCCGGTGGAGAATTGAAAGGCATGATGCTTTGTTTCTATGTAGCACCTATGGATGTCCTCTTGCTGCCAAAAGAAGGAAACTTGCCAGGCAAGGTTCGGACAAGAGCAAGAAGTCAACCGACAAACAGTCCACCTCCACTAGTGAGGATCTGATGGAGGCTGAGGAGTATCCCTCATCTGATGTAGAACTGACCAATCAGAATGATCCCAATGATGGGGATGATCAGTCCAATGTAATGGAACCTGAGAGTGCAGAAGGTTCGGAAGCTGCACCGGAAGAGGAGCAGGTCAGGAATGATACTGCACCGCCCCCTCCCTTAGAAAGCCCTGATGAGAACTTTAAGAGCTATGAGGAACTGGTAGCAAGATCATTGATAAGTCTCAAAAAGGCAGCTTCTGAGCAGATAGAACAACAACAACAACAACAACATCATCTACAGCAGTCTGCAGAGGTTCAAGGTCAGTCTCCAGGGAATTCCAGTGATCAGCAACAGCATTCCTCCGTAGCAAGCTCCCCACAGAGCGAACATTCCAGTGTAGGGTTCAGCCAGGACTACTCTGAAGAGCGCAGTAGCCAGAACTCAGTGGACATTAGGGACGAAATTGATGAAAACAAGTATGATGAGGATGAGAGAGAAGCGATCAGTGGACTGGAAACTTTGCGTAGCCAGTGTGACAGTCTGGCACGACAGCTCAGCACGGAGCTGGTTACCTTGGACTGTGGGAGTGGGAACTCCTCTCTGAACGGGTCTGGTGGGAGCTGGGTGCTCGACATCGACGGCCAGAGAGGTAAAAAGCAACGCGAGCCAGATGACGACAGTTCATCTAGTTCAGGTGGGTGCGTGACGCATCCAGGACTCCAAAAATTTCTGTTTTCCATATGCTGATTTTTTTCAAGGGATTCTTTACTTACAGTCGAAGAAAAAGATCCTTCTGGAAAAAAGTCTGTCCCAAAATTGTTGATTGGAAAGGAGTTTTGCAAATTTTCCAAGCTGTTGGTTCAGGACGTCCTTCCTTTCTTGGTGTAATGGCAAGGGGAGTCCTGAATCCGTGGCATGCGGGAAAAATATCCTTGATGAGCTAGAAAACGTCGTTATCAGGAGGTCAGACGTTGGCTTACTTATATGCTTCTTCGACTTCTAACCACAACTTGGTTTGTTCTGTTGTATACGCTTGTGTGAGTATGTGCTTAGATTTCAGTTTGCCATCCATATGTTTGAATTTTTATTTACTAACAGTTGTGCAGTAGCTTCAGAGCATGGTAGTTGTCTGTGCTATTGATGTCTTTTGTGTAAGGTTAAGTATGTAGAATTTGATGTTTGCGTCATAATGGAGTTTCAAAAATATATGAAACATTGAGAACATCGACATAACACCACTGCCTTTTGCTATAAATGTCCTAACTAACCTGTTTGCATCTCAAACTAAACAGCCATTTGTATTGGATAAATGAAGTTCTTGGTGCTTCATGTTCCTGTCTCTAGGAACCATCCCAGGTGCAATGTTAGCAAGACAGAAACAGAGCTACAAAGTAAAAGAAAGAGAACAGTAAAAGAAAATCATTCTATGACTTGTGATCATGCTTGAAGAAATGCCACTTTTTAGATCTCACTAAGGATTTGTATGACCTTGTGAAATTGTCCTAATTTGAACCTCCTGGTTGGTTACAGACAGTAGCAGTTCGTCTTCATCCTCTACATCCTCGTCCCCAGCCAACTCCCCTCCTCCCAGCCCTGAACCCTGCAAACACTCCGACATCAAGGACGACCACTATGCTGGGAAACCCTACTCCGTAGAAAACATCACAGGTGCCGAGATCCCCAGGACGACATTGGAACAGCCTCTTCCTCTGGCAAGAGAAAACATTGCTGTCATCAAACCTAAAGTGGAACTTGAGCGGATAGCCGAGGGTCTCACCACCATCAACCCTGTTGGTGTGTCGCCCTCAGCGAAGGAGAACGTTCCACAGTCGAGGCAGGACTTTGTGGTGCCAAAGGTCCCAAAGACTCCACAAGGGACCATACGGAAGGGTGAGTAGGGAGCGACAAATAAAAAGCTTGATGGCACATTTTGTAGATGGGGTACACATACGGCACACATGGCTGACTGAAACCCATTTGTGAAGAGAGTTCCTAGTGGACTTGAGAAAAATTGCAGGAGTAGAGTAGTGACAAGTGTAAGAAACATGAACTTTTTGAAGAAATTACAAACAGTTGACTGGAAAGCAATGTACTTGAACCATAATATTAACAACCCCATAATTCTTGTATTGTAGAGAGAGAGGGTGACAGCAAGTGTCCGACACCAGGCTGCAATGGTACGGGACATGTGACAGGGCTGTACTCCCACCATAGAAGGTGTGTATGCTCTTATTTCCTGTTTGCTTAATCTGTTCTTATTTCTTGTACAGTTCTACTCTGATTTCAGTCGCCTACAGATAATTTGTGTTGGTAAATCAAATTGACGTTTGTGTGAAACTGTAATAATGAACATGTGTAGATTTTTGTATTTCTTTACATTCATACATACAGCATGTTACTTTTCTAATTGCTCCACTGTGTTGTTGTTTGTATGTCATACATGTACCTGTTTTTTCTATTAACCAGTCTGTCAGGATGTCCTCACAAAGACAAGATACCCCCTGAGTGTAAGTTTCTTCTTAACTTTTCTTGGCACTAAGTGCCTGAAAGAGAAATCAAAGATTTCAGTACATTGTATATTGTTAGATTAATGTGTGAACCTGTTGTATTGAGCTGTCAAAGGGAACCAACTAATTTTTTTGTTGTATAGATTGAGGAATAATTTTCCTGCATGCATTTACTGTGTGCTACAGCAGAGAGCATTTAGACATGAAGTAAAATTGTGCCGTGCTATGTACTGGTGGTTTTGCAGTTTACAGTTGGCCCTCAATCAGTCATATCTTTTTAAGTGTCGATTTGAGTGGACATGTGTATTGTGTACTTGTGTTTTGAGACATGTTCTTCTAGAAAGGATAAAAAGTATGACTGGTTTCCTTGTAAATGAGAATATGTTCCATTTAGTAGACAGTGATATGACATGGTGCCCAGGTGCTTTGCCTGTCATCATAGTGTTCCTAACAAGATTGTGAAGTCCATCATCTTACATGTTTCCACAGTGGCCGAATCATTGTGCAGTACAAACAAAGAAACGTAAGTGTCCACCCCAACTTTTCTCTGCTCTCTCTAACCTCCCACTTACTCCAGTTGCCTTGTCTGTTCCACTCTTCCAGTGTTGGCTGCACATGAGAATGTGCTGAAGTGAGTATTAGCCAACCATCTTTGCTCTTGTACACTGCCTAACACTTACCTTCTCTTATACTTCAAAGCTGTTTCTCAGACTTTGTATTCAACATGTTCATGTTGGAATACATTATTTTTGTTTACTGTATTCGTGAGAGCCAGGCTAAAATCTGTACCTTCAGATGCAGGTCTCTAGTGATATAAATTATAAAGTATACAATTTACAGCTTATCTCAATTTATATTCATAATACAACATAGTAGACTAGAGAAGTTTGAAAGAAGTCTTTTCAGGAATATCTTTGCCCTTCCAGTTTTATTTGGATCTTTTAAGATTATGTTGGAGACAATGAACAGACTAGTGCACACAAAACTGAAGAAGTATTACTGGACTACTGGTACTAGATTGGTACTTTTTTTTTCAAAACACCTTTGGAACAAAGAACCAAAAAGGAAATAAGTCAGCTTTTATGGTTTGGAAATAGAAACTTAAGACAATTGTTGTTAGTGTTTGATTGGAGTTCTTCCTTTACAGATGTCCCACACCAGGCTGTACAGGAAGAGGACATGTCAACAGCAACCGGAATTCTCACAGAAGGTGAGGCTAAAATCATATAGCTTCCAGATTTGTATATGTTACTTAACCTTATGGATGGGTCAACAAAAAACAGAACGAGTCGACTGCTAAGCTTATGCATAATTAGAATATGCTGTTTGGCCTGTTGTACGCATGTACCCATTGAATATCCATGCTCTTTCAGTTGATTGTCTACATATTTCCTTGAAGGCCTTTTGAGGCTCCTTCTTACGTGTGTATGCCATATGAACTGTGGGGTATTTTTTTGGTTTATTAGCTCTTTTTTTAATCCTGATCATGTATTCTCCAGAGAAGCACAGGTACATGACCAACATCTTCTCTTTTCAGTTCGACCATTTGGTACATTGGTACTTATGCCACTCTGAAAATCAATGTGTACCCCAAGCTTATGAGGGGAAGCCATGTAGATGTCTTGCTTTTGGATAAAAAAATGTCGCTACATGTATGTCTTCAGTAAAACTGTTGTGATGTGCTTTTGGTATTCGCTGTTTGTCTGTATAGGAGGAGAATTTTTGTTCCAAACATGGGGTATAATTTGTTTGTTTGAACACATGAAAACATTTCTTTGCCTTTTGCAGGGGAAAGCCATGATTGTTGTTTGATCATTGCTGACACGGTCTTTATTCTGTCTCCCCCTATCTAGTTTATCTGGTTGCCCCATTGCTGCAGCACAGAAGCTCAACAAGCAGCAGACTAAACTACAGCCACATGCAGAGGCCAAGACACCGCCAGGAGTACCCTCTGATAGGGTCCTGAGGTTGGTACCTGGAATTTGTTGTGAATGACTCGGAGTTGGAACCCTTAAATACAAGAGACAAAACTGTTCAAGTCGTAATATATTTGTTATGTAATGTGATTTGTGAGTATGAATTCTGTTGTTTAGCAGTGAAGAGATACAGTACTTGAACTAACATTTGAATGTCGTTTGCCAGCCACTATGTTGTGTTACAGTATAAAGTGTAATTGAAATTATACATGCATTGTGTGTCGTATAATATCATTACATGTACATGCCATGTAGTTTTAGACCAGAAAAGCTTTATTTATTGAATTGTCCACTCATCTTCTCTGTCCAAAATATATAACCTATTCTATCAGCATCAATCTAATGCTGTTGAAGTGTACTCCATGTTACACTCCATTTGAATTAGTTCTGGCCTCTTTTTCTTCGCTTACACAATCTAATGTTTGGTTTCTGTAGAAAAGCTTCCTCAAGTTTTTTTGTTACCATTTTGTTTTTGTTGGCACCTTCAATAGCTTGACAGGGATGGACCATTGTAGACAGAAACAAGTCATTCTGTGTACATGTACACCAGCATTGGCAAGCCATAAATTGTGTTTAAAAGAGAAGACTAGCTGTAAAAAAATTTAATGGCATTCCCAAAGCATTAGAATAGAAACCAATTTTGGATGGTGTTAAATTTTGTGATATTCCATGGGTATGGTCCATCCCGTCACACCTTGTTCTCTTCTTCTGTCCTCTTCTTGCCCAGACCAATGTGCTTTGTGAAGAAACTGGACGTGGCTCAATATGGCTACCCACCCGTCGTTTCCCCTGCTATCCCTAGGACCAACCTTGCCAAGGAGCTGGAGAAGTACGCCAAGCTCACGCCCATGGAGTACACTCCGTACGACCCAGCGGCGTACCTCGGGAAGCGTGCCATCGCGCCCAAGCTTCCGACACATGAGAAGAAGCCGCCGCAGCCACAGCCACCACCTCAGCCCATTTTCGCAAAGCCACCAACGCCGATGTCCGTCTCCCCTGTCTCTGTCTCCGTCTCTACGCCCACACAGAAAGTAGAATATCGCATCGACCCAAACACTGCACGCATGGCAGCAACAGCCATCAACCTCTCCACAAAGCCCCAGCCACCACCTCAACAACAGACAATGCCGATGAGTCCTACAACGCCGACCAGCGAACAGAACTTGATCGTCGACCAGAATGGAACTCTTGACCTGAGCATGAAGTCCAATCAGAGTCAGAATCAGAGCCAAACTGCCACAGCAGCCACACCCCCTCCCCAGTCCTCCCAGGACGACAGGTTTATGTACCAGAGGCCTAGCGTGGTGGTCAGCACCAAGAACCTTATGTCATCGTACTCTCAGGACAATTACAGTACAGAATCCCTAACGTACGGCTTGAGCACGCCGACATACACAACCTCCATAACATCCGGCAGGACGGACTTCAACCAGGGATATGTGTACGTATGCCACTCTCTGTTTTCTAGTGTGAGGCCTGTTTGCAAGGTACACCAAAGACTGAGATCTCAGCATGTTCACAGCACTATTGATCTGTTTTTTCTTGGAGATAAACTGCAGAATCTAAAGAACTTGTAAAGCAGGTAAGAAACATCGTCCTAAGATCAACTGTCTTTGGTGAACTTTGTAGGTATGGTGAGGTTTCCGTCTATAATGAATTATTGGCTCCAGAAATGAATAAATAGATATGTTTTTCTGGAGAAATGAACTATGATTATATCTTTTCTAGATTTTTTAAATATCCAAATTTGCAATTTACTACTGACTGACCATATTTTAATGCTGCTTGTTTGCCAGTATGCATATAATTAATAACTGGTTGTGATAACAGCTGCTTTGGGGATGTGATACATAACCTTCTCTTAACCAGTAACATTGCTTGCAGGTCTGACTTCTACACACTAAGCTCTTGCCTTCTTACTTTGCATGTCAGCTAACAAACTCTTCCACTGCATGTCTCTTAACGCAGCCTCAGCCCCATTAAGAAGCCTGAGAAGACGTAAGTTTGGTTAATTTGCTCACCCATAACTGCACAAAGACATGAGGCTGGCTTTGATGAGAATACTGCATTGACATGCCTTTGTGTCATGTCAGATGTGCACATTAGTTTTTGTCACTTTGAAGTCGTAGAATCGGAGAGTGTATTTAGTAAGATTGATAGCCTCTTAAAGGATCTTGGTTGCCCATCTTGAAGGATAACTGCAGGAAGTAAGATGACCAGTAGGACATTATGTTGATAAATATGTACATTACACAGTAAGAAAGAGATCAGCCAGAGTGATGTGTACATCTACAGACAAACAGCAATATCAGAGACGGGAGTGGAGGATGTTGTGATGATGTTTTGTAACTTTCACAGATTTCTTTGGCCAGGCATCAGAAAAATCATGTCCAACAATTTGTAAACATGTACTGGAAGTTTAGATGATTGACACAGTTGGAAACATTACAACCCAGTTTCCTTCAAAATTCACACCACATTGGCCTTTAAACAGTGAATGTATCTTAGTACTGCGTTCTGCCCCATAGAAACCTCTCCTCAGTTCAGACCTCTCTCTGTTCAAGCACCTGGTCTGTTGGCCTGGATGGTCCTTGATATAACTTTTGACTCCTCACCACCCTGCTCTATTTTTGCCCTCCTGTCTAACTCTCACTAATTGATGTACTATTAATATCAGACTGAAGGGTTCTTTCCCTAATGGCCTGCCATTTTGATACCATCCATAAAACTACTTGTAGTGCTATATTTTGAGTGAAAGTGAATCTATTTTGGGGGGTTAGGTTGTTACTACTAAATTGTTAAAGCTAAAATGTACATGTAGTTTGCTTTCAAAGAAAAGTATAATGATAAATAAATCTTGTTGACTACAAAAAGGAATGTACATCAGTGAAGGTTAGACATCCAGACACGTAATACTTTATATAAAATTCCCAGTCACTGATGAAAGACAGCAGATGCTGCCTGACTCTACTAGAGACCTTGTCCTGTTGTTTGATTTATCTTAGATAAAGTCAAAAAAGGAATGTAGTTCTTGTCAGAAGAATTTTTGCAAAGCTCAGTAACTCACTCAGTTGATGGTGCTGTAGAGTAACATAAGAGTTCAAGCAGAGGTAAGATGGTGGTATTTTCTGCCAGCCAGCCGTCGATCGATGAGTAAACCTGTTACATCGTTCTTATGAACAGGTGTCCCACCCCGGGCTGCGATGGGTCAGGTCACGTGTCGGGTAATTATGCCTCACATAGAAGCCTGTCGGGCTGTCCGCGTGCTGACAAGAGCCAGATCGTGGCCAACCAACAGGAAATGAAGTGAGTTGTCAAGGTTGTAATGATTTTGCTCTCTTTGCCTCTTTTACTTCCAATCGACCGGAAGGCCGAGAAGCTGCTGGTGGCCCGACAAGAGTCACCAGCAGGAGAAGAAGTGAGTGGGATTTTGAGATTTTTAGGCACTTTTTTGGCTTTTGCTAAGCAATGCAGCTATTTTTGCTCTTTAACAATGGATAACCAGTTCTGCAGGCGTAAGCCCCAGCCCTAACATCTTTGAACATCTTATTTATTTTTGATAACTGCAGCAAACATTGTCGAGTGCATTTTGTCCTTCAATAGTTGACTTTATTGTGCATATTGAAGAAGTTTTTGAAAACTGTTTGCCAATTATACTTGAAAGTGTTTAGTGTGCATTCTCAAGGGATTGAAGGGGTAATTAAGCCCACCTACAGGATGAAGTGTGGTACATTTTGCATGACTGCAACATATATCAGAAAAACTGATTAAAACAAATATCTTAAATGTTGCAATTTTGATAAATGTTGCATTTTGTTCACGAAAGTACTGTCCCTGGTGAGGATCTATTATGAAGTTCATGGTTGCCTTTCCTCCATGTGCTTAGGTGTCCGACGCCTGGCTGTGATGGTTCAGGACATGCTACTGGGAACTACTCTTCCCACAGAAGGTACTGTTCAAAACCATGTCTCAAATCTCTCACTCTGCTTCTGTTTGTATAGGGCACGAAATCTGTTATAAGGCCACAGCAAGTAAATTTTATGGATGACATCCTCCCCAGACTCCAAATCTAATGCGAGAGGGCGAAAAAAAAACAAGGCAGGCAAAAAAAACAAGATTTCTACATTTTTAAATTTTGAGATCGTTAACCTTGTTAAACAAGAATTGTGGCGACAAAACATGATATCACAAACCAACAGGTCTTTTATACCTGTATCTAACAGTATTACCGTCCTTGTACATGTGTATAAATCTCAATTAACAAGAACAATTGTAGAAAAGAGCCTGTACCATCATAGGTAGCTACTACATGGTAGTAGCTACTGGGTATTTGTTTGCAATGCAACAACTTAAACTGTCAACGGTTGCCATCAAACGTAAGTAATTGTGCCCCATTAAGTTTGTTGGATCCCTGATCATGACGGTCTCTGAGATTAGACACTGCCTACCGGAAATTGGGGCTCAATAACTGACAGAGTTCATTTATAATCTGAACTGTCCAGAAAGCCATACTCTACTTATATTGTGCCAACTATTACAACATCAATTTGTCTCTGAAACAACTTTGAAAAAAAATGAATTACTAAATAAAAGCTTTCAATCTTTGTATAAATGGTTTTGATTCATTGGCAACATCACTTATAACACTGTATCAAAGTAAAAATGAAATACTAAACAATAAATCAGAGCCTTGCCTTGCCCATGGCCGTTTATGACATATTTTTGGCATGTTGACCACAGTTGGTTGGCATCAAAATTTCTTGTTTTTTTTCCGAAATCGAGCGAAAATCAATGCGCGCGCGGATGTCATCCATAAAAATTACTTGCTGTGGCCTAATCCAGTTTAATCTATACCTAGTCAATGCATATACATTGTACATTTGTGCTGTAAGTCATTTTACCTCATCAAAGTTTTCGGTCCACTTTGTTACAATCAAATGGATTGCTGAAGTATTTTTACCATAATGGTTATACCAAAAGAAGGTTGATTACTTAATATGGTAGTGGACCAATGCATGACAGATTATTTTTCTCTGTTAAAGGCATGAAGATTTTGCTTTGAATCGAATGAACCCCCAGCTATATATATCTTTGTCCATTCATTTTGGTTGCCACATCAACTCAAATTTTCGGCTGTTGGTTCTTAGTGCTCGTTGTGATATGATCATGTCCAGCTCTCATGCCCTGTCTTGCTGCCCCTCCCCCACCTCCAGCTTGTCTGGCTGTCCTCGAGCAAAGAAGATGAAAAACTTGCTGAAGGAAAAGGAAAACGAGAATGGAGCTGAGCCAATAAGGTTGGTGAAAATTATCCCTTTGTATTCTCACTAGTGGAACATTCAGTTTCGTTATGAGTTGAATACAGCAAGACTAGTCATGTTTTTAGATCTAGAAATTACATGATAGCTGTGATGTGGCAGTAAATATACAGTTTAGAAGTAGATAATGTCATTGTTTCAGTTTGGACTTGTGTGTATTGTGGAATTAGATTTCTTTGGTTGTCTATCACCTGTTGATTGTATCTTCTTTAATGTCTGTAGATATAACAAAAATGTCTGTCTTGTCTGCATGGACCTTTTTCCTTCCATCAAAACTCCATCTTGCAAGGTGTCTTCTGCTGACAGTACTTACAAAGCTGGCATACATGATTACTGTCAGTGTTTCCCCTCAGACTTTTTCTGAGCCTGACTATCCCTTCAAAAGTGGGCCAAATGATTTTTTGGCCCTTATCCTGCTGTGACACATACATGTATATAAACACATAATATAACTTAAAGCATAGCAGTGAGCTACCACTAGGGGAAACACTGTCCTTGCATGTTGACAAACTCCATACACAGTGGCCATGGTGACTCATCAATCCATATTAAAGCTTGGCAAGAAAAGATAAAACCTTTTAACAGGACTGTCTTGTGTGTCTGTGTGACCCACTCCCTGTCTTTTCTACCCCCTGCTGTCAAGGATCAAATCAGTGTACTATGGGTGAGACTCCTTACCCTGATCTCGCCATGCCTTTTTTGCTCAGTCTACAGCATCTCACCCCAGCTCTTTTTATAGATCACTTTGTAACCATTGGCAAGCTTTTGTCATGTTTTAACCACTTCAGATATTTCAACATAGAGACCTTGATCACACTCAGACGTTGATAATAGAAGAAACATATAGTGGAATGGAAGACTGGCTTGATTGTTGAATGTTTTAGTTTTTTTTTTAAGTTTCTTTTAGTCTTCTTTTGTTATCCTGCATTGTCGTTGGTACCAGGTACAAAGAGAATTCTGAAGTAAATGTCTTCCAGTAACCAAAATTGGTGCCTAAAACCTTGACGTTGTTGTCTATGCAGTATATATTAAGCTCTATGCAGTTTATAAGCTGAGATCTAGAATGATCACCGGGTTTTCCTACTTTTGTGTGGTGAAATGTTTCTACAGGCAGCCAATGGTATAACCTGTAGATTCACATTTTTCTTATTATCCTTCTTCTCTTACTTGTATCTTTCTGTACTTGTTAACCCCATTGGTCATCAGAAATAACAAAGCAGTTATGGTGCCTATACCTTTTGCATAACACTTCCCTCTTATAAAACTAGGTGCCCATTTTCTGGAACATAGATACTAACTAAGCCAGCTGGTGATGGAACTTATTCAGTATAGCTAGGAGTAAACAGGATAGGAAGTGAAAAAAACAACCTTGCTGTTGAAGTCCTAAGATCCACAAAGACTTCCTTCTTGGTTGTAGACTTGGCTGCCACATGACTAGCGTGAATGACAACACGAAGCAGTCTGTCGCAGCCATTTCACAAGTGGAAGGGCAAGGACATTTTCTTTTGTTTTACCCTGCTTACTTTTCTTAATTCTCGATTCGAGCCATAATCTTACAACTATTTTGTGTAAAATCGTTTCTGATTTTCTGTGATTTCGCTTTGTTCGAATTAATATGAATAGCTAACTGCTGACATGAAGCTATATATCACTGCAATGAATTCAATAGATGACAAATTACCCACACTGAAAGCTGCACCCACTATAGCTGCACCAATTCTCCATAATTTCGTTGATGATGGTAAAAAAATCATTTATTTTAAAAACAATAAGTGCATGGCTGACTAACATGAATCCCTCTAGGCCGAGAAGACATTACAATAGGCACAATGCTGTGTTGGTTATGTACAAACACCTCCATGGTACCAAGTACAGTAGTAAGAGTGTACAGCCTGCAAGCCAAGGCAGTGTGCTTTTTAAACTTCAAACAATATGATACATACGTCAATGTAAGTACTGCAGGACCCTTGAACACCAAATCAGTAAACAAAATGCTCGAGCTCTATTTTATAGCCCGTGATATAAAGCACTTCATTTGCTTGCAGAGCATGACCCAGTGCTACATCTTGAGCTTTGCAACCAAATGTCAAAACCCACAGATATCTTGCATTTTGCACTTGTGGGTCTACATAAGTTTGATAACTGTTCAAAAAATTTTTGATCAGCAAGCTCCCCAGAGTTTGATTGAAAGATGAATCAGACAGCATTATGACATCTTGTGTCCATGTTCTGATTCCAGGTGCCCAGTACCAGGGTGTGATGGCTCAGGACATGTCTCGGGGAAGTACGTCACACACAGGAGGTACCTACATTTGTAGTCATGTCCTGTAGTACTTGTGCCACCCTGTTAGAAGTTAGATATGTTGAAGGATAGTAGTGGTAATTATTCCTTTTAAGTATTGCTAAGGTTAAAGGGGGGCAAAACTAAATTTTTTTTAGTCCACTGCAGTATAATAAATATACCACAAAGTACAATTCGTACTTGTTTTACATTAGTCCATGACAGATTAGCGTTGTTACACCATTTCAAACTCGCACCTTTAATCTAATTTAATCACTGAGGTCTCACGTCCTTTGACCCTTGTGACGTCAGGCCGCAGCCACCACGCATCTCACAGCACTAAGTATCCTGCGGCCTGACGTCACAAGGGTCAAAGGACATGAGACCTCAGTGATTAAATTAGATTAAAGGTGCGAGTTTGAAATGGTGTAACAACGCTAATCTGTCATGGACTAATGTAAAACAAGTACGAATTGTACTTTGTGGTATATTTATTATACAGCAGTGGACTAAAAAAAATTTAGTTTTGCCCCCCTTTAACGCTTGAAAGTCAGGTTGGTAAGTTTGACTGTGACATTCCTTTAAGTACAACATGGTTTCCGCTTCTGAAGATTTTATGTGAAGTAAATACTAGCATCGTTGCATATACATATCTAAAATTTGAACTTCAGCTGTTTGGTCATAATGTTTGGTTTGTAATGCAGTTCTGTGAGACCATGACTTACACAGTTTCTGCCTTTATCACAGTGCTTCTGGATGCCCTTTAGCAGCCAAGAAGGGCTTCAACCTCAGCATGTTCCGTGATGAAAATGGTGAGTGCAAGGATGTCCCCGGGTATTGGAGATCACCTGTCCAATCTTCCAGTAAGTGGACACGTTAGCGGACTGTTTGTCAGGCTTTGCTGTAAAATAGTTACTCTTATCTGATGGACATCCATCCTACCGCACAAAAGTATACTGAGATGCATTCAATGCTTGATTTTCTTATCTACATTCTTCCTTGGTAACATAGGACTGTTGCCTCTCAATTCTGGACTTAAGCACAGGACTGAAGGTCACATTTATCCCTCTATTTCATGGCCTTTGAAAGCTTAAGCAAAATAAATGTGGCACAGAGTTAGGGAAGTCCTTGTTCTTCTCATAGCTGATTTTCAAGCCAGCATTTATTTGTGTCACATTCTTGCAGATAGTAGTTTTTTTTTTTTAATTTTGATCATTCAAAGTGAATTTTCTCTGATTTTTCATGTCCTTTGCTGACATCATGAATGACTGACCATTTATGTTGCACCTCACATTTGCAGGCTCCTACGACCTCCCTTTGTCCAGCCAGTGGACCAGGCCAAGAATGGATGGGCTGGTCTGCCCCACTCCTGGGTGTGATGGTTCAGGCCATGCCAATGGCAGCTTTCTCACACACAGAAGGTAGGACTGTTGGTGTCCAACATAGTCTGATAGACTGCGCACAGACATCATATGGCTAGGCCAGGATATGATAGAATACATCATACAGAAAACTACTAGCTCAAGATGAACATGAGAAACTTGTATTAAATGTGAAAAAACATTCATTGTGCAGCAGCAATTGTCTTTCTCTAATGACATATTCTGGTACATCGTAGTTTGTCGGGCTGTCCCCGTGCCACAGCTGCGATGAAGAAGGCACGCCTGACCTCCGAGGAGATGAACACCATCAAGTACAAGGCCAGCAACGGTTAGTAGGGTTCTTAGTGTTTCCTTCTAGGTACTTCTATTATAGATGATTGTATCTAAAAACAAGTAAAATCGGCGATTTTGTACCTCCGGGTTTGTTGTAATTTCTTTTTGTATATGTTGTTTGTTATATATAGTTGATAGTGTTAATGAAAGGTGTGTCGGGTAATGGTTGGGCGTTGGCATTGTAACTGGTAGTAAATGCAAGAGTTTCTGATGTAGCATGGTGAGATATGGAACATAACTGCTGATCGGTTTGTGTTATTTTGTAATTTTGTAGTGTGAGTAGCTTGTTATGTTATGCGTCCTTCATCAACGAACATAATTTTCTTCTAACCTATACTTAATAACGTGACGGTCTAAACTATGCCTAATCCACTATAGCGATATTACTTATGTTAACAACATATGCGGTATCTGTCTTAAATTTGAAAAACTAGCTATAAACTTTAAAGGCCATATCGTTGTAAACCTTGTAACTGATGGCCACAAAACCTCCGTCTGACGGCGGTGTTATGTTACAGTTGTTGCTATAACTGGCAACGTCCGACTGACGCTAGACTGACTGCTAATTACATCTAAGCTGACTGACGGCTAATTACATCTAAGCTGACTGACGGCTAATTACATCTAAACTGACGATGTTGTGTATATAACGATCATGGTGGTGTACATATAACAGATGACTGTCTATAACATTCAACTCACATGATCATACCGCGATAAAAAAGATAACGGAATACTACCGCACGATAGTGTCAAAAACTAACATTTGAAACAACAAACCACCAACCCATTTCCATCTGCAACTTAAAACATAAACCTACAAACTTATGAAAGCCGCAAGGAACACGGAACGAAACACAGAATGACAACCAGAACAGTAAAATCAAACGTTAAAAATAACGTGTAATACAGTAGCTAACCACTGCCGTCAACTGCACCAAGTTGCATCTGATCGCCTACATCTGAAACAACTAATCTCCGATCCCGTCCCGCGCCTACGATCTGACTAAAACCTAATTTCTTTTTATCGGAACCACACACCCCTCTGTCAGACGCCTGATAAAAATGGACGCACCCGGCTATACCTTGACAACAGCCAAGTAATTTATGCATAACCATTTTCAGACAAAAAGGGGTGTCCAGGGGCCTCCAAAAGGTTTCATTTCCACGCCCGAAAACACACATACAACGAAAAAAAAGGAACGTGCCACAACTGCAGCCTAACAGCAAAACGTATACCGAGTCCCACAAAAATCCGCCCACCCAACCGCGAGATATAGCTGCGAACATGAAAATGCCGACCAGTCGCCCTACCCTTCCGCGGAAGGATGCCTCCTTCCCCGGAGGTAATAACTAGCTGGTGTACAGGATTCTTCGTCTTACCAAGTATTGACCACCAGTATCACTGTATTCCTAATGGTCCATAAAGTCAGGATGCTGATGTAGAAATCTAACCTGGATCTGCACCTTTGTCAGGTATAGAGAATGATGAGGACATCAAGAAGCTGGAGCAGGAAATCACAGAGCTGCAGTCCTCCAACTCCCACATGGAGGCGCAGATGATCAAATTGAGAACACAGGTAACTACTGGTCTCCAGTCCATACTTGTATATATTATCTGTTTTCATTACTTTCATGGTTGCCAGGATTTATACATTTGTTCCATTGATCACATATCCCCACCCATCTTGGTCAAAGACTTGTTGTTCTGCTAATCTTGATTGAAAGCTAAGATCGTCCTTATGTGGTGTATGATTGAAAATATTACTGTACATTCTTTATCTGGAAGAATTATTTGGTTTGCTATCTTTTGTGGTTTTGTCTAACATGTCTAACTAACTTATTTGTGAAAACTTCAGTTATCTTGAAGTTTCTTGTGGTGTTTTGCATTGTCTTGAGTCCAGTGTCTGTATACATGTACTATGAATTTCAATAACTTCCCCAACAACAGATAACATCAATGGAAAACAAGGTACAGCAGGGAGAGAAGGAAAACAAGGCGATAGAGGACAAGAACATCAGCCTGAAGGAGCATCTGGAGTTTCTACGGTCCAACCTCATCCAACACTTACAGGAGATCAAGCTGCCTGGGACAAACGAGGGCCCGACTGAGGAGAACTTTGACTCTTACATCTCATCCCTACGGAACCTCTGCCTGGAGAACTACACTTCTGAAAACAAGGCACTCTTCCAGGCTGTTAAGGCTGCATTAGAGGACTTTGATGTAAAGGTTTGATTTGTGATACCACATTCTCTCCATGGCGGCAACAAAAGTAGCATTTTAGATACAAGGCTGTGATTGGATGTATGATGTTATCAGTTCGGCCAGTGGGCTAGTGATGTGTTGTCAATAGGGAAGGCTGACCTGATTGGCTGATTTCTTATGATGATCTTGTTATGGTAACCATAGCGTTTCAAATCCTAGGTTGTGACTGGGCAATGATGGAACCAAATTGGTTTATAAGTGCTAATTTTGACATGTTTTCAACACAGAAAGAACCGAACTGGGTGTCCATTGTTACAACCTATTATCATTTTAATGTGGAAGATATGGAGTCTTTTTAATATAATGTTAGAAATCCTTTTAGAAATCTCCTCAGAGACATTTAGCATCAAACAAGTGCAACAGAACCAGAGTTAAGTAAGACTTGCATTACTGGATAGATGAAATTTTGTTCCAAACAAATAATGCATTGTTATGTATCACATCACCATTCACATGCTATATGACATGATTGTATGACTTTCAACATTGTAAATAAGACATTAGCACAAAAGTGGTATTGTGATGTAGTAGACTTTTATGTACATTGTGACATATCCGGTGTGCACTTGGATTATGTGGTATAAAGAAGGGAAAGCTATTTAATATAATATGAAGATTTAGTTAACAAATGTTTTAATAATTCTGGGACTTTATGAGACAATGACTTGGAATCTTTGAATGATAGCACACAACACTATTGTGGTACAGTACACAAAGTCACGAACTTGCAATCATTGCTTTGCCAAACATATGAGAAATATATGGTGCCAGGCACAGCTTCATGGCTTGGTAGCAGTGTAATATAAACATGCTAGACTTTTCTTGACTCAACTGTTGGTTAGATGCAGTTGTGGAATAGTACATGTACCTGTACACATAGATGTCACTACACTTGTACATGGTTGCCTCCTGATTGAGCTGTAATTTGTGACCCCGTAAGTCCTCTGTAGTTCATTTAAAAACTCTGCAGTCCTCAAATAACATGGAACAGGTGTTAATAAAGTTTTATACATGTGTCTATGACAACGTAAGTTTTAACAAGGCCTAACATTTTGGCATTGTTGGCCGAGTTCTGAACAAACAACTTGTTGAAATCTGTTATCCCCAGATGTCCCATGCAGTGCCCAGGTCAGAAAACTTGACAGTTACATCTCCAAACTAGAGGTAACCACAATAGCATGTGTGATAATGGTATCTCTGATACAGTACATTCTGTACAGACTAGAACAGTATTGAAACAGTCTACCAATCAGTTGTATAGATATTCTTAAATGTCAGTGATGATGTAGGTAGTGCAATGAAGGAAGAGAGCTTGTGATACAGCAGAAAACCCCATCTGTTTACTCTCATACATTCCAAACTATACTCACAGTAGATAACACAATCACATACTAGGTGCAATCACAAGATATATCTCTTTTTGTAATATGGAAGCTGAAGTAGGTCCAAAGACGGGAGTCAAAGATGGAGCAGACATCACATTTGTAACTGTTTTTGAGGTATACAGAAAGAGTTAAAAGTTGATGATGAAAGAAAGAGTTTTTCCAACACATGCCCCAGTAAGCATCAGTACGTGGCTGGTCTTCATGTTACCTGATAAAAGAATTTTTCTCTGAAGTAAAAGGAAGCTGTGCATTTATATTACGTATAAAACGGTGAGTTGTTGTTAGAGCAACTTCAATTTTTATGTAAACAGTAAAACAACTGCAGTTGAGAACTTTCCTAGTTGTGTCCTGGGAGGGATTTTTACTCAATACATAAGTCATGTAATGAAATTTAGGTACAACTAAATTGGTATGGTTTTAGCTACTGATGTATAAACTGAGAGTGAGAACTAATAGGTAATATGAACAGCAGACTGTAGCTCACTCTTTCTGGCCAAATTGGCATTCTTCAAGATATTTAAATGTTTTCTAAACTCGGTTGAGTTTGAGATCAGCCGCTGTAGGTAAGTTTTGGTAATGCAGAGAGCAGCTTCTCATTGGTGGCAATCTAAAGTAAGCATCACATTGTGCAGTTGATCATTTCTGTGGACATTTTGCATGGTGGCAAGCTTAGCACAAGCTTCGTGTGTTAGTGAAAGTAGTAGTTGGTGTCTCAGGCAAGCCATATTTTAAACACTGAGGTGCGCATAGACACTTGCCAAACTTCAGTGTTGTCAACCCTGGAGAGGGCAAAGAATGCAAGGATTCAAAGTGAATATTTCTGAGGATATACTATTGAAAACACTTGTCTATTCCTCTGATATTCCTCAAGTTTAAGAAGTACATTGACCAGAGGAAAGTACATAATTTATTGAATTGTTCAGGGGGTCTTTATTTTTGTGCTATTTATTCTGCTGCATATGAAAGCAGACTCCTTTAGAATAAACTCATGGATTTAATTACACATTCTTCAGAATGTTATGAAAATTGAAAGAATCATTTCACGCGCAGTTGACCATTCTATTGAGTAGTATATTTGTAAGTATAGAATGTTGAATGTAGTATATTTTGAAAATTATGTGATGTAGACTTTATGATGCTATTAACATTTTGTCACTATATTTATATTATTTATTGTCATTTTTCACTGAAGGTTTTCAGTTGTACTTGTATCTGCTCTTAATATTTTGTATGACACAAACTGACAAAACCAGAGCTAGAGCATAGCGGTAGAAGATAGTCAATGTAACGCTGAAAGTGATGACCGTCACTTTGTGAAAATATAGATTTTTATTGCAATGATCAGTGCATATTTGTGCTTGTCCTTGTGCATGTGCAACTTCAACTGTTTTGTATACCAGGGCATTGAAAGATTGTCCTACCATTTGCATGTGTTGTACTTGTGACTTAGCCAAAGAAATTTGGGTCATTTTAAGTGGAAGAATTAAATGTCTGATACACAAAAGATGAAATGGTTTTGGACTCATTTTTTCACCAAGGATCTGGAGTAATGTAGAGGACTATTGAACTTTAGTGTATCCAGCCACTTCTACCTCAGGGGTGGGGGTGTCACGGGTGATAGTATCAGTTGAAGTACCAAGAGGATGCACACAATGTCATGCAGTCTGTGACACGGAAAGCACACATATTTAGCAACACTGTGTTGTGCTGAGTGTGCATGTGCCAACTGGTCAATAAGTCTACGCTTAAACCTTGTTTGGTCCTCAAGGCTTCTGTGGATGAGCCAGATCAGTTAAGTATTTATCTCCATGTTGGTGGGTGGGGGTGGAGATCATAACTTTCTGACCACTGGGCTTCTCTGAGCATTTACCCCAAGATAAGCTAGGGATGGCTTTCAACTTGGCTGCAGACAATGGTAACACCAGAGGTTTACAACAATCTTGGTTTTATTTTTTGCTCTAATACTTGCTTTGTTTGCAAAGTTTTACAGGTACAGAACTGCTATAAATACTTGCTGCAAACATTGACCAGCATTCTTACAATATATGTTTAGCTATGTACATGTACAGCAATCTTTCTTTCGTATATCTAGGACTTCTCTGAATTACCATAAACATTGGAAGTACACCATCAAAGTACCATGTATCTGTCATGCTTTGATCTTGATCACGACATTTCTACAGCTATTTGGACTTGCAAAGTCTTACAATCTCTGCATTGGATAAAAATTCCTTGTTGGTTGTTCACATATCTCAATAAACATCTACAGTGATATATGTCCTGTAGATTTCTCCCCAACATTTGGCATATATCTAGACAATTAAATGCAACAGTTCAGACTCCAAGTACATGTGAGCACTGGGATAGTCTCATCCAGGCTTCTCAATCAATTCAGGTTGTTAATGTACCATCAAGCTTCAACATCATCATTGTAGTCAAAGTTTAAACCTTTGAATTTTGCTCTCTATAACTGCAGTTTACACATGAAGCCACATACAAGTTACAAAAACTCATTACATTCTTCCACCTAAACAAACTTTTGCACTTTCTCCACAAAACCACCATTTTAGCTGAATCTTGATGACCTGTACAGATGCTGAACTTGCTATGTGCGTGAGCCAACCCCGAACAGAAGGGGGTGGTGGTGCAGCCATTATGGGTGAAAACATGCTAGAAACACCATAGATTCATACCGGTGGTGATTCTCTCATGAGGGCTTGTGCAGTTTTAATTTCAGAAAGAGGATTCTATAACACATGGACAAAGTAAACAAGTAGCTGACGTAAATAAACATTATGTTAACCTATAAACACAAAACCAAAAAAACAAACCATTCTAGATGCAAATACATGTAACAACAAAACTAGAAATAACAGTGCCTACTAGTGTTGCAGAATGCCTATCAAAAGTGAAATGTTTTCTTTGTAACCTGTCACTCTTTTCAAGCTAAAAGATCCTTTTTAAGTTTCAACCAAATATGAATATTCAAATGAGAACAATTTTAAGTGTTCAATGAGAACACTGAAACATCACTGCAATATTCCCATATCAAACATACAATCATTCATCAGGGCTTAACACTAGGATAGGTGTTGCGTCACCAAACAAGTGCTGGAATAGTGTGGAATGTAAACAGCCTTGAAAAGCTCTAAATGTGAAGACATTAGTACACAGCATTAGCTAGCAGTATGCATGATTGTGACCTTCTTGAGATAGATGAAAAGAGACACAAAATGCAGTTTGCTAAAATTACTAGCAGACTGTCCTCCATAAGTTCCTAATACACCAGAGTGTAACTCATCTTGTCTGTTCATTGACATTGTATACACCACAATGTTTTTTCTTGAATAGTAATGAACTACATATGCATAATATATGTACATCACAGCAGTGTGGAATAGCATAAGCTCTGCCCTTGACAGGAACCTGTAGTGCTGATGCTGCAAATCATACCTTGCATGTAGCTGTGATCTACATGTAGTCGGTGTTAAGGCACCTCTCATGAGATACAACAAAGTAATTTTGCACATGTACACTCTACAAGCCTCACCAAATACCAGCTGGACAGGTTAACCATTCAAACTGGTGAATCCTATAGTTGTAAGTAATTATGGATATCTGTGGATGTTGTTGGAGTCGGACTCACAGCCTTGACTGATGATATACATGTACATGTACAATCACAAGTACATTGAGAAATTATATGCATTCTTTGTTGTGTTTTGTGTCCTTCTGATATCACCTGTTTGCTGCTATTTTCCACCCCTGAGGTTTTCTAGTTGTGTTTTTTTTATCATACAAGATACCTAGTATACCCTTATATGATGTGATGCTTTCAGCCCAAAACCTTGGAAGCTTTACAAGCAATTGTTCTTTTTTCTGCACAATCTGACAAGCAGTAACTGTTTCAAGGTGCATGCCACTACTCTTAATATACTATGTAACTTATCATGAGCTAAGCTTTTAGTATTTACAGCAAACATGACTTTTGGGAAAAGACGACCTTTAACAGAGCAGCTAAACAAAATACTTGGCTTCGTGATAATCCTGTATGGCTAATTTCTGTAAAGATCCAGTCTACTGGGTGGATATCAGTATCAAAGCTAAAAGTGTTGTTTGGCAGAGGACAGAATGTACTGCTAAAGGTTTACTCCAGAACTACTTGATAATTTGTTACTTGGAGAAGTAATGGAACAAAGTCAAGGTGCATGAATACATGATAATAGCCATTCCTTGTCTAACATCAGTATATAACTATACTTAAGTCTAAGTTCAGTGCTTACGTTTACTTGGTTCTATAGTACATTAGATACTGTTTTAGTGCAGGAGGAAGGGGTAACTGTTCGATCTTCTCCCGGAGCGGATTCCTCCTGGGTTTCTCCACCTCCTCCTCCATCTCCTTGTCACTCTCCTCACTGTCCTCCTTCCTGACATGGTTGGGAGGACCGTCCGACTCATGGTCCCTCACGTGGTTACGCCGGTGGTACCTGTTCCTGCGCTTGCGTTTTCGCTTGGGGCGGCTCGAGGGCACGCCTTCCTTCAGCTTCTCGGCTTTGACGTTTGCGCGGAGGATTCGGCGGATGGAGATGCGACAGAGGTCTTGGAGTGTGCGACAGGAACAGTCAGCTGTATAACAAGAGTCAATCTGTTATGGTCAGGAACAAAGAACTGAGCTGCAAGAATTGTTCCAGACAAAATACCATGTGACAATCAAAGACTGTAGATTTTCACATTAGATCCTATTATTACACAATGACTTGGCACCTAATGAGTTTACATTGTTACACGGTCTGGTATTGTTGAGACAATTGACAAAATCAAAAGTATTTTCTGGGACTAAAGATTTTCAATTATGTAATTTTTTGCTACCTGACACCTAATGCTTTTAATTACTAGATAGAACACCAGTCTAAGACTTGTATTTCAACTGTCACAAAGTACAAGAAAAAAATGTATAGGAGACTCTACTCCACAGGCAACTCATGAAATGCTGAACTTACGTAGCTCCACTTGGGGTGCGTCTGACTTCTGTGGCAGAACCAATGGTGCAAAGGATACTGGGAGAATGTTCTTGGTCTCCCAGCTGTTCTGTCCTGTGCGTGTGATTTGCTGTAACTGCAAGGTCCAAGAAAATCTATCATCTAACTAAGAGTTTACTCCTATATCCTGGATAGCATTGTAATTCTAAAACAGGCTTGAACATACTAATCTAAATCTAAAAGGTGTTGGTAGTTACTGTAGAGTCATATTGGGGATGACCCTCCATATATAACTGCTACAATATACTTCACAGTAGAGAGAGGGGGTTGCTTTTTTACTACTGTGCTATAGCTGACACTGGAAGGAGCAGACATTACACTTTCAGTGGACTGTAACTCAACATACATGTATAGTGCGTTTAACGTAAGTGAAACTAACTTGGTCCTCAAAAGGCATGACGAGGATTCCCCCTATCTTCAGCAGGTTCTTCATGTAGTTCTCATGCTCTGGTGGACAGGCAGCTCCACAGTACACACGGTCATATGTCTTACACCCTGACAACAACATGACAGCACCATACAAATTACAATCAAACATGTTATACATATGGACTTGAATGCTGCTAGCTAGTCTCAGACACTATAAATTGTAAGCCAGAGTCACAATTAAAGCACAACAATCACAAGTTAATACTTACAAAATACTTCCATGTATACATACATCCATGTATCATGTATGCACATACAAAAAGACAATATTCTAATCTGTAAACATAAACATGTACTTGTACATGCAATATGGAATGCACTGTCACCTGACATTTGATCACCACCCAGACTGTCTACTTCTGAAAAAAGCTATCTGCCATTTGTACTCACCTCCAACCTCTAGTCCGTAAGCTTGTAAATATGTTAATAGTTATATGTGATAACTATGTTTTTGTGAAGTGTGTTTTTATTGAATTTTTGAACCCTGGAAAACTTTGCGTTATAGGCTAAAGGGTATCAAACTAAAGGAAAATATATCATCAACTACTTACCAGAGGGAAGTAGAAGGCAGTTGCCAATCACAAATCTGGGCTCACAGAACTCGTAGTCATCAAACACCTCCGCATTCTTCATGAACCAGGACAGCTTCTGCTTGGCATACTCCACCACATCCTGGTGGATCTCGATCCCATGGTTGATACCAAATGGACCTGAGATGGACAAATGGTTTCAAAGCTATCTTATGGTCACTGAACGAAATATGTTCAATTGTGTAATTTATAATGTCATCACTTTTTTCACAAAATGTATAATATCAATGACACTATCATCTCTTAAGGTGCTAGCTATGCCTCTGCAACTGTGATATTTTTCATAACTTTTATCCATATGTACTTGACACACTGTAAGCATTCAACACCTGTTCTTGTGGTCACATGACTCCAGTGTGGACTAATCACACAAATTGACCCATTATAGGTTATGTCCATACTGTTACATGTCAAAAGTAATAGGGTCAGTCATTCTCAAAAACGCTGTAAGCACAATCTTGTGTTAAATCAAAATTTAACTTCAATTTACCAATCTCACAATACAAGTGATTTCTCTGGTCCTGGTTAGATCCAAGATTCTGATGTCAATGCTTTTTCAGTTTTAACCTTTTCCATTGCCTGACAAAATACATGTATGACAAATCAAAATTGCAAAGAGAGCTAGAAGGTGACATGATGAGCACGTCGGCAGAACGTACTGCGCCTGTGCAAAACCTGGATTTTCGCTGGATTTTTGGTCAACATTGCATCAGAATTTTGCCTGTTGCAGACGACATCTTTTCCTATACAACATCTGAAAACTACAGACAGGCTGTCAACCTTATATGCTCTAATACAACCTTATATGAGACGTTCTGCCGAAGTGCTATGCACAATACATTACGGGTTTCGCGCAGGCGCAGTGCGTTCTGCCGACGTGCTGACATGATGCATCTTTATAAACCCTGGTCATATGAAACTTTTAGAACAGACTGTTCTTATCATTATAAGCAACCTGCTATATTTCTTGGCATAACATCGATTGACATAAAGTCTTTAATTTTCTGTTATCAGATATTTCTCAATTTAATAATAATAAGACCGATATTATGTATGAAAAAGTCAATACACGAGGAGAGCTCAGTTATGAAAATGACATTAACTATCTCCCTGCTGACAAATTATATTAAGTTTCTGCACAGATGAGCTGAAATCCAGAAACTGTTGACATGAAAATTGGGTCGATTATACATTTAATACTTAGGCCACACCAATTTAATTTGTTGGTTCTCGGATTTTTTCAGAAAAAATATGAAGCGACAGGGCGAAAAAAAATAAAAATAAAAACAGGCCTGGGCATCCTATTATAGCCCCAAATGCTAGAATTGGTGCCATGAAGTCAACACAAAAGACTGGGTTAAAATTTGAATAATGAATGTTGAACTTTTAATCAAACCAGTGCATTGGTAGATGTAATAACTGTAACAACTAGGAGTAACAGGTCTTTCTTGAACTGTTGGAGGCAAAATATGAGCATTTTTGAGTTGATTCAGAACCAGAATTTTTTTTTTTTTTTTTTGCAAATCAGAAAAAAATGAAGAGGCGAATCCGAGAACCAACAAATTAAATTGGTGTGGCCTTACTTAAAAATATTGCAACATTGATAAAATATCTCTGGCTCATATGTTTTCTTCCTGCTCTTCTCAGTTGGACCTGACAATTCTACTCACCCATCTGATGATAAATCACATACATGTTCTAAACATAAATTGTTCTTGCACGCAGAAACGTTCCTTGACCTACAAAGCCATGAGCAGTGTGGTACATGATGTACACACTGTCCCAGGACAACACTGAGTGGTGGTAACCGTGAGATCAGGTGTCTCACTGGCAATGTGCTCAGCACATCTGTAAATGGCTTCTCATTGTCATTAGAGGTATAGTGAAGGTCACTGCTGTTCCAGCGCAATTTGGTCCTGCCGTCGGCACTTCCTCACAATCCATACAGAAACAGATGTTACATTAGACTGGGCTTCATCACAATCATTTCCTACGCACTTGAGTGGTCTGAATGAATCACTGCACTAATAAAATGTGAATGTTGACGTCAGTGGCAGGATTCCTGATGGGAACGTAGTACACATTTGTAGTATGTATAAGGCAAAAACTTGTACACATAGTGATTTGCACAAAGTGACATGTATGTACAAGCTGGGATCTGCCACTTACTCTGACTTGCTATTGACACCTCAGGGCTTTAAGACTTAGTGACTGAGACTATTCTATTCTTAGATCTGAGTCACTAAGATCTTACCTGAAATACCTGAAATACCGTGTACTGTTTTAAAATGCAGGCAACAAAGGACTTTAAAGGAGAAATAATACATACCAAAACAGATATTAAAAAAAGGGATTCTGAAATTGTCTGAACGTCCTTTTTGATTTCTCATTCAATAATTTCTTTCATTCATTCTCCTATTGCATTTGCTCTCTTCTTAATTTCCATTCATCCATTTTTGGGTCTGATTCAGTCATTTTTTTAATCCTCTCTCTCCCTACTCTTTCCCATCTTAATTAAGTTATTTATTCCTTTATTCTATTGAGTATCCCTTCTCCGGATACTAACTTTGCATTATTTCTCATCTTTTTTTGCTCATCTTCTTTTCTTGACACGTTCCTGTAGCTACCACTAAACATGTCTGGTACATAGAGTACAGGGTACTTACCCAGTATCAAGCCCACCATGGTACTGAGGTAGCCAGTTCCACACCCCAGGTTCAGAAAGGAGAGGTTGGGCTTTAACTTCAGTGACTCCATCACCTCCGAGTATATACATGGTGCGGATAAGTGTATGTTTCCATGTTTCCATGCTAAGTCCTTGTATGCATTATCTCTGTGTTCTTCTAAGTAGTAGTCCCCGCGGTCGATTGCCCGAAAGACCTCTTCAACCTTCTTGCTTTTTATGTAGTCTGCCTCCTTCAGATTGTCCACCAGCTCTTCATTGTCTTCTCCTGCACTCACTGCCCCTCCCATTCTGGCTACTGATTGGTTGAGGGATGTGCAGGGTAGAAGATGATGTCAGGTTTGCCTGTTCCTGATTGGCTAAAACTTCAACCAATCAGTAGTCAGTAGGATATGAGAGCTCTAGAATATGGGAGCATCAATTCATAAGTCACTCTGAACTTCAAGATCAGTAGTGACTAATGAAGATTTTGATTGGTAATAATCTACCAATAGCTAATAATATTGGTTGGCTAGCCAATCAGGACACTGGTTGTAAATGGTCAGAGACAGGTGCTACCAGCAATGAGCCCCTACTGTCCGGGTATGGTAAAGACACCCATGTCAGCTGATGGATTGTTTGGATGTACATGTAGTATCCAGAACTTCCTGGAAGAGTACAAAAAATGCACTACATTTATTTAAAACCACAAAAATCTAGTCAGTAGGAAAAAACATGCCTGAGGTAAAGACTAATGTAGAAGCACTTTGAAGATTCCCTATATCAACAGGGACAAGCACTGAGTCAAGAAAACATGCCTGGTCCAAATAACGTGTTGTAGTTGGTAAAATTAAACATGTACAGAATTTACAATGTTGAGTAACAAAGGTTAAACATATATGCCTTCTCCCATACGTTGCAACAGAATACTAGACTTCTTCATCAACAAAATCAAGGTGGAGTCTATTAGCCTTCACCCTAGCAGAACCCAAGGTGACCTGCGGGTTCTTAATTACCCATCATGACTGAAGTGATAAATGTATAATGTTGAAGCGATAAACATTGAGCCAATCAGGGTTCAAAATATTTCGAAAAAATCTGTACATAATGCAGAAGAACTGTCATCAACTGACAACTTTGTAGGCTAAAATAACGATATGATTATATAACTTGAATGATTTATTGCAGGAAACAGAAAAAAAGGATTTCAACCCTTTACAATTATTCTTCTCTATGAGAATCAACATATGAATCAAGCAGTCAAAATCATTGACCCTTATTTTCCTGCCTCCCTTTCAAAAGTCACAGACCATAACATCAAAACAGGGACCACTGGAAAAAATCAATAAGCCCATAACTTGGACATAATGCATATTTTATGTACCTGTTAGGGGTAGATGTATAATATCAAATGTTGTCATTGTTAGGTAAAATCAAGCTTCAGCGAACAGTATTTAATTGCTTTTTGCCGTGTTGTCAAATTAAACAATTACATGCATTTCACATAACTATGTTGTCAAGAATTTACAAATCCATTACTAATGTAGACTCATGTAAATTGACAATCACAACAAGGTGATGACTTGTGAAGTTTTTTTCTGAAGATCAAAGGCATCAAAAGACACAATTGAATCCAACTGACACCAATATGCAGTGTCCATGTACATTCATTGAGTATAAAAGTGGCTAATCAGATGAAAGTAAGGAGGTTGAAGCTCCTTGATGAAAGAAAAAGTTTAAGTTTAAAAATGGGGATGATTTTTTAGTTGTTATATTGTATCAATCATGCGGTGTTTTGGGTGAAGGAGAATCTGTGCCAAAAAATCAGTATGGTCTTCTGTCCATCATTTCCAAGTAAAAAGCTGTTATCAAACACTAAGGATGTTATAACTATGCAACTATGCAAGTGTTAGAAATAACTGTAATGCGAGACGGGACAAAGAATTATCAATACACTTATACAGGATGCCACTCCTTGGAAAAATATTTTCAACATCAAAACTGCAACATTACATAGTTTCAAGTCCAGCCATATACATGTATGTTAAATTTGACAAGAGTGTTTTGCATAACTTCATCAAGCAATGCACCAGGCATAATGACATAAGCCATTACTATGTACTTAGGGTCCTGAGGGCCATCTCTCAAAACTAAAGGGTCGTTACCACATGCCCTTCAGCAAATGGAGCCGCAGTTCACTGATACAAAATAGAGATGATGAGTGGATCACATGTTCTGTAGGGTGACTGACTGGATGTTTTGACAGCGCATCGTCTTTAAATGGAAATTGTTTTTGAAACAAAATAACAAGGAATGCAAAAAATACATGTATATGTTATGACATATGCAGTGGGACAAACAAGGACAACAACAACAACAAACACAGTGTGCATTAATTCCATTTTGTAAAATACGTAAAGCCAAACATTGCTAAATGTCACGACTCAGAAAAAAAGATAGAAAGGGGGGGTAGCAACAGTCTGCACTGCTAACCTTCCAGAAATTAGTGGACAGTCCCTTGTGAAAATTCACACTCCTCACGTAAGTGTGATATTCATGCACTTTTTTTTCCAGGTTGGTTTGTAAATGTTCAGGAGAATTTCTTGGCTCTGGTGTAAAATGGTAACAATTTCTGCCCTGTTTTTCCCTGCAAAAGGAGTGCGGAACCGTACGAAAAAAAGGTATGACGCAAGAGCCAGGATATGGGGAAGGGGGAGGGGGGCTGTTTATGTACCCGACTGACCTCGTTCAACTAGAAGAATAGGATAAATCTTCAAACGTCAACCTTGTACCAGAAGACAGCTCAATCATTAAGGGGCAGTTCTCCAGATGGCTCATAAACAACCAACCATTTGTGCTTTCCCTGATTCTACCGCCGCCATTTTCCAAGGATGTAAACACTAGACCAGCTGACCAGATACAGAAACATCTTGCACGGAAATCGTCCCGTCAAAACATCACAAGCAAAATTACCGAAATATTCCGAAAACTACCTCGTAACAGCACACCTGCTTATCTGAACAAATACTGTTACTAACGTGTCTACAATCTGCAAAGCTTTGGTCCAATTTAGTGAGAAATCGAGCTGAAAATGCTTACCTTACCACGGGAATAAGCTACCAAGTCTGCCGGACTGAATCAAAATATAAACACTGCACTCTGGGTAATTAGCATACCATGACGTCATGGGACGACGCAGCGCCTCCTGGGACAGAATTTATCTCATGGATTTTTCACGAGTTTCTTTCATCTTTGGGATTAGACATGACACGCAATTTGATGAATTTAATCAACCATACGCGAAAAAGAGCTTTTAGTCATTTAGCAATATTTGGAAATCACCCAAAGGGCACACATGAACGAAACAATGGAAGTACCAAATGTTTACCCTTTACTTTTATTTCTTAGGAATGGAATAATTTAATATCAGTTATCCGTTTTCTATTAAAATTCAGTTGACGTGCTTGTTGATGTAAAGCGTTGTTTTTCCTTTCATTCGCTTGCATAGAATTCCTTCTCGGTCGAAAGCTATAACAGTGGTTTTCTCAGTGGAAAATGCAATGACGCAGTTGGTTTATTGAGTGCCCTCCCTCCGCACGGACAGCAAAGCTGGGTGCTCTAAGCTGCAGTTCCAGACATATCTGCGCGGGGTGCTCCTTGCCGATCTGCTTCGGGGGACATGGCCATGACCTGTGGTGCAAATGGCATTGCTGATGACATAACCAGCTTGTGGCCAATTTCTCTTTACTGATGTTGGCATCTGCTCTAGTATCAGACGTGGGATTTTGACACGTCCCATGGCAGACTGGGCATGTCGGATCCAATTCGCCATGCCACAAGGGGCAAACAACAACTAAAGTAACTTCTCGCTCATAAGCACAGTGTTGTCAGATAATGGACGTTCTGTCTATTTTTTACTGACCACGTCTAAATACAGGTGATTTTTGGACACTTCCCATTTTATACCTTAATTTCTTATTAAATCGCTTTGAATATGTCGGATCAACAAGGTTTCACCATTCCGATCCTAATGATGCCAGAGATGGAACTTCAAGGTCGAACGCATCAGCCAATAAGAAAGTCGTAAACAAGTAACAAAATGTAAGAAACTGTGTGCTTAGAGACGATGCAGTTGACATGAATCATATAATATGATTGGTCACGTCAATCGTCATGTAGCCCGGGGGCTATCCGTTTTTGTACCCGAAAAAAAAGATGGCTCCCAGGCTACATGAAGTGACTAATCATATGATTCATGTCAACTGCATCGTCTCCAAGCACACAGTTTCGGGGTAACGAGTGCAAGGATCCCCGTTACAAAACGGATGGCACCCAGGCCCTTGACCATCTCGCTAGGAATCCAGGACTAACACGTTACATATGTTGGCAGAGCCTCCTGACTGAACCATGGCGAGCTGCACTGTAGCGACCGAGCCGTAATGAGGCATGGAATCTTCTACAAACAAGGCTAGGGTGCACGTGCTTTTTAATTTCTTTAACGCCTCGTACACGTGCATTGACTGTGGGAAGGAACGGTGCTTATCTACCAGTTTGTCTCCGAAACTGGCGCAGCTATTTCACGGTCATGTTCGATGTTGTTTTCTCGTGGAAATACGATCTGTAGTGGTGATAACATTTGAACACGATGAACCGGATGTCATGACCAAATCATGTTTGAATTTGATACAAGGAGGTTATAAGGACTCAGGGAGACGACTTAAGTTCGATGCATCATCACACTGGCTAATTTGTCATAATGATAAGGGACCATGAAAGATCATGTGCGTGGGTCGACGTCAATCAATTGTACAGTTTAGATACCGATCTTCACATAAAAAATCAAAACTACGGTATACTTCTGTAAACTTGAAGTTACACACCGCGTTTCACTGCAGTCGTGTTATGCCGTAGCGGCATACTTACCTTCAGCATCAAAGAGGCGACATGTTCGGAAAACAAACAAAAACTCTAGATCTACTACCACAGCTGCTTTTGTACAGATTTCCCCAGATGGCACCATCATGATATTAGATAAACTGTAACGTTATATATGTATTATAAGCGTTGTTGTTATGAGCACACCAATCTTTGTCTTAATTCGGTTTCTGCATAATGTTGTTGCCATTGCTCTGTAAAGACAATCATTTCCTTTACCCAAACCACCTCCTTGCCCAAACAAAGCCGTTTTGTCCCAGATTTTAAAATCTCTTCACGCACCTTCTGTATAATAGTTAACAATAAAACTTTTTGAATTAAAACATCACACAACCTGAACATATCTGTGTATACATGACCTTGTCTTAAATAGAGGATATGCTCACTATCATGAGTAGAAATGCTTACTGCATGTATTATCTTTCAATCGCCTTCTAGAAAGCTCAGTGTTGCGACTAAAGGAAAAAAATGAAATCGCACATATTGGAAGAAAAATCGGTAATGTGACATATAAAGATACATGTAAGCATCGTTTCCTTGCCATCGATTATTTGAAATGACAGTCATATCTACCACACGTTGTGTAAGCATGGCGCCTTCCCGTAAAAGCCGTTTGTCGCCCGCCAATTAAGTCCAAAGATATCGGCCGTCGGCTCTGAGATGTGTACTGAATCTCAAGTAAAAGCTCCATAAATCTTTTCCATACTGATATGATATGTTTTATCGAATTGCACTGCTTTGTTCTATTTTTAACGCGATGACATTTTCCGTCATTAGACATACAACTGTAGGATAGGGTGGAATGTTTGGACGGCAAATTTTATGGAAAGACATTCGTGATTTCGGAATAACTTTCAAAATGGCGATTCAGACGCCGAGATGTAACAGCAGAACGTCAAGTGAGTTGAGTGAGAGAGAGAGAGAGAGAGAGAGAGAGAGAGAGAGAATATATTTCAAAATACCACCGATATATATATTTTACAGATACGTCGATTGGCCGATTGGTTTATTGATTGGCACACAGTGAAGAATGTAAGGGACTAAGATGTAGCCCTATTGTGTTCTATACAACTGTGGGCGCATTAATTTTCTGTAGAAGTAATGATAATCTACTTATGCCTGCGCACTGCATTGTATGCCTCGGGATATTAATTGCTTTTTTCCTTATGTAGTGGCTGCAGACGTCAGCAACCAGAAGAAACGCCTGTCTCAGATATACCGAGGTTAAACTATGTATGAAAATGCACTGCATCAACACTAGTGATCGAATCCTACTTTAGTCCAGCCAGGAAGGATACCCCACAAATCAAACCGGACTACTACCCGGATGCTTCCTGGCTTGCCGGCATTTTCCCAGCCGTCTCATTGTTTGCTAACTTTGATGGCAAAGATTAGGTTGAGTTGTGTTGTGTTGTGTTCGCGCTACGGCCTGTTCTGTGCCACATGCCCACAATGTAAACTACGCTGAGCTGGTTGTTTTATTAGCAAAGAAAATTATAATTGGAACCGTGCACACTAAATACTAGTAGCAGGACGATTTTACAAGAATACGTCTTGTATTACCACCTCTACGGGGAACATATCCACCGCCATAACTGTCGCAAAATCACGATTAGCCTCAAAACCGACCAACTGACATGGAGGCACATATTGTGTTTAAGATATTAACATTTCAAGGAAGAATAACAATTCAAACGGTACCGCAAGCCTTTTCATCATTTTTTCATCCAATTAACGATCCTGTATGATTATAATAGTTGGTCTCTTCAAAGATTTCCGTCCTGGAAACTATAGTTGACTTTTCGTATTGATACTTTATCTGCCGTACATTAGAGAAGCATAGAAAAGATCAATACATTATGTTTCATTTGATGTTGGTATTTGTGCCAAGGACTGACGCCAGAGCATCGTATCAAATTCCATGCGGGAGGGAGAAATGTTGATGGAAGAGCCTTTTGAGCATGCGTTCTACGGACCTTCATCCGAATGTGGCTCTAATGGCGCTTGGGAAAAACTGGTGAGAAAATCTTACTTTTTCCTTATTTCTGGAGCAGAAACTAAAATTTGCCCATTCAGAAAGCATGTAGAACGAAAGACAAGTATTTGTTCTTTACTTTTATTCAGTTGTCAGACAGCTTTACCCGAAAAATAGTCGAAAATTTAGACCTTTTACTGATGGTAATGTTGTTTCTCTAGCGTTGACGAACATTTTCTTTCGCTTCGACTTTTGAGTGACGTGCATGGAACAAAGTGCAATTTTCTTACATTAAGTGACACTTGACCTTCAAATTTTGCTTTCAACATATCGAAAAGTTGTTAGACTAAGAGTCTAAGGTGTTGTAGTCTGTCTGTTTGCCTGCTAATTTATGTTTTTCTCGCTTTCTCCTATCGCTGGTGTGTTTTCCGTGTTGAGAGGAAATGGAGGTTTGAATGCCCATCCCCCAAACTTGCACGAGGACACTTCGTAAGCCAGAAAGTCGCGATTTACGCTCGTTTTACCCCAATCAGACATCTAAATATGTAACCAAATGTCAGCGAATATCCATAAGAGTGCGATTTTGGTGGTTTGGGCTGGTTTGACCGTTGGAATTCTCGAGTTTTACTGGAAGTTTTGCGCCACGCAGTGCTGTTTTTGCCCGCAGTGTTCGTGTCGCCATTTTTGGGGGTGCAGATTGTGTTTCACCTCGATGCCACGTTTTTGCAGCGCGAAAAAACAGGTTCTAAACATCCCCATTCCGTCAAAACATGGTGGAAAATGAAGAAGAAACGAATAAGTGAAGTTGGATTGTGTTTTTAGCTACACTGTATGTCCCGATTCGTAAAGGTAGAAGAAGAAAGAATGAATGGAAGGTAGATCAGGTCAACTTTGGTCACCACATTTTGGTCCCCAGACACCACTAACATCACTCATGTTTGCACAAGGTTTTCTTTTTCTGTGGGTTATTAAAGTGTTTGCCAGAGCAAAACAATGAAGCAAATTTAGAATTCTGTATGTTTTTAAATCAAATGAACATTTTTCTATTCAGATATTCTTGAAATAAGTCAACCTGCAAAAAGTAGTTTGTACAGTCAGAGACCCCCAGGGGCTGGTTAGGACATAATTTAGGCCTCTCATTTGCATAAAAGGTGAAGGGTCTTTAGGGACAAACCATTCATCTGATGAATATAGGTGGGGGTAGACCTGTTCATGTAGTGCTCTCTCATATATTTGTAGCCCCCAATTTGGAATGACTAATTTAAAAAAAAAAAACTTATTTAAAACATTTTAGATTTGAATCACGTTGCTTGAAGCAGCAGAGTGACACCAAATTTATCATGTACTCGACAGACACAAGTGCAATGGGTGTTTGAAATTTCAAGGCCAAGGGCTTTTTTTTTGCGAGACAGGTCATCGGAAATGGTATGTATGATACTATTAATGTAGAAAAAGTGCACATTGATACAATGGGCAGGTCTAACACTTTTGTCTTGTTTTAAAAATTTGTTTAAACTTGTTACATATTGGTTGCTTCCCTCAGAAAAGAGTTAGAAAGGGTCTTAGAACAATGGATTTTCTCTTCTCCTTTTCAAAATATGTGGGGAAGAAAAAGGAGTTTCTTGGATTGATTTGATGTAAAATGTCTCAGAAAAGTGTTAAACTTCAAAGGGGAACAAGACAAATGAACTTAATAAACCTTAGAAAGTACAATAATATTTTGCCACCCTGCCCAACACCAAAGATGGAAGTACATAAACAAAATCATTAATTTTTCTCACTCTGTTTTGGAAACAACAGAACATGAGGGTATTTGCTTATGAAAAATGGTGGTGTTCTGAACAGCAGTAATGTTCCCGATTAAATGCTGTGACTAAAGTTATACAGTATGCCCCTTCCAGTAGATTCACAAAACACTTTTGTTACACTACTGACTGATCAGTACTAACTAACACCTGAGAAAAATGGCATTTTGCCTCACACAAGAGAAAATCCATCATCAATAGTATTTTCCAAAAGCCCAGATAATGGTTGATTTGGCCTTAATTTCATAGTGAAATGTTAAATTGTTGGTAAACTTCAAAGGTAAAGTAACCCTTATGTCTGGTATTAGTTTTCGTACAGTCAGTGGGATAAATGTACTTGTTTATTCCCATGTAGCCTTCTCTGAACCATGATTTTAATAAGCCAGCTGCTGTCAGGAAAACTCCAACTCCAAGTCCTTTTGTTCCTATGTTAGTAAACATTAGTCTCCAGGCAGAGGTTTCTGCTGGGAGTTTAGGGGTGGGTACCAGTTCAGCTTGATCAGTTAGATCCAAGTCCAGATCCAGGTCCAGAGGATCAGGTCCAGGTCTGGACCTAAACCTGGACGTGATTATAGTAACAGTAGTACTGTATCATATTTTGAAGAGCAAGACAGGTCAAATTCTGTTTTAATTGCATACTGGAATGATAAAGTTATTTTCAATGTACAGACATATGAATTTAGGCTAATCTACGTTCATTCAGGATTTTTTTAAAATTATTTTTTCCTTTTATAGGCAGATTGCCTAATAAGATGTCTAAATAGAAATGTCTGTAACATATTTGTACTTTGTTATGAGTCCATAAAAAGATTTTCAGGTTTTTCGGAGTCCGTTCTTGGATGTTATTCCGAGTCGGACCAGGTTCAGCCGAACTGGTACCTACCCTTTCTATGATATTACTGAAAGAATCTTCTAGAGGGAGGAAATTGAAAGAAATCGTGACCACTACTAGAGAAACATAGAATCACAGAAAAGGCCGCAAGAAAAAAAGCAACAAAATAACCCCAACCAAACCTCTGCTTGGAGAGCAGGTTAACAGGAAGTCTTCCTCTCAACTTTGAAGGAAAGAACAGCAGATTACAAAATGTACATGATATATTATTTACAGCACTATGATAACTTTAATATTGAAGCATATACAAGTTCTCTTTCAGTAGTTATTTTTCCATGGTCAATATCGACTTTCCACATCTGGTGATAGTAACTACATGTACCGGTGCAGTTCAGCCTGTTTTGTACAGTACCTAGAATAGGGCATGCTATTGTTTAAACGCATTATGAAATAGCTGTGAGGAGACAATTGTGGGGAGTATTACGAATTATAACCAACAGGTGCAAACCACTTTGCACAATGCAATGGCTTTGTCCTTTCGAACCATATTGTGGCCATGCCACCATAATTACTTGTACTAGTGCTTCAGGGTGTGTCACATTTAATTTTGAAGTTCTTTATCTGTTATAAAATATACAAAATACTTTTGATATAACTAGATTTTGTGCATGTATTATTTACTGCTATCCATGTACATTTACTTGAAGGTATTCTAGCATATGGAAAACTTTTTTTTTGCACTGTGAGAACATCATGCACTGATGTGGTTGTGTGGCACAAAAGATTGGGTCAGACAAAGGGTGAATGGACGTTTTGTTGATTCAAGGTTCCAGACTTCCAGTAATGAAAAAGGGGCTGAAATTACCAAATACTGTATGGTTTCATGTAGCCTAGCTATTATTGATGTATCTGGACCCTTAAATACTGATTGTTGCTGCTGTTTAATCCACCATTCTGCTTATCTATTTTATAAAAAAATTGTTCATCCGTAGTTTACACATCTTTTCTCCAAGTCTGGGTATAATACAACCAGTCCAGACCAATATCACTTTCATAGACGTTTTACTTTTTGATGCTAGAAAAAGAAAGAAAGAAAACGTGAAATTTTTTGTGTATTTCTATCTCACATCTTTAAAGATGATACATATGCCTTATGTTTCTGGTTGTCTTAGGCTTAGTATTATGGTATTTTTGCTGTTTAATTGTCTGCTTACAACATGCTGTGATGCCTTGGGTGTGGTGTTACATGTAATTCAGGCTAATTTATTTGTGTCTACAATTTAATAGTGCCATTTTTATTTTCCATGATTTTCTTAAAGTAGATTGATGTATGACACTATGATTTGAGAATAAGTTATTGAAGTAAATGTTTTGTATACAGAATGCCCAAGGACATCTATCTTTGTCAAGAGACCTGGGAACATGGATTTAAGTGAAGAGGTTCAATAAAGGGTTTTTCCATAACACCCCTACATTTTCTTTAGTGTGAGACAAATCTGAAGTGATAATTGTTTCAGGTCACCACATTAACAAGTTTTATATATGACTGGTGAATAATTTTACAATGTATAATACAACAATGTCCCCTACAGTCATCAATCTCTTGTTGTCTGGCAATGATTATTACAAACCATTTACTTCGAATAAACATAGTGAAAATAAGATAAAAATGCTGCCAGGTGAGTTTGTTGATGTTTTGCAGTGAAATTCTTGAAATATAGACCATTGAATTTAAAAGTAAAGCTAACTTTAAATTTAAAAGGAAATCTAGAAATGGAAAGGTTTATTTTTTTTACTTTCTGGATGTAAGCAGAGATTTCAGGTCTAGAATCTATACTTCTAGCCAATCGACCCATGAGATATATTGTCTTTCAATAGCTGGCCATTAAGTAACTCATTGCAATGCCCTCAGTAGTACCAAACTGTGAAATCATGCACAAGATGAATGTTTGCCCCCATCCACCATACCTGCTTGATTGGGCAAGACAAATTGTGTTTGATTGAGTTGGTAACTCCTAAAATTTTGTCCAGTATGCTAGCATGCTTCACTAGGCAGTGCTTTGCTGATAATACACACAATACTGTGCACATAGAATGACGTCAGTCCCTGAAACAGTGAAGGTTAACATACCAGAGCAGTCATGTCATTGTGTTACTAACAACACTTTCGTGTACATCAATCACTAGATCATAGTTAGTTTTCAAGAGCAGGTAATAGCTAACCTCATTTTTGTTATTCTTACATTGCATTTTTCATATAATTGATTTGTTTCAGTGCTTTCGTACAGCAACCAATTAAGAGCAGCCTAAACATAAAAGTACTGCATAAATATTATATTTGTGGAAGGAGGTGGGTCACAAAGGAATCATTGTAAGTTGTAATGCTACTTAGATTAACATACAATGAATTCTTGCATACCATAACTAGCTTGTGTTGTTGTAATTAGCAAAACTACCAGTAACACACATTATAGCTTTCAAATACAATGTGTACATTTACACTGAAAATTTCCACACCAACTATAGTCCCCTCCACCTAATTGTGAACTGATCACTAGACTAAGTATTTCTGTGACATGTCACACTTATGTGTCATCAAAGTTTAATGATGTACATTTTGTACTTTTCCTGAACACTTGAAATGCTTTGGGTAATGTTTCCATAAAGGTACTGTAGATTTTAAAATGTTTTCCTTGGAACCTTAGATACTTGAAGCCATTATTGTACACAGAGTGATTACAACCACAAACGAAAAGAATGAAGCATATACAACTTACAAAATTTCAAGCATATGTCTGTAATAAATAAACTTAATTCAGAATTCTTAATTCTTGCAAGTGTCCCACATCATTATCATTGAAAGATTCCAGGCTACCTAAACAAAAGGGGAGTTTGTTTCAACTGGTTATGCAAACTTTTGAGACTTCCTGCAGAAACACAACTATTTATTTTGGATGAGAAGTCATTTAACTTTGCTGCATTATGTCTTACATTTTAAGTCACAAAACACCTAGATAACTGTTTAAAAAAGTTTCATATGGTCTTTAAGTACTTAGTATACAGGGGTCGAAATACCCCTCTGTGTGCAACTTGGTGCAAGTAAATTTGGTGTCGTGCAACTAATTTTTTGCCGGTATGCACCGCGGTGCAAGTTTGCTTTATCCGCTGTTACTACCAGTACCTGTAGAAATACCCAATAAAGAACTGGAAAGGGAACAAAAGCAGAATCCATGAAGTTTTTATTAAAGTTACTACATGTACTTTTGGTTGTGTTCGTTTATTTTTGGGGGGTGCAACTATTTTTCTTCCGGTGCAACTATTTTTTTTCCATCTGCACCAGTGCAAGTTGGCCCCAAAATCTATTTCGACCCCTGGTATATCTACATCTAGATTTATGCCCAATCATTCTCATCTGACTTGGTCTTTTATTTGTGAGGCACTGATGCCTCTGGCTAGATTTGACCCTGGAACAACATAGTCTGTGTCTGCTAACCTTTGACACACCTAGTAATCATATAAGGCCAAGGTGCACTTAGCAGTATCATTTGACTTTTAACACTGCAGGGTTTTTAAAGTCATCAATGTTGAGATAAAGGTTATGGCGGGAATAGCGAGGTTTATCAACTAGAGCATAATTTGTGTGACATGAGACAATTCAAATTAGGTGTAGAGAAGTTGAAACCATTTTAGAGGTGTGTCACCATTAAGACATCATTTGCATGCCTTTGTGGCAGTAATGTTGAAAAGGGTTTGTTGGTGTGTCATCAGGCTTTTCATTGCATACTGTAGTTAGCACAGGCTGAAGGGCTGTTTCACAAAGGCAGTATAGAAAAATTCAGGTGAGAATTCGTAACATTTCAAAATACCGATTTCCCGATAAACAGATTAATGTGGATGACTTCATTTTCAAATGCTGCTGTCCTTTCTTTTATGTCTTTTTTAAAGAACTGTCATACCTGATATATATTAACATGTGATTATAGAATTTGTTTTGTTAGAGCTGTTGAAGCTTTAAACATGAAACAAGGATGGTCAGGAATATGCAAACTACTCTGGGTGATTTCACCCTCCTAACTGTATGAATTTTATGAGAAATTGATTCATTCACATTTCTATGATATGCATGATTTGTAATGAAAATACTTGTACATGTATTTTGTTGTCCTGCTAGAAATATAGTAAATTGTTTTTAAAGGGACTGCAAATATTCTAGATAAACAAATCTTCATATGATTGACATTCACACCCACTCTTTAGCATATTTACGTCATTATTTTGCTTTTCCACCATTGGTTAACAGTGAAAAAAACAAGCCCCAGGAGTGAACTTGTTATTGGCATAAAAAAATAAAGGCATGAAAGCTATCCATAAAAAGACTTGAAACCCCTTTCTCGATATTTAACTCTATTTGCAGCCGCGAATGCTATGACTAAACACTGGTCAAGAAGATGTTTTCAATGAGATAATTGCCACATAAGCACATAATTGCCCTCTCTGGGGAATCACTAGAACCCAACTGTGCTTCAGGTGTCATTCATTTTGCAAGGTCTTGTGACCTCCACTAACAAAATGAGAAAAAAACTGAATATAACAATAAACAAATGTGAGGTTGAGACCTAATGCATTAGCAATTGCATACTCAGGCCCTATTTTGCAATATTAAAGTGAGGAATAGGGAACAGAGATTGAGGCAGTTTTGCTTACTTTTCTAATTTCTATGTTACCATTATTCTATAAACCCAGATGTGAAACAACATTTGTCAAAATAGTCATGGAGAAATTCTTATTTTTATTTAAGGTTTCAAAGTGAATAGATTCTTTCCAGTTGCGTGGTGTGTAGATGATATTTGATTGTTATAAAGTCAAAGGGCAAAGGACATAATACTGTAAATGCATTTATTTTCGCGTTGGTTTTATTTCACAGTAGGAAGGTTGGGAAAAGGAAGTTTTCACGGTGTTTGAAGTTTGTGGTTGAAACAATTCTGTAGTATACTATTAATACAAAACACATTCATGGTGTTATGACTTCGCAGTAAGAGGTTACCACAAAATTGTGAAATAAACCTCCATGAACATTGTGTGAGTTATTATTAAAAAAAGACAGATTTTCTAGGTTTATCTACCAAATGTGCAGATACAAATGTACCATGAGTTATAGCATTCATAGTTTTCAAATGCTAAATTTCTAAACTTCCCTGTGTAAAAAAAAGCAAAAGGCTCAAAATTATCTGTTGGCATTTTTTAAAATACAACATCAACTTTAGAAGAAGGGAAGATAAAAAAAATAAAGGAATGCATCAGGCAACATATTAGTTCCTGTTCAAGTTGACCTTCTTGTGAGTCAGTGACAAGTGAAGTCAGTCTTTTGCACTGTTACATAAATAATTTATAGTGCCAGATGGCAAAAGATATCCATATTACTTTGATCATCGAACTTATGACCTTCAAGATCTATACATAGTACAAAGTACAATTATTATTCAAGCCTGGTTCTTATTTTATTGTAACTAATGTAAGGCAATGCTGTGTTGAACCTGGTAGGCAACAGACTGTTTCCTTTAGATTAGGCTCTTCTCCACAAGAAAAACATGCTGAAATCTCAACAAGAAATCAAACTCCAGGAATGCTAATGGAATGCTTGCTGCAGGGTTTCTATCAGATCTCTTTTCAGCATTGCATCAATTCTGATGGATTTCTTTAAGTGTTGAGAAAAAAAAAACTGATGGAATTCTTGCAGTAGACATAAAAAGGCAGTAGTAGCCAATGTGTTTGTATAAATGACAAGCAAAAAGTGTAGAATTTCTTGTAGCAACCTTGAGTCTTCCAATGTGTTATTCATTTTTCACGCTAGTTTATTCATAATTCACAAAGCTTTGAAATATTATTTTTAGACTGATGATGCTTCTTTTTATTACACAGCCAATGATAATGAATGGATAGCTATGTGGAAATTGCCTATAGGAAAACAAAGTATTACAATTTACGACGACATTTGTTCTTAATAACTGGAATGAAACTTAATAGTGCCTTGGTAGTCAAAATCTCTGATGAAATTTTTCTCTTGAATGTATGACCAATTTGGCCTTGTCCTATAAGATGTTGTTACTTAATAATTTATTTTATTTGAATTCTTTCTTCCTTGTGTTGCCTACAGGTGATTTAATGTAAAGGTGTTTTGTCTGTGCTACTATCACCATGGCAACAAATACACCCCCTCCCACCAGTCAGGCAGAGTTGCAGCCCTCTGCGCCCAAGAAAGTCAAGCTGGAGCCTGTCAACCTGAAACCTACAAACTTAGTGGTTAGACCAGGTAGGCTAATTAACCTGTGCAAGTTATTTCTGTTCTCTACAATATTTGTTTTATAGTACTGAGCCAGTATATTCTTTTAGCTTGCCAAATTGCACGTTGTTTGGATTTTTCTGCAATCTTAAAAAGTTCCATGCAAATTGTGCAGGTGGGTATCTTGACTACTAAGTATTGCTTTATACTGTTACATGTTTTTGGTTAATCATCTGTGGTATTATCTGTGGTATTATCTGTGGTATTATCTGTGGTATTGGCTGTCTAGGCCAACCTGCTTGACCTTGTAGTTTTTTTTTGGACAATGGTCTCTTGGCTTGTTATGCTTGATTTGTCTTGCTTACACCAGGAGTAAAGTTTGTGTATTACTGGTACACAGATGTCCAGGGGAAAGGTCAAGTATGTTTACAACAGTGTCAGATTTACCAATTTGATTTATTCTTTGTTACCAGCTTTTCGAGCTCTTCAGCTCTATGTTCATTGAATTATGACTTCAAATGGAGAAAGATAAACTTGCTGTCTAAGTTCAAAGGTTTACCATGCTTGGTTTCCTATCTTCAAAGGGACAGTTTTAAGCCCTGATGCCCAGCAGACTGCAGCCATCTTGAAGTCATCCCCACAAGTGGTGCAGCCACAGATCATCAGCCAGCCTCTCACTACAAAGGCAGCTGTTGTCACAGTTACCACCCTCCCTGCCATGTTACCTCTGGTTCAGACAAAACCTGTCATGGCAGCACAACAAGGTAGAACTCTCTCAGCTACAAGTGATTTTACATCAGCTGGTCATCTTTCAAACTTGTTTTTTAATCCATCGTCATAGATCCTTGAGTGAATGGGTGGAAAGAACCAGAGAATGCAATATAAAGGGAATGGATATTTTGCCATAGATTGTGACTAGGCATCTATATTGACACTTTTTCAAAGACATTTTGGAGGGCTGAAAAGTATGACAATGTAGACATTGTAACCATCAATTTGCAAACATTCTTGGCACGGCACTACTAATATCTCTATGTTTACATGATATATAAGTATAAATTGGTGCAAACACCATAAACAAACTGCCATAGTTTGTAAAACAAATTTTTCTGACATGTTCCTACATTGCAGTGTCTGCAACTCCTATCATCAGCCAGCCACAGAAGGTAGTGACACAGCCGCAGTTGCTACAGCAGCAGGGCCACCTGCAGCAGGCTCAAGTGCCACAACAGGTGCAGCTACAGCTGGCCCAGGTGCAGCCACAGCCAGTGCAACTGCAGATACAACAACCACCAGTGCAGGTTCAACAGCCAGCAGCTCCAGCACAACCACAGGTGCAGCCACCACAGCAGGTGAGTCATGCTTGGGACCACATCTTGCCATTATGCCACAATGTGGCAAGGAGTTATAGTAGAGATCAGCAAGGAAGGTTGCGGAACGGTTACCGAAACATTGGCAGATAAAATCCATTTGATTGCAAAGCTATGAGCCCAATATACATGTGTATTGATTTACCAATGTAATGAATCTATTCACAGACACAGCAGGTCCAGCAGCAGCCAACTGTGGTGGTAAAGCAGGAAGTCCAGCCTCAACAGCAGGAGCTACAGCAGCAACCAGCCAAGGGGCAGCCTCAGATTCACATTGAGACGGTGACCAATGGAGGAGCTACACAGGCTCAGGCCCAACAGTCTGAACAGAGTGGAGAAGAGAAGAAATCTGCTGATGCTACTCCAGGTGACTTTGATCCCATCTCAGCCATGGAGTGGAAGGATGGAATAGCAACCTTGCCTGGCAGTAACCTCAAGGTAGGTGGTGGTATCACATAATTCTAAGAAAGAAGTGTGTGTACAATGTGAGGATGCATAAGGCTAGTAAAAACATACCTCTACTGTTGTTCAAATGCAATTTCATGTTATTAGACTGACTTAAATGTTGCCAAGACATCATGGCCTTGCAATAAAATGATACATACATTAATGTCACTTTCAGATTAAGTATCATCCAAAGAGTACCGAGAAAAATTTATAATTGCAGATAATGTAGTTTAACCTTTATCATTCTGTATGTACAATGTTCAGGAAACACCAATACTTGGAATCAGATCTGAAGAATCCGTTGACATGGAATCTTTCATTTCTCCATAGTCACATGTTTCACCCTTGTATTTTCCCCAGTTTAAGATGAATGAGTTTGGGACGTTGGAAATCATCAGTACAGTGGAGACAGAAGATGGGGAACAGTCGGTGTGGAGCCTGGGGTCGGAGGACTCCGCGACAACCTCCACATCCTCGTCCTCTGTCTCCTCCACCCCTACTACTGTCACAACCACACAGGCCAAGGGGAAAACTGGTGAGCAGGAATTTTTCTATCTCTAGTTTGTAGACAAGTGGTATTTAAAGTTTTTGGTGAGGACTCTTGGACGTGGAACTCAGAATTTGCTTTATGCTAACGTATTGCTTATAGTGACTCAGCATGTTGTCAAAAAGGGTAAGCATTCCCCAGGGAATATCAGATGGTCTCAATCAAGAAGCAATAATTATTGACCTGATGTTCAGTCAGGTGTTTCAAGGACATTTGGTCCTCCAACAAAAACCAAAAATTGAAAGGGACATGCAAACACAGCAAAGGAAGTAATGAAACTCATTACTCTCCAAACACAGGCACAGATATTCCCAAATAAGCAGACCTTTCCCAATTATACTGATTTTCAGTGTAGCTAAAAGTAGCAAAAACATTTCAACAATTATTTCTCTGCCTTATACAAATTTTAAGTTAAAAAGACTTGACATTTTGTGCATCAGTCATCACCAACCTGCATGTATTCCCCAGACTTCACCACCAGTATGGCCTCTACCACTGCTGCGGCCTCGTTTGACCCTCATGAGCAGATGAAGGGGATCCACTGCTGCGAGTGCTGCGGGAAGTATGGCGTGCCAGGAGAGTTCCTCAAGTCCGGGCGCTTCTGCAGCCAGGCCTGCGTGGCTATATACGCCAGCAGATATCAGCACCAGCCTAAGTGGGTATTGAGTAGCTGTAACTGTGATGATGATGATGAGCTGCAACTTGGAATGTGTTAATGTTGAGATGTAATGACAAAGAAAGCCTGTCAGGTTCATTTTTGTGGGAAGCATGATGATGTTGACTAATAGGATGATGTGATAATGCATTTTATGTCATACTTGGGCCGCGATAATGTTGATAAAGGTATTCCAGCCTGTGTGATAACTAGCTATATCAAATGGGGTTTTAATGCTTATCACATGGGATCAATACAAGAAAGTTATCAGGTGTCTAACCTCCTCTCATTCTACAGACACATTCAGGAGCAGCTGGCCAAGCAGAGGATGCTTGCCAAGAAGAAGAAGAAGAAGTTTAAGAAGTTTCAGCTTTCTGAAGAGGAGGAAGATGACCAGGTAATTTGTGGCTACAAATGTGACATGGTTTAATACTAATAAGTAACAGGTAGACTGAAGACAGGTAAAACAATATAGCATATGTATATTTGTAAGTGACTGCGGCATAAAGGGTTTGGGTTCAAACAATGTTCTGCTGTTGTTTTTGCAGGAGAAACCTCATGGTGACCTGAAAATGACAATCAAGTTGTCTCCCGAGGGAGCAGCAGGAGAGGAGGGTAAAGAGCCTAGAGTCATCAAACATGGTATCTACATGTGTGATGTGGAATAGTCTGACAGAGCTGTCAAACAATGAAAGAGCTGTTTGAACTGGCTCACGGGAGTCCACCCTGATGCTGACAGGGTCTCTGTAGGCATGAAATATTACAACAAAGATTGATACTGGGCTAAATGTTGGAACAATTTCTATTCTGAATTGTGTGGGGCTCAAACAGCCATTTTGAAGGTATAATTTTTTTGGCTAGGAACTGTTTTAAGGTATAATTCATGCTATGGATTTTGCTTCAAGAATCGAGTATCTGGATATATTACTTTCAGTACAAGACAGATGAGGGTTTAGATCTGAAGTGACTGCTCTGTCAGATTCTGTCATATTCAGATGTATTATTTACCTAGTTTGTCAGTTTCTCACAATATGTTTTTACTTGTCATGATCTGATTTTTAGTTGTTTATGACGAATCCTTATTTCTTTGAATTTTGCTAGTCTTCCTTTTGGTTTATTTTGAACTTTCAAGTTCAAGTCATACCGAGATCATACAAGGATCTCATGTTTAACCTTATGTCATATTCATTATTTTCTTTATTAGGAAGAAGAAAGGGTTTTAACTGGGCCACTTACCTGGAGCAAGAGAAGGCTTTGGCAGCTCCTGTCAAGCTGTTCAAGGAGGTAAGCCATATGCACAGGTTTAGCACATTTTAATCTTGTAAAAATGCACATCTTATCAAAAACGGCAAGATATCGGAGTACTTTTCTTGGTGCTCAAAATTTAACAAAACTTTGAACACAGTGTATTAACTTTCGTTTCAAAAGACACCAAAATGCATTTTCACTGTAATTTTACATGTAGGTGTATTCTATACATGGATGCAGCAAAGTATTCTTGTTGGTTAGGAATTTCGGTTCCAAACTTGGAACGTGGGTCCATGCAGAAGATCTTTCCCACAGTAAACTTTGCAGAACTGACAGTTCAATATATATATATCTTGTTCCCATTAAAATCACCAGCCCTTCCCTCAAGGCAAGAATGGCTTCAAGTATGGCATGAAGCTGGAGGGCATTGACCCCAAACACCCTTCCCTGTTCTGTGTGCTGAGTGTGGCTGAGATCAAGGGTTACCGTGTTCGCCTGCACTTTGACGGGTACTCAGAGTGCTATGACTTCTGGAGGAACGCCGACTCTGTGGACATCAAACCTGTCGGCTGGTGTGAGAAAACCAACCACAAATTGTCTGTCCCCAAAGGTAAATTTTTTCAGGTCCAAAGATGTTTTTTTTGTGGGTAAATACTGTAATTGCCCGGGAGGGCTGAGCTAAATCAGTTGTATGTTAGGGGAAGGCTGTTAGAGTTAAGTACTATTTTTCTAGACAATGCTGCAAAATGGATATTAAAATTTTCTTGATGTACACAAAGACTCTTCTTTGAATAGCTTTGTAACAGCACACTAGCCATACATAACAGTTATGGCAGTTCTGCCAAGCATGCATGCCAACACAGATCAGTCATCAATACTTGCTTTAGTAGTTGTTTTCTCCCGTTATAGTCTTGCACAAACATTATTTGTCATCTTTATGCCTCATGATATTATATTTCTGTGATATCTGAAAATAATCTTTTGATGCATTTTTGTGAAAGTAATTTTGTTTTCATCATTCCGCTTTTCTTGCTGCTTGGATGGTTGGTGCAGGCTTTGGTGAGTGGCTCGTTGTGATGGCATGTTGTCTTCTGCCTGCTCAGCATGCCCAGCATCATTTAAAATAGTTTAAATGCTTGTAGTTATCCCTGCATGAACATGTCTAGCTGCTAAATTCTGATGTGAATACTTTTGGCTATTCATTTTGGATGTACAAATGTACCACTTACTAACACATTTTCAGGCTTCACATGTATTACTGTTTTTCACTGAGTGCAGAAGACTACTTTTACAGTGTTTTTCTCAATCACTGCATGGAGCTCACTCGTGCATAACTCATGTTATTCTCAATGCCATTCAAATCATTTGTAAATATTCTTTATAGGCTTAACACAGGAAACCTTTAACTGGAACAACTACTTGAAGGTGACCAAGTCACAACCTGCACCCAAACACCTGTTCCGCCCTGCCCCGGTCAGCGCTAACTCAAAGCCAAGATACGAGTACTATGACAAATATGAGGTGTGTTGTGTCAGTTGTTTCAAGTTAAGAGGAAGCACTAAGCAACTAAACAGTGTAAGGAGGGGGTGTCAGTGCTCTCTGCTGGTTGTGACTGGACACATTTATTTCAGTTTTTAGGCTTACAGTTTGTAAGGGCTCAAGCTAGAGAAAGTATAGCAACAGCTGCAATTTCCATAGCTTACAAGTAAGATAGTTGTCTCCATTTTTGTTAGGTCTACAACTTTGAGGAAATGTTAAGTTCCCACATCAAATGGTATATAGGCAGCACCCATCTTTGTTTCCTTAGCCCTTGGGTTACACAGACAATACTTCACCAGGGTCCTAGTCCACTGGTAGCACTTTGTGTTCAACTGTTTGAGGAACAAGTATTAATTGATACTATTTTATATAATAAGAATGATACGATTTCATTTCCTCCCTTACTAGAATGTAAGCTCTCATGGCTTTCGAGTTGGCATGAAGCTGGAGGCCGTCGATATCAAGAACCAGAGTCTCATCTGTGTCGCCACCGTGCGTGATGTCATGGACAACCGTTTCCTCGTGCACTTTGACGGCTGGGATGACGGCTACGACTACTGGTGTGAGCCGAACTCACCGTACATTCACCCTGTGGGCTGGTGTGAGGAGACGGCAAACATCCTGACTCCTCCCAAGGGTAAGAGATTCATCCATGTGTCTCAAACAATCAGAATAAGAAAGCCACATGTCTGAAATCTTGTATAAAATCTTGCACATTGTATGTGGGTAACCAGGTGGAAAACAAAACCTTTATATGTGATGTTTGCTGTGAAGGAGAGTTTCATATTTCCAAGATCACAAAGTGTCCTTTTCCATACATGTATGTACTTGACCAATTAGTTTTAGCATTGATCTCAATGTGCGGAAGGACAAGTCATTGTTGAAACACTATGCAGATGATTTTTTCTCCTTCGATAGTCCTTGAAGGAATGTGTTTTCTTCAGACCAACATGGTAAGTGGTTTGTTTATTCCTGTGTAGATTACCCAGAACCCGAGCACTTCACCTGGCAGGACTACCTCACTCAGACCAAGTCTCAGGCCGTCCCTGCTCGGGCATTCAAACCGGTCAGTACCAGTCACACAGAAACTTCTGTTATTATTGTGCAACTGCTGTTGGAAAGGTTAAGAATTCATTATTCTCCCTGAACACAAATGAATGCAGGAAAGATGGATATTGAGAAATTTCAAATTTACAAATCTTCTCCTTAGCTGCTACATGTATGTACTCACTCTTCCAGTATCAATAAAAACAGACATAAGTTTCCTGGTTTGTGAGCTTCTGTTGCCTTCGTTAAAATGCATGTCTTTGTTTTGAGCAGAAAGTCTCCCATGGCTTCCTGAAAGGATACAAAATCGAGGCAGTGGACCGACGCAACCCTTCGCTGATCCGTGTCGCCACCATAGTTGACTCTGACGAGGCTCGTATTAAGATCCACTTCGATGGCTGGGCAGACATCTATGACTACTGGGAGGATGCAGACAGCCCTGACGTGCACCCAGCTACTTGGTGTGCTAAAACTGGGCACCCCATACAGGGCCCACCTTGTGAGTGTTTTCCCCTGTTGTTTGCTGTTTTTCTCTGTTATAGATAGTTTGTCTCAGCGATGAATTTTACTGAAATATCCTGCACTCCCGTATTTAGCATTTGTTCCATTTTGTTACAGCTCCAGCAGAATTGGATACAGATGGGTGAGTACTTCTTTCCTGTGCTTTCAGTAAAGCCCTAAGGGCATTCATTTCCTAAGATATGTTTATATTTCTCATGCTAATGGCGGTACAATACAACCTTTTCTTTTTGATGCATGTACTTCACCATCAGTAACTGTAAAAGAAGCTTTATGGTTAAGTTTATTGCTAGTCAAACAAGGGTCAATGCCTGCAGATTGTTTAAGGATCAGTAGGGGGCACTCATGTTCATGGCATTGTGCCCAACAGGCAAATTGGATGCCCAACTCCAGGCTGCAAAGGGATTGGTCACATCAAGGGACCCAAGTATTCTGGACATCACAGGTAAGGTCTTATTTTAATGAAAATCCTTTACTTTCCATTAGTAGTCATAAGTTCTGCTTTACTTTCTAACTTATCTCAATGAATGAGTTTTTGTATTACAAAATTCACCTTTTCTTTGTTGCCCACTTATAGAAAATTCATCAAGTAAACCTGAGACTTTCTTAGAAGATTATGAAACGTATCAGATGTACTGGTAGTTGAATTTTTGATGTTCAGAATTGAAGGTTTGTAGTCATAATGTTGACTGTTTTTTTTTGCCATGTTGTTTTCAGTTCCTTTGGCTGCCCATACTCCCAGCTGAACATGAACAAGGAGTCGGCCCTGCAGGACAGACTGGGTCCAGGCAGGGGGTCCAAGTCCACCTCTGATGAGAGAGACGCACAAGCCGAGAGATCACCTGGAGAGAAGTCAGTAGCACTAAGACATGGACTTTACACTACACTTAATACTCTCAGCTTTAGGGTGTTTTAATGCTTTTACAGAAACCTAAAGCACTGACCAGATGCATGTCATTTGGAGAGGGCCTTCAAAACAAAGGGAAATTAAAACAGAGGATTGTATAGGAGAAACTTGTACCTTGATAGTATGTGTCTGCAAGAGACAGTACATGAATGTGACAATCACAGGATGTTCAAAATTTGTACAATGCTTTATCACCATGCAGGCTGAAATTCCCAATTAAGGGATTGAAGGTACTTAACATAACAATCTCTGCAGTTGTTGCACAATATCTAAGTATGTTTGTTTATCAGTCAGAAATGTGTCTGAGTAAATGTACATGTAACTCATACAACTTGGTTCCTGTATTTCCCCAGGAAATGCCCCACCCCTGGGTGTGATGGTTCAGGCCATGTGACAGGGAAGTACACGGCTCACCACCGTGTGTCCGGCTGTCCACTTGCTCATCAGAACATGAAGGTCAAGGTCACCAGTGCCCGGCAGCTTGCCCTGGCTGCGGCCAAGGTCGAGCAGAAGTACCAGAAGTTTCACATTCCTACTCAAGGTGAGAAATTAGAACATAATAGTCTTAAGAAAAATTAAATCTTGAAGTAAATGGTTGCTAGTGTGATGAGACCTGCTTATACATTTGTACATGTATGTCTAAGAAGCAACATCCCCATTCTTCTCTTATACAATATTTTCTGTTTTGTCTCATTTGCAGGTGTTGGAAGAGGCAGAGGCAGAAGAAAGTAAGTATGAGAACCTTTGTACCTTGAAAACAAGGAAAATGGGACACAGCAAGCTGATAAAAATCTGAACATGCCAGTTTCCAGAAAAATTATGTTATTTAGACATTAGTGTTATACTAAATCTTTCTGTGTTTTGTGCTTCCCATTCCCATACCACATTACATCAATATAACACAATCCCCTGCCATTCTGTTTTGCTTACAGAATCATAAATTCAGGGAGATTCAGAAGACTTTCCAGTAGCTCTCCTGAAAAGGCAGACAAGAAGGCTAAAGGTATGTGATGTGTCTCAGATGGCCTTTTTTTTACATATCATGCATTAGTGTGGAAATTATGTGCCATCAATTATTAAAGCTAACATTGGAATTTTCATGTCATTTTTTGATTTGGCCAGAATGTCATTAGATGATTTTGCCCATTTTTGATGAAGAATTCCACCTTGTGTTAACAGATTCAGAGAACAGCCTGCAGCACACAGTGCACCAGTCAGTGTTCATGTCTGCCATGACACCATATCCAGCCAAGGAGCTTCCACTCTGCTGGGATCAGCATGTCAAGCTGTTGCCGGGCGTCGCCAGTCTGAAGGGTAGCGACATCTCCAAGTGGACCATTGACCAGGTGGCAGACTTTGTGAAGACACTACCAGGCTGTGAGGAGATGGGCAATGTCTTCAAGGATGAGGTAGGCAGACAAATGGGGTGCAGGAGAAATGAGGAGTGTAGTTGAAGGATTGGAGGAAGAGGAGAATGTGGTTGAGGGAAGAAGGGGACAGTAAAGGTGTAGGAAGTGTGCTGGAATGGGAAAGAAAAAGATGAGGGAGATCCACCGAGTTGTCAAGAGTAGAACTAGATATACAGAGATCAAGATGTGCGTGTGGAAAAGGGGTGGCAGAGATAAATATAATGGAGTGATACTGTATATACTTAGGAGACTCAGTACATAGTATGATCTGTTTATTAGGTCATCCTGATCCTTAGGTCATTCACACATTAACTCTGCATTGTGTAAGTGTATGTATATATTCCTTCTTTCAGCAAATTGATGGCGAGGCCTTCCTGCTGCTGAACCAAGCAGACATTGTAAAGATCATGAACATCAAGCTTGGCCCTGCTGTCAAGATCTACAACTCCATCCTCATCCTGAAGAATGAAAACATGAACGAAGGGGCACCTGCATAGATGTGACAACTTGTTGTCTCTTCTGAAGTTTATGTTTAGTGAGTTGGCCTTGCTTGCAACATCCTTTCTGTAGCTGGGCTGTACTGCAGGAAGTTGTTTAGTGAAGACAATATTCATGTTAACTTTTCAAACTCTATTTTTTTGTGGCCTTCAGTGGAAAAAAAGGGATCCTGGAGTCAAAGTGAAGAAACCAAAGGTTCTACCCAGTATTTTAAAAACTTAAGGCAATATTATATTGTAAGCATTGGAGCTTCAACTGTCCTAGACAGACATTTGGTTGTGCAGTACTTGTTGAGTAAATAACATGTACAACATGAAATACATTCACAAAAGGTTAAATTAAAGAGGTGACAGGTCAGTGGGTATTATGGGGGAGAGATTAGCTTATACACATTAATGTGTATCTATATAGTAAGATGAAATACATACAAATTATGATTCCCTTGTCTCAATCACACAATGCCTATTACATAGATATTGTACAACTGTAAGGTTAGATGCACCATTGTTAGAATACATGTATTTTTGTTTATGGCACTTGCAAAGAGACGTTTACTGTGCAAGCAGTGGCTTGTTATAGATGTTATAGAAACTTGAACATTCAGAAAATGACGTGGTAGATCTGTAAAGGTTAGGTTGGTGATGTTTTAAATATTCAAGAGTCAGGTTGATGCATGTAACATGAATTGTTTGCAATATGTTAGCACTATAGACTGTAGCCCAATTGCTTACATGGATTTTAATGCTTATTCTAGGGCCCATCCACTATGAAGTGTTCCTAAATGTTCTATGCAGAAAAGAATGCTGTTTATTGGTGAAAAGCAGACGATATTTTCAGCAGAATGAAATATACACATACATTATGTATATGTAAGAATGCCTATTTAGAATCTTGATGGATAGACTACATGTATATGAGACTGATATTAAGCCATTGTTAGATGATCACAGCCAAGCCATTTGGAAGTTTTAAATGTCCTGTGCAGTTGTCAAAACAGGGATGGTCAGATGCCTTGTATTGTTTATTTGCTTTTATCGGATAGATGGGTGTGTCAGTTATGGCTTGCTGAATCAGTACAATGTAATAACTAACAAAAATCTGTAAACCCCAAAGCATGGCCTGTTAGGCTGGACCACCTAACCCTGACGCCATCCATGATGTTGCTATCTTAGTAATTAACAATTAACTTTGAAGGGGGAGGGGGGTAGAATATTGACAGAAGTTGAAACAGTGTACCCTTTCATTTATTCAAATGTTTTCAGTGTTCAGCAGTGGATATGTTTTGTTGAAGAATAAGTTAGGATGACATGAATTTATATTATGCTATATTGGTCTTTTCTTGGATCCTTTTGCTTGAAATGAAGTGTCAGCTCCTCAGAGCATGTTCCACGGGGTAAAGCACAAGATCAGCAGTCAATGAATGTATTAGTAAGATCTTACATACAATACTTGTATGGAAGACCAGAGGTTGCTCCTTGCAGAAGTGTGACAATTCATTCTTAGGACCCTGATTTAAGTTTTATTATTATTAGTTTGCTTGGTTTTAATGCACACTGTATGCTCTGTCTATAAAGTGAATTTATGGTTGGAATTTGAGGTTAGTCTGCAATGGTTGCCTGTCTTGTCACCTGTGATTGGTTTCAGTGAACAGCCACTGGATATGACTAAACCAATCACTGATGTACAGGAAACTAGATGCTAGACATTTCCTTGATGTTTTATTCATAAAGTGAAAGTGCAGTCGTCATAAAACATTCCTTGTATAAATATGTGAAGGAAATAAATCAGCCATAAAGTTACATTATTCGTGGTGTATGTGTTGTTGCTCAGTAGTGCCATAACTACGATACTGCATTTACAAATTCAAATTTAACTGGCAAGTTCCAGGTTTAACCATCCAGCATGGCCTAGAACACTTCTGTTAGTCGTGAGTGCAAATGCCCTATTTGATGAGGACATGGGAGATTGGGATGGGGGCAGTAGCACAGAAACAATTAGAAGAGAAACAATCAATGCACTTGTTAGGATGTTTATTACATGGAATATCTATTTTTTGGAATAACAATAAAATTGAGTCTACACCATAATGGTTTCTATTTCCACAATACTAATAACTGCAAAACATTTAACGGCTACATGTACATCACTACAAGCATTACAGGGAAATGGCGATTACATAGCTATAATTGTCGACCATCATAATGGCTGAACATTTATCAAACATTTAACATTACTGTGTGAAGATATACATAATGTTACAAGTTATTGGTAAATGGTGAGTTGCACTTTGATGGGTAAATGATATGCATTGATGCACTGATCACTTGAGACCAGTAGCAGGTCTTACATGCCTTCAGAATGCCTGTGCTATCATCAAACCTCCACCATGTGATGTTCCCATCACTGTGAGGTAAAACCTGGCTTTAGTTTAATGATACAAGCACACCAAGGGAACATGTACATGCAACCTTCATCTGTTCTATTCAACAGGCCACAGTAATCTTCGCACACTGTACCTGGATTTACAAGAACATCATTTGTTGCCAGTAGAAATTTTTTATGGCAACAAAAATTAAGGCTCATTAATCTTGTCAGTTATGTGTAATTTGCTTGGTGGTGCTTTGACTTTCCATTTAAGGTACAATGAATTACATTCATATCGATTTCAATTGAATATACAAACTGTAGTTTGAGGACACAATATCTGAGTAAAAAATATAAAGAAAAAAATATAAAATTGACATTGGTAGAAATATTAAGGGCAAGTCCTGGGACGAGGAAACAAAACTGGTAACTAAGGGAGGTAGCGTTTATGTCAAAAAAAGCTTGAATGTTACACAAAAGTTCTGACAAAAAAAAGCTTCATAACAACTGGCCTCTTTTCTAGCATTTGTCCTCTGTTGGTAGATTTTTTGATTGTGCAATTTACCTCCTATCCCTAAAAATAAGTTCCTTGTACCGAGCATAACTTAACAGCAATTTCATTGGCCATTCTATTCTGAGAAAACAATACCAGCTGCAGTCTGTTGTAGATTTTTACCTTATGGAACTAAACACCATTGTTCATATCGTCTATGTGTACAGATGGAAGCTTTGAGGAAAACAATAGATGATAGAGCTACAATGTTGCTTGTAAGTGGGAGAATTACCGCATTATTGTAAATATAAATGGTCCCTATGGTACAAAAGGCAGCATGGGTGAACTGCTACATGCTACAGAAATACACAAAAGTGCTACATCTGCATCTTTAGTGCGGACAATTAATGATCGACTTCTTTTCTACTAGCACAGCAACGACATGTTTGACTGTACAAAAAACAAGTGCACAGTTATTCTTTACATACAATACATTTTAAAATACGTTAAAATATGTTACTCGTACTCAATACTTGTTACAGTGCAAACTGGTGCATGTACAAGTCCTGTTAGTTACATTTATGTAGAAAGTGTCAAAGTAAGCAATACTTTGATGAATAGACCCTGTATGGTGGGAAAAGTAACAATAAGAAAAGAGTGGCTGCAGCCACCCCCAGATTTTTACCTGTAAAAACAGTGCAAACTGGTGCATGTACAAGTCCTGTTAGTTACATTTATGTAGAAAGTGTCAAAGTAAGCAATACTTTGATGAATAGACCCTGTATGGTGGGAAAAGTAACAATAAGAAAAGAGTGGCTGCAGCCACCCCCAGGTTTGGAGGCATTATCTACATTGGTGGTGACATTTTCCACTATTCCTTGTAAAAAAAAGGGATCAATCTGCAAGAAAACTGTTACTATCAACACTGGTCTCTTGCTCTATGAGGGATCAGTTATGTGTGAAAATGGTTACAGCAATGTCAGTGCTACATTTTGTATCACAAGCAGCATTAAGATCAAATGAATATCAACGACTGACAGTATCTTTACAACTTTGCTATTGGTGCTAATGAATGCTTTGGTTCTACAACATAAACATTTAGTATTTCTTGGGTAAGAAGTTGTGGTCTGTGTCACAGTCACCTACATGTACTGACGTACCACTGACACCATAGCCTACGAACACAAGATCATCCCTGACATTGTTCCTCCCCTTTCTTGCCATGCCATAAAATCACTTTCCTATATTTTCCATGCACCCCTCTTCCTCTTTAGCTCATCTACCTCTTACCTTCCAACTAAAAACAACTCAACCTGGAGTGAAATATTTATGATATAATTTTGCTAAAGGGGTAAAAGTATGATGAGACATCTCAATAACCAGTTTTTAGTAGTACTAGGTATGGCAAAGCAAATCTTCTGTCCAATCTAAGCTGGTTTTAGATATGATTTTAGTGGCATAATCAAAGGAAGTATGTCTACTTCAATTGCCAACTACATGTACAGTCAAGCTGGCTGATCATTTGTTTGAGGGAGGAATCAACAGTGATCAAACACAGTTTAATTAAGAGGCAGCATATGAACTAATTATGCTACTGACTACAGCAAAGGAGAAAGGTCTTATTTAAGGTATAAAGTGGCTGCTTTACATCCCTCACTTCAGGCAAAGTCTGAGAGGTGTTCAGAAATAAGCTTGCTGGTATATTGTATAAATGAGGCGATAGCTACCTAATGAATGGCAAACACGTGACATGGCAGCATGTAGATGTAGTTACCTTGTGTATATCATATGCATAACTAAAATACAGCCTTCTTTCTAACTCAATAATATAGGCTCCATGCTGTGGGAATATAAATATGGGCATGTCACTTTGGCTTTTGATCCTTATGATTGGCTGAAGTTTTCAAAACCCTCCCAACAGTATCTCTTTCATTCCCTCCTTCTGCTATATCTAGCGAGTCACCCAGCGCCGCATCGTCTCCTCCCAGTCCGTGCCCCCGTCCTCGTCGTCTGTCCGGATGTAACTTTCAGCGTCATCAGTCTGCACGTAGCTCTCCTCGTCTGTCTGTGTGCTCAGTCTCATCCCCCGCTGCAAGGAGTGGAGAGGAAAAACTTCAGCAAATATCTAAAGACAATCATAATATGTTACAACTTGTCATGTTCTGTGTGCATGACTAGTCTATCAGAACACATTAAGTTATAATATCCCACTTGTAACAGAAAAGAAAGCATGACATACACATACATACATTGTTATCTTTGCATTATGAACACTTGAAATATAATGCAGTGTTCCACAGTAATTGATAGCGTCATATTTTACAAGCACTTGCTAAGTGAACCATACATAGAAAATGCCAGAAGTATTAAGCATATATTACTGGTTTGGGAATGTACATGAACACATGCTGTGTGAAAATTGCTTTTCCCTAAGAACAAAGTCATTCCTGCCTATAAAGTGGCAATTTAATGTATCTAAATATGTACTACTATTCCTGAGGGTTCACTTTGTTATCTGGAAAGCGGAAGCTGTCATGACAGATGGCTTAACAATGCACGTACATGAGTATCCCTCTGGCCTATACAATTACTAATCATACACTTGGTACCATGTGCATAATGACTGATTGATCACATAGCTGCTTCTGCCTGATTAAAAGTGGCTATGATGTTAAAAGTTCATTCCTGCTTCACATACAGCTTGGGGATATGGCACTTGTGGGAACTCAATATGCATTGACGTCACAGCATGCAAGCTGCAAGGCTCAGGCACACAGGAGCTTAGAAAATACACTCAGGCAGATTTCTTCAACTAAACACCATCAAGGATCAAAGGGATCTGTCAAATTTTTTGGATAAAACATTATCCATGTGCATAATACTTCACACAACACATATCTCCATATGACATACAACAACCCATTTAAACACACTGTCATTAGTTTTGATAAATATGCGCTCGCTGCTCTGGTACATGTACATTGTGAAAGTATAAGCTCAACCGAAGAGGCAGGCTTTATTCAGGCTGGACGTAGACTTTTGAACTTTATCAGTCTAAAGCACAGTTTATACTTTTGGCGAATAATGGCAAGCAAAATCCAAATTCTATATAGCTTTCATATTTATCCACACATACAACAAGGAATCTGACAAAATTGGGGTTCAAAACAGTTGTAACAATGTACAATCATACATCACTCCATGTAAAAAAAGTTGTTTCCAGAGAATACAACAAGATTCAAACTCATGCACAAGAAAAACTTGCAGTTGCAGCCACAACCCTGGAGCAGGACAGGAGCAGGGGGAGGGGGGCAGCTGGCAAACCTTTCCATAATTTACTTACCTAGAAGGTGTAAGTGTACTGGTGGCCTCCCTAATTCAGACAGCATGATAGGAAATCAGAGAGACACAGTGAAGAGAAGATGAGACAGAAGACTTCAAACAATCAAACTGATTGATAAACATCTAATGGCAGTGTCCTTGCAACACACTGACCTTATAAAGTTTTGTTACTCTATAAGATAGGTAAAACATATAATGCTACTCACCATCAAATACCAGACTTCTTTTCTTTTTTTACTAAACAGCAACATTTTTGTACCCAACCAATAATAATCCTTTTCAATATTTGCAACCTTGCAAATAATATCTGGCAAAATTGTAACATAGTTTTATCCCTCAGTCAAAGAAAGCAGAATTCCAAAGCCGGAAAGAAATCTCCACCCTCTCTCCCTATCAGCTCACCTGACGCTCTCTCTCAAACATCTCATCATCTGTCGTGTTGCGGTTCCACCGCTCCTCGTCTGTGGTTCTGATGTAGCTGTCCTCGTCAGTGCCCGAGGGATCGACACTTTCGTCGTCCGTCCGTCCCAGGAAGTCTGCGTCCTGCCCCTGTGGCCCATGACTCCGCCCGTTCCCATGTTTCCCCATCAGTGCCCCCCGTTTCTCCCGAGGTAAGGTCTCTGCCTCCGTGATGGAACCATTTTGCCTGTCGTCCTCCTCATCACTGTCTTCAGCCTCTGTATACAGGAGCAGAACACAGTGGGTAAATGATAATGAGGTAGAAATAATAATTCCAGAAATGTCATTATAGTTGCTTATGTTGGCCTGAACTTTCATTTACACATTTCCAGGTTGCCTCCTCCCCCTAGATACTAATAGCACAGCCCACCTGAGTTCAGTTCCTTGACCAGTGAGGACATCGCGTTGGTCACAGAGTCAGCTGCCACCAGCAGGTCATTCCGCAGGTTTCTCCCCGAGTTGGTCTGGCCCGGCCCGAAGGCCTGCCGCACGTCCCCGCCCACCCCGCTCAGACTGTCGGACCCCGGCGTGGAGGGGGTGGTGCGAGGGGGAGGAGCAGGGGGTGATTTGGCACTACCTGTGAGTGGTGACCCCCCAGGAGTAGAGCGGGGGGTGGGGGAGCTGCCATGGCTCTTTAACAGCTTCATGAGTCCCTCCAGCTGCACCATCAGCTCCCGGCGCGACTCCTGCAGGGCTGACATGCGCAGCTCCAGCTCGTCCTTCCTCTGCCTGCAGGACAACAGAACTTAGAATCATGCACAAGTCACATTGTAATACTGCAGCTATCAGCTTTGTGGGCTAATTCATTAAAGCATAAGATACATAAAGCTGAGAGAAGGTTAAGATATAGAAGCTGAGTTAATCATATTTTACAATCTTGATCACTTGACCAAAACAGAGAAAATTCATTCATCATGACTGTATTCCTCATTTTTGCTGGATTGAGAGTTCAAAAACTGTACAATATGTTTCCTACCTAGTTCTGAATGAGTTTTCATCCTAAGACAGGTTTGTGATGATAGTGATTACCTGAGGAGCCTGAGTTCTGCCAGCAGTGTCGGGTTTCGTGACTCGTCCATCCCCCGAGATGCCTCGTCATGTTCCTGACGCAGGCGCTGAATCTCGCGCATGATCTCCCTGTAGGAACACATTCAAGCAATATGTATAATGCTACCATTAGTCTAGCAAACTTAAGTATGACGGTGTAGCCATTGCTCCCAATCTCTTCCCTACAGCTGAGATTTTAACGTTCTCCCGGCTGTGGACTTATCTGCAAGACAACTTTTTATTGGGAGTAGCAGGAGTCAGCAGGAAGAAGGTTAAAAATAAAGCTACAATCCTTCCTCCACCTTTTGCAGCGATTCTTATAGATCAGAATTCATTTGAACACATAACTGGTACTTGAACTGTCACACATTTCCTTCAGGGCTCCACACGTACGTAATGACAGGCCACTCTTCTTACGATTATCATTTCCCAGTTACCACACAAAATTGATAATGAAATTTTATGGCAATCTACTAGTACACTACTCATTTGAGGGGGGTAGTTTTAATCATACCCTGTATTTACAAAATGTATGTGACTGCTGGCTGATGTGACACAGGGTTCTGTTGAAAGGGGGAGAAGGTCAAACCTCGTCAGGGAGAAAGGCATGTCTGACTCATCAAAGACATCAAGACCTGCTGTTAAACAGGAAGTAAGTGATATCCAAACAGGTACCCATCCTCATTATGGCTAAAGCTATAGTGTTGTGTCCTCCTTGGATACACGTGTGAAGTGTTGCAACCTGCAATTGACAAAATACTGATGGTATGGAACAATACAATACTTAACCGAGTCTTGGTGGAAGTAAAGGGTATGCTGACATTTTGTAGATCTTTTGACAGCAGTTGTTCAGTGTGAAGAATGATAAATTGCATCAAAACCTCATCCCCAGATCTCCTAGCATATGAAATACAGAACTTTTGATACCATCAATTTATGATACCATCTTTGAAGCAACACCATATGCATGTAGTATGTTGTAATTGTACCCAAATACTCTTAATAATCTTTGTTTTTGGCTTTCCTTCCTCAAAGCTACATTTGTACATTCTTGCCATGGCACATAATAATACCTTAAAGCTCAACATGCACCAGAAAGCTCTGGCCATGCAAAACAAGTGCAGAAGAAGCCTTTATCACTGGAGAAGGTTGTTAGCACCAGCTTGGAAGGGTTAGTGCCTTTGCAAGAGAGAAAACTCTCCCTCCTGGGAATTAACGTTTCAGCCCTGAAAGCTTTGTACGCAAAAAAAGGAAGTCAGCGGGTTTCTACGTTTGATTTAATAGGCTGCTCACTCTGTTAGTGGAACCAGACTGGCAGCCTACCTATTCTTGTGCTGACACTCTGACAAGAGATCAGTCTGTTCTCTCAGCCACTGGGCCAGTTTTTCAGCCACCTCACGGGGGCTGGGGGTATACGCACAAACAACTCCAGTCAGGAAGAACAGCTCATGTCAGGACCTCAACAATTCATGGCCAGGATGTTATCAATCTTGACGAAAAATCTAGCGGCATGAGTTGTAATCTAATTTTGATATGGACAACTATTTAGTATTGACATCAATCACATTCCTATCCTATTGTAACTGTAAGCATTCTTTGCTGTAGTAACTTTGGTCAGGCCTAGACTGTCCAAGTTGTAAGAAAACAATGGAGATAGGGGAATACTAGTATACATTAATATGTACGGGTGAGCGGACAAATGGTTCATTTTCTGGCTTTGAGAGGTGGAGAAAATGACAAGTTCTACAATGTATGTGGAGCCCTGAAAATGCATGCAGGGAGTCTGGGAAACAGACAGAAACTACTATGGGAGTAACACTTGTTACAGGTGGAGTGAAACGTTGAACCTTGACAAATGTTGGGATCTGCATCTTTTGTATACTTGTGCAACTGGACTATGGAACCCTGAAGGGATACTGCAGTGTTTCACACACACACACACATGAAGACAAAGGAGGTTTACACAGAAATGAGAGACAGACACTTCTGCTTCTGATCAGGTTTAGCTTTTGAAGCAGAAGCTGTGATTTGAATGACAGGTAACTTGTTAAGGCAGGATCATTGGGAAATCAATGCATTTTAATCAAAATTCTAGGTATGCAAAATACTTAGAACCCTAATCCAGACTTATTGATTTCCTGGGTTGGTCCTTTTTTTTTCTGGAATAGGTTTCCTTTCTTCCTCATTTCCATTTCATAAGGAGTACCAGAGTGACTGTAATTGTATCAGCAGTATACAAAGGCTCTTTTCTATTTGTCTCTTTCTTTGTGTAACCTTTTTCTATAGCTTGCAACAGGAAATTTTCAGTAAATCTTATAGCTTTGATTCATTTTAGATAAACTTTTGACTTTAGGCTAGCTAAATGCTGACACACTGGTGTATGTGCAGCTCCCACCCACCTGTTCTTGTGTTCCAGCTCAGCGATGAGTTCTCGCTGCTGCCGGTTGGCGTCCAGGTTGAGGGCGAGCTCCGTCCCTGGACTGCGGGACTGGTGTAACAAGGGACTCACGTCTACAGGAGTCGTGTTCTAGGAGGAAACAACATGCTGTGTCAAATCACTTTCCTATGGTGCTACAGAGATACTTAATCAGATATAGGGACATTTTCATTCTGCATTGTTTTATGCAATGTCGGGGTACAACTTAAGTTCAACAGCCAGTGGTCTTCCACAGTCGGTACATTCAGAGAAACTAAGGACTTTAACTAACTTTGTAATGCTTGGACTTCAGATCAGGACTAACAGTGTTAAGTGTTTGGGGTGTCACACGAGCAAGTTCAAGCTAAAAAGACTGCTACATGGAAGCCTACCTGCTCGTTCTGTTCCGCAGCCAAGCGTGCTGCATAACGGGCGATCAGGCGATGTTCGTCATCCATCCGAGTAGTGGAGTCCATGGTGTCCACTGGGAAGGCTCTGCAATTGTACAGAAATGTGAATCAAATATCTCTTTGATCAAGCTGAATGTATCTGAATCATAAAAAATCAGCAGCAGTACGATTTGAACAGACTACTAAACGGTACTTCCAAACTACTGAAATACAATATTTAGCAGTAACACTGCACAATACTTCGCACAGCAGTGACAAACATGTAGAAAGTAATACCCCATCACACTGATAAATGAGAACACAACTGACAGATGCACAGAGTACTGATCTCTTGTTTGTTACAACATTTGTCACTCGGAACTGGGCATCGATGGCTACATTTCCTGCATGTTACAAGTGGTCATGATGTACGGATCAATGGGCACTGAAGATGCAGTAACAAATCATGCTTCTGATTATACAAAGGAGTATTCTTGATAAAAAGGCATGCTGCACATCATGTCCGAATGTCACTGTTCAAAGGACTAGAACTACAAATTTTTTGTACAATTTGCAACCATACTGATGGTCATGCAACACTCCAACATGGCAGGGTATCTTCAGGTATGGGGCAAATGCAACATCTTAACAAGCTCAACCATATGGCAGAAAGTAGTTAATGGTTAGGGGGACTGACAGCCGGTAAGTCTCAGGGGGAATCACCCTTCAGACAGTTTAACAGGCCTCACTTCCTCTGTATACGCAACTTGGGCGGAGACGAGGCAATCCTGGGTTGGTAAACATCAGGTACTCTTCAACACAGGGGAATGGGGTGAAATGGAATGGACAAAGAAATCAAGAATAAGAGAACAAAGAGGCTGTGCAGTTGTAACGAGGTAGACAGTTAACTTTTGTATACCCATGCTAATACTGAAACAGGGACCAAGAGCTCAGCCGCATTTTGCTGAAGAGAGAGATTTGCTGCCAGGGCTACTACATCCTTATCCAATGACTCATTCAGGAAATTATACAGAGATCTTAAAATACCCAATGTGAAAGAAGACACCACTTTCATGTTATTTGAATAACTGTGGCTTTTAACTCTCTATTAGACTGATGTGTTTACATAAGGAAGTCATTGATCAACCTCATATAAAATAAACATCCCTTTGCTGGCTGTATACATGTACATGATTGTATATGCCGTAAAGTTACCGCTAAAAGTTAGAGGTAACATTTCATCTGATACATACTTGTTCATGGCGAAGATGCAGAGGATTTCCTGAAGTTTCATTACATCCACAGAGCTACAATACACCATGAGCTCAGGACAAGAATATCTAAGAGCATGTCTGTATGTTTTGGGTTGATTAGCTAAAGTGTTGGTTCCACGACACTGCAAGTATATCTGGGGCTATATGGATGTGAGTTGGTGCCTGGCTGTCTGCCCTGGAAATGTTTCACAACATGGTGTACAAGGATGAAATGCTCCAAATCCTTTTCCAGCCATCCCAAGAGACCAAGACAGCCAGCAAAATTTGTGACAGACCACTGATGTATGATGTATGATGGAAGAAGCATGGCAATTATACTCATGTATTTTACTGGATATGCACGAAGGATGAAAAATGTGCTCACATTTGACATTTGAAAACTTTTGTACATTAATCAATTTTCTGAATGTTCTGAAGCAACCATGCTGATGTACATGTCTGTAGGAAGTCAAGACACAGTAACATGTTGCTTCTACATGTACATGTAATATGTATATTCTTGCTGTGCCTGGAACCTTTGAAACTTTAATGAAAGTCTCTTAATTAGAAAAGTTGAATGGGATACAGTAAAATTGTCTGGCCTCTTTTTCAGTCCCACATACTGTGAAAAAAAAGCTGTAGGTTGTGACTTTTGCTCCATTTTTTAAAATAGCAGTAGTTGATGAGGGCTGTGAGCCAACAATCATGCTTCACCTATTTCAGATCAAACTGTGTGAAAACACAGGGCATGCCTTCTCAGCAAGAATATGTGCAGTATGTAACCTGGACCACTAAATATTAACTGAATTCCTGGATGACTGGAACATGGCATGAAGATATGCTTCCATGTCTTACTTTCCAGTTTTCTTACTTGTGACGACATTGAAATCCCAAGCACTGCAATTATAGTAATTGATGTGCATTAATTACACTTGCATATCACAAAAGGAATATTTTGCTCAACTTTTGCATGTGACATGTGTTTTACAAATGGTTGAAAATTTCTCAAAAATCCTAGGGATAAAGCTTACATCTACTTCCTTCCCTAAATACAGTTGAGCACAGTTTTATATACATGACCCAACTCTCCTGCTGTGACTTTGACCCACTTGAACCTGGCAGTGCAGTGTGTCTTACCTTTTTGTAGGTGTGGTGTGCTCTGAAGAGATACTGGTGGCTAGGGCTGACTCATTTGCTAGAGCTGGGGGTGGGGAGGGTGGCCTGAAAATGATTTACATAACAGATTAGCTTCAGAAACCTTGCTGCTTGTCAATAAAAGCAGCAATGTCAAACAGTTTGAAGGGTAAGTTCAATTGTACATAATATATACATACATATAGTTTGGTATTAAACTTGTTTAAAGCTTTTGAAGTCTGTTTGCTACAAAATTTCTGGACTTGTCCCAGGCTCATAAAAGATTAAAACCTGCACCTAGACTTACATTATAGATACTCTAACGTAAATAATCCATGACAAGAGTGATTGTAGTTCCACTGCACCACATGAAAATATCTTTTGATATCATTAAATTTAGTACATTGACTGCAAAGTATTCTTCAACATCAATGGGCTTGTTTAAACATTCTGCTAAACACTGAGGAAGGGTCATTGTCACCTTGCCCCCTTGCTCCTGTAAGTGTTTATTTTCTGGCACAGCCCCATACTTGACAGGTCATGATGCATACATCTTTTTAAAACCAGGTAAGGCAGGAATGGCATCAAACTGAGAAGGGTATATATAGTCCTGTCATTCCTACCCATCCTCATCTCTGATACCATCAAGGTGTGGGACTACCGACCAGTAGTATTGTGCAAGGTCACTATTCAGATGTTTAGCAACTTACACGATGTTGGAGAGGTCCAGGGTCTGTTCTGGCTCGTCAGGGAACCTGGGGTGGTTTGGCTCGGCGTGTTTTGGCACACAGCGGAAGGACTTCTTCAGAGCATGTCCAAACTGCTTGGCTGGGGATTTCTGGGATGGAGAAAAGCAGCTTGTAAAGTCAGGAATCTGCACTTGGCATTCAAAGGTGACATTCTGTGTGACTAGGCTGCTAATCATGACACCCCTGGTAAAAGACTTTCTCATTTTTTTCTTTAACATCTGAAGAGCTGACTAACCCAGGATGAATACTCCTTCATCTCGTGGTCCGTGGTGTGGTTCCCGCTGGTGTAGCCGCGCCAGAAACAGTTCTGACACAGCTGGTAGTTGAAACACCGTTGGCACTTGTACCGGAACCCCATCATGGACTCCCGTTGGCAGTATGCACATTCAACTGGATGGAACACTAGAGTGGAGACAAAGGTATTTTAGCTTGTAAACGATCATCTCGGAAAATTGAATGAGCAGTCATTAATTTCCAAACTAATACAAAATTGCCAGTTGTATACATACTGAATTGTCCATCATACTCTTTTTAAAAACATATTCAACAACAAGAGACAAAATGGGCCAAAATCTAGCAGAGTCACTGTGCTACGGTATGGTATACTCTGAGTACTGAAGTGACTGTTTTTCAGCACAGAAAACAACACAGATGACATGTTACATAAAGGAAGACTGTACCATTCTCCACATTGGCCATCCGATGCATGAGGGGCAGCCACACCAGACAGGGGGGACCAGGGTCCGCCATCATCACATCCAGGAAGTCATTGATGGTCACACGCTAAAGGAGAGATGGAAACTGTCTATCAGTACACAGGAGAAGTTTAGAGCATTTTTTTCTCCATACAGTCCAGGGGTCTAAAACATAATATCTATTTCATGCAATATTCGATTCATATTACATTCTTTTAGCTTGCCAAAATGTTTGTTTTTTGTGCAATGCCCCAAATTTCTTCCACAAATTGCAGGTTGTATGTGGCTAGTTTGAGCCCCGATACAATATTTTCAACTTTAAAAAAATATTGTCTAAAAAGCACAAAACTGTTATCATTCTTTCCTTACACAAGTCCTGACCAGTAAAGATGAAGAACAAAAGTGATGTTAAAACATTATTTCAATGAACAATATTAGTATTTGAAAAAATAGCAAAAATACTTACTGGACATACATAGTTATCAGTTCAGTCATACAGCATTTTTTATCAACACAAAAGCAAAAAAATCACATCTGACATGGGCACATTATTAATGATGCTTAATCAGTGTTGATACATGTACATGAAGGACAAGGTGTTTATCATGCCAATACTAAGAAAAATATTCAGATTTAGTAACACAGCATGTACATGTGTTCTGGTATATTTGGGGTTGGTTAGACTTGTGTAAGGTTGCAGAGCAATGGGTGTGAACTAACAGGTGAGAGGTGTCTACACATACATGTTGCCTTGTTAATAAACACCAGGGTGGTTGTTATAGGCTAAGCCAGGCCTTGAAATACATGATATTTGTACCTACACTGGTGCAGGTAACTACAACTAGGACACTTTGGGTACCTGCACAAAAATTGCAAGGTTGAACAAGGATGGATTAGCTAAATTCATGCCTTGTTCAGTACTCATGTTGTGCAATGATTTGAAATTAAACTAAACATGCATGTAAAGTGGTATTTCAAGGCCTGTTTGTTACGTTACCTCTGGTTAGGGATGGACATCCTGCATTCACCCATCTACTGCCTAAGAATGAATAAGAAAAGATTGACTAACTTCAGGGTCTTGTACCTGGGCCGATTGGAAGCATGACTTGGCAGCTGTCTCGTTGTAGCCGAAGCTGGGACCCTCGTACACAGCTGACGGTAGGGCCAGGGCTTCCTGTAGAAACTGGTCAAACTTGGGGTACACCAGCTGTCCTCGAGAGTCCGAGATCTGCGAGAAGATATCTAAAGAAGACACACAAAATTACAGAAGTCTTTGAGTTGCCTGTTGATGGGATACAAGGTCATGATTGGACATAGGTTATACAATTAAGACTTTGTGGAGACAAAGTGATGTTATCATGTTACAGTTATAAAATCTAAATTTACATCAGATTCTACAGTTAAAAGAATCTTTGCTTGTGGATTTCTTTTGTAACAGTGCTTCTCTACATTCCTTCTAATATACAAAACACTGTTTTCAAAATTTTTTTATCAAGGTCAGAAGATAAATATTATATTTGTTGAGTAGGGTATACTGCACTTTCTTAAGTTCGAATTCTTCCTTTGTTGTATGAACACAAACAACAAAATCCTCACATCTGAGTTTGTCCACTAGCTTGCCAGCACACATGGTGGACAGGGCCATTTTGATGGAGAACACTGACATCTTGGCGAGCGCCTCCGGGTCGTAAGCGCTCATGAGCCAGTTGAGCAGCAGGGAGATGGACTGGTCCACGTTGATCTGGTGGGTGGACGGTAGGCGCTTGTTGAGCTGGTACATAATGGATGACACGATCGACTCCACCCGCGAGACGTTCAGCTCCGTGGTGAGCTCCAACGTGTTCAGTCCGTTCTCACGAAATGCCTCGATCATGTTCCAGATGTCTACTAAATGCACTGCGATGGGAAGAAAATCATGCAATAACCATACCTGTACAAGGTGCCCAAGTAAGATAGCAAGTCTTCCAGTCTGTAGCAAGTTCAAAAATTCAGGACAGATCCCATGATGCAGAAGTAAATTTCCACTTGCCTTTGAAAGTTTTTCTTTACCTGGGAACATTTCAAGCATCTGCAATGACTTGCCACTAGAATTCCTTATTACATTATTGCCCTGAATGTACGATCGATGAGACTTCATGCCTGTTGTTCAAGATAAAGCTTTTATAGCATCACCTTGCACATTTTACATGTAGGTATCATGGTCTCATGGATGACCATGTCACTGGGACCGCACCTTGTCCCTCTGAGAATCATGTACTGAAACAAATTCTACATTCAAACCATGTACTGGAACACATTCTATCAGACTTAGCAGTAATCATTACTTACAGTTTGTCTTCTTCTGCACAAATCGCAGCTTGCATGCTGTTCGGTAGGTCCCCAGGCGAATCACATCAAAGTTCTGTGTTCCTGAGGTGAGGAGACAAATAAATGACACTGCAGATATGGGTAGTGACATGCACACAGATCTTAAGCAGTTTCAAGTACATTTAACAAAGTTCTAGGATGAAAGGGAACAAACTTAACTGTCACACAAATCACCAGAGATGCTGAAATGCCAGCACATGTATCTGTACTTACTCATTTCTGTCATAAGTTGTCTGCGTTCCACCATGGCACGATGGGCTGGGTTTCCCTCAAGCACCCTAGAACAGCAGTTACATGTCTGATCAGAAAAGTCATAATACCACTGCTGACAGATCCATGCCACATGTTCGTACATAGTCAGTTTGTACATTGCAACATGTTTGTACATAGCCAGTTTGTACATTGCTGTATGCACGCTGCTTTGCACATTTGCATGCTACATATACCTACTTTAGGTACATGTATTCCTGTAGGTAGAGGGCATTTTGTACATTACAATTTAAAAGTGATTCTGATCATACACCAGTTTCAGTATAGAATGTTATGCAATTTACACTATCTAGAACATTTATGTTGTAGAAATGGTCAATTTGGACATTTTTCGGAAATCTGTTTGCATTAAAAAATGTCCCTGACTGTGCTAAAATAGTAGTCCTAACAAATCTGAATGGTGCTTCATACACATTGTAGTGAAGAGCTTTCTGGACAGCCGGCTTTCATTACAGACGTTATACAAGCCTACATGAAGCAGCCTTTCTCACTGACCTTTTGGTCAAGCTGCTCGGACAGATATCTTTTTGGAAAACCATAAAGGTACACATCAACCCACCATTTGGTGACCTTAATCACAGATCCCATCAAAGTTGGGCTTAAATCTATGAAAACGCCTGGAGGCATTGGCTGTGTCCATGACTGATATTGATAAGGCTAAAGCCGAGACCAAATGTGGTGGACGTGTGTGCAATGATTGAATCAATTAAGGCACAAGTTTCACAGCTGCTTGCAGGGCAATATTTGCCAGGACAGTGTATGTATTGACATCACACTATGACTCATGAAAATAAAACAGCATGAGGTGTTAGATATGTAGCAAAAGTAAACAGTATTATTACTAGACTAAGTGGATAATAATGCATGTTTTTCTTTCAAAAGTGGTTCCTGCCAACATATCAACTGAAGGGTACCACAAGATGAACCATATGGCTAGCAGTGTTCTGTATGATGTAGATGAGACTCTTTTATGCTTACTTTGTAGAAATAATTCAAGTACTGGACTCAATACTTACTGCATGGATGCTGGGCTGTCCTCCATGGCCAGTTGCCCTGCAGGATGAAAGGAAACCAAATTCACTGAAACATTATACCAGAAGCTTAAGTTCAATAAGTTGTAATGCTAATATGCAATAACAAAGGAAGGAAAGTTTGGGACACTGACATATCCCATATCCATTAATCATTGAACACCAAGTCCCGTGAAATGCATCACACCACCTTTCTGGTGAAAGTTGTTGGCAATGTCACACCAAAATAACAGAGTGAATACTGGTGAATGATAACAGCTACATTTCTAGGGCCTTTATGTTGAGTTCCTAAGAATAGCAAACCTTATCTGCATTTACATGGATAACAAACGTCATGTTTGATATAGAAAATGCATGCTACAATAATACCATTGCACAGACATGAAAGATGTAACGAGATAAAGTATAATGGACAGATTAAGGTCAATATACATTCCATCAACTCTAGCCAGAATACTTGTGCCTTTCTTTCTAATCCACTGATGCTATCTTTGAAGTCTTTATTTTGTATGTAGGTCACAGTGTAATCTGGTTATCAGTTTGTTAAGCACTATTGGACATTGGCTTTGTGTCGGAGGCTGTCATCAGTCGGCCCTTACATTTAAATCAAGCAGTAGGCATTGACATAGCCAGCTTCAAGGATGGCTTGTAAGGGGAACCCTGGGGGACAAGATGTCAGGGTAAAATAGCTAGTTTGAAAATGTACCACTTCTTTGGGCTGCTCCAGAAAAACAATACAGCTACAGGCAATACTGCAGGGAAAATGTAAAAGTATGGATAGAGGAGCTTTTTATATTTACATACAACTATGGATGGGGCAATTCTTGAACTGCTATATTCCATGCTGTGGAAATGTTTACTACATTTCTTTCTAATGAAATGTCTGTGTTTTAACTGAATATCTTGCCTGATGAAAGTATCCTTTCAGATTGGTCTGTGTTCTTGAAAAATTCCAATCAGCAGAACCTTGAACGGAACTGCAATCTTCAACTTTAAAAAGGATTTGATACTCTCTTCTAAAGTTAAATACACCAGGGTGGGTGAAATGGACATTTCTAGATCTGATCATCATTAAAAATGCATTGTTCGACTGACGTATGTTACCAAAGTCTCATTACTGCATGTACATCAACGTTAACAGGCTCATATGTAATCACTTCCACGGTTCCACCCCACTAATGGTATGCAGTACATGTATGTGAAGGATGGTAGATAGGGCTATTACTGGAAAATCACTACGATTCATGGGGTCATCTTAAGTAAAAGGATGAGGTTGTCCATCTACTATGGCCCATATTCAATTTGTAATCATCAAGAATAAATTAAATAGTAAAGTTTTCCAATATAAATCCAGGAGTCAAATAAATTGGCATACTTTCTTGGAATGTACAATCTACATGTCCCATTGTTACAAATATCTGATATATGTAATAATCTTTTTTTCATAGCATGAATACATGAGTAGATACAACAATCAGCTTGTGCCACATAATTATGCATTCATTACATCTCTGCTATAAATAATGTAGTGATACCTGTTGCCATAGAAACAAGACAAACACCTCATAATCATGCTACAGGAGGGACCAGCTGGTGTTCTATTTCCTCTTACTGAGGACCATTTTGGGCATGTACAAAAATATAAGTGTGTCCCTGACCTCTACATATCATGCTCACAGGGGAGCCATAGACAGGAGCAACACAAGAGCCAGATAGAGGTTAAAGTCACCAACTGGATGTTGATATGACCTTTCCTGTATTATGTTGATATAGCATATTGTCCACCATACTACATTGGAGGTTATATTCCCAGCAGACAGCTTAGGTCTAAGATAAGCCCTGAAAATCATCACTAAGGACAAGAAGCTAGAATTTTATCAATTGTGCAATATAAAAAAAAAAAAAGTCTGGTCTATTACCAGTGCATTCTGATTTTCTGCTGAATTGCCCATGCATAGAACCTATTGATTAATAGCAGCAGTTTACATGCATGTATATCACATAATTGAATATTCCATGTGAAGCACTTCACAAGTCATCCACATAATTACAAACATTACACAGCCTCGCATTTCATGGTTTATCTAATAAAAATTATCTTCAAATTGACCATAAGCACATGTATGAGGTGTTCCTTTATCAAAATGTTTTTTTGTAGCGGTGGTTCTCTTGCGCAGCCCTTCTATCTAGTCTCCACCAGATAAATGGTGGATTGAAAAATAGTAGAGTGCACACCTCTGGTAAATGGCTGTGCACTCCTATGGTCAGCCATTTCCTCTTGCCAAACATTACCTTACTAAGTTACTTAAATCTTAGGCCAATTTCTAGCATATTTTACATTTTATCCCCTTCATGACATATGTCGGACTGACATGATCTTTCAGGTGCCATGACTGGACCAAAATGTGAAACTAAGCTGATGGGTTATCTACTTCTATTAACCTATGATAACCTCAATCTTCTAAAAAGCATTACTGTAATCCTCAAAAGAACTGACGTCACTTTCGAGGCATTAATATTCAAACAGCTAGAGGAAAAAGAAAGAAAAAAGGGTAAGCAATAGAAGTGAAACTCCATAAAATGAAAAGTCAGTATAGAATTGGACAGTTAATACCTGGCCTGCAATGCTTCATGATCAGTACCTGTTCTAAAATCAAATTTTTGAGATTATTAAACTTATAGGTTTATTTACAAATACACAACTATGAAATTTAAGCAATATATAATTTGATATTTACTAAAATAGTTCCAGCAAAATCTCCCTCTCCTAAAGGGGTAGAGAGTTGGAGTTAAGTCTTTTTATGGCAAAAATTCTTTAGCAGAAGTCAATGACATATAGAATATATATGTTACAGGGGAGACTGGAATCCAGGGCAATCTGGAATTCTCCTAGGGGAGACTGGAATTCTAGTCCACGCCCCAATTCGACTCTTCCTCCCTCACCCACTTTTCCCCACTTTGACTCTTCCTCCCTCACCCACTTTTCCAACTCCCACTTTTCCCCACTTTGATACTCCCCTCAATTCATATTATCCCAAAAACCTACTAGTACTCACTTTTTCCAAAGGCTAAGGTACGTAAAATCTTGGAATTCTACACATATAAGTTATTTTTCTCAGAAATACTGGGGGGGGGGTACACTGTACCTTTACCTTTCTGGAGGTCATCCTGCAGGTTCTGCATCAAGTTAGCAAAGTTGGAGGCAGAGTAGGAGCAGGTCAACACCTGGGACATGGTGAACAGTCTAGGAGTCTGGAGAGTTAGACTGAAATCTCGCTGTGCTGACACAGCTGTCCGAGAAGGTATCTGCTAAGGAACAGTGGTCAGGAAACTGAGACTGAAATCCTGCTGTACTGCTCAGGGGAGACAGCTGCCTGAAAAGATGTCAATAAAGGAACTGCAGGACAGTACCAGGAGTCTGGACAGTCGGAAATCTTGCTGAACTGACACAGCTGCCGGATGAGATGTCAGGATCAGGAGAGGAAAAGTACCAATGGTCTGGAGACAGATGAAAGTCTTGCTGTACTGACAAAGCTGCTGGTAAAGATGTCAGCAGAGAAACTGCAGTCAAGAAAGCAGGAAGACAACTCCCTCCTTTGGCTATTTATCTGTATTTTACCAGTTTGTTCTAAAAGTTGGAGAATGTTTATGTTTTAACTAGAGACCAAAGTTGCAGTTGACAGTGAATTCATAAAGTACCACCTAATGAAAAGACAGAAATGCATGGATGCATCCTCTTCTTGGCTATCTTCTCAAAATCTTCTGATCTTCAGTATTACAGGGAAGGTCTCATCATCACACTGTACCACACTGGAAGTCCTTCTATCAATCCATGATTAGTACACTACAACCAGGCCCAGCAAGGTCACAGGTGAGGGGGTGAATCCCACGTCCACTGTCACTGAAGCTGCAATTCCCGACCAATGGATAACACAGGTGTATTTGAACCTCAAATTCCAGAGGTGATTACATGTAGCTCTGCCAAAATCCACCTTTCCTCCAGGATGGAGAATGGAGTTGACAGATGCACTTGAGATTCTTCCAAGCTAGATTTCCAGCGCGGGTTTTGAGATGCCGGTGCAATGCGGTCACATACACTGCATGAATGCAGAATTACAAATGAGAGGCAATGGTAGCCGGATGCAACCACTCTAAAAACGAGGGGGGTCAGTACAGAAGGGGGCGTGGCCTCTTTCGGATGTTTCAATGGACCAATGGACATCTGCAAAGATGACAAACCCGACAATAAACTAAATGACCTGTAAAATCAATAAGACAATCTTGTTGCCATGGAGAAGCTGGCAGGGCGTTTCCCCGATACGACGATCCAATGAGCTGGAATGGTACGGTCCCGAAGGATCTATGGACATTACATTCAAGCTGGCAGCTCAGTTCCCGATGGATGGATCTATCAGAACAGGATCCATCTCTGGCCAATTTGCCTAGCCTTCTGCTTACAGTAACATATTACCCATACAGCCCCAGGGGAGCCAGGTCTCAGGGGGTTTACCAAACCTTATTATGTATTTATGAATTGCGACGATACGTATCATAAATTTGTACATTCTGCTAGCTGTGTTCTGTTTCTACCATATTGGACGAGCATTGCCAAAAAAAAGACTATAGGACAGATCACTGTGTTCTAGATTGTAATCAAAAATATCTTGATAACATTGTGATGATGTATTTGCATCACTGCTGAAGACTGCCACAAGTAATACACATGTAGAATTTGTACATACAGTATATATCATCTGCAAGAAGCAATCAAATATCATCATGATAAAATTCAGAAGAATGAAATCCTGTCAGGGAATGATATCAATAATGTCTGACTCTCTGAGAGCTCATTCATTGATACATGGAAATTTCTGGGGAATCATTAAATTTGTGGAACATGAAGTCTATTCCACAAAAATAATCCCCAGGAATGGATACAACTTTCAAACACATAACTTTGTAGAACATCCTGGACTCCTGAGAAGTAACTACATGTATATTCATAACAAGACATATAAGTGACAGTTCCAACATGCTGTGGGAAAATTGGCTTGACAGACCATTTGTCAACTTCTCCTATCTGCAACTATCGTCGGTCGTATTGATCTGCAATTACTGTCATCGCATTAATTATGTAAATTAGGCAACCAAACTGTCATCACACTGGGATCAATTATCATGGTTAACATGGGCCTTGTAAGGTCATATCAAACAAAATATTTCTATTTCTGCATAAATGATGGAATGGGAAAGAAAAGGTAGAAACGGTAAAAAGAAAACGAGAACATGATGAAGAGCTCATAAAAATGCGCATACATGACCTGGACCCTACATGTACTGCCTGGACCATATTTTGTGAGCATTCCTGTATCCTCCTCCAGGATACTTGAGAATGGGAAAACCATGTCATATGTGGGCTATGATATTCAGCATCATGGAAAAATTGCTCATCACAGTGTCGAGACTAACATTGAAACTTGTGGTACTTATAACACAGAGAGCTGTAACAGCAGTGAATGATGGCTGATGGAACCTTTGAACCTTAAGGCTTAACCATACATTGCATGACTCACTGGAGTATGCTTGTGTTATGGCAAGCAGCTGGAAATTTTATGCTTACGGTCAAAACTCATACTCCTCATTTAATACTATCATTTAAATGAAAAACTTCCAGACATTAAAATGTACATAAACATAAAAATTGATTCAAATTGACAAAGGGTTAACCATCTATCTTCGTTCTCAAGTTAAAAAAAGCACACATAAATCTATTCCTGACATCAACATTCTGCTCACATAAAAAACATCTGCAGTCTGACAGCAGACGCAGAGTTTAGTGTGCCCGACAGAGACAGATTACTAGAAATGGCCAACCATTAAGTCCTGGACAGTGATACACTATATCTATAATCATTTGTTTAGAAAGAAGTTTTATAGAACGACTCACAATTTTATCCACCAGGCATCACTGGAAATCCAACCTCCCTCTTTGTTATTAGGGAGGATCAGAAAGGTATGCATACTAAGGGAGAGAGGGCTGCGCAGGTAATTGTCTGTGAAGGTCGTATTTTCTGGTGGTCACACGTCTGTAGGTACCATAGCATACCACTTATTGATTCCTCCAAGCACTAACCCTGCTCACTCTCAGCTATCTGTCTCCATAACATTCACAGTGCCAGGCCTTACAAAACGTACTAGTGCTTAAATGGAAGCACTTGAATTGCCTGAAGCCCTGCCAGAAAATATACGTACAATTCTCCAAATTTGTTTGAGAAGACCCTTGAAGCCATGACTTTCCCTATTTAGAATTCATTCAGCGTCTTACGGCCTTTTGGTAACTCTCGTCCAAATGGATCACATCGGTTAGTGACCCGCATACGTGTACTTGGGCATAAATTCTCTGACAAAAATATCTGCCAGAATACTGATGAAAAGTCAGCCCAAAGAGGAAAACCAATGACAGCTTCACAAATTCCACTTTATATCATACTTGCGTTCTAATACAAGAGCATTACCAGTAAGTCCAACCACCAGCTTTGCCATCACATATATGCTATGTAGTCCATTTGTTCCCAATTTTTGTCAAGATTTATCTGGGTAGAGCAAGTGCAAAGCACATTTGCTAACTCCATCAGACCTGAAACTATTTCTGTTATATTCAGATGAATACGCAAGGAGGTTCTATTCCTTGCTCTATGACATTAAACATGCATTTGGCAGATGTAATGGCCACGTATAATGGTGGAACCTCTGACCTTTATCATGCATCCTGTGATGTCACTACAACTATGATCACAGCTCCTGAGCTGAGGGTTGTCCTGGGGGCACTTCTCACTTCCAAGGGGAGGAGGGGAGGATGGGGGTGGCTGGAGTCAACTGTCACTTCCTCTATAGTCTATCTACAGCCTGGAAAAGACAAAGGGAAACATTGATATCATTTACACAACTATTAGTACTAAATCTCAAAATCTATACATGCCCTTGATCATGTAAAACTGCCAAGAGCTACCCTGTACCATTGAGAATGTGTAAAGACTTTCCTTACCATCCAACCATGCGTGCATAGCAACTTTCAATGAAATCCAAGTTTGTCAGTCACAAGCAGGGAGACTAGAGAAGGGCTGAAAACAAAGTCACAGCCATCCGAATTAAAATACCTACAGCATTACTGTACGACATGGTACAAGTATATGTAGGTGGATTGTTTATATTGGCAACAGATGTTAGTACCCAGAATAAAATAGGCTGATTTCACACTGCTGTACATGTATCACTTACTAACTTGTACAGGTAACTCTAGAACTTGTGACAAGGTTGATACTCCACAGTCAAGGCAGTGGCTGACAGTTTGCCTAATAATTTAAGTAATACGGCACCCACCAAAAATATTAAGACCATGGCCATGCCAGAAGTCTACCTTGTAAACCAGTAAGGAAAGAAAAATCTTCATCCTTTTTAAAAATAATGGGCTGATGACTAACCGGTAGTCCACCTTCTTGCAAGCTTTAAATTTTGATGAATCAATCCAATCTTGAGGAAAAATATAGGACATGAGGTGTTGCATACTTACTGACACAACCCTGAGGAAAGTCCATTGAGAAGTGGACTGTTGCCTAGCATTGGTGGGGTATGGCTTGATGAATGTTGTTGGGAGTTTAATATACCTCCAATCTTAAGTGACAATGCCTTGGAAACATTACTCTTTATGGAACATTGATCCCATACGAGATGGAAACCAGGCAAAACTAGGTCGAACATCTACTGGCTACTATAGTATGATGCTGGAATAAGGCATCATCATGTATGTGGTACATGTACATGTATATCATACCAAAGGTCTGGACTAGTATTCAATCTAGAAAGCTGGGACACGTATACTCAAGTATATTTCTTGTAAGGGGAAGTCACTACTGACCTTTCCATTCGCAGTCCTGTGTCTTTAATTTCCTGCACATGCTGCATCTATTGAAGTCCTTGGCATAATTTGCAGACCCTGGGTCTTCATTACCGAAAAACACAGTGCAGAGCCCTGCAATTTACAGGCTAAATATACAGCTAGCTTCAACATATGGAATGGTACTTTAACCGGGACAACTTGAAGAAGTCAGCAGGAGGTCCTATGTTTAGACTTGGGCTTCCTGCAAGTGAAGTATGGCTGTTGACCTCTTCTGAACCTCTCTAAACATAAACACTCGCACAGTCTGGGTGGTTCAGTAAACGCAGGAGTAAACAATATCCCCTTTTAGCTGATGAAATAGGAATGTTGAAAAATAAACTGGAGGGTCTCTGACAACATTACTACACCTGTGGATTATATTACTTTGCTTTGGTTCCCAACTTCCCACAGTAGGTTGCACGATCACTCCAGTCGTCATCCAAAAACAACAATTCTAATGCTTTACCCATGTCTAGTGGAGTGGTGGAGTGCCAAACTCAACATTCAGAACAGCAGTTCACAGGATTCCCATATTCAGCTCTTCTATGACTTCTACCTCTGAGACCCTTCTTGTAAGTTGTACTGGGACTTGATTCATATTCATCAAAGTGTCTTCATAAGATTATTTTCATAGCTATGGACTTACACCTATATGCGTCTGGTCCAGCATGTCTCTGCAGATGTATTTTCACAAAGACTGAATCTCCCACAAGAACCTGGGTTCGAAAGCATTTTTGGCAAGTATTCGCTGCCTCACTAGATGGCTGTAAATTGGTGTTCAGAGGTCATGGCTCCTGTTGGCTGGCAATACTTTTGTAAGAATAGTAGGGATTAGCACATGTGAGCTTGTCTATTGCATGACCATGACAGTAATGATATTTACTAAACTTACTAATCCGTCACAGTGAATGCCATAACAATTGACCAGTGACCTTTCAACCTCCAAAGGATCTGCTCACAGCTCAGTATAGTATGGTAAATCTGTCCTCTCCTTCAAGAGTCCTTGTCAGAATGTTTATACTGGACCTGGAGATCCAAAGTAATTTGGGTCAGGACCTTTATCAGAAGGGTCTTTAAATCCTGTATCTTGAAGGTGGAAATCCAATCTTACATCAAGAAAATGAGTTTACACCTAGGCCAGCTTCTGGCCATGTTTGACTCTCACTAGATGGGAACATGATTGAAACTCACTCTCTCGCTCGCTCACTCACTCACTCACTCACTCACTCACTCGCTCGCTCACTCACTCACTCACACACTCGCTCGCTCATCCTTGCTTTATATACTCCAGGGACCGTGGCACCTCGCCAAGTTGTCTTCCAGTTGGTTCTGTCCTGCGCCCTCTGCCAGGCTGTGGCTGGGTCAAGACCCACCGAACTAACCCACTTGAAATTTGAATCTTTTACTCATTTTGTCAATAACTCACACACTCACACATTCCTGAAAAAAGATGCAATCGAGATGGCTGTACTGTATACATAATCAGGAATATAACATTCTAATAGGTTCTTTGCCTCAGAACATAAGAAGCGTGACCTGTTTTCCAAAGAATGTAAACAAACCTGTCCTGCACAGCTCAAGGGTATCATATTTATTAATCAAAACATACTTCCTAGTTATTTGGAACCTAGGGACCAGTGTTCCATCGCCAGAAAGGTGAATATGTAGCATTTTGTCTGAGAATGATAGCTCTAAGTGTGTATTGACTGGTCTAATGTAACCGTCCATTGCATTTGAGTTAATACAGGCCTGGAACAATTGGAAAGGTGAGAATTTAAATATCTCTTGGATGCTTTGGCTACCTGCATGCATGCATACCTGTGGTTATGCACCACCTGTCGACTGAAACACTAGTAGCCAATGATCATAATGAAAATGGACAATAACAATAAAGCATATATCGCAACAGTTTTATGATATGGTGTCCAATCACAGATGCAAACACCTGCACCCTATCAACACCTTGCCATGATTGGTGTAATGTTTGCAGGCAGCCTCCCATGGTGCACCAGTGGCCAGGAATGTCTGGCATGTGGGTCTTTACCATGTAAACAAAGTGGGAGGGGGGCGTCCAGAACTGTTGGGGGATGGCAGTGCCTTGGTACACCTCTGCCTACATACCAAAATTAACTGAAGCACGAAATGGAAGTCTAACTCTGTTCTTACAATTTACAACGTTTCATACACCCTCTCCTTCAGCTTGTTTGAGATTTTCCTCAATGCAGCACAGCTCAACATGGTCAACACCCCTGCCATGTTGCTCCGTTCCACACCCCCAGGCCAAATGGCGGAGCGGCCGACCCTCTGCCTCCCCCGGGCGCAGGGTACCGTTATATTCCTGATAAGCCAAGTTTGGCTGGCGGGAGGCCGTGCTGTATCACGCCTAGGCCCCCATCTGGCCTCCCTGCACACTCATAATGTCCTTGAAAGCACTGAAATACAGCGAAATGACGAGTACGAGCTGGCCAATTGACGAGTACTACCACGGAGGAATCAGACAGGCGGAAACCACTGGTTGCATTTTCCAGCTGGCTACGTGGCCTGGTTTTTTCAAGCCCGTGTTTGTTTATGCGCGGAAGACCCAACTGATTAATCAGTAAAATGTCGAGAGATTCCTCAAGTGTCAGAGAGAAATGTGGGACAAAATCAGGAATGCGTGGCGACAACGTATCAAACACGCCAGAGTTTGGACAGTTGAACTGGGGAATCGGGGGTAGAGGGACCTCCTACTCACTCCTAGTAAATATATCTTGACCCCTCCCCTGCCATTCCCATCCAAACTTGTTTCCTAAGACATGCAGGACAGATAAAATCTCCTCGACGGAACGCTAAGTCGGAGAGAAGGGCTTAGCAGACATGTTGAGTGATATCCTGATACTGTTTGTAGTCCCCAAATTATCCCCGAGGAGTCGAAAATACGTACTTTTCGAGGCCCGAAGTGTTGTTCCGCCGAATCTGACGCTCTCTGGTGATTACTTCCGGAGACCGTCGTCTACGCGTCTCTCTCGCCTACTGATCTCGCCATATCATGCACATAAAATTACTTTCCCGCTTATTAGCTTTCTGATCACATACAGTCAGAACTTACAAACCTGGCCATTAAAGAATCCCGGTCAGCTCTCTCGTCGGCAGCTCAGCCCGACTGCAGCACGCTGAGATGGCCCGGCTCGCCCCGCCACCCCCAGCAGATGATAATGAGTTAGGCCTGCAAAGGTCAAGCATGTGCAACAGCGCCACACTGCGGATGTTTACCGTAAAAACAGGGAGGGACGGTACAGCAATTCATTTCACCAGTGTTTTAAAAACAAGGAAGGATAGGGGTTAGAAAAGCCCTTTCTCTAGCGGAGTTTTATTAGATGGGCTACATACAACCCAATTCAGTAACAACTTCAGCATGCAATGATGAAGAATATCAATTTTAACTCCAATACATTTTCATTCAACTAGCCATTGTTACTTAATTATACCATCTGCACTTAGTGGGCTAGTTATGGCACCAAAATAGTAATGAAAAAAACGATAGATACAATAAGTGGGGTTTGTTTCTCCTTTGTTTCTCCTATGGTTTTGTACTTTTGAGTTGGCGTTATGTACCTTTGAGTGGAAATTTTTGAGATGACTTTGTGTACTTTTGAGTTGACTTTATGTACTTTTGTGTTGAATTTGTGTACTTTTGAGTTGACTTTATGTACCTTTTGAGTTGACTTTGTGTATTTTCGATTTGACGTTTATGTACCAACTACGTTGTGCACCACTTTAATGTTGTATTTAGTTATTTATTTGATGCCTCCAGCATGACCTTTCATTTGATTTGGATTTATGTTTACTTTCTATTTATGTTACAACTATATAATTTCTGTTTTGGTGTCTTATAAGCCCATATGGGTTGGGCGACAATGTCGCATGACACGTTAATGAAATTCATTCATTCATTCATTCAGTAATGATTACAGTAATATTCAGCTGAGAGACATTGACGTACAACAGAGGAACAGGTTTTATTCTCTAAGAGTAACACTTAACAGTATGAAACGTAGATCTTATAAGAAAGGTGGTATAAGTGTTGACAATACAGTGCAGTAAATATTCTTTGTACTGAGTCCAAGTGGTCCATTAAATCACAATAAAATGGTTGCTACAAATTTGTACGCTCCGAACCCGGGCTTGTAAAATTACATGTACCACACCTCAGAAATAACTATTTACTCCAAGTATCTCACACACCTTAGGTCCAGGATGAAAATATTGTATTTTCTGTTCATTTTCCCCCATTGAAGCATAACGTGCTCACCCCATTCCCTGGAATATTTTATGTAACTTAATTCTCATAGGTATTTGTACAAGTTCATGTCAGGAACTTACAAGTTGTATAGAATATTACTCTACAAAAATAAACTAGAAACACAGTTCAAGGCTGTATTGTGGACAGAATAGTGTAATTGTAAAAAATGGACTCCCGGGTATGTAAGATTAGGGGTCCTTTAGGATCAGTAAACATGTATGCAGTTATCAGCTAATAGTTTTGTCTGGAAGTAGCCTATGTCAGCACATCTGTGGAAGTTTTTTTTTAATCATTGTGTGCTATAATGGACACAGCATTTTATTCCCTTTAAATGCATTGTAATACACATCTGAGTCAGATCGATGAGAGACCCAAAATTTTACACAGCCAATCCTACAAAGCAGTGCATACATAATCTGATTAATTGGAGTAAGAGAATGACCTTTTAACATAATGAAATTCTACGTGGGAAGATATGAGTTATAATGAGTATGTAATGACTCTGTGATTTGTATTGTCCTACCCATTTAAGAACCTTTCCAATGGCCACATCAATCTTTTCACAGTCTTTAAATACATTAAATTGTTCCATTACAAAAGAATCATCACAATACAAGCTTCTGAAATAATGTAATACAAGTACATGTCTTCAAAGTCACACCTGAATCATAGTTTTTCATTTTACTTAGTCATTGTCAACAGGACATATTGGAAAATAGTGATCGATGTCTACAAAAACTGCAAATTCATTTACTTTCAAACTAGCAGGTTATTAGTATTTGTATGACCACGAAATTTGACTAGCAGGTTATTAGTATTTGTCAATCACACTTCAGGGCAGAGCTGCCAAATGAAGTATGTAACCACAGTTAGATAATGTTATCACATGTCCAGTGTGTCTGGGCTACCCGGTAGATATATATCTTCTATCACAGTTCAATGAGTCTGCCACAATGTTAAAAAAAGGCTGTACTGCAGTCCACATTTCAGTGTTGAGCCCCTCACCTCTTTGTACCAGACTGTGGTATCAAAGAGTTCCCGGGTCATGAGTTTTGCCTTGTTATTCTTGACCTCCTCCATTGGGAAAAGCTCCTTAGGAATGTCCATGGGCAAATCGGCAACAGCTCACCCCCAGACATGGAAATGGTTTGTTCCTCTGATAGCTCCTTGTTGCATGAAAAAAAATGATTGCAAAAGAAAAACGATACACGTTTCTGCTGGGTTGTAAGCACAACCACCAGTATTTTGAATTCTAAAAGAAAAACAGAAAGTGCTGAGCTGAAGAAAAAATAGAAAAAAAATAGACCTCTCCTAAACCAGTAGTGACGGTGTAGGCTTCTTTCCTGGCCAAGCTTCCTTTGCGTATTTCTTTTTCTTTGGTTCAGAAGATGAGACTTCAGTACTAATAACTGTGGCAGGATGGGTAGCAGGAAGTTCAGGCACAGGCGTCAAGTCAACCTCAGGTGCCAGGTTTGGTCTGAATCCGCTGAAGACAGAGGAACCAATCATCCCTGCTGTGGGAGATGTAGGAGTGTGTGCATCACCAGAGGATGTAAGATCACTGTACAAACCTGAAACACATTTACATGTCAATTAAGGGACAATTCTCATAGTTCAAGTTGGCATTTATTGACATATTGACTTTCCATGCCATGGCCATCATGGACAGATTCCAAGAAGTAGATATTGACTGAGTGTGTGATTTATCTATCTGTAGATATATTTATAATAATTTCCTCACATCAGACTGGTTACCCTATCAAAGTTTGAGAGACAGGGTGAGTACAGAAGTTATTGTTGAACATGTCTTTCATATGTTTCCCCTTATTCCAAGGTAACAATAAAAGAGCACATACTATGTCCCATGACAGTGCCTAAACTGTACCAGATTGAACCCCCATGTACCTGGTGTGTAGAATTGCTGCATACGTTTGGCCATGGAATCTGGTGAAGTGGGGATGTCCTCTGCTTTCCTTTTCTATAGGATAGAACACTGTGTTAACTCCTGGTAACTTCACATGGATAATTTAGTAGCAAAGCATGCATCCTTCCCTATTCTCTTTCCTAAATAGTAACTTGAACAATAAATCCCTTCTTGTTATAAGTGGTCAGTCCTTGAAAGGTACATATGATGTACTTCTGTGAACTCATGTAACGCTTACAGGCATAACCTTTAAACAGTCCCCATTGCAAGGCTGTGAACCATTTAAACAGATAGTAGATGATTGCACAATACTAGTCTTCATACCCAGTAAGATGTTTACAATTTGAACTCCTTTCCGTTTCCCGCTCACCTTAACTGGAATAACTTCTGTGGATACCAGGTTTCTGAACCTCCCCACACTGGGGTCAACATCCTCTGGGTTAATAACCTCTTCATCATCCATGAATCTCACTGACTGCATGCTTTTTCTCTTCCTCTTGATGGGGGAGGGAGTGACTTCTAGGTTGGGCTCTTCCACACTGTATACTGTGATCCTCTTGTTGTGGGCTGTGTTAAATTCTGTCAAGTTCTGGTGGATGGGAGTGATAAAATATACTTCAGTACAAAAGAAATGGAAGTTTTGTACATTGAGTATGGCATACTGTGCACGGCACTCCTCATTTACAACATCATATCACTTCAACAGTGCAGAACAGGAAGACCTCCAGATCTGTAAGATACTGGTAGTGCCTACTAGCAAAGTTAGTTTCCTAAGAAGTTGCAGTTAAAAGGTACTTTTCAGATCACATCTAAATAACTGACAGTATGTACTATTAAAAGACTCTCTATATATAGCAAGTCATTTACATCCAATTCTGTCTCCTCTTCTGGTAGACCCAGCAATCCTGTGGAAATCTCCTCTTCTCCAACTGTTTCTGTGTCATCTGACTTCACAGTAGTGACTGTCTGTGGCTTCTCACGCAGGACATATGTCCGAGTGGAGGCTCCAAACCTCAGGACAGAGTCCAGAGGAACTTGCTGGGGTTTGCTTGCCTCTAGGCGGATGTTGCCAATGTGAGTGCCATGTGCTGGAAAGAACATAGTTTGTGTAATGTGACTTTAATGTGAATTTTGTATCTTTGTTTCTTACTCAAGTATATTTTGTAAATGTATGTCCGCAGGGAACATTGAAAAACGCCCTTGCGGCGATATGTTTTCCCCTGGGTAAATAAATAAAAATGAAATGACTACATACAGTTCTACAACACTTTTACATTCTATAAAAAATACAATATATGTAAGTACAGTCTAGCAGAACCTGTCCAAAAAATGAACAGAAAGAAATTTATGAAGAGCAACATTGCCTAAGCTCCTTCTATATGATTTATAAAGTCGCAGTACAGCAAACATGAAGCTGAAGTCCAAAATCTACTCTGTTCATTGAAAACAATGTGCTACCAGGCTATGCATACTTACTGCTATTCAAGTCTATGAGGAAAGCTCTGTTGAGGTGCTTGTGCCAGACCAAAGCTGCATGGCATCTGGAACAGGACTGGTGATCAATACAGAAGTCACACATCTTGGAGTTCCTGCCAAACAGGTAGTACTTCTTCTCATCAATGATCAGTTTCTGAAAACAGAAGATAAGATTTAGAATGGAAAATATCAAATCTGTTATGATGGCCTAAGTCCTAAGAGTTTCTTCATGAAAAATGTGTCTGTCACTTTTTCTTGGTGACGAAAATGTGTAGTATTATGTATAGATTATATGTAAGATAAATAATCAATTTGATATGATACTAAAAAATGTCATAGTAACTGACTGCATACGTCGCTGAAACACTGAACACTCACCTCTATCATCTTGTCTCCTTTGATGACATCTAAGTGAAGACCTGCTGGAGGTTTCCCAGCCCTGGAACATATGATACAATAATGTTAAGCACTGATCACCACAATGAATAATGGATGCATGATTTATTCTATGGCCTTATGAACCCATGCAAAATTGCATTAGAATGTAAAGTTGAATACTAGTAGGTCTTTGGCCAGGAACTGTAGAATTCCGACGTGTGGCTGTTATATTCAGCATGGGTTTCATAATTTGTGGATACTAATACACTTGTAGCAAATTATGGTATGAACACAAAAGTAATATTGCGTGTGGTTATGAAATAACAAACAAGAGGCAAGCGTGGCCTATGTGCAGGTAAGGTGATTATCATGTTGTAGCTGATCACGTAGTGAGGGACAACAACATGGATTCAACGCCTGCGACAGACTGTTCTTTGGTTTGGAGGTAACGTTGCAGAATGCTCATCTATCTTTCACAATTTTTTGGAGGCCCTCGACTGGCAGTCGATGCATAAAGTAATTATACTTCAAGTCTTCGAGCTGTTGAATTGAACTAGGTTTGAACGCGCACGTACTCACATGTGTATAATTTTTTGCGCGGCAGCTGTGTTTTCATGAGCCATACGAAGAACAGGTCACTGCACATTTACCAAGTTTTCCTGGTAGACCATGCTATTTCTGTTAATAATCAAGTTACGACTTACCAGGACGGCACATCGAAAGGTGGAGGGAGAAGAGGGTCGGGCTCTCCTCTGCTCTGCTGTTTCTGTTTCTGGCCTTCTTTCGACGCCATTTTGCTCTGAACCTAATTACAAACGCAACAACGACAATGGCGCTTTCTGTTCTTTAGTCATTGAAAACAATATCATCTAATAACAGAAAGTACATCGACATTAATCAATACAGAGTCTGTGTTGTGAAGTTGTTTAAGCAGTGTATTGACTGAGAAAGGACTTTCATTACCTATCAATACATTTTCGTTTCACTGCGTTCTTGAGGCAGATAAGGTAACATGTGCCGTGTTGCATGTTGGGATATATTTCTCATCTCTGACCCCCAGGTGAGGTGAGGTATGGGGGAGTGGTTGGGTGTGCTACAATTTTACACACTTTTACTACAAAAGTGTGTTGTGTATAATCAATTATTGATTTGTTATAACAGCTACTGTACTAAGACAGTCGTTAGTTCAGAACTGGAAACAATTTTACAACTGTTCAGTAACAAACTCTGTAATTACCATAGGGCTAACAAGTCATAGCTCATTTCCTTGTAATTAATGTTATATGAATGATCGTATGAAAGTGTTGAATTGCAGCAAATCTGCATTATGAGAGGAATGATACACTATTACAAGTACCCGTAAGACTTGCACAAACTGACAAAGTAAAATGCTTGTTTACTTCCTGGTCTTACACCCCCTCCTATCCCCCTACACAGACACTGTTCGTTCAGGTTTGAGCCCTGTTGTGAAAGTGCCAGGTGATCACCATGACAGACTTTGTCTCCATTGGGTTTGCACTTGTTGTTGCTGTGGGTGGGATCCTAGGCTATGTAAGGAAAGGTGAGTCAGTGTATCTCCTTACAAATTACCATTCCCAGTATAACATTACAATCTCATACAGGTTTGAGCCCCGTTGTAGAAGTGCCAGCTGATCGCCATGACTGACTTCATCTCCATTGGATATGCGCTTGCTGTTGCAGCAGGTGGGATCTCGGGCTACGTAAGGGCAGGTAAGTGGGTATGGGTAGATGAGAAGGTCAAGTGCATGACTATAAGGGAAATTAGATTAATGCATGACATAAGGTAAATATCATGATAGATGCTACAATAATATTGAGCAACATAATTAATAACAATCACTGTAAATCAATTGAATAAGCTATGATAACCCATGTTCTTAATCAAAATGTGAATACATACACTGTAGAGTACCCAGTGATTAATTGTGGAGGATGAAATGTCATATGTACCGGTGCATAGTGATTGTACTATATAAATAAATCAACCATTTTCATGGTATATCTTTGTCAGAATAATTCTACGGAGCACCCAGTGTTTTATTAACCCATCCACTTCTCCCCGTTTGCTGCCCAGGCAGTGTCATGTCCCTGGGAGCAGGCCTGGTGTTTGGGGGACTGATGGGTGTGGGAGCATACCAGACATCTATCAACCCCAACAATTACCTGCTGTCCCTGGGTAAGTTACTAAGACACACATATATATAACGTTACAGATATACTAGTACCGTTAACACATGTACACACTATTATTTTTTTGGAGGAGACTTGAAAACAAAAGGAGTGCCATCTGTAATATGGTGTGTCCATTTTAGTTATTATATCATTGCAACCAATTTTCATTATCTGTTATGGCACTTACAAAAGAGTTGATATTTTGTTGTGTTTGTTGGGCATTTTAGGTTATAAATACTGGTACTTTTCCCATCCCTCAGGAACCTCTGGGGTGCTGACTGCTGTGATGGGTTCGAGGTTCATAAACTCTGGGAAGTTCATGCCTGCAGGCCTGGTGGCTGGGCTGAGTCTACTGATGGTGGCCAGGTTTGGGTACAGGGCCATCTCCAACTGAGCTGGGACAACTTCAACCAGAGCTTGCTCTGTTGCAAACTTGGGATCAATTCCATATCTATCCATCTTACTCTTTTTCAACATTTAAGCTTTGCATATGCTCAAGATTTTAAGATGCACTGGTAAGCACACAAGTACTGGATGATGAAGAGATTTTTTTGCATACACATATATCCGGAAGTAGCCAGACAGCAACAGGTGAAAAATGATGCATATCTAAGAAGTGGTGAAGTATTTGTCACGAAGTCAACCTTTAATAGCATGCAGAGGTTAAGCTGTTTGGCTACCAATTCCCTACTGGTTAGGCAGCAATAGACATTAAAATGTGATTTCTATCATCAAAATCATCTTGGTCCTCTGTCAAAAACTGTGCTAAACTTTAACAATATAGGGTGTAGAGCAGAAAGGTGTTGCTGTAAGAGGAGATTGTGTGTCATAGCCTAGGCAGTCTGTGCCTACTTCATATTTTATGACTGAGATAAGACTGTTACTGTGCTGTGCTTTAAGATCTTTTTATATATTTGCAATTCCACCAGGATGACTTTTGAGAAGATGATGAATAAAGTCACTGCTTCGCTGAATTTTTTTACACTACTTAACTTGAGTCTTGATTTCTAACGTTTGTGTACACTGTTAGCAGAATTTCAATTGTCTATACCAAAGTCCTACAGTACATACCGATATCCCCCATATCTTTGCCCAAAAGAAGTGTCCTGATATATTATGTAGCTGTTGTTACTATCAAATAGTACATGTAGTCAAGGACATTAACGTTACCCTATATAACCTTAATGTCCTTAATGTAGTAACATTATGTAACGTAAACGTTACAGGGCTGTTTACTGATTACTCAACGAGGTGGTTGGTAATACTATTTTTCAGTGATAGTGGCCAGCCAGACCTCAACCGGCCAGACAACTCCTCTGGCAATTAATTACGTTATATCTGCCCAATGCCTACAACAGAGCGTAAAGGTGCTCAAATTTGAGGATCACTGCAATCTGATGTATGCCGCTAAGCGGCGCAACAACCAATTGTGACAGGTCAAAGTTAGCAGTCACGTGATTGCTTCCACCAATACCAAAGAAGTTCAGATTGCCGCCATCTTTGGTCGGGAAGTATCCTGACGAGGGAAAAAATTTGAAATCCGTCAAGAAATCGCACAGTTTTCGCACCGTTTCGAGACATATCTGTCGGCCCGAGAGCTGACGGTACTTACCAGGAACAGAATGGCGACCTCCGGTGCTGGGAAGGCGCGTAGCCGGCGGTCACACGCACCGAAGCCGTACGCAAGATCCGGCGGGAGAAAGGTAAGCATGGGTTGTGGGGAGGGCGCCGACAGGCATGTGCAGTATGGATGATAAAAATCTGGTACTGTAGGAAGGAGTCAAGGTAACGGGCCATCTTGGGCTCGGTGGAGTTTTTACATGCATGCAGAGTATCGCTAATTCGGCGGCGTATATGACTGTGACAGGAAAGTTTTCTGTCAGAAGGACAAATAAATTTCGTGGTGGAATCGTTTGGACGTCATTTTCGTTATGTATGCAGCAAAATTATATGCTGGTAACTACGCAGGAAATTGTGTAACGAAAACAAAATGTACTGAAACGTTATGACAAGGGTAGAACTTCATATATAATAAACTGACCTTTGATGATATCATCTTTATAGTCAAACTTGTGAAGTTCGCTTTGCACAGTGCAAATATTATAATTTTTCATTTAGACCATTCCATTGTTAAGAGGTAGAAAAATTTTGGAAACTTGTTTTAATATTAAATAAAAGTCTCTGCTGTGACTGTATAGGTACTTCTCTACAAAGGTACATAACATCCACATAAACATAGAATACATACGTGTAGTAAAAATGGCCGTAAGTACATTAAGGCTCGTTTTTGGGTGTTGTCCAAATTTTGTGCGTGGATGAGTAACACATGACATTCTGGTTTTATGGCAATCTTTCCCCGTAGTCAATCCTAAGCAGTGTGACAGAGTACCTGACACCATCATGGCTGAAAGGCATGTGGGGTCAAGATGAGAGTGGTCCACAACCAACCACAGAGAGGTCTGTGCACACAGGGAAACCTGCACATGTACCTGTCGTGCATGTACGTGAAGATCAAAATGGACTGGAAGAGGAGGAGGAGGAAGAGACAGCAGCACCTCCACTTCGTGTCACAAAAAATAGATTGACCCATCAACAGAGTTCATCAGTACAGGGTATGAGATTCAGCTTTACCCTTTGGTGTGGTAACTTGTCCCTGTCCATACACATCAATTTCTTTAGGGAACATACACATATAGACGTCTTTGATATTGAAAAAAACCTTAAGTGTTTTGTATGTCTCCATCCTGAATTAGAGTTTCATCACAAAAACCCGTGTCTTTACAGGTTCTGAGGACACTCGTCCCGGGCCGGGATACTTCAGTCAAATCCCACTGACACGGGGATCCATCCATGCTCAAAGGCCTCAATCTTTACCAGCTACTTCATCTTACACCACAACATACACACGGGAAGCACCAGCTAACTCAGCCTTACCATGTAAGGTTTATTTCAAGCAAATATCCTGTTAGCAGTGTCTCTTTTTTGTGCAATGTATGTACAGTGTTTTTATAGTAAGGCCATTCTCTTTTGAAAAGTGGAAGGTTACACAATGAAAACTTGTAATAAACATGTTTTTTTTTCCAGCTGCTGAGGAAGACAAGTTCTCAGAAGACTCTGCCTCCACCAGCATCAGCTTTTCCAATGTCCCACAAGTGGACCAGAGTGAGAGAAGGAGTGAAGCAACAACAGATGAGGGTGTTAGAGGTGTGTATTGGCTTATTTTTGTATTGGCTATGCATGTTTCTACATTTTTTTACTTATCTGCCTAAAGTAGAAGTCTTGTTTGTTGATGTCAGTTTGTGCCACTCTGTTTCAGACATTGCCAGACCAAAATCCCTGTGGTCAGAAGAACGTGAGACCAGAATGGCACTGCCCCAACCACCTGCACGATCAGCCAGGAAACCAACTTTTAATTACTCTGTCTTCGGCTCCCCAGCACTGGTAAGGATCCCATAGCATTTTACAATGGCATTATTTAACCCTCTAAGTGTCAGGGTATATTAGAACTAGGCTTTAAAACTGGCCCATGACACTGGGAGGGTTAAAGAGAATGTAGCAGACCGAGAAAATAATGTTTCCTCCTTTTGATGAGAAGCACTTCCCGTCAAGACTTGGCCTGCTAATGATTTGTCAATGAGATAATAGGGAAAGTGGTAGATGCTCATGTTGTAAAATATTGCCTGACCTTCAGTAAAAAATACAGTGATTAATGGATATTTGAATTTTTTTCAGAATGACTCATCCTCTCTGTTTGGGAGCCCCATCACTGAGTCTCCATTCTACGAAGGAAGGACGACCTATGGAGGAGCATCTGCACAGAAACAGGGACAGAAGCGTGGCAGGACTGTCTCACCTCTTCAGGTAAAAAAGGCGATTATGAGAGGAGATCTGACCTCTTTTGTTTTTCTTGGATAAGTACACAATTGTGTTTGTCTAGAAAATTTAAAGATATAAACGAAAGAACCAAAGTGTATTCTTTGTGAAAGCGACATCTTGAATTATTTTGACCCAGCAGGTCCCGCCCCATACCATGAGGCAGCAGGTCCGACCCAAGCCTGTCCACAGCAGCCGTGGGTCTGGTGTCATGTCTGTCACAGCACAGAGGATTCTCCACACCCTGGAGAGGATGTCAACACCTGTCTCTGATGCCAAGAGGATCCCTTCCCTCACACTGCCCTTAGAGGAGTCCCCTCTGGGTTTTACAGTAAGCAAATCTTCTTTTTCATGTGTTTCACGATTTTATAGACTTCTCTCAGCAATGATTGATTGATTTGCATTAGTATTATGACATTATCTTAATTTTTCAAGTTGAACCAGGTGGTAACCATTTTCTTAAGATTTTTAGGTTTTTGGTTGTGCAGGTTCAATCCCCACGGTTGGACCCAGACATGTCTGGACATGCACCCAGACGTTGTGCTCTGGGAAAGGCACTTAACACGTATTTCCCCCCTCAGTTAGAGGGATCCTGGGCCCTACTAGGGTTTGGGTTGGCGTTAGGAAGGGCATCCAGCCGTAAAAAAATCCTGCTTCAAAAAAGACTTGCACTTGATGCAAACCCCCGTTGTCCAACCCCCGTTTCCGGGGAAAAAGACGTTAAAACTGAATAATAAAAAAATAATAAAAAGTTGCTTGATCCTACAACTGATCGATCATTGTTGATCAGAAATACTGTACTTACTTACAAATTGCCCTGTGCCCTCCCAGCCCTCCTCTAAAAAGCGCAGGGTTGTGGGTGGAAGCTTCCTGGACCCGGGTGCGTCCAGGTTGGAGGGCCGCCTTGCAGGACAGCCCCCGGTGCAGAGACTGAACCTGTCCACACCTGCGTCCATTGCTACCAACAGGGCACAGACCCATTCTACTTACAGGCCCAAAAAGTCTGTAGTGCAAGCCAAAGAGGTAGGTTAATGTTCCATTCTACCACTTCTACACTGATGTTTGTATTAATCATTATTGTTCTTCAATTCATTCCTATGTTATCTTGATTAGATAGTTGCTGCTTCCACACAAAATTAAAGCAGTCTTACATCTGTTGTAGGAAATTTTGGTTCCTGACAGCGAACCAACAAAATCTGAATCCCGAAACACTGAGCCATCTCCAGTCAAAGCAATCAGCCAGCCCGCGAGTAAGCCAGCTGAGTCTGTCATCAAGCCGAGCAGCCAGGCTGCTCCCACATGGACTCCACCTGCCCAGCTGCCTATGGGCAGTGGAGGCAAGATTCGCAGGGAGAGATCATACGGCACGCAACGAGCACATGCTGTACAGGATGAGGAAGAGGTTAGCCTTCTCTTTGGGAACATAATCCTGATGAAATTATAAACGACATGGCGGAAGTCATTCCCTTAGGTGTATAAAAATATCAAATTACAGATGTTATCTATTTTGAAGATCACTATTAACTATAGAAAAAATGACAGTTCATCATAACATGCAGATCACGTAATTTGTGTGATGATTGAAGATGACTTAAGGATGTAATTTATGGGATGAATTCTAATTAAAAGCCACTGCTATGCTTTTTCCACACAAGGTTGAGGTGCCTGACCTACCCCAGATTTCCCTCCCCCTGTCTGGAGCCAGCCTCCCCAAGTTTGACTTCTCTCCTGCACCATCAAAACCTGTAAGTGAGGCAAAGGTCAGCACCTCGAGCACCACCCCACAGGTGAGCAGTGTGACGTCATCACCCCAGTTCACCTTCGCATCTCCCATAGTCAGGTCCAGCCCAGAGGACAACACCTCAACAATTAGCAATACTGAAACAGTGAGTAGCTTGTTGACTCTGTTTCTGACAGGAACTCTTTATATTGCAAGAAACCTTGTAATGTATTAACCACAAGTAACCAGGTGGAAGATATAATGGTTGTTCAAGAGAAACAAATTTCAAAACAGGAGAAGAGCAACTGTTTTTTTACAATTTTTTTTTTTTACAAGGATTGAAAATTGCAGGGGAAAATTACAAGGGTCACAATGGAATGTGGTAATCAGACATAGAAGTATTTTCTGAAATGGTCTGAGTGTTTGTGGGAGGTAAAGTAATACAAAGTCCGGTCTTTCTTTTTTATTTCTCTTTCCCTTGACTTTAGTATGTTCCTGTCTTCCTTACAGCCAAGCTTCCAGTTCAGCCAGCCCACATCTCCAGGAAGGTCCTTCTCCAGTCAGGGTTTTAGCACATCCTCAGCCATGTCTGCCCCCATAGGCGGTTCTACCTTCCTTACAGCTGGTGCTGGGTCAGGATTCCAGCCCAAGCGGAAGGCAGCAGAGCCGACTGTTACCAGTGATAGCCCCGCCCCGCCCCCAGCTCTAAAGCAAGGCAGTGTCTTGGATGCCCTGAAGGCAGAGCCACTGCCACTGAAATCAGGCAGTGTACTGGAGGCCCTGAAAGGAGGTCCACTGGTCAGTAAGCCAGAAGCAGCAAAAGAGAAACCTGTGGAAAAGAAAACAACTGGAGAGGGGTTTGCTGCTGCTAGTACAAAGGTGGGCTCACTGGAAAATGATGTAAGATTTTTAAAAATTCAACCTACATGGTATAAGTGGTATAGGCTTTCGACTTAAATCACATGTCACTGTATGTTTTGTAAACATGGATATGGGCCTCTCAGGTTTGTGTGAAGTGCACAGGTCATTTCATTAATTTGTTGAATGGCAATATTCCTGTATAACATAATTTATATTCTTTGACTTGTCCTTGCAGCCAACAGCATTGCCATCTCTGGCGGATCAGTTCAAGAAGCCATCAGGTGCCTGGGACTGTGACACCTGCATGGTGCAGAACACAGCTGCAGCCAGCAGGTGTGTCGCCTGTGACACCCCCAAGCCTGGAAGCCAGCCGAAACTCACTGTACCCACCACTGGTTAGTGTCTTAGCTTCTATGGCTTTCTTCTATGGCTTTGTCCTTTGTAATACTTGAAGGCCCTTGCCTTCAGGATGTTGTAAATGATTTGTTACTATTTTAGCCATGGCATTTGTCTGCAAGTAAACAGATGTGCATTGGATTTTTCTCATTGTTTACATTTATGGTGTGAAGGATGGCTTGAGCCTGCCCCCTGTCTATTTCCAAAGAGTTAGAAATTCCCCTGTATACAGCTTGTTAGTTTTCAATCTCCTCCTTTGTGACCATGCCCAATACTGTCATATCTTCCTGTACAGGTCCCCCTGCCATCTCTGCAACCAGTGCTTCAACAAAGTGTGATGGGAAGGATGGTTTATTTAGTTTTGGCACCGATCCAGGCCCCAAAAGCAATGGTTTTAAACTTGGCACCACCACAGAGGGGAGCAGTGCAAACAGTGGATTTAAGTTTGGATCTGGAGGTGCTGTGAACTCTGCCAGCTCTGGTTTCACATTCGGGAGTAGTAGTGCTTCTGCTACTACATCCAAACAAGACTCCAACACATCGGGTGGCTTGAAGAAAGGCACCACAGACTCTGTATCCACTAGTGCAAATACACAAGATGCTGGTAAATCTATATGGTCAACGGCAGCCTCAAGAAATAAGTGGACCTGTGATACTTGTCTTGTAGAAAATGAGAATGAATTGACAAAATGTCCTGCATGTGAGTCCCCTAAACCTGGCAGTGAGTCAAAAACAGCTGCATCTACACCTGCTGTTAACTTTGGGTCATCGAGTACATTTAAGTCGACTTCAACTTCATCCGGGTTGTTGTTAGCAGCAGCTAATAATGCACAGAAGTGGGAATGCCAGACTTGTTTAGTTTTCAACACCCAAGACAAGACTAAATGTGCAGCATGTGAAACACCAAAGCCAGGTAGCCAAAACACGTCTAGTTCAGCCGGTGCAACAAGTGGAAGCAGTGGTTTCTCTCTGGGTACGAACAGTTCGGGCCTGGCCGCCGCTCTGGCTGCACAGCAGTCCAAGTGGGAGTGTGACACCTGTCTGGTCCAGAATGACAAGGATGTGACAAAATGCGTCGCCTGTGAAACACCGAAGCCAGGCAGTACCCAGCCCTCTTCGGCATCAGGGGGGTTCCAGTTTGGCTCCCAGTCAACATCCACAGGGAAAACAGCTTCCTTTAGTGGCAGCAGTGGAGGGTTCCAGTTTGGTGCAACAAATGCTGCCTCAGCTGAAAAATCGACAGATTCCAAACCCAAATTTGCAGGTACATACTTGTTTCCATCTCACTTTTTGCTTTATCTTTTATCTATTATTGTTAGTTGTAAATGACTTCAGGTACTATGACTAATAGAACTAATCATGTGTCCAGGGTTCAAGTTTGGCAGTGGAGGTGCAGAATCTGCCACAAGCACCACATCCAGCGGTGGCTTTCAGTTTGGTGCAGGAACAACTCCTGCCAGTTCAGGCCCTAGCAGTGGGTTAACGTTCGGAGCAGGAACAGCCACCACCAATACTGGTGGGTTCACGTTTGGAGCAGCCAACTCTTCATCTGGAGCTGCCACCACGACATCTGACACCACGTCGTCAGCCAGCGGAGGCTTCACGTTCGGCACAGGACCTGCTGCTGCCACGGGGGCTGCCGCCAGCGGGGGCTTCACGTTTGGGACGGGAAGTTCAACTGCTGGTGCTGCGGGTTCTGCTGGGTTTAAGTTTGGAGCTGGAACAGCAGCTCAACAGTCAACATCATTTGGGACTACAACTGATGCAGGTTATAAACTTTCCCAGTAGTACATTTTACATGTATTATCATATTTCCATGTTACACGTAATGTATGTATTTGGTGTGCACGCTATCAGCATACTCGCTGCCTAATGTACACCTCGTATTGTCTTGTCACAATTTTTGAATAAATAGATAAATATTATCATGGGATATTGACTCATGAAGGTTTTTTTTCTGTACTTGTATGTGTATGACACTGATTTTTAAAGTCATGTTTAGCTTGGATACAATCATGTTACCTGCATGACTGTGGACAAAGGTGTACTTTTGAAACCAGTTATCCTTGGATTAAGTTAGACCCAGCAACAGCTGCCATCTAACCCCATAGCTGTTTTATTTCAGCTCCCAAGTTGACAAGCATAGCTGATTTAGCCAAGGCAGGTCAGTTAAGTGTACCCAAGCCTGCAGCTAGTCAGTCCACAGCGAAAAGGAGCCTAGAATCATCAGGTATGTGTATACCTAGTAACCTCAGTCATCGCTCCGTCTTTGATTTGAAATTTGCATCTTCAAAGAAATGGCATGAAGTAGTCATTCAATTCTCCTGCAGTCCTTTAGTGTCACTGACGAAAGGTAGTGGATGCTACCTGAAACGTCTGACCGTTTCCAAAATCATATCCAGTTGCTTGAGTAACTGTTTTTGGCGTATCTTATCACCTGGATGTCTAACCTTCACCGACGTAGTCATTCAATTGTTGATATTTTTTGCCTGGTTGGAAATGAATGGAGACACAACTTTAAAACTGTTGACACTTTCACAGACAACAGCTCTCAGGCCAAGGTGAACCTATCTTCCGCTTTTGGCTCGGGCACCCCGTTTGGTTCAGCCAATCCCAGCACAGCGCCAAGCTTCGGATCCACCACTAGTGCAAACCCCCCGGTATTTGGGACTGGTGGCTCAGCTGCCCCCAGCTCTGGACTCAGCTTCGGCACACCGGCAGCAGCACCCTCAGCCACAGGCAGTGCAGCAGCTTCAACTTCAGGCTTCACGTTCGGCACTGGCTCGTCATTGTCCAGTACAGCAGCAAGTGCAGCTCCTGCACCCTTCAGCTTTGGTGCAGGGGCGCCCTCTGCCACAACTGCAGCTAGCGCAGCAAGCGCTCCATTTGTGTTTGGGGCGGGAGCATCGTCAACCCCAGGGTGAGTTTTTGCCTTATCAATACAAAAATTATTTTATTGATGCACCTGACCAAAAGAGAAATAGTTTTCATTGGTTTTCTAGTTTCTTAAAAGGAAAAAACAGTCCTTTCCACACATTTTCTTGTCAAAGTAAAACAGTCTTGGCTAAGTACCATAAAGAGTCACTACAAAAACCTGTGTGTCCAGTTTGCATGACCTTAAGGCAGAGTTGATTCTTTTTTGTCACTTTCACAGTGGCTCTACTGGAGGGTTTAACTTCAGTGCAGGACAGGCAGCGCCCCCTGCTACAACAGCCACCCCCAGTTTTGGTACTGCAGCCTTCGGAGCCACTCCCACCCCGGCGGCAAGCACACCCTTCGCGCCAGCCACCACCTCTGTGTCCGGAGGAGCCACTCCGTTTGGAGGCGCCACCAGTTTCGGTGTGCAGACCACCACAGCTGGCAGCAGCGGCCCAGTGTTTGGTGCAACGGCTGCACAACCAGCCCCAACTGCTGGTGAGTCTATGTCAGTCCTATCTACTCGAACGGTCCTGTCTTCCCACAAGGCTCTTAACGTATATCTATCTACCAACTATGTAATTAATTTCTTTGTGAACCACACAGCTGTATGTGAAGCAGCAGCTTATATGGACCTCTGTGAACACTTTGTCGAATTTTCTCCATTTACGTCCAGTATCAGCAAAGGCTGGGCTGCATGAAAGCTTTGTCCTTTCCATACTGCATTTCCCTCTCAAGCATCTCTCATGTCACTAGTGATAACCAAATTTGGATGTTAGTCTCACATCACATCACACATCTTTGCAGGTTTTAACTTCAGTGCACCCAGCCAGCCCTCGTTCCAGTTTGGCGCAGGTTCCCAGCAGGCCCCTGCAGTGTTTAACTTCGGTGCTGCGGCCCCTGCAGGGGGTGCACCAGGCGGGGGGTTCAACTTCGCAGGGTCAGGAACTCCAGCTCCACAGCCCGCTGCTCCTGGTCCTTTCAACTTCAAGTAAGTACAAGTGTGGTGGTCTTCAGTAACACAATAACAATGTCTGATGGAGCAGGTATTTCGTAGGTCTGCCTGGAGGTTTGTCAGTATGACCTGGATTGGAGCGACTGAAAGAACTCTGAGGAATTTCAGCATGTGATATATTAGGTATTAAGCTGGCACATCAAATGCATGTAGCTTAAATCACTTGGACCTAGCATTCTATATGAACTGTACAGGTACAAGGCCTCAGAGAAACATTCAACAGTGATGAGCTTTCATCACGTTTGAAACGTATGTTTTCCTGGCTGAGACGAGTGTTTTTGCTTCTCCCACAGTGCCGGGGCACAGCCGGGCGGCAATCCCTTCAGCATCCAGGGTACTCCCAGTGCCTCCCCTGGCCCCAGACGCATCATCAAAAGAGCTCAACGCAGGAAGAAGTGATCCTCTAACAGTAGTGTCTGATTAACTTCTGTCTTCACTATTACACCTGTACTGAACTTATCTGGTTCTGTTAATGCTTTTCAATAGGTGATTTAGTAAGATACACTGTAATGAAACATGAACTTACTGTTGCAGGAGCAGCAAAAATTTAACTCTATCCAATCTTAGTGTAGGCAAAAGTATACTGTATATGTTAACAAAGGAATTGGTATGATTGCTGCTCTCTCTGCCAAATTACAAGAGGGACACTTTGGATAACCCAGTGCAATTTTGCTGCTTCAATTCAGTTCATTGTACATTTGATGATGCCAGAAGTGCCATGAATTGGAGGGATGAACAATACAAAACAAATGATTGGCATACCAAAAACAGTTTTTTAACCTTGGATATTTACCGGAACGCCATAAAGGAGTCACTCCCAAACATGTGCATCAGTGGTTTGTAGTCACTTTAACATATATATATATATGTGGTAAGTCATGCATGATGACATGTAATGTTGAATGTTTAAGCACTCACTTATACCACTGAATGGTCACCATAACTCTAAAAGTACCTTATACTAGTAATAGTCTAACAAACCACGGATGCCTTTCTGACATTATCCAAAATGCAGTTGGCACTTAACACTAAATAGATGTATCAATAAGTCTAGCTGGGTTTGTAATACATGACAGCACCACTTACCAGTTTTATTAACATGTATTGTATTGTATACTCCATCAGCTGTACAATGTTGCTGTACAATGTAACTGGTCATTGTAGAACCTGACAGGGGTGCCAGCAAGCACAGAGTAAACATTGTGTGGAATATATCCATGGGGGATACAGTGACAATGTATAAGGTGCGCACCCTCTGGCGGTGTTGACTTTGATGGGTGTACAGAGTAGTTGCATTCTGGTATCATTGGTTACCTATCAAACATCCCAGTGGAGGGATGCATTAGAGAACCGGTATCCAAAATGATATTAAAGAAATAGCCTTGTCACTAGCAAATAGGGGTTGATTTGTGGCATGGAAATGTGTAAATTTGTTTGTCCAAAAACCATCAGGTGTCGCTGGTATGTTTGAATAGGTGGTAGTGCTTTCTTTCTGTGCTTGTATTCAGTGTGTTGCACCCCTCTCAACAATTGGCTGTTCTAGTACTGTCATATAGTCTATAAACTTTGATATTTACCTGATTTGTAAGTAAACATGACTTGAGACAAATGTTTGATCCCACTAAAGCTGTTACGGTCAAGAATTTGGCCAGTTAACTGTAAATGATAGGAAAGTAACAGTAATTGTGTTGGTGGGATATTGCATTGCTTGACTGTAAAATATGTACAATACACATGCAGACTTGTTCTGAGGGTACAGAAAAGAATTCTGAAATTTCCAAAAGTAACTATTTTTGTACAAAGATGTGAAAATTTTGACATTTGGATGCCCGTTTGAGAAACTGTATGAGTGAATTCTTGGAGTGAACCTATGATTGGTATGAAACATTTGTGTGAGTGAGTCAACTCAGGTGAAGTTATCTATTAGATAATCAGTGTGGAAAATAGAATTTTTCACACAACTCAGAACAGGACTGCACCAGGTGCTACAGTGGCAATTTGCTTATCTTAGATCTATATTGTTCTGTAGGTACATGTACTGGTAGGTAGGGTGGACACAGGGAAACATAAGTGGACATGAAATCTGTAGAGAGCATGCAGGGTTGTTTTTAAAGCTTCATAAAGTTTAATATCAAGTTTTATGAAGCATACATGTTCAATCTGGTCTTTTAGGTTCAGTTTGCAACAACAGCATCTGTGGATGACAGCCCTACATAGTCTCAAGTTGCAATAGGTTCAAGTCTCTAACAGTCATCCTTTTAACCTTCTCCTTGCATAGGTAGCCTTCTCGCACCAAAGGTGCATTGGTTACAGGGTTAGGCAGCAGGGAGAAGGTTAAATGGGTATGTTTTAAGTACTAGTTCTATCATTTCAATGGTACTGATGCATAGAAACCAGTGAGAAATCAGCAGCAAAACCTTTTGTATGTCATATGAAACCACACAATATTATGATTGTGTCTTGATTTTTATGAATATGTTAGATCTAGACCTGTATTATTTTGTAAAGTTCTGTACACTGGTGACAGATCTGAAAATCAGTTTCTCCACAGTGCTCAGATGTTATGTCTTACAAATATGTGACAGCCATAGTGTGTAATGTAGTGTGGAAGCATAACCAAGCTAACAGTCATCTGATGTATCATATCATAAGTGTGCACTGTGCAGCATTCTCAGTTTGGTTGCTGACTCTGCAAACCATTGTAAATTTGAAAGTATACCCAGTCAGATGACTGTCAGCTGGGTTATTTGTTAGGTCAAATAAAGAGAACTTGTACTTAACATATTTGGGTTTGCACTAATGTCACAATGTAGTCAATAAATTCTGTGATCCACTCAGATCTGTCTTGTTTTCCATTAAGTACATGTAGTCCTAGTATCTACTTGTTTTAACTTGGGGTGATGTTTCAGCATCAATAGAAAGTCCTAGCAGTTTATGAAAACAAATATTGGTAAACATTTTACTAAGAATATTTAAATCATTTTATATTTATTTTAAATCATAAACTGTTTAGTATTCTGTTACAGACAAGTAGTTGGATACTTTTAAAAGTGTTTCCAAGGAGGTTCAATCACTCCAACATAAGTTCCTAGGAACACCAGACTACTGGGTGACCTCCAAGCTACCTGACCATACAAGTTTCATTAACGGTGGGTTACAAAATACAAGAGAGACAGCATTAGTTGAGGTCACACAAAACACTCTGTCTTAGAGTTTGGGTTTCTTCTTGCGGCTGTTGTTCACTGCAATGGTGGCCGCTACAGCATCTGGGTGGGAAATAAACACGTTTTAGCAAATGTAGTCTGAAACAGTATGGAAATAGACACTACAAGCTAACCCTCAAATAGACAAGTAAAGGTACATACTGGGAAGCCTAGGGAGGTTGGGCTGACCATACTGGATAGGGTAGAGCCCTGAGAAGCCTTTGGGGAAGATCGGGGCCTTCAGCATCTTACTCAGACTCTCTGTTGGTGTAGGAGAAGAACAAACGATGTAAGACAGCCTCAGCAAAACCATAGACTTCCTGGGAACAAGATCAACATTACTAAAACAATTCTTTGATAACATAATTACTGGGTCACATCTTGTACAATTTGTCCTAGGAATAATTCCTTCACCTTGTAATGGGAAAATGGCACTGCCTTACATCTTACTGGCTCGCTATAACTACCGTTATATAAGGACATCAACAGCAGTGTTGATATCCTAAATAAAAAGTTTAAGAGCTTACTTTTCATGTCCTTGAGCTCGCTAAGGACCTTATCCTGCTCCTGTGTGTCTCCAAGGTCATGTAGTACCTCATCTTCATCCAGTTCTATGTCCATCTCCTTGGCCTGGAACAATAAAGAGACAAGTGAATGCTATCACTTAGAGAAAGAAATCAGCTAAAGCTTGGCTAGAATACTAACCTGATTAATCATCATCTTGACAATAAAAATGCACTCAGACAAATTCTAAGTGGAGGTTAGAAACTGTTGCTATACTCAAGGTCATTTGAGAACCAACCTGCTGTAAGAACCAATCATTGTGATGTTTTTTCTTCATGTACCGATGTTCTCCCACATCGATCCTGCGAGCCGCTGCAACCCTGGCCTTCACAGCGGACAGGTACAGGGGTTCTGTGGGGAACACGGGCAGGTCCTCATCTGGAACAGAACAGGAAACAGTCATCAGCTTTGGCACACTCATATAACATACTGTACGTGTAACATCTTCTCAATAAAGGCCTGCAGGCTATAATTCTTCATTTGTGAAGGTGACAAAAGACCATAATGGTAGGACCTGCTAAAAGTATTTCTCTCTTACACCTTGGAATACTTCAATTGATATTCAACATGTCCTCATTTGAGGAAAATTGTCTTTATTTTAGCAATCACATACTTCACAATACAAACAAAATTGGAATTTTCCAAAATAGAGCTGACAAATTTCATGAATGATGTTACATCAGACTTTACAACAACAGGAAGAACTTTCCTGAGAAAGCCTGACCTTTGCCCAGTGTCTTACAGATCCTCTTGTAGTACTGGGCATCCTCTGGACCAGTCAGGATGAGTGTCAGCCCTTCTTTCTGGGCACGTGCAGTGCGCCCACTGCGGTGTACATACGTCTATACAGGAGACAGAAACAAATAATGTTATCTCTTGACTCAACCTCTGGCATACAACTGATTTCTGTTAGTGTAAAAACTGCAACTTTGCAAAATAGTCAATGATGAATAACTTAATCAAAAAGTGCGTAAAAGGGATTGTTTCCATTGGCAAAACTATGTTGCAAACTTGTAGTTGATTTAGCATACAATGTATTTTGCCCCACTCTGCACTGGCCCTGAGACCAGCTGCTTACTGATCAGTGTGTTTTAGAGGAATCAGTGGATAGGATATGTAAGACATTACCTCTGAAGTGCGAGGAACCTGGTAGTGAATGACGTGCTGCACATCAGGGATGTCCAACCCTCGAGCTGCTACATCTGTCGCCAGAAGCAGGCCATTCTCATTGGCTGAGAACCTGCAACGTCAAGCAGCTCTGTCAATGTCTAGTTCAGTGAGTGCCCATAAGTGCACTACAAAATACAAAAGGACTACATAGTTATTTTTCAAACTCAATCTACAAGTATCAGCTCCTTGTTATATTCAAAAATCAAGCTGACCTCTCCAGATTTTTCAGCCTCTGTTTCTGGTGCATGTTTGCGTGGAGAGGTAGGGGGCTCTTCTGCAGCAAACCCAGGAGAGATGTCAGCCTGCGGATACAGTCGATGCTGTTGGCAAAGACTAGTGTTCTACCTGGGTACTGCAGGAGGAAGTAGTACAGGTAGATGTCCTGGAAGAACAAAGTGAAGATTTACATCAGCATCTAGTCTGTAATCTGATATGAGGCCAAACCTATAAACCAAGAGGCAAAGATGAAAACAGAGGCCTGAGAGCCATATTTCTGTGTTAGTGGACAGGTGATTGTAAAATGCTGAAAGGCTTGTTGTACCTTCTCCTCTGTAGTGCAGGTTATCCTGGCTTCTGTCAGAGTGTCTACAGTCCCCTGCTGCCTGCTCAGGTCCACCACTAAAGGTTTACTTCTGATGCCTACTCTGTCCATCAGCTGACCTAAAACAGCAAAGGCATATTGAAGTCTTTGTTTAAATAACTGCAACACTTTGTTTAAATAACTGCATTCACATTTGTAAATTTGCCAACCTCTATCTTTCTATACTTAAATATCCCAGATCAATTTGATTACCAAAGCACTTCTGTTGATAAAGGATTAAATACACTTTACATCATATACATATGAAGTCCTGAAGGTTAAAGAGTACCAGGATTCCTTTTTACTCCCACTAAGAAAGAAACATCTGATGTCAAATAAGATGCGTCAATGTACAATCTTACATAAGATCCTAGTCCAGATTTCAACATCAGATAGTCTAACCTCAACACCTAATCCCAGTCATCCTTACCAAGCTTCTTGTCTTTGTCCATCTTAAATTTTCTCTTCATTATCTTCCTCTGTGGCCCAGAATGCACCATGGTAAGTGTGGCAGAGAACACAAAGGTCTGTCTTCTGCGGTTCCGGCCTTCCCTGCACAAAACACAGGGAGAGATGTTACAAGTTCTGTTGAACTGCCAAAGTACCTTTCCATAACAAAGGGGCAGAACTTTCCCTCATTTTAAAATAATGCAGTGACAAACAGATGTCAGTAAAATAATCCTTTGTTCTGAAGTTTTTCACAATCCTACAAACAAAACTCAGCAGTTATTGTTATTCTGTGCAGTTATTCTATTATTTAAGAAGAATACTTAAAGAAGAGCTCATATTCCCAATTTCCCACCCATTGATCTTGTCCAGCAGGTTGCCCAGCTCAGCGAAGTGGCCCCTCTCCACCATCCTGTCTGCCTCATCAATCACTAGACACTGCAGCTGCTTCAGGTCACTCAGGTGAGGATGGCCCTGGAACACACATCAGAGTGGGCCAATTCATGACAAAGGTGAAAACTGTTTAACGTCTCACAGGCTTTGAATTCTGTCAAAATTGAGCAGAGAAAAGTCCATCCTACATGTACCTGTTCCACCATCTCCCAAAGTCTACCAGGGGTTGCCACAATGATCTCAGGCTGTCTGTCCAACACTCTTTTCTGCTTCTGTGGTGCCAATCCTCCAACTAGTACAGCCACCTGTCATCAAACCACACATCATTAATCACTGTGTACAGGTGAAGTCAGGAGAGAGAACTTCCTAAGTGTAACTCATTCAAATGTGTAAGATACTAGTATTCTATAATAAATCACCACAATATGATAAAGGTATATAAACTTCTGTATGGAATAAAAAGTTTTAAGTCAAACGTAAGCCTTGGAAAATGGCACCTGGGAATTTCTGTCAGTATGCGATCCATTTTCTAGTACGATAACATGAACCTACAAATGCAAGCTTGAATATATGATTACCTTGACATCAGTGTATTTGGCAGCAGCCTTGATGTGATTGGCCACCTGCACAGCCAGCTCCCGGGTGGGGGTGAGCACCAGTGCCAACAGGGGGGAGACTGCCTTCAGGGGGGTGGGGACTGGCTGGAGAGGGATCTGTTGAAGGGCCTCTAACTCTGGTGGCAGTGTGACGTCATCTTCCACATGTACACACCCCAAACCTGCACTCTGTAGGAGGAAAGAGTAGGATGACTAGTCTTGTTATTCCATCATCCATCTTGTCACTAAGCCACAAACTTACAACATGAAAAGTTTTTCATTGAACGTTTTTGACAATAGTGCATGGAGAACAGTATTCAACCCTGACAGATGCAGTGTTGGTATCTAATTTGTTATTGAAAATAAACAGAAAGCTTACGCACATCTAAGACTAACTCTTCATCTTCTTCCTCCTCAACACTGTCCTCTTCTTCCTCAACTACCTCCATCTCCTGGTCGCCATCATCATTAGCTGTGTCCTCTGGTACTTGTCCATCCTGGTTGCCAAGGTTACCCTGCTCTGATTGACAATTTCTCTCTTTCCATTCCAGGATCCGGTGTAAGATAGGGATCCCAAAAGCCAGGGTTTTGCCACTTCCCTGAGGCAGGACAGCAGAAAACAATGAATACAAGTTTTACATATGACAATCTTGTAAATACCCATATCTACTGTCATAACTCTAGTCTTCTAAGCTCCTGTATGTCAGAACCTTGCCAACAGCTATACTCTAGACCTTGCCAACAGCTGTTTACATGGGTAGGATAATACTCACTGTTTCTGCCGCTCCCACCACGTCCTTGTGAGCCTGTATGGCCTGTGGGATGGTCTGAGCCTGTATGGGTGTTGGCTGTTTGAAGCCCTGATCAGCCAAACCTCTCAACACCACATCAGGAACAAACAGTGGGGTCCAGGAGGACATGTCTGCACACAAACAATGAGAAGAACAAAATGTAGGAGGCAAAAATGGATTTATCAAACTCTTGCTGGTCATTCTGCTTTGTTGAAATATAAAACAATTTCCCATCTTTCAATGCAAAAATATAAACTGAAGAATGTCTTCATACAAGATTTCACAAAACAGAGAAAAATTGGTTTGCTGTTGTACACTTACCTGTATTTATGCTTTTCTTGGCTACTGACTGAAGCTTGCAACTATTTTCTTTTGGAAGCGGTGTCTTCCTTTCTTGCTTCTTCCTTTCTCTCTTTTCCTCTCTCTTTCTTTTAAGCACCATCAGCCTCTGTTTTCTTCTATCATTTCTCCTTTCCTTCCGTGACTTTCCTGATTTCTTTGTCATACCTTCTATTGCAGCATCTTCTCCAGTGTGATCAGTACTTTCACTTTTACAGTCTTCATCCTTCTCCCCTGAAGACAGCTCGGAGACTTCAGTCCTTTGCTTCTTCTTTAAAGGTTCAATATCCTTTGATCCGTCATCTGGTTGGTTGCTGTTAATCTTCATTACTTGTCCCTCCTTCTCCCCTTGAGCCTTCCTTTTCAATTTCTTCACTGCATTTTGGGTCTTGGGTTTGGTACTCTCTTCTTCTGTACCCTGAACTTCCATCTCCTTCTTCAGCTTGGTTTCATCTCCCTCCATGTTTGAATCATCATGGTCTTTGGCGTTCTGCTTTTGACTTTTCTTCTTTTGTTTATTTATAGTTTTTTGCTGTTTCTGCTTTCCCTCTTGACAGAGCTCATATTCTGTCAGTTCTTCCAACCCCACAAACCCAGAGAAATCATCTGATGAGAAGAGTGATTGGTCAATCTTGACAGGCTTCCAAGAGCCATGCTCCATGATGGCTGTTCCTTTGGTCCTCCGAGGAACTGGGTAGTCTGCTTCCACATTGCTGAACAAATCCTACAAAATACAAAACAATCTGTATCTGTATCTGTATCTGTATAGCCGGTATAACCGCCCTTCGGCGTAACACACCAGCTTCGCAGGCACGCGGCACAATGGTGCCGTAATGGTTTCAGATAGGTCATTCTGAAATGGCCCAGCTCTCTGATATGACAAATTTATAAGTGGTACATAATAAGGACTTTTGGGTGGTTCACAAATAAGAGTGCTCATGCCCAGTGTCAAACGTGAAGGTCCCCAAGATGCTTTAGAGGATCCTATAGCTCTGTCAAAATGTAGAAATGCAAAATAAAAACATACTAGTATTAAATGTACAATCTATTTTTGTGGTTGACAGCGTAGCTGACCAGTAAAGTTTTACGTCAGAGACGTACATTTGAGGTACAATACACTGTCCGGCCTTCGGCCACGCGCACACATGTGGAATTTGCCCCCCTCCCCCTTTGCTCCTTGTATCTTCCATTAGCCAGCGCACGGTTAGGCTTCCTGACGATTGAATATTACCAACTGCTACAGGTAACGTTTGTCTAAGACAGGGAAAACATTTGCAGCGACAAATACGAACCTTCATGTTTACAGACTTCGATTTCTTCCCTTTTCGCCTACCTCGGCTACTTTTTGCGTCGGGCGCAGCCATCTTGGATATGGAACAAACCACTGAGGCATCGGCGATTCAGTTGTATCCTTTAAAAATAGTTGGTTAAAAGGATGTTACGGCGCAATTAACAACATGTGTAGATGACAGGTAATAATATCAGTATGAAGAGTGATATCTATGACAAGAACTTTGCCTGTATTTCGATGCTAAGTGAATGAATTGTTTGTTGAAGAAAAACACACCCTTTCATAGAAATGAACTCGTCATTAGCATGATAACAGTGGTCTGGCGCGAAAAACACGAAAGCAAGCAGCCGGGCTCAGCCGGAAAAGAGGCTTTCCCTAGCAGAAGGTGCGAAGCAGGGCGTCGTTCATCTGCAAGAGATTGCTCCTTAGATAAGGGTAGACGTGAAGGCCTATCAGGTAAGACTTTTACGGTAAACGTAAAGCAATCAGCTTGGATTATGATGTGGTCGAAACTTCAGACTTGCCCCCCTCCCACAACACCCCACGCACAGCTGTTTGTAATTATAACATGTACCACGCCATGTTTTTTTTGCCCCATATTACCCCATATTTACATATAATACGTTTATAAATAACATAATACCAAAAAGGACCTCCTTGATAATACAGAGGCAGAAATGCAAGGAAGCGCAGACCGTGTTGTCAGAAATTGAAAAAGGACAAGAATCATCAGGTTCATTGTAATCATGTAATTATTATTTGTTAATTAACAACTTGCTGTCGTTGGACAACAACAACTACCCTCAACTTCACAGAAAGAAGAGTGCGTATGCCCAGTTTCAAATGCGAAGTAAGCAAAACACGAGGTAAACGAAATGCATCAGAGGATCCCATAGCCCTGCTCTTCTCCATCAAAATGAAATGCAAAATAAAAACGTAGAAATGCAAATATTTCACACGTTCTGTTAAACGTTACCTTTCAGGGGCCTTCACCTTTGACAGTGGGCATACGCTGTCTTATATAATAAGAAGTTTATTGCAAATTCATGCCCGAGGGCTAATTGCAAGAACATGATAACAAAAGTAAATAAACAGTAAAAATGATGAAAGTAATGCTAATGCTACTTGATATATACATTTGTAGTTATTGTTGGGTTTGATTTCTTTTCCGTGTGCAGTGGAGTATGAAATGGCCGACATTTTGCGAGATATATGAATTGGGAGGTGTTAATAGAAATGCAGTCTTTTGTAGGCTGGGAAGGTGAATATATATGAACCGCCATATTCAAAGGTGTCTGGTCAAGGGATTGGATTGTGTCAGATCCAGTAGAATGAGAATGCATTACTTAAGTTGTCTGTCATTCACTGTAACAAAATTTCTGACCTTATCAAAATTCTGTATTTTCTCCAGTACCAATCAGCTGTTACCATGGCAACTGCTATGACTGATGCCCACCGCATGTTCCTCCAGTCCATCATGACCCATGGGGCACTGAAGGCACGCGAGGTCAAGGCACTGTACAAGAAGTGTTGTGAGACCTTCAGCAGTGAGTTGAATTGTAACTGGTCATACCTGACTAATTTTAGCGCTTGTTTTGTGCAGTTTTCATTTGAAACTTAAATAACAAGATTGCACATAGTTTATCATACGGTTATACCATCATTATTGTTTTCTAGGACCAGTGGAACATGAGAATTTGGGAAAGTTTGTCAATGAAATCAACCACCATGTCGGGCCCTTCTCCATGATGATACAGAAGGGTGTGTCAGAAGAGGATGGGGTGCAGTATTATGCACTGGTAGGTCCTGTCAAAAAGTAGTGTCATATGTCTCAAAATGAAGGCTACATTTGAATGCTGTTGGTGATTAAGTACCATGTCCGTGTTACTCAGTTGTGCCTTAGCTGTCTCATTGTGTCACTGTCGATAACATAAAGTGGTGTCCTGTGGTCTAATTATTCGACCCAGAGTTAATATGATGCTACCAGTACTATTCAAGTTAACCTATAACCTTGAAGTGGCCTTTGGGTCTTGTAACGTGGTGACAGTGGAGTGAAGAAGATTGTGTCCCTGCCAGGTGAACATGATGGAGAGTGACATCACCCATTTGGCCTCAGACTACACGGAGACAGAACTGGAGTTCTTCAAGAAGGTGCTAGATCTGATTGTCGACTCCGACACGGGCGTGGCATCTTCCACAGACATCCTAAACCTCACGGACCAGCTGCACGAAGAACAGAACAGGAAGATGAGGAAGAAGGAGGCGGAGGATGTCGTCAGGAGGATGGTACGAGACAGGTGGCTGAACGAGGTCAGTTCCATGTACCACATGTAACGTTAGTCTTGTGGCATAGAACAGCTGCTTGTTTTGTGGTCATATTTCATATTATTGAAAGTTAAACGCCATACGTGTAAGAAAAATAAGATTTTTCTTGATTGTGTGCAGCACCAGGGTGAGATTTCCCTGAGTGTACGTGGTATCCTGGAGCTGAAACCTTACCTGATGGAGCACTACAAGGATGACATCAGGCAGTGCTGTCTGTGTGACCAGATAGCTCTTAAGGTTAGTAGCTTATGTCATCACAATGTTACACACAGGTTGTGCTAGATAACTGTTAATCTGATAACTGATAATAAAGTACTGTACTTTATTTGAAAACTCGTGCCCAAAGGCTAATTGTAAAAAATGTCTAGTCTATAGATCTAGCTGATTATATTATTATTAATGATATTACGAGAGGTAAACAAGTTGTAAATATTTGGTCAGTTGCTTGTTTCACCAGCTGGCGGGTAATATGTTTTTCATCTGTTTGCATACAATCCTACTTATGACTAAGGACAAAGCTGCTGTTTACTTGTGTTACCACATTACAGTATGTGTAGGGGTGTAGGGAGGGGGAATGATCATTGGTTTTATGTTCGTTGGTGCACCAGCCTCTTTCATCTTTTGTTTGTTGTATATTTTGTATTTGTCTTCAATCTGTATTCTGTATGTCTTATGTTCTTGAGCAAAGGATCATATACAGGGGTTTTTCTAAACCAGGGAATGAGGGCGCTGCTCCCTCATGTAACCAGCCAGCTCCCTCGTGTCAATCTTCAGATTGAACATTCTAGCATTACAAACTGTGTTACTCTTGTAAAAATTTGCATCGCTCCCTTGCCAAGCTAGTGATCTGCTCCCTCATGCAAATTTTTTCTAGAAAAACCCCTGATATAAGCACGAATGTGCTTGCTATCTAATGCTCAAAAATCTATGTGAATAAAATAAAATAAAAAAATGAAAATAGATAATGTCTGATCATTGGTTTGTATGAGTACAATGTAGTTTAATTTTGCAGTTCTACTCTTCACTGGGGCCAAGTAATGGTATCCTACCTGTTAAAAACATTATCACATTTAATAAGATCATTTTCCATTGCACTTGTCAGGGCCAACTCTGCCAGTCAGACAGCTGTGAGGCCAAAATGCATTACTTCTGTGCCAACCGGTACTTCCGAGACAAGGACCAGCCCAGCTGCCCCCGCTGTAAGGCTGATTGGGACCACATGGTCATCAACCAAGGTACAGCAGAAGTAACATGTAGATGTTCCTGTTTCTAGAATTAAGGTGTCTAGAGTTAAGGTTTGTAGTTTCAAAAGTCATTTTACACTATTTCTGGGAATGAACAGTAATGTAAACTTGTAGGTTGTTTTGTGGTTGCAGTGAAAATTAAGTACTGTCATGCATTGTCTTCGATGTTTCTGCTAAATGATTTGAATAGTGGTTGACTGATATGGTACACAGCATGTATTCTCCTTTTATGTTACAGTATCTACATGCTGGTATCTTATGTCACTGAGATAAAAAAAATTCACCTTCTTTTCGCAGGTGCAAATGGCCATTCTCAGACGGAGCAGACACCAGCCTCACAGACCCAGGGGCGGAGGCGTAAGGTGCCATCACACCATGTTTGATGCAGTCTAAGTTCTACTATGCACATATCTAACAACATTCCTTCGACACACCTCAAAAACACAGCCATTCATGCAGAGGTACATGTACATGGAAGTGACTGTTATCGTGGGTTGGTAGGGTTTGCTAAAGCACTGTACTGTGAACACTGATGATGTGTAAGTTCTTCTAAAATTATAGCATTGAGATAGTTTAGGTCTCTCACAGGTTCATAGAGAAGTCCATTGTTTTTGATAAGGTAGTAACTTTAGTATTGCAATAGTTGGTTATTTATTTGTTTTTAAAGTAGGAACATTTGTTTAAATGGTATTAAACTGAACAAAAGTTGCAATCTTCAGTAACAGGATGTCTAAGGAAAGTCATCCCTATTTCTACAAGAGGCAATAAAAGAAAAAATAATACACATATTTACCAGCACACATTCCTTGAGGCTGATTTGAGTCCTAAAATATGTTAGCATCGTCTACATATAGGAGAACCTGCAGTGCCAAGCCAAGTAGGCAGGGGGTGTTTGTTGCTGTGGTAGCATACGTACACTAAACTAACCAATCTATTACCATATATTTTAGTCATACCAGTAGTTTACGGAGAAGATGCACTACTGCACTCCACGTGATATTTCCTACCCATGGTGATGCTTTATGTTCTATATATCTGTTCCTGTTGTGTTTTTATTTTTACTAAAAAATAACATGTTACAAACATTAAAGTTGTTGTGTGTACTATAGTTGCTATGTGTGTACAAACAGAACAAGAAATGGTAGATTTCAGACTTCCAGGAAGTGTGCAACAATCCTCGGCTTCCTGAATTCCCCCATGTCTTCTGAGACCTTTGGCTCCCTGGTATTCTGCCTGTCAATCATCCACCCAGTCAAAATCACCTCCCACTCCCACTACTTGGAAAAAGAGACTCGCAAATCCGCAACTCACCTGCTCAAAACAAGACTTCCATACCCAGAAGTAATAAACAGACCATATAGAAATTCTACTTTATTGATGGCATTTTGACAGAATGTGGCAGGAATTTGTTACACCAACACCTCATGTGGCCAAAGGAGCTTCATTATACATCTGATTTATATATTTGATATTATTTAGTCCTGCCATCTTTTCCTTGGCAGGAAAAAGCATGTCCATGTGTGTCCATGTAGTCCTGCAATATACAATGTAGCTTACACTTTACATTAAAAGCAAAAACACTGAAAATAAGTTTACCCACCAAAGCAATATCTTGCACATGTTTGTCAAAGGATATCATTGATAACAACTGTTTTCGTCATTTCCTTCTGCCCACTGTTCAAGAAAAACTGATATGACACACCAGTGGTACATAAAAGCAAAACAATCAGATACAGAGGATTTGACGAGAGGTGAAGATCAGCCTCTGCATCTGCACCAATGGGAGGATGCCTGCTCAGTAGCCACTATCCTAGGACCAATGGAAACACACAAACGTTGCACGTAGAGAGATTTTTCTCAGACATGTTCTTTTTCCAGTCCCTGATGCCTTAATTTTCATGCTTGCAGCACATGTCGGAGGTTGACTTGGCAGCCGTGTAGTTTCCAGGTAAATCAGGCCTGTAGCATACCAGGCTCGTCATGAGTGTTTGTATTCACTTTAATGTACTTGTTTTGGAAGTGTGTAAGATATCAGCTGGTACCAATAGGGTAATTTGGGTAGCTCTTGCCCGTCGTGCTTATCAAATTGCAAAAAGGCTGTCTTGTTTTTGCAAATGGCATGTTGACCTTTGTTGCATTCTGCTGCATTGGCTTTAAGACAGAATCAGCAGAGGTTCACTGGTAACTGAACAAACCACTTCAACAGGACTTCATCACTGTCTCATCACATGTCTGACAGACACATACAATGTAACATTACAGGATTCAGCATTTTTCAGGTCATGTGGTAACGTGTACTACATCATGATATGTAGCATATTTCATTGTACACTTTGGGAATTGCCTTTGAGGAGGAAGGGTTGCATTTTTCTACGCTAGAAGAGCCACGGTACAAGGTAGAGTACTTTTGGTCACGTGTCATTTCAGTCGGGATTACATAGAAGTTCAGCAGCAAGCTTGACCATTAATTGTGAGCTGTCATCTACATTGAACCCTCTCTTAGCATCCTACTGTTAGAGACTGCCATGTTCGTCTGTATTATTCATATCCACTGACATGTTAAGGCCTTCATCCACTGACAGTCTTTCCAGCTGTGTGGTAGTCATCCGTCCCGTTCTGCTCATCTCCAAAGGCAGAATTGCATAATGAAAAAAGTAAGCCTGTATATCAAGAACATATTTCCCAGTTTAGTCCAGCTTGCATCACCATGTGCTTTAGGAACTCTCTTAGAGTCAAAACCTCTGAATATTATAGCACATTATTCTTAGACTATTGTGACACGGAGACAGTCGAAGAAGCAGTCATTCTGTGATCGCTTTGGTCCATGTATCGACAGGCAGGCGATCTCGCGGTCATGTCGTTCCACACACAGTGCAATTTTCTGTACAGAAGTTGACACCAGGTATCATTTGCTTCGCTCAGAGGCAAAACACAATTCGGTAAAAAAAATTGAATTCAGCCTTGAACCTGCTCAGCCTTTGATAGCATTGCTCATTATAGAGTCACGTTCTGTGTTCTCACGAATTAGACGAATTTGCCATCAGACTTTATGTCCGGCGGACCTCCGTTGTGAGCTGGGCATGTGTCGATTACAGGGGGCGTTTTTCTGATGAGGATCTGTAGGGTTCCGTTGTCTATGCCCCGTAAAACCTCCTCTGTCAGCTTTCTCTGCTCAGAGACTGTGTTGTTTGTGTCCTCCTGCTGCAAAACACAACAAAGACCCATGAGCGTTGTATTGGAATGATAGTGACTACCATAATCAGGGCGCCTTTTGTGCACTGAACTTAAAGTTTACTTCACTCACTTTTTGTCATAATTTTCGCATAGATCATGATGTACAGTGATGTACATGTGTATCGTCTATCCCGACACCGTAAGGCAGTGTTTAAAATTATCAACTGATGAGAAACTGCCTGAGCGAAATCTACCGTCTAACGCACTTACTTGCGTGGGTACGCTAGGCCTGTTGTTACAGTAACTGTGCCAGGACACTTCGGCTAGTGCTGCCACCATGGCCAGGGCGCCACCCACAGCTACCACGATGTACACACCCACAAAGCTGTCCAAGGCAAGGCCCTCCGCTGCCGCCTCCGACTCAGAGCCGTCCATGGAGCACCCCACCTTCGGCCACCAGCGGTCACGCAACTCCGTGATTTTACCGTTCTCTTTCAGGTGCAGGATTCTTGTGGAAGAAGAAAAACAGGAACGGTAATACAGGGAAAAAATATCAGTTTGCTCTACGGCTACCTCTATGTCCTTGACAGCAAGTTGTATTACGTACTTGTAACTAATGTTACGGCCGTTCGCTAGTCACCAACGTTTCTAACGCGATATACGTCACGCTAAATTTCACCAAGGAGGTTGATTTCACCACATTTGATGCTTTGGATCAGAGACAAGAGACAAGAGAAGCGCTAAAAAATACGTAGCATAGTTTTTGTCCTCTATCAATGCATATGTCTAGTACTCTGGCCAGATGAGCGATGCAACACCGCAATATCATCGCCAGTATCAGTGCTCCTGACTCACCCAAGCGAGATCTCGTGAGACAACCTGTTGCTGCTTTGCGTGGCGATGCCGTAGCCGAGTTGGCGGAACGGTTTCCCCACCAGCATCAGCTCACAGTTCGGGTCCTTCTTGATGAGGTACTCCAGCATGGGTGTGTCGTACATGAACAGGAATTCTCCCTAAGGGAGAATACAGTAGGTTTAAGGTGCGGTAGCGGAGCGTGACGTGTTCGGGGATTGACCGTCCTCACACACTTGCCAGGGAAGTTTAGTGCAGTGATTTGCCACCAGTTGCAAGTGGTTTGTTTTGAGAAGAAGTGAAAATGGGCACTCACTGGCAGCTTGTCTTCAGTAGCTACTGCTAGGTTCTAAGCATGTGATTTATGAAGGTGAAATTCTCTCCTCTGGATTGTGGTGAGGACGCTAATAGCTAGCCCCATACCTAACAAAAACATACCCAAACGATAGACCGTCCTGCAGGCCGCCGTTAGTCCTGGTGGCTAAGCCATAGCCCTGGGGTCGGAAAGTATTGGGCAGCAGCTGCAACTGGCACGTTGTATCTGTATTCACCCGGTATTCTAGTATGGGGGCATCGTACATGAAGACGAAGTTTCCCTGCAAAGAATGGGCGGATGCATGGATGAATGGATGGAGGAGGGGAGGAGGGAGGAAGGGAGGGATAGATGGATGAATGAATGAATGAATGAATGGATGGGTGGAAGGTTCAGTTATCAACTCAGATCGGACGGAGACGTCGAATTCAAGTTTAATGGTTTATTGGACATGAACAAGTCGCTACCTATAGTGGGTTATCAGTTCGCACACTACGTTTAAGTGGGGTGTACCTGTCTGACTCTTTCTACCCCTCCTGTCAGTCCTTTGACGAATGTTGTAGGCTCAGTGTTCATGTAGTTCCACATCAGCTCGTAGATTGTTCCTGTGCCTGGATACAGAAGGAGGATTGTAATATGCAAGTTTCAATTACAACATTTCATTGATCGGCTTTAAACAATGAAAGATTTCGTAGATGACAAATGCGAGCTGTGTAATATCATTACCAAACTGTAGTCAAGCATAGTGTGAAAAGTGGATCCTTAAGTCTTTACGTCAAAGGCCAACATCAGAGACAACGTGATGTTATCAATCGAGAGACTTTACAACGGCAGAGGCAGAGCTACGCTTGTTACCTTGTTGGCTGCGGAAGAAGCTGTAGAGGCCGCCGCCGGTGGGAATGCCATAGGCTATCTCCGTCTGTTTGGCCAGGTCGTCGATGGACCTGATGGGCTGCTCCAGGCGCTTAACGGTGAGGAAGGCAGTCAGGTTGGCGGTGTAGGTGGAGATGACGATCAGACCAAACAGCCACCATGTACCAGCCATGATACGGACCGGCAGGGACCGCGGAGCCGGCTCCACTCCTGTGGAATTACGTGTTCAAACCGGGCATGAACAAAAAAACGCATCAACATCTAAACGGAGTATGAGTTTGGGCTCTCTTTGAAGGTTCAGTTACCAACTCAGAGAAAGGTATAGGTAATACAGCCAAGTGCTGACTCTGGGGATGGAGCACAGCCAGGTACTTTTCAATTCATCAAAGACTGTACCAAACGTAATAGGTTCTCGTTAAGTTGTAGGCTTAATCCGACCAGCTTACAAACTATAGGACATGGCTGGTAAATTTATAGCTATACCCTTCGTTTAGCTACGCACCTTGAAAGCATGGATTACGCTGGATTGAGAGATAAAGAAGCTTGCCAAAGACTTGCTTTCTTAATCTTTGATAAAAGGAAACACGCCTTAAAGGCCCAATTATGCTGCAAAAACACACGAGTTTATGTTCTGTTTATCGTGGCAAGTTCTTACACTACTCACGATTGGCAGCCACAAAGCGTAGGCTGAGCAATCTTAACAGAGAAAACCGCCTTATTAGATATCTAATATCTTAAGCCTAAAAGCTCTGTCCATAGTTTTGATGGCTAACGTTAACGGCGCATTTCTCGTAAGAATTATTAAAAAGCTCACCGGTGTGTATACAGCAATGCTACAGTCGTTGCAAACTCACCTTTTCTGACCAAAGACCCGTAGGCGAACCAGATGGAATTCCGGATGTTGAATTGCCGGTCATTGTCTCTTTCAGGATTTGCAATGTTCAGTTTGATCCGGATGCGTGAAGTAATGAAAAGCATGATGGCGACCACAAAGATGGCGGCCAGAAGGCAGGCCCACACCACAGGCTGGAAGGGCAGCAGGAAGGCGAAGTAGTTCTGTTTTTCTTTATTGGACCTACAGGAGCACAGATGTCAGGTCTTTATCAAAACAGCCAAATCAGAAACATCAAAAGCAATTTCACATAGATCTGCCAAGCCATGTGCAACAACGTTTTCCGAAACAGATACTTTCATGAAAATGTTTGAGCTGCTTGTGTTGATTTTACTTTAATTATTTTGTTTACAGTAAGCCATGCGATCCATAAGGGCCATGCCGCTATAGGGTATGCATGTTGTAGGTACGGAGCAGCATAGGAAGTACAACACAACACCACCGGATAGTGAACGTTAACAAGATTGATCGGGGCCACTTAGCTGTCTATAAGAAGAAATAAAAATGAGCATACAATTAAGTCATGCCATACTATCATGAATGAACATGATACCATCATGAAAGAAGACACGTTGGTCATGAGTGACACATCGGAAAAACATTCGTGCAGGTTATCCATGACGAATTGCTCTATGTAATGCCCTTTGGTAGACAAGACTTGTGGACTTGTGAGTTTACAAAACCTGAACTTTTAACACGTTCAGAGATTTATGTGTAGAGATAGGTAATGGTCTTCTAATGGTGAGGAAGGGCAGCTGCACATCAGCACAGACAAGAGCATACACAAAACTGGTACAGGGATGATGATGGCAAGCTCATCCAGTGTGACTTGAAGGTCTAAGATGATACGTATACAATCAAAGGTATGCGATCGGTTCAGTCCGATATTCACAAAAGCCACATACTTACACGAGGAATGACCGATGAAGGATGGCGCACGGCCGATGATGTGATATAATACACCCAGGGAAATGTACGTCTAACCACACAAGGAGATATGAATGAAAGACAAACAGCATGCAGCACCAAAGCAACGGGGTATCCACTGTCAGTGAGGGATCGATGGTAGGACACAGAAACGTCGCACGGGGAGGGATGAAGGTGAGTGGGAAGGATGTAGGGATGTCTTCACGTTCACGTAAGGGAAAGGCGGGGTCTCCAACAAGCCACATGCTCAGATCAGCTGTCACTAACCGTTTCATGAGAAAGCCGATACCGTAGTCCATGTACCGTTCGGTAAAGTCGACGTAACGCTCCCTTTCTGATGTTATAGTGAATGCGGCCAGGGCGATGTCTGCTTCCTGTAAAAGTGGCAGTGTTAGTAGTACAAGTCATACCTCATCATGAGCAGGCCGGTCCCGTAGTCCATGTAGCGCTCGCTGAAGTCGATAACTCGCTCCCGTTCTGCCGTTATTGTGAAGGCAGCAAGAGCTATGTCTGCTCTCTGGAAAATGTAAGCAGATCATTTGGGAGTACAATTCTTCCCTGTGTTTTTTTCCTTGTCTGCAAGGTTGAATTCAACGAAGACTTTTTTAAAAATGAACAGATTTTTAGAATATATCGCCCACGTCCTGGTGTATAATTTGTCTTGGTGTAGTTCTGTTGATTTTTTAACACTCCTGACTTTCCTGTTCCAGTCTCATCGGCCCCCATTTCCCTTATTAGGTCACCGAATCTGCACTAAAACTCCTACTATGTGATCTTAAAAACCCTTCCTATCCTTACGGCCTTTCATAGAACTCCACTTACGTCATTTACCAGCTCCCCAACCATCCCGCTCCATGTCCCGTCATCCCTCAGGGCACCGTAGGTTCGGTCAGGCACCTCGTACAAGTCGTAATCAAACTTGAGCATGCGCGATAGTTCGTTTATCATGTCCACACAGAAGCCTGTGTACTTGAAACTCCCGTCTGCTGTCTTTTCCTTCATGGTGAATGGTGCCTCCTGTTGTAGAACAAATTACGTCCAGTAAAACCAGTGTATACCCTCAAACAACTTTATTACTGTATCAGATATCAGCGCATCGATCTTTGAAGCAAATAGTATTGAGGTTTTAGCGGCAAATGTGCACGTAAACAAACCCTTATACATGGTTGACTAAATGACAGCTCAATCAATGTACTGTCTGGCCATGATAATATATGACACAGTAATATATTTTTCACAGTTGAACAGGAGATGACGTTTACTACGGGAGCTGCCGACACGCTGAAAGACTTTGACAAATGTCTTGTGTTATTTGTGCGATAAATCATATAAAATCGGACATGGTTGGGGTGTCAGTGGTGACATGTATCTTCGTCTTAATTAATTTGAAGGCAGACAATATAACACATTTTCTCGTTTTGCTACAAATAGGCGGCATCCGCAGCAGGTAACACGTAGCATAACTAATTGTAGCGCTTTGCCCCCTAACTTGTTTAACAATGGACGTAGAAACGTTATGTATCAATGAATCTCCTTCTCCAGATGTTTGTACTTACGAGAATGGTGACGACCCTGAGCGTGCCGTTCCTCATGTCGATCAGCTGGCCTACAGTAACAAATGTGGAATGGCGGAATCTTGTTATTGACTGTCGTGACAGATACAACAGAAAAGATGTGAGTGTTTTCTATGCGAATGGCGGGTATCCATTGCTGGTGTTGTTATACTTAGCTTCTTAGTCGTTCTGTATCTGTATCTGTATAGCCGGTATAACCGCCCTTCGCAGGCACGCGGCGCGGAGGCAGATGGCTACATTACACCGAACGGCCTGTTACACCTAACCTTTGAACGTCTATCTCTAGACATTGTTTAGAAGTATCTAGTGACGATGCCCCTACTGTACTTGGTGGCAGCGAGTTCCACTCTACGATAGTTCGAATTCTAGGAAAAAAAGGAGTTTTTGAACACCTCAATCCTTGGTTGATAGCTCTGGTACTTGAAGGTATGACTATTTCTTGTTCTTTTCTGAGCTGGTATTAGGTACTTGGTAGTTCTGTGATCTATTTTATCTCATGACGGCCATGTGATCCTAGCGGTCACCATACAATAAAAACCTACACACAAAAATCCCACAAATGTACTTTCTGACAAAAAAAATTCATTATCGGACGCGAAAGTATGAATGAAAATTCCCATTGAGTATCTTAATGTCAGCTGCTTTTCAGCACCAAGGACAGGGATGACGGGGCTTTCTCACATATCAACAGGGCGGCCGCCAATAGCGGTAATGGTTGAAGCAGGTTGACATATAAACCCTCAAGGCAGCGGACAGTGATTTGATCGGAAATTGGCGAGGATAATGCGTATAATGAACATCATTGAGGTCAATGACCTTACCACGGTTGAGTGGGTTGACGACCGACACGGTATCGTCTGATATAAGTGCCCCCGCATTGTTGGCGCAATGTAAAACATCAGAGTCAGAGCTCGATACCAATATTTGCAATATCTATTCCAACGTTTTTTATAAGTCGTACCAATTACAAACAACTCTGTGCGGGAAAAGTGACCCACACCCACCTTCAATGTGTCCGGCTATGGCCCCGTTAATAGGACGCGATCGTCCCTAGTGCTTCTGAGATTGCAACTGATGCCGTGATTACAAGGCTGATTTGATCCACGTCCACTTTAGTCCCACCTACACCCATCAATAACGTGTTTCAGTAAAGAAGCTGTCTATATTCACGCAGATGAAACCTTGATTATAGCGAAACTGTGCATTATAGTGATGTATTGGGTCGTCGTGATACGGCGGATTTGTATTCTGCAGACAAATTGGCGAGGATCACGCCTGGTGGTCGGGAACGTGCTCCTCCGCGACCGAAGGGACTAGCGGAATCTAGGACGTCTACCTCCGGGTCTGTAACATGTCACCTGCGTCGCCACAATCTAGACATCATCGACACAAATTACTTCATCTCGTGTTTATAGTACGCCTTGGGGTTGGAGAAAGTGACGCGGCATTTCAATCAAAACAAACCCAGGGGGTGTTCAAAACAAACATCCGCCACGCAAGCGTACTCGTACTTTAGGATTTACCAGCTTGTAACCTTCAGTTGGACCTGCAGTTCACAAAGTAGCTGTTTGGGAGCCCAACCATCCTATCGCAGGCCACGTCTTTTAGTTGAAAATGATCGTTATACAAAACCATACGATCAGCGTTCGAGGGCAGTGGAAGGTTCGTTTGGTACTGATAGGTTTAAATTTGTGTAACTAAGACGACAGGCTGTGGAAGACTATATATGTACAAGATACTAGATATAATTAATCTGGTGATCAATTACCAAAATCTGAAATCAAACTGACTTTTGAGAAGTCATCCAGGATAAGGCATATACTAAGCACTTCTCCGTATTCAATATGCAAATCAGGACCGAAGCTTTTAGTGGGATAAACGTTCTGCACAAAACGGATGTCATGGATCACTACAGGCTTCAAACTGGTGCATGGATGCCTACAATCAGATTGGGGATTACATTTATGAGTCTTATACATGGAAAAATGTTCATAACGCACATATGGCATGGCCTATATCTGAGGTAGTGAAATTCCCAAAGAAGAAATCAAGCTTAAGGCAATAGTAAAACGGCAAATGCCACTGTAGAGGCGGAGAGCGTGTTAAGACAAGGCATCAGACAAACCTCTAGGCTAAGACAGCTAGCCATATCATACCAAACAATAGCATACGATTCTTACCCACCAGTACACGATGAAGATAGAAAATGCGTTACTTTACAAACATACGCGGTTTTCACAAAGGATCTTCAATTGTGTGGAGGTTTTAGAAGGTACGTGCACTGTCCATACGAAGGGAACGATACTATGCCTTCGACTGGAAGATACACAGACATACACATCTTTGGTATTCTGATCCTCGCTGATATCAGAAAGTTAGGGAACTAATATTGACGAGGGAAAGATACGAGCACCACATATCACCCACGAGATGACATTGCCATCTCACCATGTAGATGTGGTAAAATTGACAATCCTTATACAGCTAAAAATGTTCCTTACGATCATTTCGGGTCGGTCTATGTTTGTAGGGAGATGTGATTACATGAGACAAATGAGTATCAAAAAGGTACAATTAACGAACATGATTAGAAATAAAGACATCGCATTAAACGTAGTGAGAACGAGTTGTCTATCTGCAGGAGGTACTGACAGGCCTACCAATTTGTATCTTTCATAGGTCTATTACCCGAAATCTTGGTGGACTTCTCCCGTCTGAGAAATCATTATCCCGTGTGCACTCTCGTGACCTGTAGTTGGGACTAGCCGCTCTCCCGCCGTGCAGTAATGGCGTTCTATGTTTTCATAATGACGTTAAACAGCGAGCATACGTGCCGAGGTCCGGACAAGCGCATTGATTTGCAATTGCAGGTTGATTAGATTCACCTTATCTGCGCATGGCATCGCGGCTGGGAGATTGTTTGCCGTGTTCGCTACTCCCAACACTGTTGCCTTGGACCGCTCTCTGAAACACGTGTGGGAATATACTGCACAAATCCACGTCTGCGGTAATGTATCTCATCTACCCTGTGACATAAGGTTACATCCTATCTGACATACATGTACTTGCAATGAGGTCACCTTCAGGCGATAAGTACACCCTTACATCTCCTCTTTCTGTCCTGTAACATATGTTGGACTTACTTTTCATGTTTTGTAGTCAACATTTTACCCTACAAAAGGATCTCATAGATTCATTAAGATGAAATACAAAATAATGAACAAATGTGGAACAACAGGTGGTTTTAAAAAGCCTCAAAGAAAAACAAAACAATCCCTTTATTTCCCAGATGTTGACCATTCTTTTTCTCCAAGTCTATAATAGCACTTAAGTACATGATGTACTGGAGTAGTAGGATCAGTTAGGGCCCGTTACAGTGATGAACAATTCCAGTTCTCATCATAGAAAATAGACTGGCGCCGGGCACCTCTCTAACACGGCATCTCGGGTGTCCTATATTTCACTGACAAACCAATTGTTCACCTGCCGTAGACCGGGGGATCAATCAGTCACTACGTGACACAGGTGATCGTTCACCTGTCTCCGCAGCCGCATTACCTGAGTAAAGTATCTACCGGAACTGATGTTATCTCTGACGATAAGACTCAAGTTAATTATTTGATGCTCCACAACAAAGGCTTGCCATCGGGCATATACAGACGGATGGTATGGTTGACCCAGTTAGCGGTGATGGAAAACATCAGAATATGCAATTTTGAAGATGAACGCTGATGTATTTCCTAGTTCCCCTATACCCCCTGAACTAGATCGGAAGGCCAAGTGATGGTCACTATATCAAGCACTACATCAGCTACTGCCTGTACAGTCTTACGTTGACTTGAACTGAAGTACTGCTTCGTCCTGAGAAAAAAATAGGATTTTCTGCTGAGTATTATTTTGTACAGCTGGTTCAGAACGGGAACCGTTGTACGTCAGGCTGTACGATCAATGGACCTATCTAAACGAACAACATCAACTTTACCATTAAAAGAAAAGACTTATAGACCGAAAGCTTCAAGTTGCCGACAGAGGTAACTCCTAGCAGCACACCACACATAAACCTGCCACATTTCCCCTTCAGATGTATATACAACTGGAGATCATACCCTCCGTCAGAAGCCGATCGTAATACAAAACGTATAGCTAAAATGTTGAGAGTATTACATCAAAAAGTACGCGCCGTGCTTGGTGAAATATAGTTACCACTCTTGAACTTCTAAAGCTTGTGGGATATCCGTTTCTGTCCGCAAGGCTCCAGCTCATCAAGATAAGTCTTGGCGCCTTAGGCGAGTCTCCGAAAATTAACGGCCTGGCTCTACCTGAGCCATGGTCCTCCTGGGGAAAATGGCGTGCGGAAGTGGAACCCCGCCAAAGGCGCTACTTTTTCTGGAAGACCTGTAATGATCGATTGACCTCGCAATATTTCTAGATCAGATCGTCTTCCAACATTTTGCCTTGGAGGTAGAACCCTAGGGCTGATCCAAAACAGCAAAGAAAGTCTAGGTAACACATTCCTGAAGATTCCTGAAGAAGTGATTACTTGAGTAGACATCCATCACATCATTAGGTAGGATTTCCTGACGGAGGCGCCCACCGGTGGGATATACGGGGGTCTTACAGGATCGACCTTGTGAGATTCAAGCTGTGGGCTGCTTGTACATCTGTATGTTCATATGTATGCCTAGGCTTTGTTGGGAACCAGAATGCGTAGTTTTCAGGATGAATGAAAAAGCAAGCTGTGCATCTCTCACCTCTACCTGCCTTTGTATCATCGAGTGGATACGCTTAAAGTACCACTACCGCAATGTCTCCCTGTGGGCATGCTTAGGCAGTTTAAGTCTGGTTGTGTTGCCGACGCAATTTATGTTTTTCAAGGGTAAACTACTAAAAGGCCATTATGGTTGAAATGTTACAAGGAAGTAAGTTTTATCCGTGCCGTTCTTACGTTCTCCGGTATTATATTTGATCTTTTGGATACATGGCCCAAGGGTATGCACGGTACTTAGTCTGCGTCCTGTGTGTGTGGGACGATGTAGAAAGTCTGATGCGGCACAGAGACGTTCATCCCACCCCAGTGACTATACCATCACATAGCAAACCCCTGGACCAAACCAAATGTACTTTTGTACATTCTACGAAAATAGTGTTAACTTTCCTGAAGCAACACATTTGTGTTGATGGCCATACCATATTCACCAGTGGTCGCGGGTCTGGGACACATTGGCTAGCAGTCTGGCAAACAGCGTTTCCACCATGCTAGCCAGGCAACGCTTCATGATTGAGTACTGAAGGTCCTTCCATCAGCTCTAGAAAGTCAAGCCAAAGTGGATTTACTATAGTTGAAGTTTTCGGCACGTCCGAACTAAGCACCAGCTACTGATAAACTCGACTCTGCAGCTCAGTCAGTGACAAATCTGTAGTAAGATAACCTATAACACCATATCATCACCCCAAGGATTGCAATTTAGGGCAATTTGTGCGCTGTAGGACCAGAATGACAATGTTGACCGGGAAGGTGAGGTTAGGTGAGCCGAGGCAAGAGGCGTAACAGTCACGTTCAGAAACAATAATCCTTCAGACAATAGCACTTGTGTCGTATAATTGAAGCTATATTATTTGAGGATGAGGTATCGGGCAATTTAGTGATGTCTGCAGCAGCAGGAGACAGATAGCGCGATCCTATCTACCCGTGATGGGTGTTGGATGTAGCCGTTTCAAAAACATAGGCAATTTCGGAGTCTAATACCGTACTGTCATCATCATAGATCAGTGGTGACGTCTCCTGCTGACCAGGGTAGGGTTAGTATGATGTATGGAGGGACGGGGATAGTCGTGGTGCGAGGCTCGATCAATACAGCTTTCTGACCTGAGCAACTTTTCAACTCAGCAGGATGATGAACCCTATGGGGATAAAGTCCCATTATCATGGTGATGTTGGCCAGAACAAGTCAATATTTACCAGAGGTAGATTCGGAGTTAGGAAGCGTCTAGCATGCAGACGAAATGGTGCAGGTGTCAAAGTACCTACACAGAAAATGTTGGTAACTGTAGCCAGTCTGGATAAAGCATTTACTTAAGGGGACTACGTTCTCTGTTTTTCTAAAGGTGAAAGAACTGAGCTTGGAGTTCAAAGTTAGCAGGACATGTATTGGGATGCACACTCAGACATGTAGGTAGCAACTACAGAACTGCCGGACCTGGTGCATAAACGTGTGTCGAAAGAGAGGCAGGTAACAAGCATGCAGGTAGCTTACAGTGGACAGTGAAGACCATTGTGGGTACAATGCACGTACGCCTTGGTAAAAACATCACGAGTTTCATAAAAGCTGGCGTTAGAGTTTACAAGTCCAGACAGTTCCGTGAGATGATGGGATGTTCCTGATGACCATGTCCAACTAGACGAGATGGAGGCTGTGCAATCAGGTACCAATGTAGTTGCATCCGTGAAAGTTAAACATTACATCATCAGCTAACGATATGTGCGTCATTATTTGGCCTTGCAGTTGCGTAATCATGCGGTTTTCTTGGAAAATGGAACGAGGAGTAGCACTAGCACTCTGATGGCATTAGGCAATTGAGGTTAAGCTAACTGGTCCTAAATGTACCGTTTCTCCAAAACTACCAGTTTCTACACAGTCGTAACTGTAGAGAATGTTTTCTCTGTGTATGAATGCGAGTATCGCAAGTATCCTTGTCGCCTAGCCCTGTTCGATTTGTCCCACGAACCAATGAAGTGCTATGGAGTTTTAAAAAAAATATCACTCGTCGACATCTTGAAGACATTTGTACAAAACGTAAATGAGGGCATATTCCTTACATTTAGGACACGTCGCAAACAAACTTACTAACAGAATATAGATGAACCCGCGACCTCGCCAATTCCTCCCATAAATGCTGCAAGCGTCAAGGCGGCGTGCAACTTTGAAGAACCTCATCTAAAATGGCCTTGGCCTTGATGGAATCCCACTCGAGATGGGGAAATATCTCCGGTAACAACTGCTGCCTATCACGATGTACTGCAGCTAACATAACGGCCTCGGGGTGGTCTTTCCAGTAATAACGGAAACGGCACCTCGTTATGGACATAAACATGGCGCTGCAGTGGAGAAATATTCATTTTATGAGCTGTGTTCATATGGCTTCAACATAGGTATGAAACAGCACCTTGCCATTTTCTGTGATGGTCTGCAGACATCAGTATATAATTGCGCTCTTACCGGGATAGGAAACCACAAACTCCCGTGCTATTCCTTTTGCCGTCAGACGATAATAGTGTCACCAATCATAGGACCAAAGAATGACGGGGCGAATATGGGTTCCATACTAAGATTACGACCACAGGCATTACTTGAGTAGCTCTCATGAATTGGATGTCGAGTGCATTCCGTTCTGTTGTTTCTAGGATATAACTGCGTATTCGACTATCATATTTGAAGATGCAGGGAATAGCTGTCCGTTGTAATGTGACAACGACATAGAATGAATGAATAGATAGACCATAAAGAGAACAAAATAACAATTTGCTGGAGACATACAGAGTTAGGAAATGAAGATAAGAAACAAATATAACAATAAAAACATGTAGTCGTTTGACGCCTCTTCATATGCATGTGCAGTTGATAATTGAAGGACATATAGAAATATAGTTGAAGGATGACAAGATGTGCCCTTTGCATTAAATATCAATGTCACAATAACAGACACTGCCGTACACCGACCTGTTTGGAAGAGACACGCCAAGCAGACTGCAACAGCCACCGTCCTCTCAAAGCATCCCATGATGTTGTATCAGACAGAGTTCCAGCTCGACTGAAAAGTAACTGACCCAAGCCAAAGGTGCGAAGCTGCATTTAAAGGTATGCTGGGTTGCTAGGCAACGCGACGTCACAGCTCAATCATTGTTGAAATGGTCGCAGGGAATGCTGGGTAAACAAATCATATACTTTCCAGTTCGTCTGTGAAGTGTGTCCGTCCTTATACATTCCATTTGGCGTTTTCAATTAATAACGTTGTCCACCAGTTGAGTTGTGAATGCGTCTCAATTTGATACGGGGAGACAAAAACACCATCCATACAACTGGCTCCACCTAGCCTATTTTCTTAATAATTCTATTGATTCCATTTTCGTGATAATTTTAAAGGCTTAGAATTTTGGATCTGCAAATAAGTCATTAATCTATCTAAGCTGTAATCTGAAGCAAGGAGAAGTATCATCGACCGACCTAGATTTTCACGATGAAGGACGTTCTCCACATACAAAGGACGAACCTTGGAGAATTGTGTAATCAGTCCATCACTTCTAGCGGGTCCGGCAGGAGCACAGCTCGGTTGTTTACACCTGTACCTGTGATCATCTCAGGCTGACGGAAACATCGCAAAGGTCAGGCGAATAAAAGCTGGCTGACTGTGATGGAACAGCTGTATGATGAATGGTGTTGCCTGCCGCCGAGAACAAAAGGCCAGACGCCGCAGTTTCATTCATAAACATTTCCCTCTCTATTATTACTCTATCATTAGAGAGATTGAGTGGCTGTATAAAATGGAAAGGTGATTAATATGTTTCTAAGCCCCTTTGTAAAAACCTGGTTAGGCGGACACGTGATTACTGTAGGACAACCCATCCGTGGGGAATCTTGGCACAGACTAGGCAATAAGTCAGGAACCCTTTGTTACTGTTAGCAGAAAAAAAACTTTATAATGAGGAAACCTTCTGTTTCTGAAGATGTTTCTAATTTATCAAAAATACACTTAGAAATAAATGATGAATGTATACCCAGGTCACATTGAGTGAGACAGAATTGTCATTTCTCAGAATGAATAATTTCCGGCGATAGTAGCTCATTGCAGTAAATAATGTTTTTTTTACTGGAACGTCTCTTACGAAACACTGCTGTACGTTGAGAATGAAAGCCCCTGTGGGACAGTTAAAGGCTCTACTGTGTCTTCTTGCCGAGACGGACTTGAGCCGGTTAAACGACGTGGAGCAATAAACTGACGAAGTTACGATGTAGGGGCATGATGAAGGTAATAGGATATACAGAACTGATATCTATCAGCCTGTTTGTTACCAATAATCGAAGAACACATTTCCACCTGACACGTTACCGTAACAGTCAACGTAACCTGGAACTGGACCTAATCATTTACTCAGGAGGTCCAATACTAAGTTTGACATCTGGTTGATGCAGATATAGTAAATGTCAAATATTTCTAAGAAAACAATTAACGACGATTCTTTCTTCAGCTTTGGCAAATTTCTTTTGCAACGTAGTTTTTCACAACGTGTTTTCAACGCACTGCGTTACTTCCTGGTCTAGTCCAGATATCTAGGTACTGCAAAGAATTCTCCAGTGTTCTGATTCACTGTTGGTCTGCAGAAAAAAAGAAGATAGTCCTACAACTCACAGTTGAAACAAATCACAAGCTTCGCTAGAGGTCACGCTTCTTGGAAAACAGAGCTGCGATATCTCGACTGAAAAATTGAGAGTGATACCTCCGCCCTTCTTATCGCGTACGGCTGAGGCTAAGTGGGTGATTATGGCAAAGTAAAGACCGTCTAAATTGGACGGGACACATCAAAATACTTCTCAGTGAGATAAATAACGGGCGGAGGTGAGAGGTCGACATCGGAAGGTACCGGCCATCAGCATTTGATGGTCAGTTCGGTCATTGAAGAATCAGCTTCCACGAACTTTATTACGTGCAGGGATTTACCAAAGTTTTGTACAAAGGAAAGTATTGGTTTGGTCCTGAAAATGTGCCAACTAGCACTTAGCGGTACGGCTGTAACTCCAAAATTGCGGGGCACTGGAAGATGTAAGTGATCATGGTTTTTTTTTAGATACAGTCAAGGGGTCATTACCTTGGTAGAATCAAGGTTTCTCCAACTACAGTAATCAACAACCCACACGGAGCTTTGGAAAAGTATCGTTGTTCGGTGACCTGGACGGAATAAATGATAAGGCACAGCGGTGATTGCCAAGGGTTCGGTGTCTGAGAACCATGCAGGCTCTGTGAGCAGATTTAAGATACTTAGTATTTCGGCTTATACTATATATGAGGTGTTCATGTAAAAAGAGTGTGTTGTAGCTGTTACTAAAATATGTCTAAGATACAGATGCAATGTCTTTGCGACTTGCTTTAAAAGCATGTAATGTTATGCTTAGCGGCGTTCATGAACCTGTTGTATCCAGCTGCTGTCCTAGTATTGCCGTGTTTCATGATCATGAACCTGTTGTATCCAGCTGCTGTCCTAGTATTGTCGTGTTTCATGATCATGAACCTGTTGTATCCAGCTGCTGTCCTAGTATTGCCGTGTTTCATGATCATGAACCTGTTGTATCCAGCTGCTGTCCTAGTATTGCCGTGTTTCATGATCATGAACCTGTTGTATCCAGCTGCTGTCCTAGTATTGCCGTGTTTCATGATCATGAACCTGTTGTATCCAGCTGCTGTCCTAGTATTGTCGTGTTTCATGATCATGAACCTGTTGTATCCAGCTGCTGTCCTAGTATTGTCGTGTTTCATGATCATGAACCTGTTGTATCCAGCTGCTGTCCTAGTATGTCATGTTTCATGATCATGAACCTGTTGTATCCTGCACTGCTCCGCAGCTATGCATTGGTGGTTTCCCCAGCTTACCGTCAGCTCCATCCTGTGCAGTTTGGTGAGTTCGATATCAAACGAAATCCTGCAGCAAGGCGCAAAATTCCTTGCTCATTCCTTGACAAAGACTAACCTGGGTGCCATCCGTTTTGTAACGGGGCTCCTTGCACTCGCTAATTATAACCCGTTTTTTTGCGGGTACAAAACGGATGGCTCCCAGGCTAGACAAAAAACTTTGTTAATTTCGAGTTGTACAGTCGAAAATTTGGGTAAGTCCAATTTCTTGTATTGCAAATTACATACAGTTCAAACTTGCTTTATAAGACGCAAAGCAATTAAGCTTGGGTGGCAAATGTTGGTCTCCAACCTAGTCTCATTGTGCATACATGTATCTCCGAGTGGTCCATCCCGGTCATCAATCTTTGCTTGCATCAAAGGCAATACCTTTGGGTACCATCGAGTAAGCCGCTGTAGCTACAGTTAAGTTGACATAATAATAGTAGATGCATATATGTTCCCCTAGATGTGGTCAATCATGGCAGGGACGTGTGGTTATAAGGCACGGTGGCTGCCAGTGCTGATCAAACCAGTTTTGTCACAATGGACTCATCAGTTGCGTACAACCAGTTCGGTGTCATATCACTCCTCATTCAGTATTCAAAACCACCTGCAACATTAGCTAAACATGGGAAACATCAGTGAGATGGTGTGCCCCACCACACAGCTCTGTCCTTCACGCTGTACCTTGTAATGACGATACGGTTTATGGTGCCCGTTATTGTCATCGGGTCGTACTTCGCGACCTTCAAAAGCATACCGGCACAACAACAAGCAGATCGTACGGCTTGATGTCGGTACAAAAACAAACGACCCGAAGATGTGATCAGAAGAATCCATACTCCCTAGTGTAAAATGGTTCAGCAATCGCTACAGTAATTTCCTTAATTGCTTTTTATTATTCTCGGAATGAACTCAGTGCATTGATGTACAGGTAAAAAGTGAAAAGGTGATGCGAAGCCTGGTTCTATCATTATACTGCTGCTGACAACTGTTCTTCTTCCGGCAGTAGTGATAACCCGTCACGTCCTACATGTCATTTAGAGATCGTCTCCATTTAGAAATTTGACTTCAATGTCAACATCTGAGTGAGACATCCGGCTTCGGTATCATCTAAAACCTAAATAAGGCTCACCTTGGAACGAGAACAAAATACTTTGATTGCCCTGGGTATCATATTTAGAGGTACACTCATTTCTCAGCACTCAACTTAAACATAGCAATAAAACCACTCTACCCATGCCATTAGGGGAGGCGATGCTTACAGCACAGTAAATAGAAAGGCATATCCGATCCACAAAAAGATCATCATGTCTAATCCGCAAAATTGTAGGCATCGTGAAAAATACATACTCAAGGAAATGACCCTGACAACCTAAAGGTCACCCCAGAGATACATGGTGGGGTGAAAGAGGTCAAGCGTGCGAAGATTGACGTATCAATCTGACAGGCAGTGAAGTGCGGCGAGGATATCAGTAGGCGTACTCTACCCGAGACGAGATTAGACAGGATGATCGGTATGAGTTATGAAAGGAGAGATGGTGGTGCGGGTATTACAGGTTATATTAATGGGGTTTCCGATGTGCATCATTCTGATCTACAGTAAACGCCCAAAGTTAGGAGAAACACAGCGCGTGAACATTTGTAGCAAGTTACAGATATTCATCTCAATTAGTTAATCGAAACGAGTAAAATCAATTTGAAACTCTCATGGGTACACAAACATATTATTACACATTGTGTTGTGAGGATTTTGTACCTTATTCGCGAAACTGTCTAATCTATTAGCTGTCGAAGGCCACTGGTTTTAGTGTGCGCTGGCAAGATCCCCAGGGATGACATCGGGGCTTCTTCATCGTATTTCAGTCGACCATTACTCATCATACAAGTTTCACAGGACAAAATGTCGGGAAATGGTTAAGATGTGTGCCAATGAGCCAATGCCCCTCAAGAAATAATGACGTTTCCCCACGTGCAATAAAAAACAACAACTCTTCATGTGGAATGTGGAAGCGGCCAGTTCGATATCGCTAAGTCGTGCTCCCCTAACGTTAATAGCAACAACTCGATACCGGAGGAGCGAAAGAGTACTCCGCTTCTGATATATGTCGACTTAATGGAGATGGCCATCCAGAAGTTGTTATACTTAATCAATGGGCTTTTCCGGGTGCTATTACTTACTAAGATATGTATAGCCTGGGACTACGCCAAGGCAAGGTCATAAATAGGGGGAACTGGAGGTTTGGAGAGTACTGGGCCTGTTTTAAGAGCAATTATTCGAGTTCTTTAAAGTAAAATCTGCTCTGTGAACAAATAGAAGGGTACATCTTGTATCCTAATGAGGAATTGGAACATCTGAGAACAGCTAGCCAGGCTTATTTCTACCCCATACAGCAAGGTACTTGCGTGATGTAGTGACGTCAACCCTCTCCAGATCTGTTCTGATGAATTTGTTGAGTATCTTTCCCTATTAACCTTTGCCATGTACGTTGTCTGTACAGTTTTGCAGACATAGTACGGCGCGGACTCACAATACCTCAAGGGTCACTAATTAGATGATTGTGATCGGCCACACGGCAAGCCGTGATTACAAGTCGTCCTGAGAGTTCCAGGGAACATAATCCACCGTGTTTTGTTTCGACTGAAGAAGAAGTAATTGATCGCAGACGGTTCAAGTCACGCCGCTAAGCACGATGGGCGCACTCTGGTGGGTTCTCCACATCGCACAATCTCTTCACAATGGGTGATAATTCGCTGATTTGTGCTGCAACGGTGTTTTATACAAGACCCTATTCATCAGAATTCACCTCTTGTTAAAATGTTACACGCCATGCAGCTAAGCCGTGATAGTATTTCCGATCAAGGCAGTTCTTTGAGAGACACAGCACAGTGTAGGCACATTCCCCAAGAATATCTTAGACTCTACTTCACTTCCCACTTCTTCGTTGTTCCCAATTCAAAAGGTCGTTAGACAATCTTATTACGTGTGATAAAGTGAAATTGCAGTTTGCTATTAATGACAAAATTAGTGAATGGAAATCGATTTCCCTACAAAAATGTCAACTCGGGAAATTGTGGACTCCTTAACATTAACAACACGTTTACATCACTTAGTCTCTGTCAAATCGCCGCTGCGTCGTTGTCGCTTTGCGTAACGTTGGCCTAACGGTGGTCTTTTCATTTTACCCAATCAATTATAAATGTACAATTAATTCCACATGTGCACACGTTAATTTCGACATTTTGAATCCCCTCGCTGTCACAGAGTTATGTCAACTCGCTGCAGCTTCAAATTGCAAAACCCCACAGTTTCCTGATATGACAGGTTAATGTGACACGGTGTATTTTCCATGGTGCTGAACATGCAGCTGTTGTTAAACAATTGGATTCATTATAGGAATTACTTTCCTCAATTTGCATCAAGGCCTGTAGCACCACAGGATGCCTTCACTTTGCAATCCAAAAGACACATAACATCTGCATACTTCACAGACGTCACCTTCATTATGCCTGCAGACACTGCAGATGTCTTTTTGAAGACGGCATGCTGTCAAAGAAAATATGCAAAGTTGTATACTGCATGGAGCATGCTTGCTTTGAATAATTCAGCTCAATCAATTTGCCGTATTAGTCAGATAAAAGAAGGGGCTTGTCGATACGAAAATGTCATATATGACGGAAGGTTTTCTATCTACACTCCATTTTCCTACAACTGCGGACGGAGAATATCACTTCGTTGATCATATTTTTTATACTCACATTTACGTCGTACTTCATATTACGGCTAGTGATTTAGGAGGACTTCATTTGATTTATTACGGCCAATATAAAAGTTTGACAGTAAGAGCTAAATTGGTTTTACGTTCTACGCCATGTTCAAAGTCGTCAATTTATTGACTTTCAGCAAATTCAAACGGCAAATTCTGTAGATGCCGTTATGCATGAGCGATGGCATGAGTTTCACCCGGAGGTGATCCCATTAACAGCCACAAAGCCTTCATCACAGAATGATTATCAAACTAGAATGTGAAATATACAACATGTAAGTCTGACTGGCAGTGCAGCCACAGGCTGTTTGGATAGCCTCTAATTAATCCACTTTACGGTCAACAGCGGTGGTGTCCCCTCGCCGCTCAGTTCTCACCCATCGCCGTAATGTGATTGCCAACTTGGCTCTGTGCCGGCACAGACACCATCAAATTGGATTTACTACTTATAATCCCTATCTTTATGCAGGGTTCCGCCGTACATTACGAAAGTGTTGAATAAAATATGGCTTCACCGTGAACTCCGTTATAAAGGTAAATTTGCTAGCCTCTGGACCGCACGTGTATTGGCTTTAGTAACCCGGTAAAATTACATCGATTAAAGAAAGAGTAGAGGCTGCAATATGGATTATTCATTAGACTGTATTAATGCCAGATTTTGAATGATAATAACGAGACAGATTTTAAACGATTGAATGGCATTCAAAGGTGATTGTTACGGATGGAAATTTGTCATAACGATCTAAGTCAAAATAGCAAGTGATTCAAACACCGTAACACAGCAAGTTGATAAATGATACTCACGTGCATTGTGACAAGGTATTTGTAAGTAAATATAGCTTATCCTTCTGCAATAAGGTAGCTATTCCGCATGGAGTGGTCTAAATAGAGAACAAACGGATGACACAAAAAGCGCCTGTACTCTATAGACAGATACTGGCAAGTACCGTGGCGTTTTTATGACATAAGGCTTAGGAAATATAGATGTATCAACTAACATCTATTTGCCGCACCCAATCCACGTACCAGCCCGATTCTGATCACGACATGCCACCCAATATTCCCAGTTAACTGAGTCGTTCCCGCTACCCAACCTGAAATATTCATTACTGGCAACAAGTTTCCCCTTTCACACATGGCTGAGCCAAAGCTGTCTGCACTGGCCCTGATTGCAGCGTGATCTTACTGTGGCAATAATACTTACTGTGGCAATAACATACAACTCTATCTCTACTAGATGGATCTGTCAGTCAGAGGAACTAAACGTCCATTGATGGTAACTGTACAGGTTTTACTGGAGGGGAGGAAATCTCCACTTTACGTTGTTCTCAATTTCAACTCTGGCAAGTTTGATCGCGCATTATGTGGATATTGAACCTGTGCCAAAGTGGTTGGCGCCATTGTTCTACCGTTCTTGTATGGACAGTGCAATTATCCTTTCCTCGTCATCTTTCTGGCAACATGCCGATTGCATCTTGATGAAGTGTTGAGATCACGAGGAGCTTAAAAATTACTTCAGCGTCTGCAAGTAACATTACGTTATACCGTTCAGCTTACCAATATCAGCGGCTAGTCTCAGAGTACTACAGGAACTGGCATTCGGTAGATATCATCGGCGCAAATGGCAGGTTTTTGCCTAGGAAAACTTTCCGTTTAGTTTATAACCAAAGAGTACCAGCTCAACTCGCTAGCGGTGTACCTCACCACAAAGTCATATTGTAAGTCATAGATAGACGAGACACAGATTAATGTTACACTAAGAATAGGGCTCATCAGTTATAAAGTTCTGTGAGTGCTGGCCAAGACTTGGTACTGTTGAAGACTGCTTCATTGTGATTTACCGTTGAGATAAGCAGGTTGCATTCGTGCAAAGGATAATATATTAAGCTGATTTTGCATTACGAGTAGATGTTATCGCGCACACCGCATCCGGCGTGCATAGCTATCCATTACTCTGAATAGCTACAACATAACATACGAGGTTGAGAAAGTTTCCGACTGTCCGACGAGATCGGTAGAGATAGTGGTCCTTGTGTAATGGATCCAAACCGCACAATGCAAAAGTCTACGTATATAGCTAATGTTTGTCCAGATTTTGTCAAACATCGTAAAGGTCTGGGCAAGAGGACGGTGAATTGATCACCAGTAAGCCTTTAGATAACACAGTAAATTACAGACATCTGATAAGAAAACACGTGGATAGAACTGGATTTATCAAAGTCTGACATCAAATCCTAACTGGAGATGAATCCTAGGTACAGCACAGTAGATAACTACAGTGTACAAAAATACGAAAACAGACTCTGTCGAAGTATACTGCGGCATTGATTTAAGCTTATAGCAGGACCAAGGTGGACGGGCTTGTCTGATATTCTCGGCCAAAGGACCGTGTCTGCTTCACAGAGCTAAGGACGGTGACCTGTTACACAGCTAAACTATTCAACTGGGTGACGTCTTCGTTTCGTTAACTGCTTTATGAATTACGGTGGTCCTGGGTAATGCCATGACTACGTGACCGCAACTTCAACCTCACGGCGGCATTACAGTAATTTAGTCCCTCTAAAGTCATTTCTGTCCGTCTCCCTGATCAGGTTGACTTCTCCGGGCCGTCTGCAGATATAACATAAAATGTCCAGTAGACGGGACTTATCATACTTATCCTTATTCTGATGTTCTATTTGTCTCTTTACGCAGACAATCCCATAACCCCATCAATATATATATAATAAAGGACATTTACCTGTTCTATGGCATTTCATCTCGGAAAAACGAACAAGACCTTACTATTGACATTGAACTCAACAGAGTGCCCGTCAGAGAAAAGCACATTTTAAATTAGGGATAGACATACATTTTACTGTCGATATGGCCATAAAATTAAATTTCCATCGTCTTCGATTAGGTCCTTGCACCAGTATAATCAATTTTGTGAAAATTCTATCAATTTATGACAAGTTCACCATAAATTTGGATTAGACCCCAGCCGATCTCACATGCACTTACTAATAGTTTTACACGGCTGTGAGAGAGAAAGTTTTACACGGCTGTGAGAGAGAAGGGGATGTAAAGGGCTATTTTGTGGTGCAACAGCAACGCAGCGAAAGAAGTATACATATATCCAGAAAGGATGGATTGAAACTTTTACACCAAGAAGAAGGTGTAATAATCATGACAATACAAAAATGCATTGGACATCCCCATGCCTGACCAATCAAGTATAGATACGAACAGAACTCCTGATAGATGATTAAACATGTCATTATCATACCAACTATACGTGATTATATACATTTAGTTATAGTCATCAGACTATAGAATTATCACTGGACTTTACTCAATACCTCTATAAATCATCCATCTTCAACAGTTAAACTACTAAGTTTTGTTCCAAACTCACTAGCTGGAAAGATCGTTTTGTTGAACTGTAGAACACATTACCATCGCATTAAAGCGTAATGGATGACCCATCTCCAGTCCCCGGGGCGTACTTTATCTTCTGCGCTCTGCTCATGAATGGAAATGAAAAAGGCGTTTAGTTCTTTGACGCCATAAATACAGCCAGAAGTAACAGGTTAAAGAGTTACTTGATGAAATATCTTCAAGAGAAAATAGCGTCTTGCCGGAGTTCGGCCCTCCTCTTTCTTCTGTTTAACGGTGGATAACGTGGCTCCTAGCAGTCTGCTGTAAGGTCAATGTCTGTCTACCAACTATAACCCGATAAATATAGGTTTTACCAATAGTGAGGGGTGAAGGCTTCGCCATATGTTTGATGGTTTTCCTTTAACTTAACGTTGCTGAAATCTCAGAAGCTGCCGTTCTGACAGATTTGCTATATATAATGTAGGCAGAATCGGACATGTTGATAGGTGCTTTGGGAAAGGAGTCATTTCAATCAGTCAATAAGGATGCCAACTGCTGCCAAAGTGATACAGGCGGTGTTTTGAAATAACGATTTTGTCGGCTGAATATTTCGTCAATTGTGACATATCAGGGGACATTTATCAATCCGGGAGAAGAAGAGGTGCATAACCACAGGGGAGCTAAATTGCCCGCAAATGAAGTAACATATGCCACCAGTCCGGGATGCCCATAACGATTACAAGCTTGGTCGATGGAGCGAAAATCAGCATGACGTAACTTCAACGACTGGCGTTTGTGGGAGCCAGTTGCCGCGTCATCTGATGGAACAGCAGCAGCCTCAATCATTGCTCGCGACAACCACGGGACTAATTCGAGTAAACACCAAACTCTTTGTTGATTCAAATACACTGCACAATTATCCATTGACTAGAAAATGACAAAGGTGTCTGTAAGGATGTTCCCTGTGGAGAAAAGTTAATTTTCCATAGATGTTTCTCCTATTCAGAGCGCTTAAACTAGGTTACCTCCCACGCCGTTATAACCCTTTTCCCATCATTGATGCTGATGAAAAATGCTTGTCGAGTCGTGTACAGTGTGACTATAGTGAAAGGAAGGGCGTAAACCATGAAATTGCGAACAATTTCCCAGAAGAATCATCTTGTCCAGCCTTAACAGCAACATATAATGCAAGCGCTGGACAGAAGAGAGTGGGAAGCAGTGGTGGTCCGCATCGTGGACAGATGGAAGCGGCAACGATGATGATGATGATACGCTGGGTATTTGTCACATGTCACCTCTTCCCCATTACCCCTTATCAAGTAGCCACACGAAGTCTAGGGGACGAGCTTAGTTTTGCCTTATGTAAGACAGAAGACGTACAGCATGTCGTCAGATATACATCAAGGACATCTGGCAGGATCGTAAAGATTGACGAGGCAGGTACAGTTCCCTGCCCAGCTCTCAAGCAAAGTGCACCAACAATAACCACCACCGCGACGCCACATTTGTATCGTTTCGGTCGGATTACAAAGAACATTGATAAACATGGAATGGTAAATCCCGGCTTTCCCTGGCCGTGCCCATCGCCTGTCCTGTATAAGGGGGTGGGGATGATAATATTACTATTGCAGGGGTGTGATTAATTTATCTGTTTATTTGCACTACACGCAAGAGTGTAGTAGCCGCGTTTTTTTCCATAATGAATACGAATTGTAAACTTGGTAAACCGTAGTTTAGTTAGCAATGTCCTGGACAATCTTACAATGGTCAGTCGCCAAGGCTAAACCGGACGTCATCCCCTGACGTCCGAGCAAGGCAAGTTTAATGGTGTCCATTACTGGAGGCGATCCCGGGTCAGGTTGGCTGGAGGACCAGGCAGATAGTATCCAGGTTACACAGCTCGGGCAGGTACAATATGAGTCGCTCTGTCACCGAAAGGTCAAAGATCGTCTCTAACCGGCGGCAATATTCGGACCGTACAGTCTGATAGAAGACACTAGAGGCCTGACCTTATTCGTCTAGGAATAAATCAAGTTTTAGAAATCCAACCTCGGCAAATTACAAAACATTAGACAACTTAAAGCTATTTCTTCTAACATCTACAGTCGTCATAATCCACATGTTTGGGGGCAACTTTTTCTGATAAGTAAGCAATAATAATTTTAGTGGACTAAAATAATAGGAAATAGGGATAGAAAATTCGCAATCGATCCATCTGTGGGATTTTCTTACCTCATTTGTCATTCGCCATTACTCGCAGGGGAATAGAGAGCGCTTCCGTTTTAATGCCTTCCTGACCAATATGAGCCTGGCCCACTGCCCCGCCATCATGACCATCACACCAGGTATCAGGACTCACGGGGTGATGACTCGTGTTTACAACGTACTGCCACTTCCAGGCGAGTAAGCAACATGATGGGATCTACATAATCGTGTCTAGTGAAGCCGCGGCCTCTGTGAGGGTATGTGGTCCACGTTAAAATGGTTTGAAGCAAGATTTAAGAGGAGTGGACAATGACGACCCGAAAGCCCCGAAGAAAATGAAAAAGAGAGAAAGAGAGAGGGAAAAGACGTTAAGTGCTCAGTAAAGAATGATTTGCAATTGAATGTAATATGAAGCCGTGCGGAACATGAGAAATACCTACGATAATACAGTCTCTGGAAGTGTTATTTATATCTTGTGAGCGATGGTGATATTGGTGATTGAAATGTTTACGATTTTCGGACTTTCCACGCTGTGACTGCGCAATGATTTTCGCAGCATGGGCGTTTCAGGCCTTCATATGACATAAGGATATAGCCTTCTTTACATGGTCATATTTACATAAATCAATATTCCGGGAAGAACTTCCAGCTCTCACACTGAAATCGCTCAAGGCAGGACCTACCACAATTACTGGAGCGGTCGTCCATCATTTAAAGCTTGAGTTGTAGCAACAGTTGTTTGGGCATATCCACCCTGCCGAAGTGGGGCATAGCTAATGTGTTTTTACAAATCTCTTGTGGCAGCCCTCGCCCTTTGTCGGCACATTACCGACACGATGTACATCCTTACGGATACAAATTTCAAAGCATTGGATTTATTCACTTTCAGGTTTGTTCTCAACCGGCGGCTGTCATGAGAACGTCTCCACTGCAGGCAAATAGACATTCCCACACGAAATACCCTTCCTCTCAAAAGTCTAGCACCTACCTACAGGACAGGACATGCCTATCAGAATAGTTTAGTTCTGATCTCCTTCCTTGTACCACTTTCTTATGACAGCAGCCCCCTTACACCCCACCCTCTGTACACAGGTTGCACAAGAAGCCAAACTTCACGATGTTCACATCCATTAGAGGTGTCTTTAGAGGTCTACTTTCTCCATCAAACCATTCCCACTGACTCAGAAGGATAAGAAATCTCAGCTATAGCCCTGCTACTGCACGCAATAACTTCTCATTTGTGTTGTCCCTTGTGAAAACAACAACCACTACAGTCAGCTGATTTACATAGCCATTTATGACCGTGCTAGGAATAGGATGTCTCGTTCGGTGACACACTAGTCTCATATAACCCTGCATTGTGCAGACGTTCACTTCTGAACATTGAGGGTTTTTCTTATACATGTTTACTACCAATAAAACATATTCATCAACAAACACGCCATACTTATCGTTTAGAAAATAAATATATTCCAAGACAAATAATTCATGAGAATCCAAATAATAACCAATGATAAAGTAATAAACAGGGACTAAATTCATTTTCGTCCCTGTTAATGGTTGCATCTATTCGAATTCATTGTTTTAAAGTTGTCTATTCCTCATTAATGGTGCTATAGATTGGCGGATGAAGACACTATGACCCTCGTGATATTTGTCATAAATCTGAAAATAAAGGGCCTTATACAACAAGAGAAAATGGGTTGTGGTTTTGTGTATTCTCTTGAGCGTCGAGATGATAATAACGCCTAGTACACCTTTGTATGGGCATATCATCTGTGTCTGAAATGAGATTTGTGCGTGCAGCATCTTCATGGGGTTACATGCTGGAGATCTGAAATTCATCTACTTTCAGGCCTTTCACGTCCGCAAAAACAGACATCACTATTCAAACAGACGGGTGGTCGACGAGATGTAGACAACAGCCTATATACCGCCTCACGTATCGTGCATAAATCTCCTGCCTATATCCCAACATCCCCTCAACTTAACGAGCACGGAGAGACCATAACGCAGACGAGTAGGAAATGCCGGCTCCTGTTACCCGATCTCCCGTCTCCCATGCTATAACCCCTAACTATCTGCCTGCTTTATGAGGAAGACCTCCTCACTTTGAGACATTAAGTCGCGTCTAGCACATTACATCGTGTGTAAACCTTTAGCCCCTGTCACACATAGCCGACCATGGCCTCCCGACCACTCCCAACCTTCCCCAGATCATGGTTGTGGGTTGGCTGGGAACAACGTCGGCTGTAGCTGGCAGTTGATCTGTGCGGGTAGCTACTCGTCGACTGCACCAGCCGATTGTTTCAAAATGTCTAAAACAGACTGGTTGTGTGTAAGTCAGCAGAGGTTGTGGGGCAGGATTGGGAGTGAAATTTGACAGCAGCCTTGGTTGGGTTGTGGTCGGGGAAAGGTCATGGCTGTGTGACAGGGGCTTTAGGCAAGGTAAGGCCGGGGTCCACTTACCAGCCGATTTCACGCAGACATTAAAAAGGGCCGTACTGGATGTAAAAGGAGTTTCTTCAACCATCAGTAACATTTTACGTTGGGGCTCAGGAAAGGGAGAATTGGAATGAATGATACAATCATTATTGGGTAGTGTCGTCGAACCTTACTCATGGCAGTTGGAAATAGATGTCAATTAAAATAATCAGTGTCAACAAATTAAACGTCCCCATGCAATTAGTTCTGCCGGCAAAATCACATCGAACCAATTGTAAATTATGTACATGTACTAGTAACCAAGGAGGTTACAAAATTCCGTATAGAATTTGTCTTGGAAGTTTAACTGTCAACTTTCTCAGTCCTGTATGAAGGTCAGCAATATCTGCTCCTAAAGATTTCCTATACCAGCTGTATTGGCACCAGGCCACCCAAGAAAACGGTATATACTGCACAATATGTGCGTCCACTGGGCCCTACGCACAGTGTTGACTTTAAACCGTATCCTGAGCACAGCCTGCAGTAGCGTGCAACTTACATTCCAATTGAAACCTGTACTGGAAAATAAACACCGTCGACAATAAACCATTCCATTTCTCACAGACATTCCACTCAGTCAGACATGTCAAGAAATGTGACTAATGATGTCTATCACACGAAACTACCTATTTCCTGGGAGAACATCTAGGTTTACTGTTGCAATATCAGCATTTGAAGAAACCATAATAAATACCTTTGGGACAATGTAGAAAACATCACCACATAGTTAGTAATCAATTGACCAGTTAACGCATGAGTGATTAACAAAGCCTGGTTTGTGTAGGAAAATTTACGCCTGCAGAAACAAGATAAGATAATAATGGTAGCAAGCGAAGGAGGCTATGTTCTGTAACGCAGTTAATACGTGTGACGCTACATTGTCATCCTAACTGGTTTACTACAGCTTTCCATTATCTGCTACTTAATGTGTGAGTAACACAGGTACTTGCGCATGCAGCTAAATCCTTCGACTCTTTAGGATTCCGCAGTATCCAATATTAGTCACGGGAAGCGTTTAATGAAGCGTTTTATGTATCTCTGTACGCACGGTTACTACTGCTGAAGGAACAAAGTACAAGTTGCTGTTGATCGAGACATTTCCTGACAGCTCTTTCCGGTCAGGCAATACGCTGTATATCGGTATGGAGGACGCTACAACAGGGCATCGGGTTGGAATAGGGTTCAAAAGGGTCCTCTCGACTGCTCATTATAGCTTCGAGTTCAGTAATGGGTTTGACACCGGCGTAAAAGCTTAGATGAATAATGCAGACCAATGAGGTAAGTCCCACCTAACTCTCACCTATGGGTCCAAAACATATCATCAGAGCAAGGCTGACGTCTTTTGCAGCGTACTTCTGGAATCCTAGTTCTAGTACTGATCAAACAGCCCTAACCTTCATGTGGGGGTACATCGGTCCTGGGCTTCCATATAGAGATTGTCGGGGTTATCAGCAGCAGCATTACGGTGGCCCACGCCAGGATGTCCGACAACATCTCCCGGTGGTTTACGGTGCCGCCAGCCCCAGTCAGAGGTCCATAGAAAATGCGGAAAGGCGAGCTGTTGCGAATCTCAGGCCACGAGGCGGTGCATTGGAGGCGAATCAGCGGAGCAAGTCAGCTGTCTGAGATTGCTGGGCGCAAGGGGGCACGGGTAAAGCCAGCCTTAATTTGGACCCGTCCACATCGGGATGCAGATAGGGGGACGTCAGTGTCACTTAATACACATAATTACTGCTATGTACACACAAGATTGGGACGCATTACCGCAGGACATCCGCATCCCTGATAGCATTACGTTTTACGAGACACGTGGTAGAAAGATAGCAATATCTAATACTAATAATCCTTAGAAGCTTTGATTCTGCTCACTGATGTCCAATACATGCACCTGTACAGAACTCCAGCAGACCACATCTAATACCCGCCCAGGCTGCACCCCAGCCATACCTCCCTGATCCTGTCCAATTGCACATGACTAATACACCGCAACGATGAAATATTCAGCTGGACTCCGATTAGGGCCAAGCGGGGTTACGGGTAACTATCAATTAGATCAGGGCCATTCTGTCCTGAGGCGCGGGGATTGCGGTCCGGTGGGGATGATAACGCACAGAATGCCCCGTGGGGAAGACCTTTAACAGTAAAAGTGTGGTACACAGGGTACTTGGCTTCACACAGTTTCAGAAAGTTATGGATGTTAAGATTCTGCATTTGTTGAGGTTGAAGTGTGTGGAATGCAAACAAGACTCCCTATCCACTTCCTTGCGCCTTGTGCATAACTTGAAAGTTTTCAAACAGCGGTCAGATGTTGTTGGATGTGTTACTACTTCCAACAACATTGAAAAACAATGTGGATCTAACAAGAGATTGAGATACATAGATTAAAACAGGGATGGTAATAAGTACATTATGCCAGACGTAAACAGTCATCTCGCCCTTTTCTCGTGTGTGCACACCTCCCTTATTTCCAGATCTTACCGGTGGATCCTGCTCTTCGTGTGGTAATCACTATAATTCCAAACTTGCTGGATCAAATTGGCACGATTGGCTTTTGTTTAATCCTTAGGTTAAACTTGTCACCCCGTGATTGTGCAGCGTCACGCATGCCTTAAGGTTGGGTGGGGACAGACTGGTTAAGATTCTAATATAAGACCGTATTCCCTGGTATCTAATAATGTGAAATGTGAAGTGCGTTCAACGGCAAAGAAAGAGAGATTCTTCGTTCTGGCAGCTACAGTTGGAGTAACGTTTTATCTTACTTGATTTCATTAAAAGATAGTAAAGAATGTTGCATTAATTGCAGATTGGGTAGTAGTGGGGACATCGGTTATGTTCAATTCCAACGAAGTGCTTCAAACCTTTGAATTCTGTACACTCTTTGACTTGTGCAAATGTGATCATAGAACATCAGTACAGTCGTTCTCGGCCATACTTGATTTTGACGTTTCTGTGTCTGCTTTGTCCACGGTCAAGTGTAAGGAATAACATTACATAAGAGAAACATATCGTAGCCTATCGTTAGTTGCGGGGATTACCTAAATATAAGATGTGTTCTCCGATAAGAGCGTTCGAAATGACGAATGACAGGTACAACTAACAAGGTTCAAATGGGTGAAATTTCTCTTCGGATCTCTGATTAATTTTTTGATTGATTTCCTGTGTGAGTCTGCTTCTGAATACAGCAGGTAGGTGAATGTATAGATATGCAGACGGCGTCCATAAACTTATGATTAGAGATAACAAGTCGGGCGCCTTATGTTCTTCTAGACGTTCTGAAAATTAGCCGCATGAGATTCAAGAATGCTCCATAATCATGGCGGAAGATGCCACCAGCGCTTTTTATAATCCGAATGACTTAAAATTGTTCCGCTAGGTTTTTCCTGTTAAAAGCCTCAACTGATTCAGTACTAATGAGTTCATAATTATTACACCACTTATTCTTCTAAAGCTCTATGTGATCTGTAGAGAAATAGATCTATGTGGATAGACTAAATTCTGACTTGCAAATTGCACTCCAAGTCATACGTTGACAAGCACAGGTCCAGAACATAGGGTTCTTCGCTCCAGTCCGATATTTCGTTGTTATGTGACTCTTGGTATTCCTAAGTCAGGAAATCCTTTAATCTTCCAGACGGACATATGCACAGGAACCAGCTGTTTGTATGAGATATAGCGACCTCGGTATCATTGCACGGTCTTACTGGTCTACATCAGCTCAAAGAGACTAGATATGGCCAGATGGAGACTTATGTTTAACTGACAGAGAAATCCGCAATACGGGTTGACAAATCGATTGAACATTCCTGGAGGTTATCATTGGTTAATTACGTACTAGCGGTTCTCGTCAGACTGACGGACGAACCACACATACAAGATGTTTTGGGGCTGGCGTAAAGTTACAAAAACTATTAAAACTAAGTTGTCAAACTTTGTTTTGGAGTTGAACACGGGTTTGTAACACACGATACATTGTAAATTGGTATCCGTGGTGTGTTCTTCCAGCCCTACGGAGTCTCTAGGCAGAGTGCACGGCATGGATAAACTGTACGAAAACTGCGTGGAACATTTCACTGGCGTGACTGAGAAGCACACTTCAAGACCATCCCTATTTTGTGGTTTATTCTGATCTGGACTGTCCTAGGGTACAGTGGAAGCTATATTGTATCCCTTTCAAAGCTTCTGAACTTTTCCTTAGGTAACACTGGATAGGAATAATGAGCTGTTCCGTCCATGGGTAATATTTAATTTTCTTTTGCCTTGAACTAAGAAAGGACAGGTTACGTTGCATCTACAGAATGCAAAAATTGAATTCAAAATCAGGCTCGACGGTCAAGGACACAGCATGGGTGAAATGTCATCCCGCAGTCAGAGGGTTGAGACACCGTGCAATACATTGTCCTACCCCCGTGCAATCGAGTACTACAGTGCACTTCGTTCACGGTCAAACAAATGGGTTCCTCATCAAGAATGTATTCCTTCCTTCCGATAGGGTGAAAAAGGCTATGCTTAAACATTGGAGCCTGAGGTTCCAGGGTGCCAGGCGCCAGGCAGGCGGGTCCAGGTCGCTGAGGGCGGCAGGCTTGTAAGTCATCCGCTTTATACCAGATGGCTGTATTATCGCGACTACATTTATAAATTATATCAGCTTTGGCCATGGGCCTATCGCTCGAACACTTTCTAGTTCAATTGGACAAGCTTTATAAAGACGTTCCTATGACGTTTTCCACAGAATACTGCCCTCTTGACACACAAGTTAAAGCGGAAAATCCAATGTTTCTCACCGCCGACTTTTACGTACATCCAGTCCATGATTACGGCGGGAAATACCATGCCTGGGAGACATTTTTATGGATGTCTATGGAAAGCTCATGAATAGTCACCAGAAATTCTACCCCAGAAACTTACCAGTCTGATCATAATGTCAAATCCTTAAACATTGTAATACATGTATAATTTTTACCACGAAGCCTTTGTCAAGCAAGTTAGTCACAAGGGAAACTTGCACAGGCTGAGTTGTCATTGGCCTTATATAGAACGATGATGCCACATGGCAGGCTGATGTTTCCTAATGATATTGTTTCTAACTACACGGTGTTTATTCTCTTAGCATTTCCGGTCCCTTCACATCAGGTCAAGATGGATGACACCGGTTCAGAGTTAATTGGCGGACCTGCCCTTCCAGAACAACAACTGTGTTAGTTTCCCCTCAAGGATGCCCCCTAACACACGACAACAAACTCATCTATGAATCAAGTCAGTGACGAGTCAAACACCTAAAATGGATATAGAATTGGCCAATACGAAGTTACAGAGTAAGTAGTAAAAAAAGTCTTCATAATCTGAAAAAAAGTTGATTGGTGGTGCAAAGTTATGTCCAAGCTTTGGAAAGCAACTAACACATCTCTGACGTATCGATTTTGAGAAGCTGGTTATGGTGAGAGTTTGCGAGTGGTAACAGGAGGAATAAACTTTCCTGTAATCATGACACGACGTCAGACAGGGCAGATTGAAGGGCAGGTTGATGTGAAGAATTAATGTACTTTTATATTAACTCCCAGGCGTTAGAGGTCATTCCAATCCACAGTAATTGAAGACCTACAACATCGACCGCTCAAGATATGACGCGACCAGTGACATTAGAGGCAGGCGCTGTATATACATGACTAATGTTGTCACGTTTGCCCAAATAGTAACTGACCGTAACTTCCAACGACCTTTGACCTTTTGCTCACGTCACACTTCCTTAATTCACATGTCCTGAGCATTTGGGTCAGTCATCTTGAAGACGATCAGAGGCCTGACCGAAAATTGTATGGGTCCGTCGTCTTGTGCTGGAATAAGTTCAATTTCTCCATATCATCTACAACACAAATTAACTTTCATGCTCTGTTCTAAACTACTGTTAGAGTTCTGTTACACACATCAAAAGACCAAGTAGTTATCTATACATGGGCTTTTGATATGATACAATTAAACATACTTCGCATGGCCGAACTGCAGTCCAACACTGCAAACGTTTACACAGTTGCCCACCCAAACGTTGCTGAACTTTTCAGAGTGATGCAACCAAATCATTCGCTCTCCGTCTGTAATCCACTATACCTACCCAATACCCACTAGTTGTCCTGTAAAGGGGTGTCATTGGGGAATCGCCAAGAATTCTTATGTAACCCTTGAAGAATGGCGTACTTTTCTGAATTCCTCTTCAATTCATTTCCACTTCTTTCGAACGGATGCCTTTCATCTTTTAAATAGACGCAGCATGTTGATGGCAGAAGAGCCTTGATTTTCGTGAGGTGGAAGCACAGTAACTTTTCTTGGGCCCTTATCTACAAAGGTGGTGTTTTCGAATTGGCATCGCAATTTCCGTGGTCGCTGGTCTGTGTCTACGCTCTCTTTTCCCGCCGCTTTGATACGGATGATTGGCGTAACCAGAGGTACAATGACTGTGTGGTTATCGTGCCATGCCATCCGGCGGGAAAGGCCGGGCTGACTGAGCACCCTTCTGCCTTACCGCGCCGACATGCCGCCTGTGATCATGGAGCATGCTACTTACAGCTTGAAACTTCTTAGTCAGCTAAGGGCCCGGGGCGGTACCGGAAAAATCGGGACCTTTGGAAAAAGGTCCGTTACTAAAAGTCCATTGACCCTCTGAGGTCGAACATCTATTTCCAAGTTGCCTAAGGGCAGCCGCAGTTTAAATTTCCCTACGCTACACCGGTCTCAAAACCTCGAGGGTATTTCATAGTAAAGGGCAAAATAAGCCTACAATCCGCAGACCCTATATATCATCATTAGAGACGCAAAGCTTGTCCGAGCGATTTAAAGAAACTACCTGCATACTGCAAACTTTTCTTAGACTTAAGTAGGGGACCAACATGATACTCAGAACTGTCATGTTCTCTACAACAAAGTTAAGTTCATTTGCGTAAGGCCGACAACTGCGAGCTTCTTATATCAACAGCCTGTATTTGTTTTTACCGCCGAGAAATTACAGTTACAGTCAAGTTTGGCCACACGCATAGCGAACAGTGAATGTAACTGAAAACTAAAGTAAGATCAGCTAACAAGATGCATCTCTAGTTAAAAATAAGGTTGGGGGTAATTAATTCCAAGAGAGTCCGACATGAAAAGGAAGCTATGAAATTTCCTTTATAAAATACTATCGAGTAAGAGTTTTGGAAGTTTGTGTGCGCTCCCAATGTCTGCTTCCTCGTGATACCATAGAGCCCCCACATAGAACATATTAGGTTCATTCAGGCTTGAATTAAGAGACTCTTTCTACACAACCAAGTGTTTTATTCAGCCAACGTTTCGGTGACCGTCTGTCACCTTCCTCAGGGCAATTCTGACTGGTTCACATTGCACTGCAGCCTAGGTGTCGCTGCTATAGATGCGTTCCCAAACGTATTTACATATCTACAAGAATTTGTATTGTCTTGTTACAATTTCTGAATAAATAAATAAATCTACAAGAACACATGTGATGTTTAGGGAACTGTATGTACAATGCGGTCTCAGGTTTATATGTACACGGAGTATATCTAATAACAGAACATACCTAACAAAATATTCGGGACTGGGAGATACAGGGGTGAAGTAGTGAAACCTGCACTTCGTAGACAACCACGGGAAGGGTCCCAAAGAACAGGTGGTATTCCTCTGGGATTTGAAGTGAAAGACAACGATACTGCAACTTTTGGGATAGACGCACACAAAATGGAAACAGATCAGACATAAGATAGCGGCATGTCTAAAAGGTGACATTATGCCTGGATGCAATGAACCACAATTACCCTATCTGCCATAAATCGTGTCGAAAATCGAGACTTTTCAACTCTGTCATACTCGATCAAACTCCTGGATATCCACCAGACAGCGGGGAGACGGAACAATAAGCCCTGATTATCAGAAACAGATGTTCCCCTCACAACTTTCACAGCAGTCTTCTCCAACAACTCGAGATGTCTCTCCCATGTCAATCTCTCGTTTCGCAAAGTTTGTTTCAAACAATCAAATCACAGCAACGTGCCAATAGCCTATCTGGTATCTATGCTTCAGACGTCTACCTTGCAACAGAAAGTTTGCAGTACAAAACGCATGAACGCAGCCGTGATAATACGTGCCAAGATCGAGGACTCCAAGAAAGGGCGCTGCAACAGACAGCTAATTAACCTCTTTATCTGTCCCAGTAAATCAACATAAGACAGCACATAACAAGGGTTTACACTTCTAACACGATTAACATCCTGTCTAAAGCATCCTGTTTCGTTGAACTAAAGCCCGCTGCGGTGAGTAACCATGTGTACAGCCTGCCCGATTGCCTGGATCGGAGAGATAACGTAGGATCTGATACGGCATCGCTGTCTTGTGGTTCTGGAGAATTGCAGAGGTACTGCCAAGCTTTTGCTACGAAATCCCAATTCAATTAAGCTGGTCGTTATCGAAGAGACCCCACTGAGAGGATCACAGATTTCTCGCAATAAACAATGTGGAAAGAATATCTATACTTGAAGATTTCGTTTCTTCTAGCCGTGACGGCTTAAGATGCGGAAGAGTACACTGCAAAGCGGGTTTCTACCTGTAGGTCGTCGTAGCTGATTGTTGGTTGATTTGCAATGCCTCATTAGCAAGTTCGATGTCCCCGAATGCCGTTTTCGCTGACGTTTTCACACAAAACAGGAAATTCCGGTACATCTACCAAAAGCAGACCCGAACATCACACATCTAAACATAGCATAGCTCTTCTTACTGCCTCGTGCAATTATCATAGACAAGATGTCATGAAGGCCAGCCATTTTAAATACTAATTTGCGATGCATTAGAGCTTATACTTCAAGACTTATGCTTAAGTTAAGTACGCACTGCATGAAGACTCTCAATGGTGAAATTTCGGTACGTACATTATTCAAAATGATTCTTACAGCAATATTCAAGTTTAACTAAGCATAAGACCGTCATTCTGTATCAAGGTGTTTTATGGATGCGAGTATATAACATCATTCTACCTAGCCCGAGGATATCATTTTTGCGGGAGGTTCATTTAAGGAGAAGTGATTTGATTTTGAGTTCTCCAGTAGCTCAATTTTCAACTACTTGTGAGGAGGATAACTCAAAATGATTTCACGGCTTTGATGGGCATTGGCCAAATGAAGTAGCGTTATAATTGTGAGCTGCCAAGGAGTTTTCTGTCAAACCTTAACTTCGTTTTAAAGTGCACCGTGTCAGTGCAATATAAGCTATGGGGATGTTTTTGCTCTAGTATTACTTTACTAAATAAATCCTACATACTGCAGGGTTATGTAATATACCATGATTGACAACAGAAAACCACCAGCTACAGAACAAGCCATGCGAGACCAAACTCTAATCCAATGCGGCTGTTAACGTTATTAGAAATAAATTCAGATCAGTAATAAAAGGTCATTAAAATTTGCTGATCATTCAAATGTTCATTACTCTCTCATCCTCCGTGCATCTGTAGGATTTATTCCCAGCCGTACAGCCCATGATTGGTAATTCCCGCACAGTCGTCAAACACAGTAATCCTCATTTCTTCAAACATTGATGAGAAGATGAGTTTGCTTATGTAGTGAATGTAATCTGAGGAATTATAGTGTTTACGCATAACATTCTTGATGATGTTTGTTTACTAGGGTTACCATCGGCCAGAATGTTGATTTCTTCCTGACGTATTCAGCAAAATCCTGACTATTCCGACAGTAAACTCTTATCATTATTTTTTCCGGAATCTATTTTTCCTAAATAGTACATAAAGTGTATATCTAAATGACCAATTTATATAATATGTGAAAAAAATAGACCAATCAATCAATCAATCAATCAATCAATCAATCAATCAATCAATCAATCAATCAACCAACCAGATGGATCAGGACAATGAGCAATATAGTGTAACACTATAAAATCCCAGCCCATGACAGACATTAGTGTGTTATATATGAGTAGGCCGCTGTTGGGATATTCTGAGAGAAGGGTTTCACAAGCATTTGTTTAGTTCTGGATGCTTCAGGGGATGTGATAAACAATTCCTGCTGCAATGGAAGATTCTGCTCAACGCAAGGGTGTGATCTCCAGAACTTGACACGAACAATTGAGGGGGTCGACTTGTGATGATTTCAAGTGATGGTTCGCATACATCAAAGAAAACACTCTAAAGCTTTTAGCAGGGGATTGGATCTGTGTAAGATGCAGAACTGTTTCTGTATGGTAACCAAGTCAAGGTCTTCCAACAACGGAGACTATGAACATTGTCGCTCGCTTATGTTGGTATATCTGAAAGCTTATTTATATGTTCGTGGCCTTCTCGTAATTCATATTCGATATAAGCGGCTTATCGGATTGTACTTCTGACTTACAGCTGATGCAGGAGGCTGTACATGATACGCAACTCTTCCATTCCATTCATTGACGATGACATTCAAGCTTGTAAATACGTTTCGAATAGGACATAAGGGTAAATCATGACCTTCTGCCATGTTCATCCAACAAACTACCCCTGACGGTATGAAATATGTCTCTGCGGATGGTCTGATTCTTTGGTCTGCCGGTTATTGCGTGGACGTTGAAAGGTAAGATTCATCGTCAAACATCAAAGCTGTTTCTGATTCTAATTCTAGATTACACACTGATTTGTTTACCACTTAACCTTTTACACGCCACTATTCGCCAGTTGAACATGCACGTGATTTAACTTGCCCCCAAATCACGGGCTCCTTGTAGCATTGCCTTGTGTGTGTTTTTTCGGAACTACTTCGGCAAATCACACAACAAATCTCCGGCACAAAAGCCCTCCATCGGGGAGCCGTTCTCCCTGACCTCTATGATAGCGAGGCTGTACACATTAATCACGTGCGTAATGTCCAGGGCAGTGAAGGGTGCGTATTTATGGCAGTACAGATGAGGCGGTATACCATCTTAGACATGGCGAACCTAAAGCCGGGTTGGATAGCCCTAAGATGTGAACGACGGAGTAACTATAGTGCCGGTAGTTAACAGCTACTTTCTACCCTGGAAGAGCTGTATCTAGATCTTATGAAAAGCCTGAATTTATCTTTGGGTTGGTGTGGGCATCCATACCAGGATAGAATACCGCCTCTGGCGTCTCCCAGGCGATTTCACATACAGATAGAGTACATAAAGCCGGCGCGGTTTCTACACTATAAATAAATCTCACTCGTCTCTCAGCTTCCTTCCCTGCAAGCATGCATAGTAGTAACTAATAAAAGTCTGTCCGTATCTGCATGGATAAAAGGGTGGTGTAATGGACAGTGGTCATTCGGAAGGCGCACAGTAAGTGTACGCTCTGGGAGATAGCGAAGTTCACTACCACAGTGAACAGCTGATGAAAGGTCTTGGCCTTTTCCATAGATCTTCTGTCATCTCAGCAGCCAAGTTACATCACTTTTCAGCTCCGTTGTAACAAGCGCAAGGTGGCCAACTTTAGACAGCTGTATTATTCACAGTGTTACGAACGTGCAACTCCAAGAGCATATAGACTTGATCGATTATACACATATATATATATAAAAGAATGGTTATTCTAACATTTATTTTTCGTAGGCTATTCAGTGTGCCTGGTTTCAAATACGTATACCGGCGACAAGCATGTCTTGTATGTGCAGAAAGAACCCAGCGATATGAAATTCGTCAGTGCCGCAGTACAGTTTATTTGATGTCTTCAGATGACCCTTATCCTTTTGGCACATCGCACAATACAAAGTCAGCTATAGTTACTTGTGCCATGTGTACAGGCAGGTAACGTGTCATGTGCACGTGGTTCACATAAGACGCTCCCGTCTTCTATCTCGGTGTGCTGTTTACAGTGTGTTGTTTATCGGAGTCGTCGGCTGGTTTTTGGAGATGTCACTGTTCTAAGTGCGCTTCCTAGCACTTTGTTGAGGAAGTGCATCGAAACAGTATCACAACCCAAAGAAAGTATAAGAATCTGATTACATCAGTATCATGGGGCCAGAGACATACAAGAATAGACCATAATCTAATCCACAGAGATAGTTCTGATGATTTACGTTTGGCCGACAAGATTGGATACGTGTTGCTGACAGGCGAGTGCATGTGATTTACGTTGTGTAACATCACTACCATATCAATCCCCATTGTTTCTTTACCCGACAGCTAGCAGCGTGACAACTTTGTGGGCCTAGAAGTGTGTTTGAAGGTTACGTAAGTAGGCCAGCCGTGAAGAGGACTGATTATCCTTAAATAGGATGACCTCGCATCATCAACGCTCGGCTTATCCACGAGATCCCCTGTATGGATCGATACAAGGGTGATAAATCTGCAAATTTCCGAGTTAATCCTACCGTGATAAATCCTGCCGACCAGCTATCAGATATGTACTTACGTGCGCTGGTTGTTGGTGTGATGAAGAGTGGGAGTGATTGGGAATGTTGTAGACGATACGCGGTCGAGATAGACCTTCATTTTGCTGGCTTTAAAGCATTAGCATACACCTTCGCATACTGTGAGGACCCGAACAGCATCGCATACAATCATTCCGGTGAAGACCGTTCTGTTCAGTAAACTGGATTAATATTGTCGTTTAGAGGAGTTGGGTTACACCTCGAGGAAGCAAGTACTGGATAGGAGGTGGCCCGCTTTGGCGCCAGCTGAAATGCGGTGAAGAAAAAGAGAAAAAATAGATTGTCGACTATTGGATCAAATTAAAGGGATGAGCCCTTTCTAGAAGAACGACTGGGCGCTCAGGATGGTCAGGAGGGTCCTAGGGAAACTTACCCGGCACAGCCTGTCGTTACTGTTGTTCGTTTCAACATCATACAAATATCAATGTAGGTCCTGTTTTTTGATGTGGTTATTGTAAGTTGCTTAATGTGGTACGTTTCCACATGATATTGACATTCTCTTCGTTATTATTGCATACGTACATGTATGCATCGTACAGGTGAGTCTCATACGGCCCAATACATCTGACGCCGACCCGACCGTGACATGTCCTTGGCTACAGCATACTCATTTGCCTTCATGAATCCATTTCTTACCTCCAGATCATTGACCTTTTGACGTTTGTGTATAATGAAGGCTAGAAGTGTACGTAAAGTTCAGAAGTGTCCTTGGAAGTGCCATAATGACTCAAAAATCAATAAGAGCCTTTACATTGAAATTCAAGGATAAGTTTGAGAACCTCCCTCAGCGACGGGCCCAAAACACAAGCCGGCTTGTTAACGGCGTTGTTAGGCGATGATATGGGTCCATAAATGTGCATTCATTGCCTTGTTATGCCACTTGTATACAATCGATTCCAGAATCTTCTCATGATGGAAAACAGATATATCAGACATCCACACGTCAATACCACACTGTCCAGCAATTTGTATTCGTTAGAAATCGAAAATTCACAGAACATGTTATTGATGAGGTATATCTTCCAATGACTCGTAGGAGGTTCAGATTCTGGAACGGGCCGTTCTGTATCTATCTATCCTCTGTAAATAACAATAGAATCATTACTGCCCAAATGGCGCTCCCTAACGAAAAACGTCGGAGCTGCAGAAAAGTTAAAGAACGTTGACATGTTACCAGTAATTTAACTCCACGGACTATCTTTGTGGATTTTTGGACGAAAACCACGCTGCTCTTTAGTACAACCGGTAAAGATGCGCTGAAATGAGCCGACCAGATCTATCTATCTATCTATCTATCTATCTATCTATCCATCTATCTATCTATCTATCTATCTATCTATCCAATGTTATATATATAGTGACTTGCTCCATTCACAACCATTCATCCAAGCGTACAGCAAGTTGGATATAGCTATAAAGCCCCGTGCGTCTGTATATAAAAGTAAATCATGGAGTAAATTGGGTGGTCCATCTCAATAGAGACGTTCTAGTGATGTGATTTATACCTCTGACAGGCCTGAGGGTGATGTTCCGTATATCAACGGCCATCAACGTCACCTGACGGACATTAAGGTAAGTGCAGCAGTTCAAAATGAAACTTTTGCTCACATTCATCAAGAAACTAGAAACAATAAATTTGGACACTATGCAACAGCAAACAACAATTGTATGACCCTGAATACAAGTAGGCGGTATATCTATAGACGCGTACTTATACATGTATGTCGACGTAGTGCAGCTTTCTGAATTTAAGGCAGTAATTAAATTAAATTAAACGACTTTGTCGTCAGATGAAGTATGTACCTCACAAAGCCATATTGTGCATGAGTAATTTTGTTTGACTGTTGTGGAGCTTATCCGGCAACAATACAGATGATGACAATGTAGAGACCCACCTGATAACGGCCCCTCCACCAGCTGCTGCCCCATGGTCACCACAGCACACCCCAGCAGGAGTGCTGCCATGGCGAACGGCTTCCCCGCGCCACGCCACATGTCTCCCGCCAGAGTCATGGCCTCACCACGGCGACTCGCAGGTAGCAAATCTGTAAGATATGGTCGGTTCATCTCAGCGTTCAACAGATAGTAGCTGTCATTACATCGGGCCAATCATAGGGATGCAAAAGACGGAACAAGCAATATACATTCCTACTTACGTAAAATCAAGAGATGTTTATAGAATAGATGTAGGATCAACAGCAATCTCAAGCTATTGCCATGACCAAGGAACTGAAGCTTCTCGTGGTTTGTCATTGTTACTTAAGTAACCGAGGCTACGTTAAGAATAAAGTATTTTTTAAGTTGAGGAATCAAAATGTGCGGACGTGTTTCTTTGTGGTCTCCATCTGTCTCCCCTCTTAGCTTTTAAGTCTCTCGTAGTGGTATACCAGCGGGGAGAAGCCTCCCTTACACTAACCAGGGCCCATAGCGAGAATAACTAGCAGTCGGTCTCGAGATCTCTCCGATATCCCGGCGTCAGGTAGTCGGGTGGACAATTTGTGGTGAATAACGCGCTACCGTTCCCTCAGGCCCGGACTCTCAATGCTGTCAAAACCATTATACCTTCCACTCCCTCTGGCTCTCATTAGAAACAATAAACAAGAATATCTTCTCTGTCTACTTCACTCGATTAAAAAATTATCCAGTGATATCAAGTTATTTTTCTGAGCGGAGACACATACAAACCATGACATTTTCCCACCATTGTAAGTTGTCAAATTGCCCATTCACTGTCTAGTAAAGCAGCAAAATCTTGGTCCCTGGCGAGCTATCGAATGCGAAAGATGGATAAGACATCTGGGAACAACCAATAGCAGGTGATATGGAAGAGACCCGGTTAATAAAACGTACTCCTCGTCAGACTGTTTGGGTGCCAATATGTTGGTTGCATGCGGGGCCAGCGCCATGAAATAACAAGATCCTACGTCTCTGCACAAACGTTTGTCAAAGATATACCAAACACCTTGATCACAACTTCTATCTCCCGAAACAGCGGAAGACAGATCTAAAGTTTGACAGCAGGGTGTTTTTATCCCAGCTCAGCTACCTGCCGTCATCACTAGCGATCGATTCCAGTATGTTCCTGTGGGTAAACGTCATCTAACAAGCCGTCCCTGTGCCTGGCAGCCAGCTGACCCGGAGTACTTACGCATTCACACAACCTATGACAAATCCTTCGGGGAGACGAAGATAAGCGCTAATTTTTCAAGTTCCTCCTGCCTGCCTTGATAGTTGCGAGATAGAAACATCAATATCTGAACCCCGGTCTAGCTTGCGGGTTGTCCCGGTGGAATATTCCTCGCCAGGGTGGCACGAGTGAGGAGGTTGGCTCAGGCGAACAAAGCAGAAGTAATGGCCATGCAAAAGTCGGTCACAATATGTCTTGAAGACCGATGGGATCGAGTACCTGCTCCAATTTGTCCATGACCAATTTCCCGTAGCAATTCAGAACTATTGGGGCGAAAAACACAACATCCTGTTTTCCTGGTGAGTTCCATTAATTTCAATATTTTGAGATCACATAAGACTAATGTTGTAAGAATCCCCAAATTACCATTTTCCTGACAAGCTTAAAGTTCAAACATTTGCATTGTTTATAAATAAGACATGATATACAGAACGTCTGAATGTACCTACCCCTGAACTGCTAACATCATCAGAAGGAACCCTAGAGGGATTTCATTTGCCGGAAAAATATGAAGTTTCCTTCAGCTAGAAATCCTCCGGCTCGCGGCTGCCCATCGTGACCCGCCAACAGACCGTGCGTAGTTCCACCATCTATCCACATGCTTCACTTAGCCTCAAATTGATTAGCGATCAAGCAATTTGCCAATGGCAATTCCAATCGTATTTGTATAAAATGCGGTAAAGTACGAGTGAGTCCAGTCCAAGTCACCAAGAGGGTTTTTAAATAGTAATCGTAATAATTTTTAATTATTTGGAATAAAAGAATATCTTAGTCACAATAGTTCTGTTTTTCATAACTTTGAAAATGAAAATTTGAATATATTTTAATCTATTTAGATATTTCTGAAACATTTTGAAAGTGGCTGTACAAAGATCTCTTTATTTAGTATAAATTTCAAATGCCTATGTGATTCTTTCATTTTTCGAAATACTTACAAATATTTGCAAAATTTTTCAAATGTTAGATTTAGGTAATTGGCCCATACAAGTAGGTGCTAATCCGACCCTACTGTCTGCTTCTGTATATTTTTAGATTTCACTGATGGACACTAGTGGCTCTTTTGTAGTAAGCCATCCATGCATGACGCCCAGGCAGACTACCCTGTACTTCGCACGCAGGGATGAATGGTTTGCTTTCTTCCCAGCCCACTGACCCATTTACAAAATGTTACAAATAGTTGTAAATAATGATTATAAAACGTAGAATGCTGTTACAAATGTTTAAGAAACTATTGGAAATATCATATTCCACATCAGGAATATTTCAAAACTTTTACAACCTGAGAAATATTTGGAATGTTGAAAAGATGTTCCAAATATTTCCAAACTTTGCTCAGCAAGAAAACGCGTTGGAATTTGCCTTTCAGTTGTCCCTAATTATAAAAAATTGTTTCCCTATTGTATCGTCAGATTTTACAATATGTAAAAAGACGCATGCAACAAGAAATGGGCATTTTGTGTATTGTAAAGTTTTGTGTAGACAACACATACATTGTTCCCCATGATGGTAGGAGAATTCAAGATATATCAGTATATACTAGAGCAGATAATTGCTGTAACCGTAAGGGAACAAGTATTGGTACATACATGCCCATTTGCACCAGGAATGCGTGCCAAATCTATCCCGTTATCACCCTACAGATCAATAATGACAGACTGCCGTACAGTTTAGGTCCAAGCCATTACACATCTATTAATCATGTTTTTCTGTTGTTATAAGAATTGAATGAATGAATGAATGAATGAATGAATGAGTAAAAGAAAAATCTCAATAGATAAGCAAGGGTAACCCAGGATATCCATTTAATCATTACCAAAAGGATTCCCTTAAGGAAAGGATTCAGCTTTTGTTACCTCATTCGCGTGTGACAGCCCGAACCTCAGAACAATTTAAGCCGTAGTTAAGGAAACAAGGTCCACGAAAACCCAATTTCCCGCCTAAGTGAGATATGTATCTGCGTTATTGGGCTTTACTTCAGCCGCAGATAAGGACGCCTGCCGGTCGGTCATCACAAAAAGGAAATAGTCTGAAATCTCTTCAGACAGGCGGATAGATGTGAGACTGTAGGCGTCCTCTGTGGGGAACCGGGATGTTGTGTGGAGAAGGACTATCAATCTTCAACACAAGGAAAACACAATTTAACAGGGCACTTTTATCAACCGCGAAGGAACCACGCTTTATTTGTTGAGGCCAATGTCAGCGTCCTGGAAGGACCTCTTTTATCTGAATAGCAGAGAAATGTTTGGCTTGTGTTTCCTGAATTGACCATTATGATCAAGCATGCAGAATGTAGCTTTTATCTGAAGGAGATGCTTTTACATTCTGACGTAATGGATAGAAGCCATCGAGACAAGGGAAGATGCAGGATCGAGATAACCCACAAATGCCAGTCTTTAGAAAGGACTTTTGGATTTGGGATTGTTACGAGATGCTATAGCAAGTGATTAATAATCAGGGGTTGTAATGAAATCGCCATTTGCTTATGAATACAATACAGGTCTACAAGACAATCAGCACCAAGGACAGGGATAGACAATAAAATCACACAATTATCGGTGAGGACTGCACAGAGCAACAAAGCAGAGATCACACTAATACTACACGTACCTCGACTCCTGAAACTGTTAATCAATGGCCATTCGTAAATAACATACATCGCGGCTGTACAATAACGACGCTAAAAGCAGTGTAAAATACTTTGTTTTCTACGTTTTACCACAGATAGTTACGTATATATAAGCTTGACGTACCTGTTGAGCTTCTTCAGCCAGCCTGAATCACCAGACGCCTGACGATAGCGAGTCTCTCTCCCTCTTCCCAGGATGCAGAGTGCGCTTGTGCCGTGAAGTGGGCGCCGCCTCACACAAGCCACGCCCTGCAACGTAAGAGCAGTGAATGATTGGTTGGTTGAAATGTGAGAGCAGGTTTGGACTCACATTATTATGCATACAGAAGAAACAGGGCATAGACAGGCTCTTCTCTGAATACCAATTGCGTTTAAATCAATATCCTCAAAAACTTTAAAATTGGCCATGACAACAGAGCATATTAAATGCAGCTATGCGAAAACCTCGTCACCTGAACCGGTCTTTTACTATCCTTCAATGGCAGAATGTCGCTACTGGGTGGAAATGAAAAATGGCCAATTTGTATTGCAGAAAAGCCTCATGGGAAGTCGGTAGGAAGCGTCTCCCTGAAAATGAGATTATAGGATGAGATTGGGATATCAAGGCTCTAATCCCAACAAAACTAGTTTAACCAGTTTATATCAATAATTCCTTGTGATATGGGGATGTATAATTTTGTACTAGAATCCTGATTAATGTATTCTTTTTTATCTGTAGAAAAATCCATTTCTCAGTATGTTGTCGGCGCAATATAGCAAACAACTTTAGCGGTATATCACTTGAATGCCTTTACCACCGACTATTGTGACAAGATGCAAAAAAGTCCATTACAATTAGCACGCACAGGGACTTGACTATATGTCTGTATCCCATTGCGATAGAAGGTTTGTTGTTGTATAGTTCCAAGATGGCCAGTCTTTTCCACAGACGGTTCATTAATACTCTGGCAGCAGCGAGGACCGACTCCTTGGACGTTCGAGTGTTAATTAAGTTGATCGGATGGTTTTGAACTTACTTACGACTGACACAATCAAACAATCAAACATCGATTTCATTCCATACGAAAGAGAGCATGCGGAATACAATAAGTGTACTGAAGCGCGTTTACAAACCCTAACAGACAGTCTTGGCATTTAGTTTCTGTCCCCTGACTTACACCATCGCTACAATTAACAGCTATGTATAGCTATTTAATTGTAGTATGGATATAGATTTGTTGCCACACAAATCTACCAGAGGTACGAGTTTCAGATAGGCGTAGGATTTATCGTGCATGACGTTCATTATGTTTATAATTGATATAATCGTAATAAAGGAATACAAATTGTGCAATTACTCGAGAAGTGCACTTGCGAGAATACCATAATGGAAACTTGGAATTAATTGCAACTTGATAAGCTCGCAATGAAGCTTACTGAACTCCACAGGCTCATCCGGAGTCGTGCAATTGTGCAGATAAAACTCATCAAGTAACTACCGTACTAAAGGCACGATGTGGTGAGTTTAAATGCCCACTTATGTGCTCATAACATGTAGATGATGATAAATTATACACAAGACGCAGTTTTCTACCCACTCAAAAAGTAACGACGTCTCAATCGATTCCTGTTGATTGTTGTGCGTCCCGCTTTAACGTGCAATAGTGGTGAGACATGGAGACGAATACAAAAACTACACTATTGTCGGAATGACATCCCCGGCAATTTGAACTCACTTATACAAGCATATCGAATTCAACATGAATGCTGCAGATATTCTTACTTCCCCCGGATTGTTGCAGACTGGAACGGTGTACCTTACCATAGAACTCAGACGCAGTCAAGTTCAAGGACGCTGTCCATCACCAGCTAGGAACAACCAACAACAGCGCATCTCCCTGTACATTTGTCTCCGACTTAGGGGAGTTAGGTAGTATTGCAGCAAAACAACAAGAAGAAATCAATAACTGCGAAAACCTGTAGATGTATAAAACACGGCACATAGAAAAAACGCTGTGCAAAGATGGTAATATAGCTTTAGGACTAACACATCGTACGGAAACCGCTTGCTGTCGCTTGCCAAAAGTACCCACAAGTCATTAGACACAACCAATTGCCGAAAATACAGTCCGTAATTGCGTACTCGCCCCACGTTGAGAGCCATTAATGTTGTGTTAAGTAGAACTGACGTCCTTGGCCGTGTAGCAGAGTTATGGGGACATTGCAGAGGGGGCCATTACCGTGGAGGTCCCACATGTCAAACTCAGCTGGGATATCAGACCATCTGTTTTATTGTCACTTCTGCTACCGATCTAACAGGTCCACCCATATGTTACAGTTAGGGATACGAGATGAGGTGTACAGCCTATGCGATAGTTGATATAATATTAACGCTTTGGGATGACACTTTACAAGCATGGATGTGGGGGGTGGCAGCTACCAAAACGTAATGAATTCCATCAACTTGAAGTAAGTACCATTGGTATAAAGTTTCTATATTGTACGTTTGCCTGGAGAGCAGTAATTGTGGGGATCAAGGGGCCAGCACCAGGCCTGGGCACATAGGTATGTAGGCAGGATTTAGCACGAGTAATTTGTTCTAGTTACGACAGTTCTACAGCTTTTGGCTATTAGCGTTTGTGCATTCATCATTTCAGAAAATTTGCCTCCCTCGGGAACGTGCTTCACATGGGAATATCCAAGTTTGCGACAGACATACTTTGTAAACTTTCACCAAGGTTTCTCTCAGGAACGTGTCTAATGTGTAAGGACATTCATATATCCACGCTCAACAAAAATCCCCTGACCTCCAAGACTGCTGCCGTCTTAAAACTTTTAATGCAAAAGTCGTAAGAGTATCGCTCGTCGCCTTGGTTACAGCACTTTCTGTCTCGCACGGGACCGGTTGATGATAAATTCAGCTGTGTACTGAAGGTTCCCGGGTTTATTGTAAAAATCTCCGCAGGGCAGGAAAACGACGATCAATTGCACCTCTGACAGGTAATTATTGTGACGAATGTTCCTATAAATGACTTATGTACACTATATAACACCACCTCTCACTTGGAGGTCAATAGTGTTCCGCCCAGTCTCAAGTAAATCTCCAGACTGTTGCAAATTGAAAAACTGTCCAGTGCTGACCTTGAGCAGATGAATAAATTTGTCACGGGCGGAGAAGGTGCAGGAGTGGTATGATGCCCGGGGAAATGGCAAAGGTTACAACACTTCATTTTAACTGTCTTTAGGAAGATTATACGATTGACCTTGGGAGACCTAGCCCTTGTATGCTGGGGTAGTAAATGCATTGTCTATAAAACGTCTAGGGGAGTAATGACCCAATTGTAGTTATGCTTGCATATTACGGTATGGAGAAAAGTATATGAGTGTTCCAGTGTTAAGAAGGGTATTTTGCACTCCCTTTCTACAGTCTTATACTCTGGTCGCCGGTAATAAGAGACTGGGGTGTCATAAGGTGGCATAACTACAAAGTCGATTACAAAATGGGGGAGTGTTTTCTATTGTACTGGCGATACACTATAGCTAGGAGGGCATTGTTAACGCCCACGACAAATACTAGGCTACAGAACCTATCGAGGGAATTTCTCGTGAAGTACAAGAAAATTGGCTCTTGATGCTTAAAGCTGGCAATCAACAAACTCCGGATATTTTGTATGGTCAGACTTTAACCTGTATGGCTATTGTCAAGGATAAAGGCTGTCTTGGGTGTGAGGAGAATTCTCTGTTGAACAGTCCTGATCCCTGGAGATGTGCTCTTCACCACATTGCCTCTTCGGCGATACCTTTATCCTTCTGTAATACTGTCTGGTGGGAAAGCCACTTATTCTCGTACTTATCAGAGAAAGTGTTAGACGAAAAGACAAGAAAGAGAAGACTCAAACGGCTAAAGGGATCTTCCCTTTTAGAGCCCATACGGGAAACCATTCCACTTTCTTCGAGCTAAACAGATGTCGTAGTCATAAGTAAAGGTATATATCGAAAGCTTCGTGGGGCTCAGCAGATGATACAAAACAAGCCATCTAACTACTGCATTTTATAGTAGAAAGCCCTGTGTTCCTGTGAGTTTTATGAGTTTGAGATGACTATATCAGCCCGCCTGTCGTTTTGTGATACTGACGGTCTCATCTACTCGTGAACGGGACAGATCTCCAGACAGCTGCACTTGGCAACTTTACTGTCTAATGCGGCTCAATATCTCGAACACACTTTGACAGTATAAACATATTGTGTTCGGAACTACTGTTACACAATCCAGACACACCCATGGTGGAAATCCACCGACGTATATCTAGATGTAAAAAGTAAGCCAATTTCCTATCATCAATACGCTCTCATTGCTATTCTGTCAGTCCCTTCCCTTCCTGCATATCCACATCTTAATACCCGACGAGTGAATTCACCAGGGGTTCTGTTTGTCATTTATGACCCTCTGTGCGGTGCTTTATGCATTGTTTGATAAGATGTGACAGTCTGCATTACCCGAGCTGATCCAGGAAGCCCAACTTTCTGATGTGACTGGCTTACCCAAATATGGTATAAAGTACAGACATAGCGGCACCAACAACGCGCATGTCATAAATCAACATCTAGGTGGTGGAACGAAACGTGCACAAACTTTCAAGACGTTTAAACAAGTCGATTGGAAGACGTGCTTGCTCTTTCAAGAGACCGCTAAGCATAACGAGACACGCCTGATTTTAACTTTCATACAAATTGAAAGGACGGTGGTTATTGTAAAATATCTACCAGCTTTAATAGATAAATTCAGGGGGAACTGTTGATCATTTGCTGTGCACGTGTGCTGAATTTGATAGTTCCGTTACAAAAGTTTGATCGTCTACAGTCTGGGTATGTCTGAAGAAGGAAACATATGGCCGCCTTCTGGTGCTGTTAATTTATCAGTTAAGTTCCCCCAGACACATGAATATGATTTCCATCCTAGCGTGACCTTGCTTGGCCCCAGGCAATCTCCGCCACTCCGGAGGGACAGAAGTACTAGTGGCACGTAATCCTGCCCATCCCACACAACCACCGGGGAACATTTATCAACATCCAGCCTGCCAGAAACTTTTACTGGTTTTAGCTAAACAGCTTTGGCCTTTTCTCTAGCTGATCGTTCTAACGTATACTTGTGGATTAATTGTAAAGGGCGGAGAATATTTCTGCCACTTCCAGGCAGATATACTGCGAAGCTGGTGGTAAGGAAACTTTGAATGTATTACACAGTGAGATGTGTCGTGCCTTGTAACAACGTGAGGAAGGAAAAGTGAAAAGGAAGAATGATAAAAACTGGCAGTGTTTATTTTTGCAATGACTGAATTATTCAACAAACTCCGGATATTGTTCAGCAGGAACATCACGGAACTCGGTGAAAACCACAAACTATGTCGCAGATGGAAGTCGTTACTGCCTATCCCAACTGTAATCCTCGTGTGTCCCATACCGTTCTGTAACTATGATGTAGGGATATGGGTACCGGGAGGGACATCAATCGATCCGAGATGAGATCAGAACATCTGTTCGTAACATATACAGGCGTAGGATCCAATCTCGACATGGAGTGAACGACATGATCCGATAAAGTGAATTATTGTAGCCATATTAGACACGACACACCGTAAGGTTCTTGAGTGATGAGTTGAAAACTGTAAAGACAGGAACAGAAGACTTATTAAGATCATAAATGTTGTGATTAAACGGCTATTTGCACTCGATGTGGCGTTGTTATATGGGAAGTTAGGGAAAAGGTGATTTGTGTTGCCTGATATCCAAGAATTCTGACAAGTTACTGATGGTTTAGTGCGCACAATACGACTTGTCCAACATGGGTGTTGGTAGTGATTCAGATGAGCGTGGAGTTGTTGAATGATAGCTGAATATACTCCCCCTAGTTTCATTGATAAATTGGAAAATGGAAACGGCAATTGGACCGCAACAATTAGATGCCACACCGTCCTTTTTTGTTCTATCCTTGACCGTGGCTGAACTATCATATTAAAAAAACGTATTTTTGATAGTTTTAATGCAATACTTCACAAAGTCATTTTGTTTACGAAACGAGGCGGCTAAATTAGTTTCGTGCTCGTGAAACGCTACCAAATGAAGCCGTCAAGTACGTCACTACAAGGGAGTCAAATTTCCCCTGGGCACATCAATGTCTTGTCTTGCATGACAAGACTGCAATAAAAGTCTTGATAGGAAGGCCACATGACCTGAGCGACAACTTTTGCGTATACACAACACAACACAACACAACACAACACAACACAACACAACACAACACAACACAACACAACACAACATAACATAACACAACACAACACAACACAACACAACATAACAAAATCATGCGCATGCGCATGTTATCAAAATGGATTACTGTGTCACATATGCAAGAACGTAGTGGTAAAAGTCTAAAATGGCATAGAGGCAAATCTTTCCGCCAATGGTCAATTTTGAAGTATAATACGTCACTTGCCCTGTGCTTGTCTCTCCATATCCCGCACCGTGGACGAAACTGTCTTGAGCCAGTAACATTGGTTGTTACATGGCTTTTATTGGATTTCATTAAATGAGCGCAGCCAACTGTAAAATGCTATCACAAGCTGGGTGTTCGTTACGGTTGTAAACGCGGGAACTGCGCAGGCGGCTATATACGAGAACAGGGCGGGACTGTAGTACAGGGCAGATGCCATGGCAGCTGGGGTCGGGTCAGCAGGGTGTGGGCGAAACGAACATGCAGCCCGGCAAAGGGCTGGGAAGAGAAAGAATCTACGAGCAGGGAGTATAATTGATGTTTCTCAACAAGCGTAAGTTCAAACAACGCTAAGACCACAATATAGAATGGAACGTGAACGAGTAAGTTTCACAATTAGATGTTTTTACTTGGCATCAATCTTTAAACGTAGGAGTCATAATAATTCAAACCTTGGATTGGTTTGATGAGTTGTTTTGAATAGCCGACAGTTTGGCAATGCTGTTTGGGACGTATAGAATATTTTACAGTACAATAAAGGTTTTGCCCTTTGCTCGGTTCCAGCCATTCCGGTTTCATTATTTCCTGACACCCAATAGGCATAAAGTGTAGTTCGATATCAACAGCTGCTGCGCTTTCTGCAAGAATGATGTGTAGACATGTCTATGCAACTTTTATGAGTTAGAGACCACACAATACTGTCAAATTGGCACCGAATAATGGCAGGATTTCACCACTCTATGACAAAGTTAACTTTACAGTAACTACTGCCTTTACATAGCGCTAGCAGTATTGGTCAACTGACTGTAGCCATGCCGAAGCACATCAGCCGAAACAGGTAAGTGCATTCAGACAAAGCATTCAGACTAATTGTTCAAGAGTTTGTATGGCATCTGTAACAACTGCCCGTACCAGTCACACATAATTACAGCACGGACGGCTCAATAGTCAGCACAATCTAGCGTATGGGAGAAGAACTACAGCGCTGTACGTTTGTTAAAAGTTTCCTTCGTGGTTTAAATTTGTAACAGCGGTATAAGTTAGTGAAATTGAGTTTTGAATGCCGTGCGCTTTAGTCTCATGTACCATCCCTGAGCTTCAGGTCATGCAGGTTTTATCGTGTCCGATTCAAATTGCCGTGACCAGACACAGTCGGGAAGACGTTTTTCAAGATACCATCAGCAGGTGTATTCTGCAACTATTGGAGCTGGAAGACATATAGACACTTCGGAATTAGGTTGGACTACAACGCCACACACGTGCCAAAATCGCTCCATGTACTCATCCATCGCGCTACACACTGGGCCAAAAGTATTCCAGGCACAGCAGGCTGGTCTGCAGAATATAAAATGACCCAGATCTACATTGACATCTTTGCAGAAAACAAACGAAATAATTAAGAATGTGTTATGAAACCAACCGCTTTGTTCAAATTAGGAAACTTTTATCAAAGAAAGTCATCATTTATCTCCTTGTGGAAGACGCTGGTCACGGTATTTAAAGTTTGAGTTTTGCAGAATCTCAAAACATATGAAACCTTTATTCATTGCTGTACCGTGTAAGAGCTTGGCTGGTTTTTCTCATCATAGTTACCAGATATTTCTAACTTAGACCTACACAAATTGTTGGACAATTCGTCTCGCTTGCACGTTCGTTAAACGTTCGTTTTGACTGTACTTACACTGCATAAGCAGAAGAAGCAGGCGTGACGGAATCTGTTGTGAAAAATGACGTTGGCTCTACCTATGGGCCATTCTGTCCATCTCTATATATCATCATCGTTCGGGTCCTGGAGTATGCCGTTCATCTTCAAACCTGAGACACTCTTATCTAGTCTAGTTTAGAACAATACGTGACCAGTGTGAAAAACAGTTCAGCAAAGCTACTGAAACTACAACTATGTATCTCTGGTCACCAGGTGAGAAGGAGTGGTGGGAGATAGAAGAGAACGGAGGATGTCCATATAGACATATGTGCCCATGTGTCCATATTAGCATGTGTCATAACAAACTGTGATTTTATTAAAGAAGGGTCTAAACAAGGGTCTGTCATGTAGGAAGTCCTTCTAAAATTGTGTTAAGATACGTTTTGATCACGTTAATTTGGATACGTACGGCGTACTTAGACTCAGCTATTTACTTATTTATAATATGTAAATGCCTTTAACCATGACATACACGGCATATAAAGGTCAATGAAGGTTTCATAAGTGAGTGTAATCCTCGTCAATTGATGAGCTCATCCTTATGTCCGGAGTCTATCCATCTCGTCAAGGAGTGGGACAAAACCACTATTAGATTGATTATAGATTATAGACTCAGGTTTACAAATGGGAAATACAATAGACAATATGTATCATGTAACTCTGTCAGTGGGGTAGGGGAGCTGTGATAACCAGATGGAACTAGGTCAATGTAAAAAAAACGTAAGGCATTGATTTTCTGTGGGGACGGCCCGAGAGAGAGTTTTATTACCAAATAAAGAACAATATAGGCAATGGCCTCCGTATAATGAAACTGACCCTAGGATGGTTTCATCCCCAGGGTTCAAGGCGGTGCCAAGATTTGGTGACATCCCGTATCAGATGAAAGAATCCCGGCATTTCGGGAACGAACGAACCAACCAACCAACCAACCAACCAACCAACCAACCAACCAACCAACCAACCAACCAACCAACCAACCAACCAACCAACCAACCAACCAACCAACCAGCTACATATGCATCATCTTCATTTTTTGGATTGATCAACCCGGCTTTAGGGTTAAACAACATAAAAGTCAGCCAGACGTCAATCATTTTCAAATGTGTTTATGTTTTTTTTGCTGAATACTTGAGATATTTTCTCCATGTATCCATTTTATAGATTACGTTACATCATGTACCGTAACACTTTCGCAGTTTCTAACCCATCATGGATTAGATCCCAATAACTTTTAAATGTTTTTCCTGGTGACTTTAGTCTGACCCTTCTGTTTATGGCCAGCATTTGTATCAATCTCTTCTTCTTGTGTCCATTTCTCGTGTTCAATAACTACCTAATCTCCCTGCGTTGCACGCCCTACATCCCTTCGATTACAAGGTGTCTTAGCCAGCTACACCTCAGTGGGTTTTTAGCCAGACACGACATCTGTCCATCCTTCATCCTTCTGCAGGGTAAACTCTATGTAGAAATTGTACTGACCCCTTCTGGCTGGATATGGGCTAAAGTTCCTATTAGATCGGATAGGGGTCAGAGTGCCGAATTGCGGCTATAAATCTGTCTCACAATGGTCCCAGTCTGATCAGAAGGTCTGCACCCTCAGGGCGAGGCTTTTTAAAACAAAATTAATCCGACCTGCCCTTCAGTAGGCCAGGTAAGATGAAACACCACCCTCCAGGGGAGATCAGACCGCAGATCGGTAATTCAATCCACGGGAATATAATCACCATTACCTTTGTAGTAGTTTATGATTTTCGAACTCTGACAATGCGGAATAAAGCCTATTCTGCAATCATGTCCAATAATGATAAACGGTAGAGTTATTGTACGACATTACAGCATTTGAGACATACACAGCATTAAGAAAAATGTGTTAGTGCACATCATGAAGAAGGTAATGTTTCTGAACAATACCTTGTGAGAAATGGTGCACAAAATGATACGGTACTACATGAGGGGCAAAAAGAGCTCAAACCTACACTACATATAACAAGCTCCGAGGTACATAAAATTGATTTGATATTTTTTCTAGACCAATTTCCATTAGGAAAGATCACGTCATTAGATATAAATGTAAATCTGAAAGTCAGTTTCAACAAACGGCCATGGGCGAAGCAAACGTGTGGACGGAGAGCGATCGATACAATTTAACTCCTTACATGTTATGAATCACCGATTAGACGCCAGGAATAGGCGCCTGGGTGGTATTTCTATCTATATGCACATGTTACTAGAGGCAAAGTTACATTTATGATGTAGTTGTCCTACATCTCCAAGTCACCATGAACTCTACATCGTAGATCTTTGGCCGGCAGGAGCGTGGTGCGGATCTAGGGGCGGCCGCTATTACAACGCTGCTAACTATTCATATCCAGGGCCTAGGGACGGGATAACTCTTTCGAAACTGTTCCTCTACTGCTCGGCTCAATTAAAACAACTTCAACCCATTGAGACATCTTCATCGACAGCAATGGTATATAACTCGTGACTAAAGCAAACTACATAGGTTACACTCCACACCATGTGTTGACTTGGCATATGAGTTGAGTCAGCTGCAGGTCTTTGGACATCTTTGCGCTGATCCAGTTGCTGAAGCAATCCAATCGCTACTCCAATTAGGGAGTAACTGTTCAACTTTCCCAGTTGGCTGAAGGAAAGGTCGCTCCTTCAGATTACTTGGCAGGCTCCCAACAACTGCCATGAGAGCATAGATGTCTTTTAAAGTGCTTTTTACCAGGGCCCCCAGGTATGCTCCAGATGCACTGCACTTCCGTTTGTTCAAGGGCAAATTGGATTCATCTGCTTGAAAGCCTTATATTGCATCATTCCTGCCTTCAACTTTTCCCACTGATGGCTCCACGGTCGGGAGTAGTTTGTCTGTTTGGCAAATGTTCCCTGGCAGGAGCACTCAATCGTCAGCAAAGTACCTGTCAGCCATTACTTAAGGAACAGATCCTCTACTCTTCCTTTTTACTTGAAAGTAAAGTGATTCTTTTCTTTCGTCTATGGCTACGCAAAGAGAAATATAGTCAACGACGATGTATGGTGAAAATGGATTGGTTTTGCCATCAGATATTATAACCTTTGCCTTGGTGCTTTCGGACATTCGTGGTGCTTTCAATCATACTTACTGGATGCCATTTGCTCTCTGAACTTTTTTTACGGCTTGCCTTTATTTATTGCAACGTCTGCACGGTGCTTTAGCTGTGACTTGCAATCTTATTAGCCATAGTCATACTGCTTGAACCAGAATGACCTGGACATCGGAAAGGATTTCAAACTCCACCCTTCATCACAAACGCTACCGACTGCGTCTTACATTTACTTTCAAATACTTTCCAAAATGTGGCGCATCGTAACATACATGCTTCGGACTTGCTTGTTGCTTCTTACGGACACTCGGGTTGATACGCAAAAGCATTTAAAAGCCAAGATGGCGCCAAGATATCCTGACGCTTGACGCCTGATGCTTTCAATATTGTTTGCCCGGAAATACATCGACTGCTCCAGATCTATCACGTCGTATCCAGAGGTCTGCCTTTCTATCAGATATCTAAAGCTATCACAAGCCGTGTGTCACTGAGAAGGTAATAATGAAAGCGTATGTTTTAGCTTGGGAAGATAGATATTTAGTGATAGACATGTTGACCCAATTGCTCTGAATTACATTGCTATCTCTGAATATCAGCTCACCAATATTAGTAAGGTAAAGCCACAACCATTATCAGATTTATCTTACATGTTTGTAATCATTGGGTCATCCCTGTTACTTTTGAACGTCATGCAGCTTAAGCATCTATCCTGTCGGTATACCGGTGGGATTAACCTTTTCAGGACTGTATGGAACAGCCGGTGAGTGCCATTATGCCGCGGAGTTGAGTGACATGTGCGGTGGGACACACACTAGAGGGCACAGCTCTGTCAGTGTGTAACTGGATGACGGACCCAGCACACCGTAACTTGAGGGGAAAAGTTAAATTGTCTTCCCTGAGATGCTCTTAGAATAAGTACAAGTCCACCCACAGCTACACAATAGCAGTCAGTATTTGTGCTGAGATAACTCACACGGCCACAAATCCTATACCTTGAACAGCAGGTCAGATAATTAGTGGTAAGACCACACTTCTGAATTATCCATTCTATGCCGTGAGCCAAGTTACTGAGGGATTTCTAGCGATTAATCCTCTTAACCACCCTTTTGAAGACCGTAATATTTTGTGTGATATGTTCTGTGGGATAAATCAGACCTCAAACGGCAATTCAACGGGAATATAATCACGAATATCAAGCACATCAACATGTGTACATTACATCATTCCAGACAGATCTCTATTACATGATTTCTTTATGACTTTAACGACTCCATTGATTACTATGAGCCCATTTTCCGGAGAAGCGTCCCTGTGGCTTACCTGCATGTCCGCGGGATGAGAGTTTGAGCTGAAGACTATTTCTCCCCTGAGACCACATTATATCGGCTATCAAACTCCTGACGATGTCATGACAACTCATTCTCCATGAATCATTTATTTGTCAGAATAATTCGTGTTGTAACGTTATGGATGTAATTTGAGAGAGTAATCCTGCCTTGATTTACAAATTGCTATCTGATAATTTACAGTGACTGTTGTGCATAATATACACTAGAGAACGAATGCCTTTGGTCAGTCGAGTGACTGATCTATAATTTAGCTAATGGTATTCATTTTCCTGACAGTTTATCTTTTCATTATCTTTTAATACAGATGTCCCAATCAATTCGTAAGCAATCACATGAAAAACATCGTGTTTCATTAGGTATCCCTTGAAGTCGTTTCATGTATTTGATCTAATAAATTGGGATTTCGAAATAAAAATTACTGTAGTGTGTATTTCCGGTGACAACCTTTAGTCAAGTCAACATGACCTGATTACACATGTTGATCCGCCAAACAGAAAGGGCTGCCATTTTGAAAGGCTTGAGACTACATTAGTAGTATAACCAGTAGATTCTGGTCATCAGCTGCATCAGATGAACTACATTCAGTACCGCGATGTACACCAGACATCATCCATCAGGAAATCCCCATCAAACCTAGTAATGACGCGTCTCAGGGACTGCGTGGGTGAAAATGTAGGTGCAACTTTGTTGTACAGGTCAATAGTTCAATTAGAACCAAAACCGCTGAACAATCTTTTACAGTTCCTTCCGGTGGATTTTGTCGATTGCACGTCATTCATTATTCCTGATCCCTCTAGCATTAGCAAATAAAGATCTCTTTGCAAACTTTATAACCTAAAATCCTAGTTAAACTTTCATTCTACCGCTGGCCATGATGACCTTGATTACTATTGGCTATTTAATCAGGTCATCGATTCACAGGATAAATATCCATTAAATATTTCAGTCTTATCTGATATACGACTTTTATATCTAACTTTACCTCACTGATCAGTATTTGGTTAACTATCTATTACCATTTATAATCCTCCTGAGTATCAATATGGCTTCATTCATCAATACCGTTTAATATACACAGGTAAAGACTGTAAACATGATACTATCTACCTAATCATTGGTAGCTGCATATTCCACACATAAGCTGGGGTCGTAAAAAACATCTCTCTTTCTTCCTTTCTCTCTGTCTCTGTCTCTGTCTCTGTCTCTCTCTCTCTCTCTCTCTCTCTCTCTATATATATATATATAGCTATATATGGAATACTATCTTTTTTTGATTCTGAATCAAAGTGTGATGTTAAAATGTAATGTTGATTGTGAAATCACAGCAACCGATCCTGAGACCGTCAAACACGTATTTACATTGCACTCCTGCCCACCATTCGATCGATAATTAACTACACAGACATAAAGATGGCCATCACAGTATTGACTGAAATGGAAGAATAAGTATGTCGTGAATAATGTAAGGATCTTTAATATATGTGAACGGTGGTGGCAAAACAGCTTATATATCGCAATTTTAGGCTGATTTGTTTGAAAGGTAATTCATGCTTCGAAAGATTGATTAGCCGTAGCGTTAGCTCTTTTTGTGTTGTGGTGCAATGGAGAAAAAATTTCATTATGGAAATGCTAGCAGCTTACCGTAAAGCGTTTCATCACGACCAGCGATTATCCTTACTCTGAAAAAATTTAAAATAACACCCACGAGAGAAAACAGACTGCAATGTCACACATAAAAGTGCCGTGTTTGACGGGAGAAAGTTGCCCCAGTTCATCCCTTAATGGCGTTGTTCTGCGCCGTGGTTATTGCGGGTGTTATAAATCATCACAGACGCCCACGATTCCATTAATGGATTTTCGTCATGTCAAATTGTTATACAGCTCAATTTGAGAGTAATTGGCGTGATGCATCTCAGTGTCATATATTTTTGTAGGTTTTTAATTCCTCCGAAAGCAAGTCTGTATTAATTGGAGGCATCCAAAGCAGTGTACGGTGATGCTATCCTGTGGTGGAAGCATGGAAACATTTCTTCCTCCACCCTCCTTGAAATATTGCATCCATGGACGCATATCCTCCGGCTGACACAACGTATGGCTCAGCAAATATACAGGAACGGTCAGGTGGACTAGAGAAGGCTGCTTGCCCCACTTTCATTGGATCAGATGTAGAACAGTTCAATGGCCTATATTTTGGACTAGTCAACTTGATTCACTTGGAAAGATTTAGTACCTAACCGTCACTTGTCTTGTAAACCTGGGAAACAGATCGTTTCTGCACCGCAACTATTGATAGAAAGCGGCAATGTCAGGCGGATAGAGAACACCCCTCGCCATGGAATAAGGAGGAGGATCAGGTTGGGACTTGTTTGTCGACGACCATGATGGAGTGATGTTTGTTGAAGAATGCTGAATCAAACTGGGAATGATAAAGATCACTGCATAAGGCGTCAATCCATGTTCCATCTGATCCAGAGTCTGACTCAGTAGTGTTTGGGAACTTACCGTGTTAAAAAAGGGTTAGAGCTCTCACCAATCTGGTTTATTGCCGTTCCTCCTCGTAACAGAGTGACTTTACCGTGATCAACTAATAAGACACGGGGGGGGGGGGCTGCACAATGAACTACATTTTTACAGTAGTAAACACAGTAATGACAGACAATAGAAAAAAAGACGTCTCCACTCACCTGATGATGCAGCGTTGAGTAGCTAGGCTGCTAGGTTATGCAGAAACGTCATGAATGATGCATGGGCACGCCTACCGCACAGTCACTGCCGGGACAGACACCTGTCACACATACCAAACCACACTTACTCAGGGAACACTAACAATGAAAAAGCAGATAACGCATAAGACGTGTACTTAATACGGTAAAGTGCTGTCGTGTGGTATACATGTACGTATAAAGGCACTGCCCCAAACCATTTTCTTTTGGGATTCTCGCGCTCGAGAATGATCAGTAACTGCACATGTAGAAAGTTATAAGTAAAACATACTCAGCGACCTACATTAGGCGGTGGTACCATCATGTAAGAATGTCAATGCGTCTATTCACATTTTGTCCCATTTTCCTAAAGAGTTCCATTTTCCTAAAGAGCACAGTCATAGGACAAGCCCACAGGGCCACTATATCTTCCTAGGCGCAAAGTTGAAGAAAGACAAAGTTCTTACGTTTTGACAAATTGCCTTATAGCTTCACATCCGTATAGTTATTGGGCAATGGCCACTGCAATTACATGCCCATGTGAGTTCGTATGCCGCAAGGCAAAATTGCATGAATGCATTGCTGCACTTTAGTAGCCAATGATTACTCAATTAGACACAAAAGGTGCTTGATGATGTCATTGTATATATACATGTAGATAGTATATAGTCGGCATTACTTGTGACAGGCAATTCGTTCAAGCTTGTTGCCATAAAACAAAAGACCACGATAGAATTTGAGAACAATCTTTCATAATATTGATTGTGTCCGTGGGGGGGGGGAATAGCAATACAATCCAGGTACGTCTGCTTTGACATGTAATGTATTGCCTCATACAGGTCAGATTTGAACATTTTAAAAGCTAAAACTTAGTAAAAATGTAAGATTGAAATGACTGTACTTGTTGAACGTGGCATCACCCCCATAACCGTTTCACATTTTCTCAAACAGCTCAATCCTATAGAAATAACATATCGACATGTATCGATATTTCGTGACACGCCCATCTACCAGCTACATATCCGTATAAACGACGTAGACAAAAATGATTGGGCAATTTTTAATCTTTATAAGAACTGCCAAACTTATGATGAAGATTAATCATTCACAATCATTTGCGTGGAACCAATTCAACGGAAAAGGCTATTGTTTACACAGTGACCTAGGCAAATCACACCTGGCCGGCACAATACACAGCACACAGCGTCGATGAGCTGGAGCGTGAGGATCAACACAGCTTCACTTGGACCCAATTAATCTATTCGTGAACAGTCTAATGAGAAAATACGAGCCCATTCCATTCTCTCGGAGATCGTCATAGATCATCGGCTCGACATGTTCCTTACCTCCTGAATCATGAGTTAACGTATGAACCATTCCATCAGACCAGAAAGAACAATTAGCAAACGATCGTTAATCACCATCACGTATATCATACAATTCAATACCTATCAGACACACGTGAATGTGACAGTTGCTGCAACTCAGCATCTTTGTAACATATGTTTTCAATATGTTAAGTCATTTAACAACTACAGCAGTTGATACAAAGGTTAATCGTATCCAGCTAATCGATTGGCCCATATACTTTTCGGAGGTTAGATCAGATTACGGTCGACTTTGCAATTATCTTAAGAAAGCATTTAATTTTTAAAAGTCTGGGAGCTCGAAATCGTGAGAATAACTTCTAGTACTTGTGGTGCAAACGTTGTACGTTGCTAGACACGAGATTTAAAGTCTATATCTATACAGTGGCGTTTATTTATTGCGGGAGAACAGGAGATCACCTAGCTGGAGTTCCCAATACCTACAAAATGATAGCAGCAGCCAAAGTCTTGCGTAAATGTGTGAATATATGCACTATGATTTGTTGGTACTGGAATTTTGTACACACCTGCATTTCGCCTACAACACTTTAAATACCTCATAGTATTCTGAGCCGCATTAATTGACGAGTCACAGCGCATTTCGTTTCGAAACTTCGTTCATATTTGAAACATAAAACAAGTATCGACGCATTTATTCTTGTCTCCTGCCATTGACAAATAGTACGTGATCTTGGGAATATATTCTTTTCTGAATTGATAATGACAATATCCGCATGTTGCTGAAGAAATGTCTTGATTGCTTTTATTGATCTTACATGTTGATACGAGAAAGTTCAATCAGAATGTGAAAGACTTCCTTCGGTGTCAGTTGACGAGACACGAACGTAATCTTCTTTCCTACCTTTGATTCCTGGCGTATCGGTCCATCAGGCACGACTTACAAGTTACCAAACTAGAATACCAAACTTCTTGTGACGATCCGACTAGTTCCCGATATACGTGTTAAATTGACTTTGTTGTATTACCCAATCTAAAGTATTGACTTGGCTGATGATGCAGGTATCCAACTATAACATAGTCAATATCCATATCAGCGAACTCCTCCAACATCGAATAATATAACAAGTTGATTGCACCGTCCTAGAAATGCATTGCACCGAGTACGATTTGTAGAGACGACTTCAGCAGCTGCAAGCAAGAACTAATTTAAACGCCATGTAACGGGTACTAGTCAATATTGTGACCCAGAAACAAATGTGCCCACTCATTTTGGTAGCGCGCTTCAAGGCTAAGTTCTCTAATCAGTACAAATACCTTGAGATTGAAGCAAGATTTATGCTTTAGCTTTATCAAACCAATCACAGAAGCATCTTCAGATCAATGCAACTCCCTCAAATGCTTGATAACAAAATTTGATGTTACCGTACATCTTGGTAGTTGATATGCCAGTAGGTTGTCTTGATTGGTTTTGACCCATACCTAAGACATTGTTACCATGAAAATCAAAGATGTACAGCTTTAAAAGGCATATGAGTTTATTTCAAACAATCTGGGACTAGTGAGACCATTGCTTTAACGGATTGGAACAAATGAACAGCAAGGCGGTTGGTTATCATGGGACCTGTCCTAGGTGCTGAACCCATGGTAGTGATAAAATGTGACCCGTGCGTTTCCCCTGACGGAAAGGGAAGAGATGCTCACAGGTCTGTCGTTAAAACTTGTCACTATGTTCAGTCTCAAAAAGGTGAATCCAGGAGGGATCTCAAACGAGGTAATCAGCATGGCAGGAGACAATATCCTGTAGAGAGAGGTTGGACCGCCCGCTCGCTCTGTGACTGATAAGAATGTGATAAAGCCAAATTGAAACTGAGAAATAACTATCAATTGTCTAGAAACCTGATCTAAAGAGAACAGAACAGATCAGCTCTTTACGTTTGAAATTGTTCCGGCCGCGTTGCAGGCAGTCTCTTGATGCACGCCTGAAGTATGGACTATCATACCACATTAATGAAGCGCGCTACATAATCCAGCAGGACATTATGTCACTCTCCATACGCCTCATTGTCTGTGTGTGGTGATCTATTTCTTTCGGGAAGTCTGTATTTCTTTAGAAAAGTTCTAAGCCTTTCACTGCATGCCTCATTTACCTGCCGTACTCCGACAGCTTTAGTATAGATATAAACATACATTATCAGTAGACGGTGCTCAATTTTGAGGATTAACTCAGCAAGCATTCCCGAGTTTCAACTGCCTCTGTGCCCCGCAGCTCAATTCCAAGTGTGAGATTGTTACAAGCCAAAGCCAATCAATTTCTCTCCGTACGGCTGGGGAGCACTTTTCCACCTGTATCGATCGGGACTAAATTGAAACCTTTCCAGCCGTGCCCCCAGAATCCTTTTATTGACCTATACCACAGTTATCACAGCATATCGATGCGAGCAATACCTTCCTGCAAACTGGTTTTGTTTCGGTCTTTGACCAGGTTCGTCATTAGTTGCTGCGCCATTCGTTGGGACAGGTCTTTCATGGCGCTTTCCTTGAGATGCGGATAACTGTATCAGCCTGCTGTTTGCGTTCAGAACGTTTTACATCATCCAGAAAAGTGGCTCAGTCAGACAGGCATGTGTCTCCAAAAGGCCATAAACGGATCTCAAAATCTTAATATAAGAGGTTTTCAGAAGCCATAAACCGGTCTTAACACTATCTTTAGGTAAGTTTTCACGTCGCTTGAAAAGAGCCAAAGATATTTTACAATTTCAAAACGATTTTCGATTATCAAGCATTGTAATAGGTGCGCCCAAGGTTTCGCGATCATTTCCTTCTTTTGTGGTCTGGGAGTCAAACCAAAAGGGCGTACTTGTAGATGTGGTACATCTGGGAAGGAAGAATGTTTCTGCATATTATTATAATATCAACTTCGGCAATCTCATAATTAATAAGGCATCAGCGAAGGTGTCTACAGTAACGATTAAATACCGTCGAACGAAAGATATATGCAGTCAGTCTAATGTTAGCATATACCCTGATACCATGATAACACCTTACTACTGCTTTATTGGTACACATAAATAAACATGGTTATTGCATGCTAAACCTGACGTATTTATAGTTACTTTTATGGTAGTTTCAATCCTTGAAAGGCGAATGGAATATACCCAATCGGCAACAGGTTTGTCCTTGCTCACGGATATGCATCATTAACACTTCAGTTAATAGTCTCTGGGCGGGAAATTTTATATTAGATTGTGCTGGAGGCAAATCCTGGCTGAATCCGCTCCAATGGTTTGGCAATTCTCCGCCGCGCTCACAGGTAGTATGTATACTAAACTTACCAATACTTGACGAAGGGGCAGATTCAGGATTTGGGGCACAGCAGGGAAACCACGCATAAAGACTGAAGAAAACGAGCAACGCAGTTTATCTCAAGTAGTTATAACTTATTTCATATTGAATAGTTCAATGAAGTATTGCAGTCTGATGTATGGTCTATCAAGTTAGAATAGTTGTACCTGTAATGTAACTTCAGTAGAATTTGGTAATTTGTTTTCAGTTACAGTCAAAGAAATTTTACGTTAGTTCTCGATAACGACCTGCATATATTAGGCAGAAGCTGCCATGACAACTGCTCGAGGAAAATCACCACCTACACCTGACTCCACCGCGGGGAACACTGCATTTGATCCGGGTGACCCCGCCCACCGGTGTGCTCTGCTTTAAATTGCACACTGTGCCAAAATCGATTTTAACAACGATATAACCATGACCGTGATAATTTTTCGCGGCTTCTTGACCATTTGCTATCTCGGTATGGGTAATGAAGCGTTCTTTGCTGGCAATACTTTCATTAGAGTTCGTGCTTTTCTTCCATATAAAGATGTTACCAGAACCTTACCGGTCATTTGCGGTATATTTCACTTGAAGGTGAATGACTAACATAACCCAAAGTAGTAACATATTTATCGTGCCGTGCATCAAACATTTCACAACTCTTTCAGCCATAGTACACGTTATGGCTGCACAACCAATTGTCACATTTGCCAGTGGTATAATCATGTCATATACAATTCTTTTCATATCAGTGAACATCCCTCATTCCACTTGAACAACGAGCAGATACGTGGTCCTATGTGCTTGACTGACTGTATCCCTAGTACCTCTCTGAAAAAGCCCTGGAAAAAGCGAATAAGGACAGACTTCATCAACGTTCCTTGTGCGCTTAGTCGCTACTCGTAACCGACAAAAATGCAGCACATGCACCTGTACCAATAATACCAGAGATGGAAATATACCGTTACTTAGTGGAATAGTGTAACGGAACAATTGCGACTCCCCATCCAGAACAAATTAACACGTGTATCCATAAATTATCCATGAAGCTGTCAGGCTAGCCATTCATAGATAATCAGTCGTACTACAGCGTGTTATGTGATCGTGGATGTTGTGCCTCTGCGTTTTTGTAAGCCTCTTTTTTCTTTCCCTGCATTGATCAAAGATATCTAATACACGTACACCGTTTGATGGCGATAAAGATACTTTCTTGGATTATTTCAGTCAACCGGACGCTTCTGGGTGCCTATGCTGTTTTACCACATACAAGGACGACATGGTCGCTTCCTTTGGTCCACAAATGCAGTTCCTTGTGATGAACAAGTGAGTGTCGATTGCATTTCAAAAGTATACACAGCTCGGGCCATTCTGGCGCCTCAGATCACTGAATATGTAGCATAACGGTTTTGATGTATTCCTACTTTTACTGTTCTCGTGGCATAAGCGTGACACAACATACAAAACATGACCCCAAGGCCTGCACACTTAGAACAAAAGCCTAATGGACGATCATTCACGATCACAAAACTAACCATGTTCTTGCCATTGCTGGCACAATGCTTTCTAAAAAAAACTGCGTGCTACATGCATATGATCAATCATTACAAGTACAGGTGCCACGAGAAGCAAATGTGTCCTATCAATTTAAACCTAACTGCGCAGTGAAATAACACCTTGGAACCCTACTAGGTACATGTACCTAACGGGATATACTGTACTTGCAATGTGGTGGGGATACGGATCTCCTTTTCTGCAATTTCATCCCGGTTGGCAACCATTGTAAGGTTCCTCCACAGTACCGCGCCGTTTTCCATCATTACATCCTACCGAGCTAGTGTTCCTTCCTGCATTGTGGTATGATTCTAAGTTGCAGAATAAATCTTTGGTATCTACTAAATGCCAAGCAATTAATTTCAGTTGGAAGCTGATTGCTCTATTTTCATGGCATTGGCCATTGCTTTTGATGTATGCATAAAGTAGATATTTTTCTACTAGGTAAAATCTAGTTTGCCTTACAATAAAGGGCATGCCAGTATCGAACCATGTGGTCCGGTTACCAAACTTTTGCCTCACCTCATACCGGATCTACGGTTTTCCTCACGCCGGCAGTCTCAGAGAGTGTTGAGGAGAACACAGCACATGTACAGACATCAAATATCCTTCTGTCTATCTCAGGCTTTGATGATGATGATGATGATAGGCAGGGCGGCGTTGGAGATCTTTTCAAGGCGCAACACCTCAGCGCAGCGCACCATGGAAGCGGACACCTTGTTGTGGTAGCGGATGTCCAGAGACTGTCGGAGCCTCCAGCTGCCGGCAGCTTACAGGGAACGACGAGCAGCCTCGGGAAGAAGGTAAATCAATCAATGCAGTTGAGATCAGAAGAGATCTGGCACTGACCGACGCAAACACCAGAAAAAGGAGGTGCCGCTGTGGCAACAGTTGTGTTAATCAGCTCAGGAGCTGTTGGAGATCCGATGAAGATGACACGTCATGCCAGACATCCGGGTTCTCCACATACACGGAAGCAGATAGCAATGAGGTTGAAGGATGACTGAGGGAACGCGCATCCAAATAAGTCACTACATAAATAACTGCCAAGAGCGGACACCAGGGATTCGATACATATTCGACTGGGTGGGAGAAAATTGGGTCCGCTCGATTTATAGTCTCGTCTTGCGAATAATTTTACGGCAGTGGTTACTAATCCGTCCCGTTGAGGGCCTTGCCGCCACACGAAGCAGTAAGATGCGGTCGATGTAGGGGCTTATCCACTTATCATGGGTTATCTTGTCCAAGAGATAATGAAGACCTAGAAAAGGTTGGCTAACACACAATACCGTAACTTAACGAGCTAAAAGCTACGCAAATAAAACGCCCCTGTTCATATGGCTACGAAGATTGAAACAGAATCTGTTGAACAGAAGGAACATTTAACACAAGCAGGAATGGGATTATCAACATTAGTCAATAACTTTGTGCCCAGCAGCTATCACACAGACATGAGAAACACTCGGTCGGGAAATCCTCAGATAATACAAAGTTATAATGCATCATGTCAACGGTTCATATTGCGAGCCCATGGGCTACTGTGTCTCTCACTCACTGTGCACCTGTAGCATTGCTTTCACTGGAGTTAGTTTGGAGATAATATCACCAATATCAGTACCCTGAAGTGCAACAAAAAAATAAAAGCATGGGCGTGAATAAAATCATTATATGAATACTGATTTCACCAATATGTTGATGGATGGCATGTTTCCACAATAACTGTCTTTTTCGCGTGGACAGCACTGACCTGATGAGTACAAAGGGATCTTGAATAGCCATGGGAAATTTATGGATCTTTATCATTTACCAACTTGTATTGGCATACATGTTATGGTATGTGTGTATCTAAAATTCCTTCAACCCAGGGATAACACTCACTGAGCCATCTATCATACAACATTTGAATATGTGGCCATAAAAACCTACTCTTTCCATCCTTATCATCTAATTGTAGCTCATAACATGTAATTATCACTGGCCTAGTAGCCCCATTGCACTACCATCACATATCAATCAATATTTCCATTTTGCCAATTTAATGAAATGGAATTCATCACTGTCTTCAGACGGCAGGTGGTAATTTTCCCCAATCCCCCGTGTCATCTCTTCTTCTTGTGTTCATCAGTGGCAGAAGACTGTACACAAATAAAGGTTAACCAAATTTTTATGGAAAAAATATGGTTCATATTAAATAGCACAGTAAAATACCAACCATCTAGCAACACCAAGGAATGGGGAGCAGGAAGCTGTAGCATTGAAAGACAGACCTGTGCATCAGACCTGCTGCACGTATTTCCAAGGAAACTGGAATCGATGAGAGTAGTGAAGTACTCATTTCCCCAGGCTAAACTACTGTTGGGATGGCAGAATATTTTCTGACACAAATTAAGAAAGAATCCCCTTGAAATTTCATAATGGCTGGCTGAGCTAATTAAGAATCCACTCATGACTATCTTGGGACTCTTCCACAAACTGAATACTTTTAAAAGCTTGTTGATTGTAATGATAAGGATTATTGCTTTTGTAGACCATGCCTTGAAAGAAATGACCTGTCAGTATGGGAAGAAGATATGCCCATCATGCAGCCTTCACTCAGTGAAAGCAACATGCATCTAAATTGTTTAAAGTTGTCTGAACACAGTGGGGATGCTGGGGCAACATAGTTGAGTAACAATTAGGTTTGTTGGTGGCATGTACATTGTGTTGTTTCATCATTGATACAAAAAATGTCTTCAGCATGGCCGATGCTAAATTGGAGTATCATCCTGAAAACACATTCTGAGAGGAACGTCTGCAGCTTGGTTTACACACAATGTAGTCAGAGTTTTTTTTTTTTTCATTTTGGCCTCTTGCTGAAATTTTACTTTAAAATGTCTGAGAACCAAGAAAGTAAATGGATGTGGCTTGAGTTTGATAGTTATCTTATGAGATAGTGACAACATAAACCAGACAAAATGTCTATATTATTTTATGTGTATTTCAATACATATTGAAGATGGATCAGTTGGCATCCAGTGAGGCCCAATATCTATGTAGTAGATACGTGTACTTGGTCATTACAATGATTACATTTTGTACAATTTTTTCCCCTTGACAATTACACTAATTACTTGTTCATGATATGATTGTGTGGAAGCACAGTGAACTATTGTGTACTTTTTAAAAATCAAAATCAAAGCAGACTTACATTATGGGGAAGGCATCTTGCAGACTTCAAATATGGCTATTGGGTTTTGAGTGTCACTTTAACTGTGTTTTACTAGGATGGGATGTACGCAAGCGTCTTTATGTTAAGACTACAAAACTTGAAATGTGAATAAAACAAGTCAATAAAGTCATTTCTCAGTAACAAAATACAGGTATTGCTTGGGCCAAGTGACATATGATTTAATGTAACTGTAATATGTGGTTGCATTGTTCATACTGCTCCACTTAAAGATATCAATAATATGTATTAACTACACTAATTTTCTAAAATAAAAATAGAACCTAAAGAAACCAATGTTTGTTTGCTAGTTCTTGACTTTAAGTTTCTTCTTTCCTCCTTTTTTCTCCTTCACATTTTTTCTCTTCTCTGTTGTCTGCTCTGCTTCTGTGTTGGGAAAAGATGTGAATTCTTACATATTTGCAGTTGCAATTCTTGGGTTTGAAGCAAAGTTTTGCCTTTGAAAGATATACCTGTAAGGCAGCAAATAGTATCCAGCCCAAGTCATCTGAAACCATAAATATTCAGAAACAACATTGAGCTAAAGATAGGTATCTACCACAGCTAGGGCAAAATTATTCCTACTTATCATGGACAACTGCAACTGACCTTTTTGTTCTGTGAGTTTTCTTTTCTCCTGTGCTGTTTTTGTTGTGGAACGTTGTGGCTCAGTAGATTGAGTAGTTACAATAGCCAAAGCTGTCAGTCGTGCTGTGGTATTGTGCTGTGCAACAAGGGTAGGTGTTTTCTCCAACTAGGCAATACAGAAGAGAGCTTTATTAACACACTGATTATCTTGAAGCAACAATCCCTGTATATCAGGATGTCAACTACAACCTATGCAGTATCACCTCCTGCCATGAACTCATGTTGGGCAGGATCACACGTGCACGGTATGAATGGATTAGCAGGATTTCATTCTTACACAGTTTCTAGCCCAAGTAAGAAGTGTTCAAATATTGGGAAAGCTCTGGAGTCTTGAAATGAATCTAGAATTTCTAAACTGCTCCCTGTCCTCAGGTAGCCTTCTGTATGATCTCATCTTGTGTAGGACCCTTACCAGTGCTCAGTAAAGGGTATAACTTGATTTTGTGCCATCATCAAGAAATATGATTAACCTTATACATGTCATCAAGGCAAACTCATAACAACACTGAGTAACAGCAGAGGTCATTGACAGTGACATTCAGAGACTACAATGATTAGAACCGTATGCTCTGAGAAATGCCACATTACCATAAATGTCCACGTCTCATCATGTTGCAACATAATATTTAGCTTCTCCGTCAAGTGAAGAAAAGACCCTTTGGCATTTTTCCTTAAAGTGAATGCTCATAAGCCTGGCAGTTGATCAAAACTCTTTGGTAACTTCAATCTGTTCCCATCTCTTGGTCTGGAGAAGCTGTTAACTAAACCATGAATGCCAAACATGGGAGGATGGTTTTGATGGAAAGCAAGTTTGACACTTTCCACAGTCTTTAGTCATAAAAGTTGATCAGGGTTGATTATGACTGCATAGAAGATGGATTACCTCCAAGGGAGTGTCGATATGAGTCGTACTGCAGATACTGGACCGTGTTACGATGATAACAACTGTCATACAGTGACTGTCAGATTAGCTGGGAGGATGCCAGCATTATTTGTGGCTCCATTTTCTTGGTCATCTTCAGATATTATGTTCCAAACCAGCACTGATCACTACTGTTAGTATGTAACAAATGGACCAGCTCACTTGTGCACTGCTCAAGTCCAATAGAACATGTTGGATTGGTCTCCAGGAACTAAAACACCTCAGTATTACTGCAAATGCCAGAAGTAACTCTTCCTGATGGTTCTCCATAAACTGCCATGTAAACATTTTCATTTTTCTCGTGATCAACAGCTAGCCCAATACATGTACCAACACATGAGACTACTGGGCTAGCTGGGAGGATGCCAGCATCATTTCTGGTTCAGAGCTCCATTTTTATGGTCATCTCCATATATGAAGTGATGCCTCAAACTGCCACAGATCACTATGCACCCAGTGGAACATCATCCTGATGCACTGATTAAGCCCATTAGAACATGTTGGATTGGTCTCCAGGGACCAAAACACCAAAATTGCCAATATACTGCCATGCAAATTTCAACACTCACCAGCACCAACTCATGAGGCTTTACATATGTGTTTTTTTTTTTCAGTAAGATTACTTCTGTTTATTTGTCAGTCTTCTCAAAACTTCATTTGGTAGCCGATTTATGGAGAAAATGAAGCCCTCATTAAATCTGCTTCCCAAATTTTTTCTGATAGATGCTAGGTAAAAAAAAATCTGAGAAATGATGCACACACATGTACCTTGTTCATCCCTATTTCAGCAAACTGTTTAACAATTTTCCATCTTCAAGAGCAATGTGACCTACCGGGTACTTTACACAATGCTATTGATGCCAAACCTTGAACTATGATCCTGACCATTTCATTCATGAAAATGTTACATGTACATGAATGTAATTTGCACAGACATTTTGCATTAAACCATACTTGATTTGATATGCATGACATACATTGTAAACCCTGACTTCTTAAGAACAATGCCAGCTAATGTACCATAAAAGAAGTCATACACAGAAGAATACTGGAGCTGCACACTTCTAATTACTCCTAAATTGTCTAGATACTATTATGGTATGCTGGTCATTCAAATGACGGAGGAGACCTTACCAACTACAGCATGTATACCAATTATGGAACAATTCAGAACACTGGGGTACCCACAGAATGTTGCAGGTTAAACATATTTTTTTTACAGATTATCCTATTATCTGAATCATTTCCAACCAAATGAAATCCACCAAATATCATTAATATCACACATCAGAAACCAAGCAAAACTGTGCTCACCTCATCTGTATTGAAGGCCCAGACTTTTATGTAACCATCACTAGATATGCTGACCATCAAAAGATCTGTTTCTCCAGCATCACTCCTGTGGTCTCCAACACACACCAGGCTCTTGATTCTAAAGTGTAGAGAGGACACATTGATTATTTCTACCACTGGACCTCAGGGTTAACTTTAAACAAGAAACATGCCGTCAGATGATAACAAACATGTAATGACAACAAAATTGGATTGAGCAACTTCACTTAGTATTATCTGTTGTGATATCTGTATCATGATCAATGTGAATACATAACACAAGCTAAGCTAACAATCTGCCAATAGCATGATGTGGAAAAAAAAAGAAATTGGCAAGACTATAGAACAATATTACAATGATAGACAGCCCACCGGTTATCATGAGCTGAGAAGTTACATATGCATGTTCCAGTCTCAATATTCATGAGCTGAATATTCTTGTCTTCTCCAGCCACTGCTAAAACTGTGTTCTGTAACAAATAGGGCAAGGAAAGTTTATTACAATTCATCCATCTTTTAAAGTTATTTCCCATACCAATAAGAATTACCAGAATGAATGATTAACCTTGAACATTAATATACTTAGCATTGGACCTTTGGGACATTTCAGCATTAGATTGTACTCATAACTGTGATTAGGGATGTGATGAAAAATGATATGTCAAAGTTTCATGTACTCTGGTCTCAAGTTTGATAGTTTTTTCAGCTTTCAATATTCCCACCCAGCTGAGGCCTGCCAACTTGTTTTACCGGTATCTGCTTGGAGGGACTACATGTATTACAGTAAAACTGCAAGTAAGATAGAGGAATGACTGCTATGGAGAACAATGGTAGGAACAAATCTTTAGACTTCTAGATTGTAGAATTCATTTTGGAGGCTTCTAAACAAGAACTTACAGTAATGTAGGCCATTGTAAGCACTTTTCTTCCAGCATCCAAGCTACATTTGAGTCCAGCAGTCTGCAATAACAAGGAAATGTACATGTATATGCATAGCACCAACATTTTGAATAAGCAGCAACAATTTGTCAGGTCAAAAGGTGCTATATTGTTGCAACTTGTAACATAAAAAGCAAAACAAACAAAACAAGATTCACTGAAAGGTGTAGAAATTTGCCAAGAGTTTGTCATGAATTATAAAATGGCTCACAACCAAGTTTATCCAGCAGAGCTGCACTAACAACACCACCTATCTGCTCTCATAGGTATTGCAGCTACCCTATCATTACAAATCCTGAACCCTTCTCTCAGTAGATTTCTGTTACCTCAAGTCTGTACACACTGATCTTGTTGCCAGTAACAACAGCATACATGTCTCCTTTGGGTGACCAGTGGATCAGGTCTGCAACTGTTGGGGTTGAGTTACATGTACATGTTCAGTAAAATCAGCAATTCAGACTGATTGGATAACACACTGGCACCCATATGGTTTGATTATAACTATCAAACATACACAGAAATCAATGATGTCCAGCCATTACTTTTAAACTTGATAAGAGGACAGATGTAAACAACGGAACACACACTTCAACCCCTTGCTTCATAATCAGTCCTAATTTTGTAGCTATAGAGACTTTTCATATGGAACTCCTTTGTTTTGGCAGTCCTGATCAGCACTAGAAACTTCCATAGAATATACTTACTTCAAGATAATAATCAGCTACACATTATTCCACTAATATACGGATATGAACACACCTTGCTTGATGTTGGTTGTGTATGCTGGTCGACCGGTCACTAAATTCCAAGTTCTGGATATGGGGTAAGCCAAGAAAACATCATAATAATATTATCTCATTTGACAATGAATGGTGAAAAATACTGCCCAATGAAATTGGACCATATTTGTCATATATAGCTACTTCTTTGGTCAGCATGACTGAATGTGAACCACCAGAAAGTATTGTGCAATACACATTTTTTGAACACTGTATCTAATAACTACAACTAAATAACCATACAGTCAATAAAACAAACCCTCACCTGATAGTTTTGTCCTTGCCTACAGAGAGTGCCAGCTTTCCAGATGGATGTACAGATAAGCTATTTATTCCACCTCTGCAGGGAAAACAACATATATGTACGGAGTTAGTGGTCCAGTCAAGTCCTTACTCAATGTTAATAGGTAAATATTATTGACACCTGAGTAACCATTGTTCCATGCAATCTACCACACAAAGATGTGTACACTTTACCTCCTCGACTTTCTCACTCCCACTTTTCCCCACTTCGACTCTTCCTCCCTCCCTCACTTTCCACCTCTCCCACTTTTCCCACTTCGACTCTTCCTCCCTCCCCCACTTTCCACCTCTCCTACTTTTCCCCACTTCCACTCTTCCTCCCTCACCCACTCTTCCACCTCCCACTTGCCATAAGGCAAGGCCCCGTACAAGGCCCATATGAGGGGCCATTTTAATTTACTGACTTGTGTCCCCTCATGGACTTGAGACACTCCCATGTCCCAGTCTGCCAGACACACATGGTGCCATCCTCTGCACCACTCAGCATGTGGGAGGAGCCATAGAACTGCAGGCAGGTGATCGATCCTGGAGGGAACAAAACATTAAAGTTTGTAAACTTTGTACCATATGCTGGTAAGATAGTCTGTAGGAGGTTGCAGGTTGCCCATGCAAGCAATGCAGCTGATGCTTATCTACCAAGATCAGAAGATGATCTCCTGAGTAGCCCCCCCCCCCCACCAAAAAAAATTTCCTGCTCATATGTTAACACCAAAGTTTCCTTACACCCACAGCTACACCTTAAGTCTAGATTATAATAATGTCTAAATTGTATTAGAAGTGATGGATCGGACTTTGTTGCAAAAATGGTCTATAAATATTTTCAGCTATTGCTGCTATAGCTGTAAAATGTAACCAAGGAGGTCTAAATAGATTTAATTTTAAACCTCTTTGATGTAACCCTGTTATTTTCCCCTTATTGACTACACCTGCTTGGATTACAAGTTTAGTACCAACCATCATGTTGCAACAGAGTTCCCAGCTCTGTTCTGGAGTCCATGTTATACAGGTGGATGGTTTCATCTGTACTGCCCGATGCCAGGACCTGTCCTCCCGAGGCAACCACCTTCACACAGCCGGTGTGGGAGTTATCAGTGAACGTTGGCTCCAACTTATATTCCTACAAAAAATAGTGCATCCGTTTATGTCTGACATACCACCTACATATGTAACATTACATGTATATCTGTATTGTCTATGTGAATGTGTGGATCATAATTAACGTTACATCTTACTACGCTTGCAACAAAATAATTCTGATGCCTTGAACAGTAGATTTGTCCTTAAGTGCGCAGCTGTTATTATTCTCCAGAAGTACTTGTTATGAACAATAAAAAAAACTCCGATAAACGTCACTCTGCATGCAATATTCTAGAAGCAAAACGTTTGGAGACAAGGGTTTGCATGCTTGAACATGCGAGCGGGGGGGGGGCGTCTTCTCAGACTACAAACACTTCCTTCCAAACGCAGAGAGGCCTAACTAGTTTGTCCTGTGGGTTTTACACGTTGTCATTTTTGTCCACTAGATGCCTGTACAACATACCTCTTCTCCCTCCACCAGTCGGAACCCCAGCAACATCTGCTCGTAGCAGCCCACCACAACCTCCATTTTGTCGTCTGACATGTGCTCTCTTCGTGACGTCATCAACATGTGTGCTTGCTAATTTTGACATTTTCACTCCACATAGAGATTTTGAAGTTCAAATAATAACATTTTTCTATTAATAGGGAAATTTGAACAGCATTTAATCAATATGATAGGTTAATCAATTTTCATCAAGCATTTTTAGTCAAACTAACTATTTCTAATGACGTCATCATTCTATGTGCCCAATTGAATGCTTTTCGGGACGCCTGTCCGCGTGTATGAGGTTATTTTTGAGTTTATAAGACGCATTTGAGGACAAAACGGCCATCATGACGAGCCTGTGGATGGGAGATGTAAGTATGGTAACTCGAGAACAGGGCAGTCTTTTGTTGGTTTCCAGATTTCCCACAGAGATTGATATTTGTATGTTAGAAAAACAGATCATTCGAGTGGGAGGGGGGCTGTGTTCAAACTGAAAAAGATCATCTTACTCGGTTCACTAGCCTATTGCTAAATCCCGCCCACCGTACTTGATTAACTGCACAATCGACACCGTAATTGTCTCCTATGGTATGCATGGTCATTTGTTGACTCCAGGAGACTAACAGCAGTTTGCGTTTGCCAATATGACAACCCTATGGATGGGCCATGTATGTTGTATGTTCCTTTTTGTGACCCAACAACCATTGTAAAGTGTATTGTACAGCAAAGATTTATGCACGCAGTATGAATGTTAATGGGAAACTAGTTTAAAAAGTGGTAGAGTATCTTCAGTTTCATATAATTTAATTTTCATTCTGTAGCTTGAGCCATACATGGACGAGCCTTTCATCATGAATGCTTTTGCTTCCATGGGTGAGCCCATCATCTCTGTCAAGCTGATCAAGAACAGACAAACAGGGTGAGGATGGATGTCTCAATAATGCTACCAATATTTGGGATCAAAATATAATCTTTCTTCTCTGTTCTGTGATAATATTAGTAAGTCAAGTAGCTACAACTACAAGTGTACTGTACATGATGTAGGTTATCAGCATGGGACAGTGAACACCCAGTTAATCCATCCCTCTGCAATGTAGTAATTTTACTCAAAATCTGAGTAGTATGTTTGATAAGATCAAGAGATTAACAAATTACTATGCATTTTGTTACATTGTGTTGTCAATGCACCCATTTGTGGCTTATTTTCCTTGCTATTACATTTCAAACAACATCATTATTTTGTTTGTGTAAATTCAAGGTGATACTTGGTGGTACATGCATGGTGCATGAATTACAGTACAGTACATAACATTAGTAATTGTCATTGAACTGTTAACAAAGTAAAGATGGAGATGCAGTGCCATTTTAGAATGCTTTACTTGTAAAAGAGGCTATAGGCTGCATGAATTTCATATTCTAGACTTGAAGTCCGAAGAGTCTGTTGGCTTTGCATGTTGATACATTTTAGGACTTGTAGCAGTTGTATTGTATAATGCTTAACATTTTCTATATTGCCCATTTATGATATTAGCAATCTTAGATTGAATTGCTCAGGCACAGTATTATTCATAATTTCAGTTGTGGAAGATGAATCTCATAATCCATGTTACAAATATCTTTACAATTGATATTTTATGAAATTCTGCAATGCTGTTTACAAATGGTAGATATTAGGGCTTTACCATTCTGCTGGGAATGTGTGTTCTGACAATAATAACTACTGCATGCTACATGTGAGAAGAGGTCTTCATTTATGCTTTTTGCATGCCCATTCCTCAGTAACATTTCATGCACGAGTAATATCCCCCATTTTCATGAAAATTATCATGCGCTTTTGGTCAATGTTGTAAACTGGTCCCCAATGTGCTGAAAACAAAACTAAAAATTTGGCAAGCAAAATGTTGCCAGCCAAAGTGGCTACCAGGACCTTAGAGTCTTGGAGCCGTCCCGTTGACCTCTTCTCTCCTCCAGAGGCCCTGCTGGCTACTGCTTTGTGGACTTTGGTGACCAGGTCCTTGCTGAGCGGGCCCTGACCAAGCTGAATGGGAAACCCTTACCCGGTGCAAACCCGGTAAGCTTCTCCGTACGCGTAACATTTTTTCATGTTCCCCACCCCAAAACCCCACCCCACATGCATGTAGAGGGCCAGCAGGATTCTGCTTTGTTGATTTCGGCGACCAACAGTTGGCAGAACGTGCCCTGACCAGGCTGAGTGGGAAACAGCTTCCTGGTAGTTACACGGTAAGCACTGTTTGACATACATGTATTGGGTGTTCTTCCTCCTATATTACTCAATTTCTGTTACTGCTGGCTTTATTAAAGGTCAAGCTGTGTGTGATTTTCTCCTTTGGTATTGGTATATGGTGTCTATCTTCATTTTATTAGATATTATCAGTATGTTATAAGATTACTTCATATATATAAATTTCAATCATATCAGATGTAACCTTCCAGTCATGTCAGAGGTAACCTTTTATTTCTTGAAAAGTCTGTGAAAAAGAAAAGGACAGTATGGTTGGTAGATGAATAAAGGTCATGTGACTACTGTCACTGATCTGTGCCTTCTGTCACTGATCTGTGATTTATCAGTTCCAACAACTCATTGTTGTGCTACATAATACATAATTTCTTTTGCACTTCTGCTTTTGGCTTTCTCATTGAAGTAAGGCACATTCTTGCCATGCTTGTGCTTCTGTACAAAATAAGAGGCTATAACTATGAGTCATCATGATATCAGGGTGCAGTCTCCGTGACTGATCCTGTGATTTTGATGACAAAAGAGTTCAACCAAATGAGAACCTACTTTTCTTTCGCATGCCACGTCAAGGGTTTTGATGTTATACTCACGTCATAGAATTTACTTTTTGACACGAAAATTTTCTATAAAACATTACTATTCATGACTTTGTTATGTCAATAATGTCATTTAAAATAACCTAAACTTGGTACCTTTTTTGAGACAGTAAGTTGATGGTGATATTTGTATTTCAGAAACCACATGAAATTGAACAATACCTCAAAATGTTAGCTCCTTTTGTTAATTTTAGCATCAGTTACAAAAGGATGTCAAGCCATGGATTGTAGTGTCTACATGTAATTTGTAATACTTAACATTCAGCTGTGCCGTTGCATCAAATCCTTTAGAACAAGTTAGAGAAAACACAACAAGCGTCTTGGACTGTGTATATGAAGTGGACTTCCCCAGACCATAGCATACTTGTGTCAGCAGTGTATATGGGATCATAATCTGTGCATTGAGATCTTGTAAAAACTGGAATGTACCAAACTCAACTAGAGGGGGCGCAGGACCATGTTGATCATGGTTACTATGTCTGGGTGAAGTCATGTTCAGGAACTGGATATGCACATATACCTCACAGTAGAGAACATTGGCGGCGCAGCTCTGAAGTTTTTCATGAAAGTGTCAAGGCAGTTGGTGAGGAGGATGACATCAGGGGCTCAATAATCATGGCTGGTAGCACATGTACATGTGTGAGTCAGGTTACTTCCAGTTTAGCTGCTACAGTCTCCAGTCATATTGGAACTACTTCTGAATTCAGTACAGACATCAGTACAACAGGTACAGGATCCAGTGTTGATGTAGGGGAGCATGTCAGGGTGGACTCAGTGTCCAAGTTTGGTTCTTATGTCAAAGTCTATTCCCTACAGCCTAAACGCTTCAAGCTGAACTACGCAAGCTATGGACGGGAGAATGTTGTCACGTAAGTTTACTCAGATTTATCTGTGTTTACTCCAGCTTTAGAAGCACGCATGATACATTTTTTGTTGTTGTGCACGTAAAGCGTAGATTAACATAGTGCGTGTCATGGTTTGAAGAAGTAAGCTAAAGCTGTAAGTGATTACAAAGGCTATAAAATGACACAGTCACAGCTTATAATATGTTTGATGATATGGAAACAATAGCTACAGGTTCGTGTAATGACAAAAAGATACACAATGTAATGCTATGAATCTTTGCTGTCTCAATCCAAAGTCTGACTTATGTGTTTTGTAAGCTTGACACTTTTGTGGTTGGGAAAAAAGATAAGTTTCACATCTCTGAAAAAGATGATCAAATTGATCAAGATACTGGTAATATTAGTTATTTAGCTGCAGTCACAGAATCTGTACTCTCTTGACATGAATATATCCATATCTTTATTCCCCTGTAGGCCAGAGTACTCCATCTTTGTGGGTGACCTAACCCCAGAGATAGATGATGGTTCTCTGCAGGAGTTCTTCGGCAGGAGATACTCCAGCTGTAAAGCTGCCAAGGTTGTACTGGATGCAGCTGGCAACTCAAGGTGGGACTGGTTTGGGGCTTATAAAAACTGTTTTTTGCTTTGCATCACAACGTTCTCCAACTCATTGTCATTGCTGAAATGACATGTATAAATTCAATAAGAAATCAATTTGTATATGATGGAAAATGTGGTTGTTTGAACTGCTCTGGAGAAGAAATTAATAAAACTGATAAAGTAATAAAACTTGAAGATACAGTTGAAAAGAACTGATTAGTTTTCTCAGTTCTACATCATCATACACAAAAAAGACCATTGCTTTACATGATAATGCCTTTTATATCATGGAAGCAAAAGATTTCAATCATGATAATTCTGAAATGATATTTTGTAGTAACAAAGACTTTTTCCCCTTGCAGAGGCTATGGGTTTGTGCGGTTCACAGATGAGAATGAGCAGAAGAGAGCCCTGACTGAGATGCAGGGTGCGGTGGGGCTGGGGGGAAAGGCCCTCAGAGTCAGCCCTGCCACGCCCAGGAAGTAAGTAGAACAGCCTTCCTCTCAAAGCCTAAGAACTCACATGCAAAATACAATGCTTTTTCGAGATCAGCTACTTACATATTTACTTTGTAAACCAGGCGACTTTTCATTGATCTGTGACAGTGTTTTTGGTAATACTTGTACTCAGAGAGCAGTAACAAGTCTAAACAGTCATAAGGCCACACCAATTTATTTTGTTGCTTCTCGGAATCGCCGCTCCGATTTTTTGCATTTTGAAAAAAAAAAAAAATCTGGAGTAGAAAAGTCGCAGACCTCCCCAGACGATGGAGCAAAGCAATGGCACAGCACTAGCTTCACGCTACACGGCTTTCCGAATTTTAATAGGGAGTTTCTTCCCTATTTTTCTGGACCATTTTGCTACACATATATCAGCACCTAGTGTAGGAGAATCCCTATCAAAAAAGGCAGGAATTTAGCAGAAACACCCAAATTTAGCGAGATAAACAAGGTCAGGAAACACCGCCCTCCCTCCCACCATGCGTGTCGGCACGTTTGATAAACGGGTGTAAACAAACCTGCAATCCCAGGCCAACTGCCAATTTTACACGCCAATCAGCCAACTTGGTGAAGTATACATGCTTTATTGTTCTCCAAACTTGTCCATGTAAAATCTAATCCGCTGTGGAGAATCTTGTTGTAGAAGTTTACGGAGTCCGCCACAGACATCAAAGCAGGCCTAGGTCATTGACCGGAAGAGTTCATTTCAAGGGACAACTTCTGAAATATCATTATATATCTTACCATTCAATGTATGTTGATACGGTTTGAAGTGGAAGATGTAAGTATTACAATTTAGCCTTGTCATATTAATACTGTACAAAGTCATATCTCTAATCATTTGATATGGGTTTGAAGTATTTCAAAGAAACTTTTCCCCTACACACAGAATAGACTTGCCCGTACGCGTGTTACTGGAATTGCCACAGAAGGCAATTTTTACCGGGTTTTTCCTCAGAATGTCTATGATTTTACCGGTAATATAGGCACTATAGCTCCTTATGATATAATTCTACCGTTCATTTTACAATTTACCAATACCATCGGCATGGGCGAAAGCACAGCGTGTTTACAAACCAAACCTGTGTTGCCTGCTGATGAACTTATGTTACACCATTGACAGATGAAAGAAACCCTTTGATCATGAACTGTGCAAAATCTTGTGCTGATTTTGATGTTGCAAATTCTAATAACATTTTATAAAACATGATACACAATGTATTCCTGCATTTCATTTTTTAAATATTTATAAATATCCATGTCAATTTAGATTTATAATCATTTGAAAATAATTCCAAAATACTACCCCCCAAAAAAGCAACCCAACACTGCAGTGACTAAAATGGAATGTGCCTCTGAGTCTGAGTATTCATTTGTCCAGGACCTGTAGCAAGCATGAGTTACACCATTTATCATGACCCTTCATGTCAATTTTAAAATAAATTTACTTTAAAACAGAGCTGTAACAAAGATGAAAAACTTTACCTCTACTTTAAAAAAATGAGGAAGTTGGCCCTCAAAATGCAGGAAATGATGTTTCACAGGGTAAAAATTTCACTGCACTACATTTGTAGGTCTCCCTATGCTATGAAAAAAATCCTGGTGAGAAGCCTGAAAGTGATCAATGCACAATACTTCGCCATGAAAAGCTGACAACTTGCATACAGTGTAATCCTGCTTTTATGTATTTTATGTAAGCCCTATATCTCCACCCCAAACTTTTTGGAATTTTTTTTATATTTTTTTTTCGCCCTGTCGCTCCAATTTTTTTCTGAAAAAATCCGAGAAGCAACAAATTAAATTGGTGTGGCCTAAAGCACATTCTCTGTAAACAATTTGCTGCAGTAGATCTTGTACCTGTAGCAACTTTCCTTGTACATGAAGACACACTCCCCCTTGTTTTTGTGCAACTGACCTTATAAGTTGGTTAAGAGGTACTAGATGTTAGATTCCAATCTGAAGAGCCCTTGTGCATGTATGTCAGTTGTTGATCCCTATCCCCTTACAACCACAACCAGGACACATATCTCAGTATTAGGAACATTTCCTGGTTCCACAGATTGTGACACACACATCTAGCTGCAGCTCAAAGGCCAGGGTGTTCATTGACACCCTCAAAACATGCATAAGGATAAAGACGGGTATACGTGTATATGTCATGGTTTCTTTTCAAGCGGCAAAAGGATAAATTGTCTTTATACTGCAGTTAAGTCAAGTTGTACAATGTATTACATAGTTTTGTGGAAGAAATACCAGACTCTTCGTCACTGGACTCTGACTCTGTCCCTTTCCCTCCCAAGTCGTGACAAGACTCAGCAGCAGCAGCAGCAGCAGCATGGTGCAGGAGGGCAGTATGACCAGTACAGTCAGTACTACCAGCAGTACCAGAACTACTGGAACCAGTACTACCCACAGTCTTCAGCACAGTACTACAACTACAACCAGTATGGGACGTCATCATACTCACCAAACACACAGACACAGGTGCTCATAGTCCTTGTGCTGGTACAGATAACTGTATTCTTGCATTGTGATTTACCAAGCAGTTAACAGTATTTTGGAGTAAAATACTGAAAAGTGAATCCTCCTAACTATAGTGTAATACATGTACAAGTAAAAAGCATACTATAGTTTATACTTAGTTTTCTCAATGTTCAATATGTTGCTATCAGTTGGCAAAGTCTTGAGTGTGTCTGAAATATTTTCATTTTCACCCAGAACCACGGTTATGAGAGCTCCCCTACAAACAATCAGTCAGAGTCCAGTGTAGAAGGTGAGAAGTCTTCTTTGTACATGTGTGAACACTTTCATAAATTTTATGTTCATTTATTAATTGTAAGTATTTGCTGATTTCTTTCTTGCTGTTACAATTCAATACAAGTAAGGTAGTCGTATGTGAGGAAAGGATGGCACATTGTTATATTTCACTCAGGAACCAGAACATTGTCTGTCTGGTAGTATTTGCTACACTTTGACTTCTCTTGTTTTTCTTGTATACAGCAAAGAGCCCCAGTGACCCTTCCTCTGATTTGCAAGGCTGGTTTTGTAGTTTTGACCCTACCAATTTGATATGATGGGAACAAAAAGCATGTTTTTGTTTATATGCGTGTAGTGTCCTGTATTTCCCCTTTTGAAAGTTTTTGAGAACTAAGGACATCAATGAATGACAAATTGTGGACGTACATTTAAGTCTCAAAATGACCTCATATCAATCCTAAATACCATGACAGCAATAACTTTGCTCACTGGTTGGTTGGTACTTTGTAGCCCTCCCTTTACCAAAGTCTTTGTGCTGCTTGCTATCTTAATTCATGGAAAGTGGAGCATGGTCAGGCATGGATAGAGGAGAAACAAGACGTGGTTTCTTTGTTCTGTCAGCATGTAAGGACATTATTGTGTTTCACATGCAGTATCCTAAGTTTATTTGAACTGATAAACACATTGCTTAGTCATAGGTATAGTACAAATGAGTCTGGATTAATGTGATTCTCTATCTTCCAGACCCAAACCCACCACTTAATGTTGAAGAGATGAACAAGGAGTTCATGCATAGAAGTGAGGTATGTACTGCCAATCATACACATTCTGCAGTGTTTTATTTGGGCATCATTTCTAGTAAGACTTGATGTTTGAGGAGATACATTGTAAATCACTCCTCTGAAGAGAAATAAAGTCAATGTGTTGAAGTGGTTTATTAAAGGATTTATTTACCTGTAACGTTATGTTGTTCCTCTGTAGGAGCTGTATGAAGCCATGGAGGCATCACGATGGCAGCCCCTGGACAGTGTAACATCCCCTATCCCAGTGTAGTAGCACTGATTCATTAAAATTCTACTGTTTAAAAGCTCATCTTTATCCCAACAATTATCCTTTTTGCTTTTAGTACAACAAACTCACCTGTTGTAGGCCAGTCCTGTACAACATGTTCACATTGTTGTGAAGGCCCAAGGCTTAGTTGAAAACAAGTATTAGCTAAGTCATGAGCAATTACACATGTATTCTCAGTGTTTTACTTTTAGATTTTATTTTCAACTCAGTTCTGCCTGTTTCATTTTTGAGCATCAGTATGGTGCCTTTCCTGATGTATGTACTAGTACATTATCAGAACTAAGGTTTACAGACCAGATTGGAAAGTTTTACTGGTGAAGTGTGAAATCTGAATATGTAGTGTAAAGCACGAGAAACATTTTTGATGAATAGAAATCTCATATTAGAAATCTCACTTTTTTTTATTTATTACATACTATTTAAAAACTATCTTAATTTTCTATATCAACTGTATAGAGTAAGAAATATGATGCAGCTACAGTAGACAATACGTGCAAAAAAGCTTTCATGTTTCACACTTTACTTAACCTCATACAACAAAGGTAAGTCAGCATGCTAAAGGTTAATCAGCATTTGTGATTGAAGCCTGTAAAATCACATACAATTACAATGTACCAAAAACTGTGAATGTACAAGTCATGCACTTTATCATGGAGTTTGACTACGATTCCTTATTGCAACATTTGCAGTCGAACAAATTGAAATAGCTTTTCAAGCAAGCATTACGGTAGCTCTCTGACCAGCTGACTATGTACCATTTTTGTTAAATACATATACAGTTTGTAAGTCCATCTCACTTACATGTAACAGGGCACTACATGATGCATGTACAGTTGACAAGAAAACATTGAAATAAACAAAAATGTGAAATTTTAATTGTGATTTGTTAACTATGCATTACAACATTGCAGCAGTGATTCTTATTTACCACATCACAAACTGTACATGGTGTGCCTATTGGAGGCAGCATACAAGGCTAACATCAATGTTACACAAATCATTACAGCTGTCATTTACTATTAACATCTAACAAGTTGTGCACACAGTCTTCGACATCCTACGCTCTATAAAGTGGGGAGGTAATGTCTTCATTTATGGCCATTTCTTTTAGATATTAGTTCAAGGGATAATTTCAGCAAAATACAACAGCTAGTGTTAGCACCAGACTTAGAAATTAAGTGAATGTGGCATTAGTATAAATTGGAATGTTTTTGTTCATTTCATTTTCTTTAGATTATTGCACTCCAGGAAGCTAATCTTGGTTCAGGGAGACAGCTGTATCTATACAATGTATATCAAATGGAATCACTTCTGTCAAATTGCAGGAAACTTCTTGGCTGGAAGACATATCCCTTTCTGGACGACAGCAAAAAATGACAACAGAGAAAACATGCAGTTTGTACACTCATATGACTGGTTTTACACCTTTTGACATTGATTTTTACACAACTTAGCATTTCTGCAAGCTCAGCTAATATTGCACTTTAGATTAACGGACAACATATGACATTTGTAGCAACAATTTTTGATGTGTGATGACAGCTCGTCAAATATTTTGCTGAAGGAGTAACTTAGGGACATGACAAGGTTCATAGCCTTTATTTGTCTCTTGCCAGAGTTAACTGTCATGACACATCCACAAATGCTACTGCCAACACACTGCATGGTAGACCAATGAAGGTGAGAAGGGTCGCCTTTCTCATGTGACTCCTGATCTTCTGTGGCTTGGTACAACCTTTGCCCTTTGACTCTTGCACCTGACACAGCACAGAACCATCTCCCCTACAACGATCATGAAGAACACCCCGCAGCCTGGGGAGAAATAAGTGCTTGAGAATGGCAATACAGTGCACAATACAAGCAAAGTACGGTATTTCCAAACATACCATTCCAAACATGTGGGAAGGCCATTATGTATACGGAAAGAGGTACTAGTAACACTTTGCCTCAGTTCAAATGAGTACAATATACAAGCTGTTTAACTACTAAGTAGCTCATTTGTAATCCAACTGGAATTTCATAGGCACTGTTTTTACAAGATTTTCCACTCTGAGAAATAATCTTACCGAGTGAAACCCACCACTGCCAGGTCAGAGGGAAGCCTTGCATAACAGCACAGCATATGCTGACATGTACCAAGGTGATAGTGATGGCATAGTCCCACACACAGTGTTGTACAATGGCTGCAAAGGCCCAGGTACACACAAAGTAGGTAGACTCCATGCACACAAGTCTGGCTGGAATTTACATGTAAGCAAGGGGAACAAAGTCCAAGTTAAAACTTAGCTGCATGTAGAAAAATTTGTGATATTTGACACAGCTTACCATCTATCAGAAACCATACTGTTAATCCTGGATACCTACCCAGATACTGGCTTTGCCAGGAAAATGGCTCCTGGAAGTCAAATGGCATCCTGGGATCAAATGCTTGTAAAGTTCCCAGCCTGAAATAAGCAACATATGGACATTAATATCCTGCTATTTAAAAAAAAATATGCAAATTCCAAGCCTGATATTTAATCTTGATTTCTATTTTGTTCTACCTTGGTTCTATGTTATTTGATGTTTCAGGCTTCACTATTGTTTTCATTTATTTGGGTATTATGATTTCAAGCGCAATGTATGTTATTTAAGTTACTTTGCTTTTGAATTATTTAGTAATTTTGTAACTTAACAGTTACTTCGTTTGTTAGTTGTATTATTTTGAGTTTGATGTTTTTGTCTGGGGTCTTCCCCAGGCCCAGGGCTCATTGAAAAGCGCCCTACGGGCGATATGTATCCCCCTGGTTAAATAAATAAAAACAAACAAACAAACAAACAAAAAACAACTACATGACTCTGTATGATTGTAAATTCATGAGTTTGTAAATTACATGTACCATCAACTCAGTTTTAGAACACTGACTTTGACAGCCTGCTTGAGTCAACTTGTTGGTGTGAACTAATGAATGTATTTTATTAATAGACATGTGTCACCTGAATGCTCCATGACAGATGCTGGCTGCAATGTAGAAAACTCCATAGAACACCACCAAGCACTTCAGTAGATTAGCACAGATGGTCTGAAACAACATTTCATGTAGATGTACCATGAACATTTAATTTGTTATCTTGTTTAAATGCAATGGTCAAATCAGTTGAAGAAACAGCCAGTGGCATTTGTAGATTTTGTTATATAAAATCATGCTATATTGACATAGCAGTTGAACTACCAAATGATGTTTTGTCCTAGGGCTTATACATAATAAAAGGCCGTTCACATACAGAACTTACCTCAATTGGGACCCTTGTGCAGCACTTCCCCCCATCTGCATCATCTTCACCATGTTCTATCTCATAGAGGATCAGTCCCATTGGTTAAGTTGTGGCTCCCAGCAGGCATCCACTGTACTAGTACTGGTATAAGTACATGTGCATTGCTTTTAGTATACCTTGTATTTTGAAAAAGATACATGTACATGTAGGTTGCTGATATATGATTGATATGTAGCCATTATATGATGTAGCATGGTCATATTTTTGACACATGTAACATTAGCACAAGCAAGGTGCTAAGAGAACTACTATTTTGAGGCTCCTTGGTACAACATAAGACCTATTCACCAATTAGTAGGCACTGAATATCGACATTCTCAATAGCCTTTCACTCTAAGTGAGTCCAAACAAAATGGACAAATTGTTACCAAGGACACAAAACACTCCGTTAAACAAACAGTACATGTATTTCAAAAGCCACTTAGTGGACCACAGAATTTGGGTAGTAGGAAACCATTAGCCAGACTGAAATGGAAAGTTTGGAAAACATAACTGAGCCACACCATGTTATTGATGTAACAGGGGAACCACACTTTGTTTGAGAGCATTTTAAGTTTGAGTAGTACTCAGCATAATACAATTTGTAATATACATTTTATGTATTAAACTTACTGAGATTCCTGAGTATGTGCATATTGGTCACTGATAATAATAAAAGAGCTATGGCATGAACTGACATTCCAACATTTTTTTACTAAAAAATTGAAATCTTTTAATTGAAAAAAAACTTTGTGTGATTGTAATTTACTTCCACTTTTCTGTTTTCAACATATTTGGCAATTACCTCAGGCAAATTTTGGACATTTATGGTTGGCGCTAAAACAGCCCACATGCACGAGTCGCACTCAGTTTGTGACACCACCAGAAATTACCAGAATGTAAACAAACATGGCTAACAGCTGTGTTTCCAACTTTTAAACCCTTGAACACTTGTAAGGCACCATATTTTGACACCTCTGCTTACTGAACAAGAATTCGGAGACCTCATATCTCCATGAAATATCATTTCCTCAATAGGTAAAAGTGTAATCCTTTGGCAATGTTTCATTTCAATATGTCATCATTTATTATGCAAATGACCTCTACATTAACATAATATATGCATAGTGATGTTAGTTAACCTTTAACTAACTTACACATGTCACAATTATGAAATTCCCATCAATTACCACTAAGGAATCATAGAATTTTTACATTAATTATGCAAATTAGGTCTTTTTTTGCATAATTGGTATCTGTTAATTTTCCAACTGCCATGGGTTATACACATTACATTTATGAAAGTCCTATTATGTAAAACACTGGAATTACCAAATTTCCTCCTTAATTATGCAAATTATGTCTTCATTTGCATAATTTGTATTTCATTGTATACATCTCTGTCTAAGCTACCTACATACCAAAAATGATGAAAATACGTTGTTCCTTTCTGGATTTATCTGCTTTTAAAGATTTTGCCGGAAACTCCCCTGCAGTTCCAGAACAAGCTGCTAGGGGGACCAAACTCACTCCACTTATTCCTGACAGGACAAGCTATCTGTCTCCAAGAAATCAAGACCATAGCATGTCCAGGACAAAAGATACAAAAACCGGAAGTTTAGCTGCAGTACCAAGGTCAGCCACCAGGAGGCCCATATTTGACCTTGACCTTTGTTTTTCTATGACCTACCAACATACCAAATATCATTACAATCTATAAATGCCTTCATAAGTTATGTTGACTACAAATATGCGGAAACACAGACAGACACACAGACACACACACAGACAGACCCAAAACAATATCTCCATTTTTCATGGAGATAATTACACTCATTTGCAATGGAGTATGATTGATTCAACTTACTTTGTAAAGAAATGACCAGAAAATTTGCTTTTTGCATCATCCTAATGTTACATAATGCATTAAAATTAATTATGTACCTATCCGGGGTAACACTGTTATCTCCAAGTAGATGTTGAGGTGTTGGTTTTCATACTAGTAATTTCCCCACATGTATGTGACGTTATTGATTTCCATACTACGAATAACCCAAGAGGGTAAAGGGAAAATGTAAAAAATGTATAAATCTACGTTGTAACCAAGGAGGTTTTACTAACAGAGTGTTATCTCACTTTTTTTCTGACCAAAATATTAGCTGAAATCAAAGTGAAACAGGGACCTCTCCTTGGTCTGATGATACGTAACTTGTTGTTTACCTGCAATTTCTGGCTGGAAACCACGTTAGCACGTAAAGCAACGACTGCTACAGTGTAGTAACAGTACCTGAAGGTGAAGTCCGCTATCTGTTATCCCATGGTTATACATACTTGAAGTTGAAGTTACTGTAGTATTGTCTCAGACCGTTATCTCTCATGCGCAACGTTAGATCTGGACGCAGTACTTCCGGCTTCTTGGAATTTCCCAGCAGCCACCTCGAAAAACAACGCTAAGGCTTACCCCGCAAAACCCATTCAGTTGAGGGGGGCTATTAAACAACTATTGCTATTTATCAATGCGATTATGCACTGGAATGCTCAATATTTTTGGTGAAATCCTCTTAAAGCCATCTACTTTATGATGTAAATGGTAATTTTCTCATAGGCTTGTATCCATACTGAAATGAATAAATATTGAATCCCAGTTCCAATATGGTATAATCCAAATAATCTTGTTCGCGGGGTATTGTATGTGAGCAAATACATGTTTCATTTTCACACAACGGAATCAAGTATGTGTAGTAGAAGAATGATGTAGCTAAGATAACCAGTAGCCTTTTTTAAATATCATATCGTGGTAGAAATAAAGTCAACGGTTACTGAATGTGATGTGTGTGTAGATGCACCTGCTTCACTACTCTCGTTCCCATACAATTAAGACTGGTGAAGCAAAGAAAATGACAAAGTGTCAAGGACCATTGCTGAATTCCATGTCACTCTATAGAATACTACTAGGGGGAATCGAGCGTACTTGGACAGCCATGAGTCTCATTGTTAAAGGTCTACAGGTGTTTGTCTGGATAAAATTTGTCTAAAACCTTTGTCGGTTCAAACATTTTTCCCGCCAACTTTACGGAAGGAGACTTTTTACGTCCTGTCAGAAAATGCTAATCCGCCTCTATGTACATAGTATAATAGTTGCCAGCTGCAAGCAATTCGAGATCGTCGTTAAGAAAGTCGTTCATCTTTATTTTCCTGTTGACTGTCAAATTTCAACAGATCATGCTGAAGAAAAAGATCCACTTAATTAAAGAGAAAATAGTACCGATCGCGGTGTACTATTGTGGAACGACTTGTAGTGAAAAGGCCTAATATGGCGGACGGAGAATGATGATTTTGCCTCTAGGTCTCGGTATTTCATGCAAAAACTGTCCCGAACTGAAGAGAAATGGTACAGACAAGACACAGTGCAGGAGCTAGCAACGAGGACTCTCCTGAGGCAATACTGCTGACCTCCCGGAGATCCCGGAAAGCCGTACATCGTCAGCGAAATGAGGTAAGAGCGACGTCTGTTACCAGACAGAACAAAAACCCGCCCTTGTTTGGCAACCCTTGACCAGTTGTCTGCAGTGATCTGCGTAAGCTAGCTTTGCCGTTTATTCGTCAGGAAACACAATATGAAATTAAAGATGTGTTAGTTAATATACAAATGGTGCAGAAAGTACGGGATGTCAGAAAAACCCTTTTCGTGGATGGAGACGTGTTTGCTGTCCAACCTGCTATGGCGGCATTCAGAGCACAACAACAGAAGACCGCGCAAATTTCGAATTCTGCTTTGTGATGGTGATAGCGTTGTTCCTTCAAGTTGCACCGATAATTTATTTCCTAAGTGCGTATTTTATGTGTTAAAGAACGTGTTGAGTCAAATAATTCACGCAGAACTAGAAAATTACAGACCCTGACAGTTGTTTCAAATCGATTGTTTTGATCGTGTGACCTTTGACCCCTGACCTCGATATATAGTATGTAGTTTTGTGAAGGTAGATGAGCTTTGTCTATGTTTACTTTTACATTATATTCACCTGAATATTCACCTGAATCCAGGTCAGTTGGTACCCTTTCCAAGGGTAATGAGACCGTTCATATAGTTCAGGCAGTATTGGCAGTTCAGTATGAGAAGCTGTAGCTGTAACGGTCCGGGTGGTGCTTCCATTCCAGAGCCAGTTTGGTCTTGAAAGCATTTATTGAACTACAACTCACTCTTGTTGCTGAGAGTTTATTCCAGATAGAGGTTATCGTTTTTATCGATATTATGTTTTGTATCTCCTCTTTTTTTTTTGAAATCCTTGACAGCTAGAAGGCATTAGCATTGACATTTCTGTAGACCTGTCTTATTTTAGTTTGAAATATGTATTTCTGGTTATCTGAATAGCGTGTTGCCATTGTGAGTGAAAGTGAAGAGGATGACGTGCCAATCACACGATCCAGAAGGAGGCCAGCCCTACCTCCTCAGGACATGGACTCCTCAGCAAGCCAGGAGAGCTCCAGCTCACCACCACGCCTACGTCGCTCACGTGTCAGGAAAGAACGCCACCAACAAGTGGAGAATGACATGTTGGAAGATGAAGGCAAGAAGACATGCCGTTAGGCCATACTGTTTTGATAAGTTGTTTCTCGCAGTCATTGCTGTATCATTACTTGTATACATGTGAATGTCAGCAAAAATATGTATAAACTAAAAGGCAGAGCCATTTGAATGTTGCTATCTGGTTCCTCCATTTTTTTCTGAAGATAGATTACCTAGTGCTTAAAAAAAAAGATGAACTTAAATACATCCTATCCACAGAACCAAGAGGCCGCAGGAGGACGCGCCAATCACCTGGTTATGATACTCATGGCCCAGGCATGGTGAACGGGGATAGTGGCAGTGCGATCCGTCGCTCCACGCGGCAGCGACGGGGCATCTACTCCACCCTGAACGACTCACTTATCTCGTCACATCTGTTGACAGGTTAGTGTGCTCTGTGTTCTGTAACTCACTGCGCACTACTCTTTGCTAATCACTTGCAATGTTGGTAACACCACAAGAAGATGCAATAGACCAAGGAGCTGTGCTAAACATTGTTCCTTCTTGTATATTTTTGTTTGAACTACGATAATGCAGATGCATTTATCATGCCTAACTCTGTGGGACGTTTGTTTTTAAAGCCTGCTGGTACATGTTATGTGCCTTTTTTTCAAACAGTTTTGTTTGAGTGTCTGTAATGATGTAATTGTTAGCCTTCTGCTTCACTACCCTGCTTGGCAGAGCAATGCTACTAACCTTTAAAGTCTATTCTTAACTTTAACTCTTGAAGTGTTATTCTATGACTTAGGTGGGTTGGATCTCCCTTCAGGAAAGCAGTCGTCCAGTCGGAGGCACCCAAGGTCAGAACTGGAGCAGCTCAAGTCCAGCTTCCCAGAGGTACAGTTGGTAAGGGCAGAGGAACCTTTGGACATTGTGGACTGTAAGGTCGTAGAATCACAATGCAAAGGGGTTAGATATAGGTGATAATCAATGTACAATGTAATTATTTCCAGTTAGACCTGGAAGTATGATACTTTGCATGATCTCAACCAAATATGATTTCATTTTGACCTGTATTAATGCAACTTTGTGAGTCTTGTGCTTCTATTGTAGTGAGTCAGAAATACATTTACATCAAATATTAGGAAAATATCTGATATTGTATTGTTGCTATGCTTTCAAGATTGCTAAGTACTTGAAAATCCCTGTCCTAGTAATTAAAAGTAACATTGTACTAGTACTGCTTTTTAGTCAGAAATTTACAGATTGATTCAATAATAAGAGTCATGGTATGTGATAGGATGACAAACTGGATATGTACACCCGTGTGAAACGAGAGCGCAAGCACGTGGAGAGAGACATGTACGGGATGCCTGTAAAAGCCGAGGATGATTCAGATGATGAGGATGACTCGGAATCAGAAGAGGAAGCAGAAGAAACTGAAGGTGTGTACTTGGACCTTTTCCATCCCTTCAGTATCCTGGGCATAACATAAGAGTGGTAACTTGAATACCTTGATTGAACTTGACTGATATATGCCACCAAACAGGATCTGGTTCAGGTCCGGACCTGGACCTGGACCTCAATGACACTGCAACAATATGGACATACATGTAGTTTTGTAGTACTGTACATTTGAAGAAACAATGAGCACATACTTTGAATGAAAATTTATAACATAGTAAAAGTTCTGTTTTGGGTAAAAGGATGTATAGGTAGGCTTACTGATGTATGATCAACGAGTCGTTATTTGTTGTGGTCAGAAGACACCTCATCAGACGAAGATGAGGAAGAAGAAGAAGAAGAGGAGGAGGAAGAAGAAGCTCGCACATCCTACAGTCTCAGGAAACATAAGCCAATCACACAACGCTTTGAGGTGCCAATGGGTAAGTAAGGCTGTTCAATGCTATTGCAGTGTGTTAATCTTCAGCACTGTAATTTACCTGTCTATCAATATAGTGTAGCATCACCTGTGGACTGCCAGAAATTCTCTCCTAATAAATAGTTGCATATGCAGAAGGCATATGAATTGCGTTAAATTTGTAACATTTGTGTTGGATTGTAGAATTTTTTTAGGACTATCACCAAGCTATTCTGTATGCTATTTGTAAATCTCCAACAGCTATTGTTTTCCTTCACTGCTTTTAGATGAACCTGTGCGTCGGAAGCGACAAACTGTGGACATGTTTGACTCACCAGTGAAGAGACGCCGTGACAAACACCTTCGTAGCCCTCATAGCCCATATCAGAGAAGGCAAGGCTTTGTACCATCTTTTGCTGTCTGTATCACTTATTAAGTGCTGTAATTAAAACTTGTTCCTCATTGAATTTGTATTGTTAATGGATGAATACTTCACTTGTATACTAGGTATTTAAGTATTGATTGATGTTTCCCCTGTTCAAATGTTTGACTGCAGTGCCTGTCTTAGATATCACTGAAGAAAGGATATGTTTTGTTGATGTCACTCTTGCAGGAGACGTCGTCATACATTCCATCGCAGCAGCTCCACCAGTTCCTCTGGGTCAGATGATGAAGAGAAGTTTGAGCGCAGGAAGGCCAAGAGTATGGCCAGGGCCAGGATGAGGTGTGGTGCATAGTTGGTGTTTTTCTCCTCTTGTAATGTGATATATAGGCTGCTTAACTTTCTGGAAATGCCAATGGTTGAATGCCACAATGACCATTTTGTGGTGTATCTGTGTTTGTTCTTGCTCACAGTTCTTTCATGGGTTGGTCCTCTAATGTTTTGTTTGGATATATATATACATGTTTCATATTCCAGTCAAGAACCATGTTTGGTTTGATGCAGATGTTGTCCCTCCCTCGCCTTCTGAACTTGTGACTTTGTGTCCCTCAGATGTCTTCCTATGAACATGCTGCCTGATGATGTGGCCAGTGGAGTGATCCGGGATCGCTCCAAGATTGGATCCAGTCTGGCAGATGTGGATCCCATGAACATTGATCGATCTGTGAGTGTCACAGGAAACTTACCTTCCAAAAGTGTACTAGATTCAGAAATGATTATTGCAAATTTTGCGTAGGCTTAGGAAACATTTTCCTTTGTTTACTGTTAGAGTTGACAACAAAGTTATATAGCAATTGTAATTGGCTTGGCAAAGTATAGAATGACTGAATGATTTTGTTGTTAATTGTGTGTTGTTGTGGCCATTGTTGATAAAACATGTGCCTGTCTGTTTTCCACAGGTGACGTTTGACAGTGTAGGGGGCCTAGGTAAACACATCCAGTCCCTGAAGGAAATGGTCATCTTCCCCCTCCTCTATCCTGAAGTCTTCCAACGTTTCAACATCACCCCACCTCGTGGCTGTCTGTTCTATGGGCCTCCAGGAACAGGCAAAACCCTGGTGGCAAGGTAAGAGTGAACAGTGCATTTGAAGCTACCGGTAACATTGTTAAACCTTTAGAAAGATTCGATACTTATAAAGTTGTGTAATATCTTGTTTGTTTATATGTCAACACTTATAAAGAGATCATCTAAGGGTGATTACCCTGGTGCTTAAATGAGGATTGAGAGACAATAGCAGTTTGTAAAAATATTGATGCTTCTGTGTTTTCTATCTATGTCTTGGAAAAAATGCACTGTCTAAAATTTGTATTTTAAGTGCTATGCTTCTAAAGACATTTTGAAAGAAATGTGCCCGGTGATATTTAACCCTCAGAGCCTTGGCTAACGAGTGCAGCCAGGGGGACAAGCGGGTGGCGTTCTTCATGAGGAAGGGTGCAGACTGCCTCAGTAAGTGGGTGGGCGAGTCAGAGAGGCAGCTCAGGCTTCTGTTTGACCAGGTAAGACTGAATATCAGGATCACATCATCTCTATCATCTTTATAGGATTGTAATTTATCATATTCTTGTAAAGTTGTATTCTTGGAAAATAGAGCCTGAGTAGTCATGATTCAGACAACAATGGCCATTTGTGAACTAAAGCATCAGTAAGTAACATATTGTGCTAATGTAGGCCTCCCGATCAGGTCTTGTACCATGTTGAGAATATGTTTGTTATGAGCTGATATAAGTATCTGGGTACTCTTGAAAAATTGTTCTGTGTCTCCTGTATGGCATGACAGTTTTTTCCTTCCACAGGCATACACCATGCGGCCTTCTATCATCTTCTTTGACGAGATCGACGGGCTGGCACCGGTCCGATCCAGCAGACAGGACCAAATCCACTCCTCTATAGTTTCCACGCTGCTGGCCCTCATGGATGGACTGGACAGTCGCGGCGAGATCGTGGTGATCGGGGCAACCAATCGCATTGACTCCATTGACCCAGCCTTGCGGAGACCTGGCAGATTTGACAGGGAGTTCCTCTTTGGTCTGCCTGATCAAGAGGTGGGTCTCTTGCAGCCTGCACAGATAGATTGAAATATTTTTGTCTATCCTTGGAATTCACTTGCAAGTATCCCAAGTGATGTGTTTAGCATTAGCAGTGAAAGCAGTGCAGTATGTTTTTCTGCAACCTTTTAAAGCATGCATTTTATTGATTTCTTGTTCTCAGGCACGGCATAGCATTCTAAGAATCCACACAAAGGAGTGGACACCTCGACTCAGTGATGCCTTCCTGAGCGAAGCTGCAGAGAAGTGTGTGGGTAAGTTACCACACTTTAAACTCATCAGTACACTGACATTTGATGGCTAAGAGATACACACTGTGATGTTTGCTATGCTTGTAAATCAACTGTCAGGTTTCAAACACTGCTTTTAGAAGCCAGATTTGATCATTTCCTGTTAGGGAGGAGCGAATACAAACTTTGTAACTCTGAATCTTTCCAGGTTACTGCGGGGCAGACCTGAAGTCCCTCTGTACAGAGGCTGCCCTGTTTGCTCTGCGGAGGAGATACCCGCAGATCTACTCCTCCAAGGAGAAACTGCAGTTGGATGTTAGCTCCATCAATGTTAGTGCAAAGGACTTCCACCAAGCAATGCAGGTCAGTTACACTTCTTCTGTTGTCATTTTCAGATATTTAAAGATATCACAACCTCACAACCGACTTCTGCAGTCCATGTGTGAAGCAAAAAAAAATTAATATTATCAGCTATAGTAACACCTGTTTCTGTTCATTCTGTTATGACTGTAGAACATCACCCCAGCCTCCCAGCGGTCGGTGGTATCCCCAGGACATGCCCTGGGTGGCACAATACAGATGCTTCTGCAAGGAATGCTGGACTCCATCCTTGGCCTGCTACAGAGGTCCTTCCCACCTGCTATGGCACATCCTGCAACAGGTCAGATATGGACTGTTGAACCAGGCATTTGCAAACTTCAATAGTCAAGAACAAAAATGATACAGACAAAAATGTGTCAAATTCTCACTGAAGGATGCTCTTTTAACCTGCTTTTACATGTTTTTCACTACATAAAATCATAGCCTAATCACTTCATTGCAGTCGCATTTTGGGCAGTTTTGTTGTAATGTCAACCTGCTGTAAAGCGATTGTAACCCAGAAACCGTTGTATGTCTCAGGTGGTACTGAGGATGGTGATGTGGTGGCAGAAATCCTGGACAATGACTCGTACTCCGATGACGAGGGGCCCTGTATCTTTGACACCCCCCAGAACAGGCGTCGTCGGAAGCAGGACGACTCAGGGCGCTTCCTCAACTTTGCCTTGTAAGTCATCAAAACATGTCTTACTGTAAGTCATGCACAGACATGAATGATGTATTTAAGAATTTATTTTCACCTTAATGCTTCATTGCAAAATTTTTCCTCTTTTGGTATACACTTTGTTTGACTTGTTGGCTGGACAAAACTTGACTTGAAATGGAAAAATCAGATTTGTACAGTCCCTGTTCACAAATGACTTTGCCCCTTGTAGTCAAAGGATTTATTATTATTCTGCACCTGTTTGTAGATGACCTATCTGTTAAACAAGCAGCACCAGTGATAGTAAAACAGTACGCATAGGCAGAGAACGTTGTGACTTGTACATATACCCGACTGACCTGTAGGTTTTAGGAATTACTTTCTTTTAATGTGTTTAAGTATGTACTGTTTAAATGTACTTTTTAATCTGTCATGTGAAACACACAATTCAGCCATTGGCTGCCATGTGTTTTGATGAATAAACCTTTCATTCATTCATTCATTCAATTAGATCTGCTTGCCACCGTGCCGCCACCCACCGACCACGTCTGCTGATCACAGGGCAGCCTGACATGGGACAGACAGCACACCTGGCCCCGGCTGTCGTGCACCACCTGGAGAGTCTCCCTGTCTACACCATGGACCTGCCTGCACTGTACGCCGTCAGTGTCAAGACTCCTGAGGAGTCCTGCGCTCAGGTTAGGGGGGTCAAAAACATAAAAATGTACTGTAAATTCATTTATCTTTGGGGTAGGAGGGATTAGGACAACTTAAAGTGTTGACGATCTAACACTGACCAAGTGGTAATATACATGTATCAAGATTTGGTGAGATGTGGAGAGATTTAGTCCTTACAGTGTTGGTTCTGACGGACATATTTTTTCGTGTATTTCTAATAATGATTTGCTTTCTTTTTTACATTAGATATTCCGTGAGGCCCGTCGCACAAGCCCTTCAGTCATCTATGCCCCCCACATTGACCAGTGGTGGGACATTGTCGGTGACACCCTCAGGGCAACCTTCCTCGCGCTGCTAAGTGACCTACCTCCAACTGCTCCTGTGTTGCTATTGGCCACCAGTGAAGTGCCTCACACAGGCCTACCAGAGCAGGTAAATATGTGTACTTTTTTTCTGCCCTCTTTTGTTGTAGATAACAAGCCCTCCCGTAAACGTTTGCAATATCAGGAGTTAGTGTGAGGTAGTGCCTTGTATAAGAAAAATTTCTGTCCAGGTACAAGACTTGTTCCAGGCAGAGTCAGGTGAGCTGTATGTTGTGGAGCCCCCTGGTAATGACGAGAGAAGAGCATACCTGCAGCAACTCCTGCTGGAACAAGCTACCACTCCTCCTCCCAAGAGGAAGCAAACAGGTACAGCAATAATACATTTACATATTTTGTATGTAACCATAACTTTTGTACAGTTGAAAAGCTGAGTTGATTCAGTGTTGTTTGGACTACAATTCTGACAAGCACTATTATTAATCCTGTAGGATACATGTCACAACATCAAGCACCTTGCAAAAGCACCAGGATTATACTGGTACACTGGTCACAATGCTAATTGTTAAGAACCCCCCCATCTTGTCTCCCCAGTGTCCCGCATGCTGGAGCCTTTGCCAGTTGCTCCCCCGCCCGAGCCCCGCCAACTCTCGCAGAAGGAGCTGCAGGCTATCCACCAGTTTGAGGAGAGCATTTTCCGGGAGCTGAGGCTGTTCCTGCGCGATGTGCTGACCAGACTGGCACAAGACAAGCGTTTCAAAATCTTCCTCAATCCGGTCAACATAGAGGAGGTAATGTTTGATTTACAGCTAAAATACTGATTAAGGGTAGTTGTGTGTCTTTAAAGGGCTGCAAAGTTCCAAAAATTGACATGGGCATTTGAAAAACCTGCCACAGCAGTTAGATGTAACTGCTGGATAATACCTTGTCCAAGTAGAAATTTCTGCCATCAACAGCTGTTCTTTTGTGGCCAAACTTGGTAATCAGTTGAGGAACAAGATTCTATGGCCCAAGCATGAAATAAGTAGCCAGAACTACCCAAACTGAGCAAGGTGGCACTTCTCTGCATTGGAATCTAGTAACAGAACCTACACCACTACCATGTATAATGTGGGATGTGTCTATGTTCAGTGACCCTGTTGGCATCCAATGATTTGTTTGTTTCTGTGTTAAACATGCACTGATCACATGCACAGGTGCCTGACTACTTGGAAGTCATCAAGACCCCCATGGACCTCTCCACCATGATGACCAAGATTGACAAGCATTGCTACGAGAACACCAGTGAGTTCATGGCTGATCTCAACCTGGTGTGTAGCAATGCCCTGGAGTACAACCCTGACACAAACCCAGAAGGTAGCTATCACATTATATGATAGTTTCTTAGCTTTTGTGGGAAGATGAAGGATGTCTATAGGGAAATCATAGTGTCAAAAGTGTTGCCTTGAACAGGAGTTGTTGTAGTTATGTACCAGAAGACTTTACATCAATTGTGCAGGTGCAGATGCAAGTGTTGTACTTTACCCTTTCCCCACTGAGGATGTTCCTATGATACTTTGCTTTCATTTACCAGTTAAGAATTCTGAGATATCTTTCTGCATTGCAGACAAGGCAATTCGCCACCGTGCCTGCACACTTCGGGACATGGCCCATGTCATCATCACTTCTGAGCTGGACCCAGAATTTGAGAAAACCTGCGAAGAAATCAAAGAATCCAGAGCAAGGCGAGGTGAGATGAGACAGGATGAACTCATTTCCTGACCAGGGAACTGTTACTTGCTAAGTTTCAACAATTGTAAAAACTAAGTACAATACATAGACAGTCACTCAATACATGAATAGTCACCCTTATACTTCTTAAATGTATCTATACAGCGATAGGGATGAACAGTATCAACCTATTGAAGCTCAAAGTTTGGATATTGGAGCTTACATATTTATTGTATTTCTTCTCCTAGGCAACAACCCTCTGACCACTGCCCCAGCATATGTCCACACTCTGCCAAAAGCTGTGTCTTCATCAACCCCCAACTTGAGCCAGAGCACCTCAGGAACGTCCAACTATGCTGCCAGGCGCACCCTCGGCTTGGAAACACCTGGCTCTGCATCAGCCGCTAGAGGAAAGAAAAGGAAACGCATGCGCAAGTCGGCATGGGCACGGGGTAGCATCCCCTCCTGGAAGAAGAAGCGTAAGCTCAACCATGACGATGATAAAGAGGCAGAAGATGCTGGAAATGAAGATTCTAACGACACTGTCATCACGCCGACACAGAATGGAGATGTTCAGTCACAGGATGACCAGACAGAAGAAGACGGAGACAGTGACAAGGAGAGCATAAGAAGTGGTCCTGTTCTTGCCTCCCGTGATGTTAGCCATCAAGATGATCATGAAGACTCCCAGAATTCCTCCATGATCAGTCTGGTGTCAACAGAAGTAGAAATGGACCAATCACAGCCTTCAGATGCAGTCGACCAATCACAGCCTTCAGATGATCCTGACCAACCACCAGCCCTCTTGGGAGAAGCTGACCAATCAAAACCACTCACAGTGGAACATGACCAATCAAATACTTCAGCAATAGAAGCCAACCAATTCAATCCTACCTCAGATGAACCACCAACCTTGGAACCCGAGGGTTCTATTTCTCCCCAAGATGATGAAGATGAAAATGATGATGTCGATGAGAAAGGTCAGTCTTATCTCTTATGTGTACTTGGTTAGTTTGAAAAAAAATTAAAGTTTCACTTTCTATTGTAGCTATTCTATGCTCAGTATTGGTATTGTTTTCTGTGCTTCTAACATTGCAGTGATGTTTCTGTTGCAGATTTTGTAGTGACACCTCGGGTGACGAGATCCCAGACCTCCAGCCTCCCCTTACAGAAGGTGGAGAAGGTGTTACAGGTTCTGGAGGAGCCAACACCAGACTTTGTGGTGGATAAGGAGGGACTGGAGGCACTGTTGGAGGAAACAGTGAGTTTTCCAGTTTACATTAGGCGTTGACATCTGTAGATGACATTCTATTGAATGTAGATGTATTTGAGCTTTTGTGGTTAAAAAATAATTAATACTTATTAGATATTAGTATGTTGGTCTGAACCATATTACATGTATTGCAAACTTTTTGATTCAATAAATATATCAAGTGTCTTTGCTATTGATTCCACATATGTACATATGAAAATTGTGAAAAAATCTGTGACGGTTTGAACTTGAAGATTTGTTTACATGTACATGTACTGGTTGTTAGGTGCAGCTGACAGGTGGATACAGTGTGGAGAGACTAGAGAGACTGCACAGTGTGATGGCCAGGTGTATATACCAGTACAGGAAAATGTACGACAGGACGCAGCTACTTCAGGTGGGCACATGTTTGAATATAGATTGATAATAGCTATCTTTAGACACTGTCTTCCACCATCCACAAAGACATTTTGAAGGAAATTGATTTTCAGCTGTTTTCTTGACAAACTACTTGACAAGAAGCTTTTTACTCTAGAAGGTTGTCTTTGCACACATTTTGTCAGTCCCTTCGTTTGTTTGTTTTATTGACTATGACCGTGTTATTTACTTACTGCTGCATTTATTCTCTTTGTAGGATCTAAAAGTGGAAGTCCACAGATTCTGTGGTGTGCCAGTCAGGAAGTGTACATAGCAAAAGAGTGTTGTCATATAACAGGTATATAGAAAAAGCCTTTCCTGCAGCCAATACCATTTGGGTGCATGGATAAGCCCACAGTAGGGATGAGGTTGAAGCATTGGGGTGAAACAGATGTGGCAGCAAAATTCTGAGCAACACATGAAGTGTTTGGAAAAAATGGTCTGATGAAATGGAAAAATTCTGAACCTAACTTAAAAACTGTTTGGAAATGCCTAAAATGTTCTCCTACACAGACATTCTTCATCTTTTGTATTTTACCCATATTGACATTTTGGCTGGAATAGACAGAAAGCAAATTAAAACTAAAACAGAAAAAAATTAGAGCACTTGTATATTTAAGCTTGGTCCAGATCATACTGCATCTAACAATGTGTTCAAAATGTAAAAACAAGATATCTTATGGTGCAAACTTGGCACATTCCTGTAGGTAAAAATGAACTATAGATAAGGATTTGAAGTCTCTAGTAACTATTGTATGGAGGTGATTTGCATGTCTGTAAAGTGTTAATGTGACTGTGAGCTTAGGTATGTCCACAGTGATACCTCAATTATTTTGCTATTAGTTAAGACAGATGGGAAGGGATCTATATGTGCACAGCTTAAACAGGTTCTGTGCTCTTTTTAAGGATAAGAAAAATATGCTACATGTAGTACTTATTTTTCACATCTTGTATTTCAATGAATTATTGACACGTTTATATCCATTAACATTGAATCTTTGTTTTATGAACTATTTTCATGATACAAAAGGACACTTATGTCTACCTTGTCCTGACAGTGCACATGATAAGCATATCACCTCATGGCTAAGATTGCAGAACTGGTGCTCGTGGAATATGTTTATTTTCATAAAATGTGGAAATAATAACACGCAGGAACCAGCTCACAGTACAGAAGTGACCTCATATACTTTTGCCTCTATTGGTAACACACAGTTTTGCATACAATGACAAGAGATGTTGCTAACAACACACATACATCAGTAGGCCCCCATTTCACTAGATGGCAATCGCTGAGCAACCAAAATCGGATTTGTGCCACCCTTGATTGCATAATTCAAATATGATACAAGATTTAAAAGTATGATTTAAAAGACAACAAAACACAAAAAATGTTTTTCAAAATTTGTCTTTTTTATGAAATTCGTAGGGCGATCTGTCAAATCTTTGGTTGCTCAGTGATTGCATAGCGGCTAGTAGGAAGGGGGCGTGACAGGTGTATATGCAAACATCATCTAGTATGACATATTTTATGGACAAGGATGTTAAATTATATATATTATGCTGGACACTATAAAGATCATTGATAAGGCCCAAGAGGACCAGACCTATTATATAAATGATTGAACAGCAAATGTATATCAGAATCTTTGAATTTATAGGATTTTTGCCAACTGCCTAACATCATTAGATTTTTTTTTATAGATATGGTAGAAAATAGCAGCCAGAAGTTCAAATACTTGCATTTCATGCTATTATGTCTTTTTTCATGTTAAGACTAATAATAGACTTTCAGAAATATGCAACCTTTCAATAACATCTGAAGTGTGAAATCATCTTGGGTTTGGAACTTTGGGCGGGTTTTATACATTTTTTATCCAATACTGGTGCTTTCCATGAAGTTTCACATAAATTCTGATGGCCATGGCACAACATACATTCAGTGTGCCTGTAGATTCTTGTATCTTTGCACACTTCTACACAATGTTTGTTTCAAAAAACCACTGTACGTGAAATGACTTGGTTTTTTTTGACACGGTCATCAATGCACGTGTATGTGAGAGTGATTTTGCATAATAACAGGCACGTTTTGTGGTGTAAAATGACTTTAAATGTGTGTAGAACTGCTTTACTACTGAGTCTTGAGATGGATGAAAATTTAGTGCATGTACAGAGCTTGTAAAATTGCTGTGTTGCTAGTACCAATTACCTCTATGAAATACAAGTTGCTGGTATTATCGGGAAATTCAGATAATATTCTGGATAATGATTTCTTTGTAATTGATTTGGTTTCTTTTGATTTCTGTTGGTTTGTTATATTTTGTGTTCAGATTGAAAACCTGTGTCATGAGTGTAATATTTGGGTTTACTTTCACAGTTTACTCTGATGTATGGAACTTAATTCCCTTGGTACAGCTACCTCAGGCTTCATGTCTTGGTGATTCTTACCTACACAATGGTGCTGTCTTCAATGCAAATAAACCATTTTTACTTCTGAATCAGTGGGTGTGAAGAGTTGTTCATTTTACCTTTCCACCTAGGACCAAACTATTGCTTGTGTGTGGAAACAAAGGTTATGTCATAGACATAGAGTTTTAGTTTGACTCATACCTGAGATCAGGAAGAAGGGTTATTTTTCCCCAGACAGTTTTAATTATCAGCTTGAAGTACATGCAAGTCCACTATTTTGGTGGCACCTGCCGAGGCTTAATTAGTTACAATAAGAATCACGTCTTCCCTAAAGTGACACAAATATCAAAGCACCATTTCATTTTATTTTATAAAGTCCTTACTTATGATAGAATTACTTACATGTATGTACAAGTGAGCTTGTGGTTGAATTCAATGTGTAACTTAGTGTTTCAAGGTAGCCCTCATGCAGATGTATGTAGGTATTTTACATGCATAGACAACTAACTACATGTACCTGTACAAGCCCACAGCAGCCTGGATGGCTCAGCTCAATATTAGCCAACCACAATGTGCATAGTTAATCCAGGTCAGACTCCTTTTTTGTGCTCAAATCTATATACAGTGGTACAGTGGATACTGCTGAAAATCACTCCAGACAGCTTTCTACTGCTCAAAAACATTACATCACCCTGATTGACCTGATGCAATGTCCCAAGAAATGATGAGAAATATAAAACAAGACAACATTGCTACCAGGAAGTTTAAAACCTACAATAACAACTGTTAACAAAGTTTGAAAAGTGTGCAAAACATACAAATCAGCAGCATTTGTGCTTTTGATATTGATTGGTAAGAAATTTGGAACAATACTGTCACCTTCATAATGGAAATATCTTGATAAAAAATAATTTCATACATGAAAAAAAATTAGCAGTTGTGTGACTGCTAAATCCAGTGCCAAGTGTGGCTTTTTGTAAGTTGCAGTCCATACAATTCCTACTTAGTAATGAATATTTCCAGTTTCTGATTAATTTCCACTATGTGAAGATTTGGGGTACATTTTACATGCAAATTTGACAACTCCCCATTTCTATGAGCCTGGCCAAATTGTACAGCTGGACAAGCCTTGCATTTTGCAGGGCTTTTTATATTCTAGCTAATTACACAAATGCGGTCAGGTACAGCCACCAAGATTGGCTGCCTATCTAGTGGACATTTCCCCCCATCCTCTCCAACTCTGGGGTTCAGGATCCTCCACGCACACCTTCTACAGACACACCTGTGGCCACAAGGCCTTAATGTCATGTTTGCTGGACGATCAAGACAGACCACGCAGGAGTTGTCATTCTCCATGTCCTCTATGAAGAAGTGTCTCCGCAGGCTGCTTAGCCTGCCACTCCTGCGAGGCTGTAGCAAATGTTCATGAAGCTCCCATCCCTCTGCATCTGTTGGCACCTCTGTCCTTGGTGCTGAACTTGCAGTCGGGTATGTGGTGAACCCAAGGGGGGAGGCTTGCACGGTAGGGTTTGGTAAGGGCTGCTGTCGGGTATGGTATTCTATAAACATGTCTCTAATCACTGTCTGTATGCTGTGTGCTGTTCCCTGAAGCCAGCGCACAATGTGGCTAGCATCTGGTTGATTGATAAGATAAATGATTACCAGGGGAGAGGACAGGATTAGGATATGGACAGGTATCATTACTATGGAACATACACCATAAAGCAGCATCCACAGTGCACTGAACAAAAAGACAACTGTTGAGTAAACTGTATACAAAAGGAAGGCAATGAAGACATATATCAGTGATAACAAAAGTGCCACACTTTTGACTAACACAGAAATAATGCTTGCTCCAAACCACTTGATCCACTGCAAAGTCTTGTACACAAAGGTAGGGGAAGCAATCATATGGTCCAGGCACCAGCACAAAAACTGCCCTACCCTCCAAATAAGAAATGCCGCCACGTGGAAAGGAATGAAGAGGACAGTTTTTACAAGATCCCAAACTGTCATTAAGAGTCCAGGAGTTGAGTTGTCCTGTGAGTCTTCGGAATGTTCTGGTACCAGTTTTAGAAGCTGTTCAACAAGCATGCTCTCTGTCTCCCCAATTTTGCCCTTGTTCTGAAAGTTATTTGGAGGCCCTTCTGTTTCTAATTCTGCAGTAACTTTTTTCCTTAGAACAACTTTGAAAGCTGCCGACACTTCTTCAGGTAGTCCTGACTTTTCTATTACTCTTCCTGCCTCCTGGATGTCTGATCGAGCCTTTTGGACAGCTTCTGCTGCTTTTCTTATTGCCTTTCCCACATTGTGTATCTCTTTGCTGTCCACTTCTGGGTCTTGCATTGGTGCTACCATCCTGATGCAGACTGCAGCCATAGTCAGGGTCAGTAGGGGGCACTGCAAAGAGGAATCATGAAATCATGTGGGCTGATTCAGCATTGATATGTCCATTTTTTAGGATAAACATTAATCAAATAGCACTAGAATTGTCTTCGTGTTTTAAACATTAAACAGAGAGCATTTAGGTGCTTTGTATACTGATGATAGGAAGGGAAAGCCAAATTGAATTATCTTTGATATCATGCAAACAACATTTGTGAACTTTGCTTTGTTGGTCCAAAGGTATGATACTGGTAATATTAACCGCCATGAAACAATTATCAACAGTGCATTATTTGTATCTCCATCTTGTGCAATTATAAAAAGAAGTCTCCCTAAATTTACTGAAGGCTATATTTGTAAAAGAAATAAAATAAATATCAATTACAATGTGCCTGTTTCAGTGCTACATTAATAAAATGAAACTGACACTATTTCAATTGCATGAATTACATGTATGACTGCCAGTGTATCTTGTATACTAGTATTTACTCCCTCACAATTGTTCTGTCAAGGCGTAACTTATTTTAAAGGTAATGCCAACACAGGCAGTTTGAAAAGAAGAATAACGTCTCCATTTCATTTTTTTTTGTACTAGCAGGTGGTAAGAGCTGGACCTGGCTTGAAGGGGGGGGGGGGGGGGGGGGGTAATGTTTCTGTGTCTAAATTTGATTGTCATAATTCGACGACTTGAATAGATTATGGGAGCTTGTACTATGCACGTCAATATTGTATATACATAATTCACGTCAACTGTAACATGTTTTAGATTTAAATATATGACTTCATTTTGAAACTGAAAGCAACTCCGTCTTGTTACGTAAGAACATAAATAATCGACAACTTACCAATCGCTGGAACCGTACTTGTCCCATTTCTACAATCTACGGTGTGTGTGTCTTCACAGTGCCAACAGTAAAGCGCCCTTGTAGTGCCTGGACATCAGTGTAACGCCAAACATGTCCGAGGAATCTATGCCTGACAGGCAGGCACAACAAAAACCTAACAGCCGTTCGACGGCCGTAACCTTTGACCGCTCGGTAAGCTATCGATATCGGGTCATCTCCATGGTTACAGCCACGCCTTGTCGGTGCATGAGGCTTTGAGCTGGTACTTGCAATAATTGGATTTATCGCATTTAGAAAAGCGTTTATTAGAAAATCATGGTCTTTATATGTGAGTTATATTTGTATGCAATGCTATGCACTGTCTGTTCTTTGCTGTGTCTCTTCCTTTTCTTTTTTTCGCTTTCTTCTTTTTGTTGCAAATAGATATCTATCATTGAAATAAGTGCCACTCGCCTTTCCTATTAACTTAGCTGGGATTTTAGATTTTTCCATCCTCAGGATTTTTTTTAATGCCTACTGTAGGATTTTCTTTGACTTTTGGTATTTTGGCCTTCAAATATATCTTTATAACATTATAATGTTAACGTTAACGTTATATATTAGGCCAAAATTGTCCATGAAAATATTATAAAAGGCCCGTTATGTGATCTATGCCATTTCAGAAGTGAATATTTTGTGCAATTCGAATTCTTCCTAAAGAAATCTGCAAAGTTGACAGTGGCTGAAGTTGAGACCAACGTTGTATTATCTTTGGAATGTTGGACCTTTACTGTTGAGGGCGCACACTCCAGTTTTTTTCGGGCTTCCATTCGCTAGACTGCACACCCTCGAGTCTAGCGACCGTCTCTTCCAGGCAATAATTCGGAAGCCAAATAACTGTATATGGGATAGAAGGATATCCCTTCAGCTACAAGACTGACTGAGTTTTGTTTCTTCAAACTCTTTGATTTTTGTGAAATTAACAGAAAAATCATGATTTTCATGCCACAATTAATGCACAAAATTAGGAATTTTCGCGTAGGTTAAACCAAGACAAAAAGAATTTTCCGGCAGAAACGACTCGTGTTGGCAGAAAGATACAAACCTCGAGTATACTTGAGTCAATTATAAAGAAAATCCTAGTACTGCAAATTTTTACCATAGGCCGCGCAATGCGGCCTATGGTATAGTGCCCGGTGTGACCATGGGTTTGGGTTTGGTGGATGGGTTTGGTGGATGGGTTTGGTGGATGGATCGACAGAGGTTGCGCAATGTCTAACCGCACGTTATCCAATGCGAAGCCAGGCTGGCCTCGAAATTAACGGCCAACATATGAATGTTGGACGGCCTGCTCGCAAGAAGTTGCGCAATGCCAAATTACGCAATGCCAAGCCAGGCCTCGCAATTAACAATGTCCCGATGTCAAAATGACGCTAAAATTCAGCTCGGGACAATTCAAATTACGTTTCGGCAATTTCGGGGCAATTGGACAATTCTGACGTCCACGTCATTTAGGAACGTGATCCATCCGTGGAAAGCAAAAGGAAGCAACACTGTCTATTTTTCAGGTCTTTCAATTTATTCTTTTTGGCGACGCGTTAGGGGCGGAGGCATTTGTGTAAGTACTACGATCACTTTGAAAGAATTTCAAAAATTGCACGAATGCATTCCCTAGGGAATAGCTTTTGAGGTAGCTTTCGGCCATGCGGTCTTTGGACCGAGAAGTAAAAGCCTAAATTTGTTCCTTTTTGCACATAGAATAGCTGTATTTACTAATCAAGATGTTTCAAATGTTTTTTTTATATCGAGAGAAAAAGAAGTAGATTCTTTTAGTTGTTGATAAGAAAGAACTAGGAACAATATGTTCAAGCTTAATGTTTCAATTTTTTTCTTTTGACTAATAACGGTGTGTGATCACCTGTGAACACAATTATATCTTAAATATTACAAAATAGTATTACAAGTTAGTATATTCGATACTGAGATAGTATTTCCTGTTTTGTGTGTGATTGATTTGCTGAATAGACTATCAAGATACTAAGTGAAACGTTTAAAACAGAAAATCGAGAAGAGTGGAGAAAACTGGTTATCAAGACTGTTGTACCTCAACGTTCAAATAATTAGACTAAAGTTAGATGAGGTGATTCATTGAGTTTTGTGATGTGATTGATGTACGTGCGTTGTCTTTGTCATTCTTTTATTTATTCGTTTATTTTTTATTTTATTTTCTGTCCACAATGATGCCACATTTGATGTTCTCGATCTTCTTGAGTGAACACAGGTTCGACGCCATGCTTAAGTTGTATCCGTTGATGCTGTCATAGCTGGATCATATCTGCGTTAAAGTAAAGCATAATAAAAACATATTTAAGTGCACAGAATATAATATACACACTGTAGCATAGAGTCAAACTTTGCAATAGATATAGAGGAATTAAGAACACGTGCATCTGGTGGAAAAGTCCGGGTTTTATTACCCTTGTGAAAGATTCCACATGATAAATTCCGAATTAAAGTCACCACCAAAAATTCCGAATTAAAGTCACCACCAAAAATTCCGAATTAAAGTCACCACCAAAAATTCCGAATTAAAGTCACCACCAAAAACTCTGAATTAAAGTCACCACCAAAAATTTCGAATTAAAGTCACCACCGAATTAAAGTTGCCAACAAAAATTCTGAATTAAAGTTGCCAACAAAAATTCCGAATTAAAGTGACCAACGAAAATTCCGAATTAAAGTGACCAACAAAAATTCCGAATTAAAGTTGCCAACAAAAATTCCGAATTAAAGTTGCCAACAAAAATTCCGAACTAAAGTTACCAACAAAAATTCCGAATTAAAGTTGCCAACAAAAATTCCGAATTAAAGTTGCCAACAAAAATTCCGAATTAAAGTTGCCAACAAAAATTGCCAACAAAAATTCCGAATTAAAGTTGCCAACAAAAATTCCGAATTAAAGTTGCCAACAAAAATTCCGAATTAAAGTTGCCAACAAAAATTCCGAATTAAAGTTGCCAACAAAAATTCCGAATTAAAGTTGCCAACAAAAATTCCAAATTAAAGTTGCCAACAAAAATTCTAAATTAAAGTTGCCAACAAAAATTCCGAATTAAAATGCCAACAAAAATTCCGAATTAAAGTTGCCAACAAAAATTCCGAATTAAAGTTACCAACAAAAATTCCGAATTAAAGTTGCCAACAAAAATTCCGAATTAAAGTTGCCAACAAAAATTCTGAATTAAAGTTGCCAACAAAAATTCTGAATTAAAGTTGCCAACAATAATTCCGAATTAAAGTTGCCAACAAAAATTCTGAATTAAAGTTGCCAACAAAAATTCCGAATTAAAGTGACCAACGAAAATTCTGAATTAAAGTGACCAACAAAAATTCCGAATTAAAGTTGCCAACAAAAATTCTGAATTAAAGTTGCCAACAAAACTTCCGAATTTAAGTTGCCAACAAAAATTCTGAATTCAAGTTGCCAACAAAAATTCCGAATTAAAGTTGCCAACAAAAATTCTGAATTAAAGTTGCCAATAAAAATTCCGAATTAAAGTTGCCAACAAAAATTCTGAATTAAGGTTGCCAACAAAATTCCGAATTAAAGTTGCCAACGAAAATTCCGAATTAAAGTTGCCAACAAAAATTCTGAATTCAAGTTGCCAACAAAAATTCCGAATTAAAGTTGCCAACAAAAATTCTGAATTCAAGTTGCCAATAAAAATTCCGAATTAAAGTTGCCAACAAAAATTCTGAATTAAAGTTGCCAACAAAATTCCGAATTAAAGTTGCCAACGAAAATTCCGAATTAAAGTTGCCAACAAAAATTCTGAATTAAAGTTACCAACAAAAATTCCGAATTAAAGTTGCCAACAAAAATTCTGAATTAAAGTTGCCAACAAAAATTCCGAATTAAAGTTGCCAACAAAAATTCTGAATTAAAGTTGCCAACAAAAATTCCGAATTAAAGTTGCCAACAAAAATTCTGAATTAAAGTTGCCAACAAAAATACCGAATTAAAGTTGCCAACAAAAATTCCGAATTAAAGTTGCCAACAAAAATTCTGAATTAAAGTTGCCAACAAAAATTTCGAATTAAAGTTGCCAACAAAAATTCTGAATTAAAGTTGCCAACAAAAATTCCGAATTAAAGTTGCCAACAAAAATTCTGAATTAAAGTTGCCAACAAAAATTCCGAATTAAAGTTGCCAACAAAAATTCTGAATTCAAGTTGCCAACAAAAATTCCGAATTAAAGTTGCCAACAAAAATTCTGAATTAAAGTTGCCAATAAAAATTCCGAATTAAAGTTGCCAACAAAAATTCTGAATTAAAGTTGCCAACAAAAATTGCCAACAAAAATTCCGAATTAAAGTTGCCAACAAAAATTCCGAATTAAAGTTGCCAACAAAAATTCTGAATTAAAGTTGCCAACAAAAATTCCGAATAAAAGTTGCCAACAAAAATTCTGAATTAAAGTTGCCAACAAAATTCCGAATTAAAGTTGCCAACGAAAATTCCGAATTAAAGTTGCCAACAAAAATTCCGAATTAAAGTTGCCAACAAAAATTCCGAATTAAAGTTGCCAACAAAAATTCCGAATTAAAGTTGCCAACAAAAATTCTGAATTAAAGTTGCCAACAAAAATTCTGAATTAAAGTTGCCAACAAAAATTCCGAATTAAAGTTGCCAACAAAAATTCTGAATTAAAGTTGCCAACAAAAATACCGAATTAAAGTTGCCAACAAAAATTCCGAATTAAAGTTGCCAACAAAAATTCCGAATAAGAGTTGCCAACAAAACTTCCGAATTTAAGTTGCCAACAAAAATTCTGAATTGAAGTTGCCAGCAAAAATTCCGAATTAAAGTTGCCAACAAAAATTCTGAATTAAAGTTGCCAACAAAAATTCCGAATTAAAGTTGCCAACAAAAATTCCGAATTAAAGTGACCAACGAAAATTTTGAATTAAAGTGACCAACAAAAATTCCGAATTAAAGTTGCCAACAAAAATTCTGAATTAAAGTTGCCAACAAAAATTCCGAATTAAAGTTGCCAACAAAAATTCTGAATTCAAGTTGCCAACAAAAATTCCGAATTAAAGTTGCCAACAAAAATTCTGAATTAAAGTTGCCAATAAAAATTCTGAATTAAAGTTGCCAACAAAAATTCCGAATTAAAGTTGCCAACAAAAATTCTGAATTAAAGTTGCCAACAAAAATTCCGAATTAAAGTTGCCAACAAAAATTCTGAATTAAAGTTGCCAACAAAAATACCGAATTAAAGTTGCCAACAAAAATTCCGAATTAAAGTTGCCAACAAAAATTCTGAATTAAAGTTGCCAACAAAAATTCCGAATTAAAGTTGCCAACAAAAATTCTGAATTAAAGTTGCCAGCAAAAATTCCGAATTAAAGTTGCCAACAAAAATTCTGAATTAAAGTTGCCAACAAAAATTCCGAATTAAAGTTGCCAACAAAAATTCCGAATTAAAGTGACCAACGAAAATTCTGAATTAAAGTGACCAACAAAAATTCCGAATTAAAGTTGCCAACAAAAATTCTGAATTCAAGTTGCCAACAATAATTCCGAATTAAAGTTGCCAACAAAAATTCCGAATTAAAGTTGCCAACAAAAATTCCGAATTAAAGTTGCCAACAAAAATTCCGAATTAAAGTTGCCAACAAATATTCCGAATTAAAGTTGCCAACAAAAATTCCAAATTAAAGTTGCCAACAAAAATTCTGAATTAAAGTTGCCAACAAAAATACCGAATTAAAGTTGCCAACAAAAATTCCGAATTAAAGTTGCCAACAAAAATTCTGAATTAAAGTTGCCAACAAAAATTCCGAATTAAAGTTGCCAACAAAAATTCTGAATTAAAGTTGCCAGCAAAAATTCCGAATTAAAGTTGCCAACAAAAATTATGAATTAAAGTTGCCAACAAAAATTCCGAATTAAAGTTGCCAACAAAAATTCCGAATTAAAGTGACCAACGAAAATTCTGAATTAAAGTGACCAACGAAAATTCCGAATTAAAGTTGCCAACAAAAATTCTGAATTCAAGTTGCCAACAATAATTCCGAATTAAAGTTGCCAACAAAAATTCCGAATTAAAGTTGCCAACAAAAATTCCGAATTAAAGTTGCCAACAAAAATTCCGAATTAAAGTTGCCAACAAATATTCCGAATTAAAGTTGCCAACAAAAATTCCAAATTAAAGTTGCCAACAAAAATTCTGAATTAAAGTTGCCAACAAAAATTCCGAATTAAAGTTGCCAACAAAAATTCCCAATTAAAGTTGCCAACAAAAATTCCGAATTAAAGTTGCCAACAAAAATTCTGAATTAAAGTTGCCAACAAAAATTCCGAATTAAAGTTGCCAACAAAAATTCTGAATTAAAGTTGCCAACAAAAATTCTGAATTAAAGTTGCCAACAATAATTCCGAATTAAAGTTGCCAACAAAAATTCTGAATTAAAGTTGCCAACAAAAATTCCGAATTAAAGTGACCAACGAAAATTCTGAATTAAAGTGACCAACAAAAATTCCGAATTAAAGTTGCCAACAAAAATTCTGAATTAAAGTTGCCAACAAAAATTCCGAATTAAAGTTGCCAACAAAAATTCTGAATTAAAGTTGCCAACAAAATTCCGAATTAAAGTTGCCAACGAAAATTCCGAATTAAAGTTGCCAACAAAAATTCTGAATTCAAGTTGCCAACAAAAATTCCGAATTAAAGTTGCCAACAAAAATTCTGAATTAAAGTTGCCAATAAAAATTCCGAATTAAAGTTGCCAACAAAAATTCTGAATTAAAGTTGCCAACAAAATTCCGAATTAAAGTTGCCAACGAAAATTCCGAATTTAAGTTGCCAACAAAAATTCTGAATTAAAGTTACCAACAAAAATTCCGAATTAAAGTTGCCAACAAAAATTCTGAATTAAAGTTGCCAACAAAAATTCCGAATTAAAGTTGCCAACAAAAATTCCGAATTAAAGTTGCCAACAAAAATTCCGAATTAAAGTTGCCAACAAAAATTCCGAATTAAAGTTGCCAACAAAAATTGCCAACAAAAATTCCGAATTAAAGTTGCCAACAAAAATTCCGAATTAAAGTTGCCAACAAAAATTCCGAATTAAAGTTGCCAACAAAAATTGCCAACAAAAATTCCGAATTAAAGTTGCCAACAAAAATTCCGAATTAAAGTTGCCAACAAAAATTCTGAATTAAAGTTGCCAACAAAAATTCCGAATTAAAGTTGCCAACAAAAATTCTGAATTTAAGTTGCCAACAAAATTCCGAATTAAAGTTGCCAACGAAAATTCCGAATTAAAGTTGCCAACAAAAATTCTGAATTCAAATTGCCAACAAAAATTCCGAATTAAAGTTGCCAACAAAAATTCTGAATTAAAGTTGCCAATAAAAATTCCGAATTAAAGTTGCCAACAAAAATTCTGAATTAAAGTTGCCAACAAAATTCCGAATTAAAGTTGCCAACGAAAATTCCGAATTAAAGTTGCCAACAAAAATTCTGAATTAAAGTTACCAACAAAAATTCCGAATCAAAGTTGCCAACAAAAATTCTGAATTAAAGTTGCCAACAAAAATTCCGAATTAAAGTTGAAAACAAAAATTCCGAATTAAAGTTGCCAACAAAAATTCCGAATTAAAGTTGCCAACAAAAATTCCGAATTAAAGTTGCCAACAAAAATTGCCAACAAAAATTCCGAATTAAAGTTGCCAACAAAAATTCCGAATTAAAGTTGCCAACAAAAATTCCGAATTAAAGTTGCCAACAAAAATTCCGAATTAAAGTTGCCAACAAAAATTCTGAATTAAAGTTGCCAACAAAAATTCCGAATTAAAATGCCAACAAAAATTCCGAATTAAAGTTGCCAACAAAAATTCCGAATTAAAGTTACCAACAAAAATTCCGAATTAAAGTTGCCAACAAAAATTCCGAATTAAAGTTGCCAACAAAAATTCTGAATTAAAGTTGCCAACAATAATTCCGAATTAAAGTTGCCAACAAAAATTCTGAATTAAAGTTGCCAACAAAAATTCCGAATTAAAGTGACCAACGAAAATTCCGAATTAAAGTTACCAACAAAAATTCTGAATTAAAGTTGCCAACAAAAATTCCGAATTTAAGTTGCCAACAAAAATTCTGAATTAAAGTTGCCAACAAAAATTCTGAATTCAAGTTGCCAACAAAAATTCCGAATTAAAGTTGCCAACAAAAATTCTGAATTAAAGTTGCCAACAAAAATTCCGAATTAAAGTTGCCAACAAAAATTCTGAATTAAGGTTGCCAACAAAATTCCGAATTAAAGTTGCCAACGAAAATTCCGAATTAAAGTTGCCAACAAAAATTCTGAATTAAAGTTGCCAACAAAAATTCCGTATTAAAGTTGCCAACAAAAATTCCGAATTAAAGTTGCCAACAAAAATTCCGAATTAAAGTTGCCAACAAAAATACCGAATTAAAGTTGCCAACAAAAATTCCGAATTAAAGTTGCCAACAAAAATACCGAATTTAAGTTGCCAACAAAAATTCCGAATTAAAGTTGCCAACAAAAATTCCGAATTAAAGTTGCCAACAAAAATTCCGAATTAAAGTTGCCAACAAAAATTCTGAATTAAAGTTGCCAGCAAAAATTCCGAATTAAAGTTGCCAACAAAAATTCTGAATTAAAGTTGCCAACAAAAATTCCGAAGTAAAGTTGCCAACAAAAATTCCGAATTAAAGTGACCAACGAAAATTCTGAATTAAAGTGACCAACAAAAATTCCGAATTAAAGTTGCCAACAAAAATTCTGAATTAAAGTTGCCAACAAAAATTCCGAATTAAAGTTGCCAACAAAAATTCTGAATTAAAGTTGCCAACAAAAATTCCGAATTAAAGTTGCCAACAAAAATTCTGAATTAAAGTTGCCAATAAAAATTCCGAATTAAAGTTGCCAACAAAAATTCTGAATTAAAGTTGCCAACAAAATTCCGAATTAAAGTTGCCAACAAAAATTCTGAATTAAAGTTGCCAATAAAAATTCTGAATTAAAGTTACCAACAAAAATTCCGAATTAAAGTTGCCAACAAAAATTCTGAATTAAAGTTGCCAACAAAAATTCCGAATTAAAGTTGCCAACAAAAATTCTGAATTAAAGTTGCCAACAAAAATTCCGAATTAAAGTTGCCAACAAAAATTCTGAATTAAAGTTGCCAACAAAAATACCGAATTAAAGTTGCCAACAAAAATTCCGAATTAAAGTTGCCAACAAAAATTCTGAATTAAAGTTGCCAACAAAAATTCTGAATTAAAGTTGCCAACAAAAATTCGGAATTAAATTTGCCAGCAAAAATTCCGAATTAAAGTTGCCAACAAAAATTCTGAATTAAAGTTGCCAACAAAAATTCTGAATTAAAGTTGCCAACAAAAATTCTGAATTAAAGTGACCAACGAAAATTCTGAATTAAAGTGACCAACAAAAATTCCGAATTAAAGTTGCCAACAAAAATTCTGAATTCAAGTTGCCAACAATAATTCCGAATTAAAGTTGCCAACAAAAATTCCGAATTAAAGTTGCCAACAAAAATTCCGAATTAAAGTTGCCAACAAAAATTCCGAATTAAAGTTGCCAACAAAAATTCCGAATTAAAGTTGCCAACAAAAATTCCAAATTAAAGTTGCCAACAAAAATTCTGAATTAAAGTTGCCAACAAAAATTCCGAATTAAAATGCCAACAAAAATTCCGAATTAAAGTTGCCAACAAAAATTCCGAATTAAAGTTACCAACAAAAATTCCGAATTAAAGTTGCCAACAAAAATTCCGAATTAAAGTTGCCAACAAAAATTCTGAATTAAAGTTGCCAACAAAAATTCTGAATTAAAGTTGCCAACAATAATTTCGAATTAAAGTTGCCAACAAAAATTCTGAATTAAAGTTGCCAACAAAAATTCCGAATTAAAGTGACCAACGAAAATTCTGAATTAAAGTGACCAACAAAAATTCCGAATTAAAGTTGCCAACAAAAATTCTGAATTAAAGTTGCCAACAAAAATTCCGAATTTAAGTTGCCAACAAAAATTCTGAATTAAAGTTACCAACAAAAATTCCGAATTAAAGTTGCCAACAAAAATTCTGAATTAAAGTTGCCAACAAAAATTCCGAATTAAAGTTGCCAACAAAAATTCTGAATTAAAGTTGCCAACAAAATTCCGAATTAAAGTTGCCAACGAAAATTCCGAATTAAAGTTGCCAACAAAAATTCTGAATTCAAGTTGCCAACAAAAATTCCGAATTAAAGTTGCCAACAAAAATTCTGAATTAAAGTTGCCAATAAAAATTCCGAATTAAAGTTGCCAACAAAAATTCTGAATTAAAGTTGCCAACAAAATTCCGAATTAAAGTTGCCAACGAAAATTCCGAATTAAAGTTGCCAACAAAAATTCTGAATTAAAGTTACCAACAAAAATTCCGAATTAAAGTTGCCAACAAAAATTCTGAATTAAAGTTGCCAACAAAAATTCCGAATTAAAGTTGCCAACAAAAATTCTGAATTAAAGTTGCCAACAAAAATTCCGAATTAAAGTTGCCAACAAAAATTCTGAATTAAAGTTGCCAACAAAAATACCGAATTAAAGTTGCCAACAAAAATTCCGAATTTAAGTTGCCAACAAAAATTCTGAATTAAAGTTGCCAACAAAAATTCCGAATTAAAGTTGCCAACAAAAATTCTGAATTAAAGTTGCCAACAAAAATTCCGAATTAAAGTTGCCAACAAAAATTCTGAATTAAAGTTGCCAACAAAAATTCCGAATTAAAGTTGCCAACAAAAATTCCGAATTAAAGTTGCCAACAAAAATTCTGAATTAAAGTTGCCAACAAAAATACCGAATTAAAGTTGCCAACAAAAATTCCGAATTAAAGTTGCCAACAAAAATTCTGAATTAAAGTTGCCAAGAAAAATTCCGAATTAAAGTTGCCAACAAAAATTCTGAATTAAAGTTGCCAACAAAAATTCCGAATTAAAGTTGCCAACAAAAATTCCGAATTAAAGTTGCCAACAAAAATTCCGAATTAAAGTTACCAACAAAAATTCCGAATTAAAGTTGCCAACAAAAATTCTGAATTAAAGTTGCCAACAAAAATTCCGAATTAAAGTTGCCAACAAAAATTCCGAATTAAAGTTGCCAACAAAAATTCTGAATTAAAGTTGCCAACAAAAATTCTGAATTAAAGTTGCCAACAAAAATACCGAATTTAAGTTGCCAACAAAAATACCGAATTTAAGTTGCCAACAAAAATTCCGAATTAAAGTTGCCAACAAAAATTCCGAATTAAAGTTGCCAACAAAAATTCCGAATTAAAGTTGCCAACAAAAATTCGGAATTAAAGTTGCCAACAAAAATTCTGAATTAAAGTTGCCAACAAAAATTCGGAATTAAAGTTGCCAGCAAAAATTCCGAATTAAAGTTGCCAACAAAAATTCTGAATTAAAGTTGCCAACAAAAATTCCGAATTAAAGTTGCCAACAAAAATTCTGAATTAAAGTGACCAACGAAAATTCTGAATTAAAGTGACCAACAAAAATTCCGAATTAAAGTTGCCAACAAAAATTCTGAATTCAAGTTGCCAACAATAATTCCGAATTAAAGTTGCCAACAAAAATTCCGAATTAAAGTTGCCAACAAAAATTCCGAATTAAAGTTGCCAACAAAAATTCCGAATTAAAGTTGCCAACAAAAATTCCGAATTAAAGTTGCCAACAAAAATTCCAAATTAAAGTTGCCAACAAAAATTCTGAATTAAAGTTGCCAACAAAAATTCAGAATTAAAATGCCAACAAAAATTCCGAATTAAAGTTGCCAACAAAAATTCCGAATTAAAGTTACCAACAAAAATTCCGAATTAAAGTTGCCAACAAAAATTCCGAATTAAAGTTGCCAACAAAAATTCTGAATTAAAGTTGCCAACAAAAATTCTGAATTAAAGTTGCCAACAATAATTCCGAATTAAAGTTGCCAACAAAAATTCCGAATTAAAGTTGCCAACAAAAATTCCGAATTAAAGTGACCAACGAAAATTCTGAATTAAAGTGACCAACAAAAATTCCGAATTAAAGTTGCCAACAAAAATTCTGAATTAAAGTTGCCAACAAAAATTCCGAATTTAAGTTGCCAACAAAAATTCTGAATTAAAGTTACCAACAAAAATTCCGAATTAAAGTTGCCAACAAAAATTCTGAATTAAAGTTGCCAACAAAAATTCCGAATTAAAGTTGCCAACAAAAATTCTGAATTAAAGTTGCCAACAAAATTCCGAATTAAAGTTGCCAACGAAAATTCCGAATTAAAGTTGCCAACAAAAATTCTGAATTCAAGTTGCCAACAAAAATTCCGAATTAAAGTTGCCAACAAAAATTCTGAATTAAAGTTGCCAATAAAAATTCCGAATTAAAGTTGCCAACAAAAATTCTGAATTAAAGTTGCCAACAAAATTCCGAATTAAAGTTGCCAACGAAAATTCCGAATTAAAGTTGCCAACAAAAATTCTGAATTAAAGTTACCAACAAAAATTCCGAATTAAAGTTGCCAACAAAAATTCTGAATTAAAGTTGCCAACAAAAATTCCGAATTAAAGTTGCCAACAAAAATTCTGAATTAAAGTTGCCAACAAAAATTCCGAATTAAAGTTGCCAACAAAAATTCTGAATTAAAGTTGCCAACAAAAATACCGAATTAAAGTTGCCAACAAAAATTCCGAATTAAAGTTGCCAACAAAAATTCCGAATTAAAGTTACCAACAAAAATTCCAAATTAAAGTTGCCAACAAAAATTCTGAATTAAAGTTGCCAACAAAAATTCGGAATTAAAGTTGCCAACAAAAATTCGGAATTAAAGTTGCCAACAAAAATTCCGAATTAAAGTTGCCAACAAAAATTCCAAAATAAAGTTGCCAACAAAAAATCTGAATTAAAGTTGCCAACAAAAATTCCGAATTAAAGTTGCCAACAAAAATTCTGAATTAAAGTTGCCAACAAAAATTCCGTATTAAAGTTGCCAACAAAAATTCCGAATTAAAGTTGCCAACAAAAATTCTGAATTAAAGTTGCCAACAAAAATTCCGAATTAAAGTTGCCAACAAAAATTCCGAATTAAAGTTGCCAACAAAAATTCCAAAATAAAGTTGCCAACAAAAAATCTGAATTAAAGTTACCAACAAAAATTCCGAATTAAAGTTGCCAACAAAAATTCTGAATTAAAGTTGCCAACAAAAATTCCGAATTAAAGTTGCCAACAAAAATTCTGAATTAAAGTTGCCAACAAAATTCCGAATTAAAGTTGCCAACAAAAATTCCGAATTAAAGTTGCCAACAAAAATTCTGAATTCAAGTTGCCAACAAAAATTCCGAATTAAAGTTGCCAGCAAAAATTCTGAATTAAAGTTGCCAATAAAAATTCCGAATTAAAGTTGCCAACAAAAATTCTGAATTAAAGTTGCCAACAAAAATTCTGAATTAAAGTTGCCAACAAAAATTCCGAATTAAAGTTGCCAACAAAAATTCTGAATTAAAGTTGCCAACAAAAATACCGAATTAAAGTTGCCAACAAAAATTCTGAATTAAAGTTGCCAACAAAAATTCCGAATTAAAGTTGCCAACAAAAATTCCGAATTAAAGTTGCAAACAAAAATTCTGAATTAAAGTTGCCAACAAAATTCCGAATTAAAGTTGCCAACAAAAATTCTGAATTAAAGTTGCCAACAAAAATTCTGAATTAAAGTTGCCAACAAAAATTCCGAATTAAAGTTGCCAACAAAAATTCCGAATTAAAGTTGCCAACAAAAATTCCGAATTAAAGTTGCCAACAGAAATTCCAAATTAAAGTTGCCAACAAAAATTCTGAATTAAAGTTGCCAACAAAAATTCCGAATTAAAGTGACCAACGAAAATTCTGAATTAAAGTGACCAACAAAAATTCCGAATTAAAGTTGCCAACAAAAATTCTGAATTAAAGTTGCCAACAAAAATTCCGAATTAAAGTTGCCAACAAAAATTCTGAATTCAAGTTGCCAACAAAAATTCCGAATTAAAGTTGCCAACAAAAATTCTGAATTAAAGTTGCCAATAAAAATTCCGAATTAAAGTTGCCAACAAAAATTCTGAATTAAAGTTGCCAACAAAATTCCGAATTAAAGTTGCCAACGAAAATTCCGAATTAAAGTTGCCAACAAAAATTCTGAATTAAAGTTACCAACAAAAATTCCGAATTAAAGTTGCCAACAAAAATTCTGAATTAAAGTTGCCAACAAAAATTCCGAATTAAAGTTGCCAACAAAAATTCTGAATTAAAGTTGCCAACAAAAATTCCGAATTAAAGTTGCCAACAAAAATTCTGAATTAAAGTTGCCAACAAAAATTCCGAATTAAAGTTGCCAACAAAAATTCCGAATTAAAGTTGCCAACAAAAATTCTGAATTAAAGTTGCCAACAAAAATTCCGAATTAAAGTTGCCAACAAAAATTCCGAATTAAAGTGACCAACGAAAATTCTGAATTAAAGTGACCAACAAAAATTCCGAATTAAAGTTGCCAACAAAAATTCTGAATTAAAGTTGCCAACAAAAATTCTGAATTAAAGTTGCCAACAAAAATTCCGAATTAAAGTGACCAACGAAAATTCCGAATTAAAGTTACCAACAAAAATTCTGAATTAAAGTTGCCAACAAAAATTCCGAATTTAAGTTGCCAACAAAAATTCTGAATTCAAGTTGCCAACAAAAATTCTGAATTCAAGTTGCCAACAAAAATTCCGAATTAAAGTTGCCAACAAAAATTCTGAATTAAAGTTGCCAATAAAAATTCCGAATTAAAGTTGCCAACAAAAATTCCGAATTAAGGTTGCCAACAAAATTCCGAATTAAAGTTGCCAACGAAAATTCCGAATTAAAGTTGCCAACAAAAATTCTGAATTAAAGTTGCCAACAAAAATTCCGAATTAAAGTTGCCAACAAAAATTCTGAATTAAAGTTGCCAACAAAAATTCCGAATTAAAGTTGCCAACAAAAATTCCGAATTAAAGTTGCCAACAAAAATTCTGAATTAAAGTTGCCAACAAAAATACCGAATTAAAGTTGCCAACAAAAATTCCGAATTAAAGTTGCCAACAAAAATTCCCAATTAAAGTTGCCAACAAAAATTCCCAATTAAAGTTGCCAACAAAAATTCTGAATTAAAGTTGCCAACAAAAATTCCGAATTAAAGTTGCCAACAAAAATTCCGAATTAAAGTTGCCAACAAAAATTCCGAATTAAAGTTACCAACAAAAATTCCAAATTAAAGTTGCCAACAAAAATTCTGAATTAAAGTTGCCAACAAAAATTCGGAATTAAAGTTGCCAACAAAAATTCCGAATTAAAGTTGCCAACGAAAATTCGGAATTAAAGTTGCCAACAAAAATTCGGAATTAAAGTTGCCAACCAAAATTCCGAATTAAAGTTGCCAACGAAAATTCGGAATTAAAGTTGCCAACAAAAATACCGAATTAAAGTTGCCAACAAAAATTCCGAATTAAAGTTGCCAACAAAAATTCTGAATTAAAGTTGCCAACAAAAATTCTGAATTAAAGTTGCCAACAAAAATTCCGAATTAAAGTTGCCAACAAAAATTCTGAATTAAAGTTGCCAACAAAAATTCCGAATAAAGTTGCCAACAAAAATTCCGAATTAAAGTTACCAACAAAAATTCCGAATTAAAGTTGCCAACAAAAATTCTGAATTATAGTTGCCAACAAAAATTCCGAATTAAAGTTGCCAACAAAAATTGTGAATTAAAGTTGCCAACAAAAATTCTGAATTAAAGTTGCCAACAAAAATTCCGAATTAAAGTTGCCAACAAAAATTCTGAATTAAAGTTGCCAACAAAAATTCCGAATTAAAGTTGCCAACAAAAATTCGGAATTAAAGTTGCCAACAAAAATACCGAATTAAAGTTGCCAACAAAAATTCTGAATTAAAGTTGCCAACAAAAATTCTGAATTAAAGTTGCCAACAAAAATTCTGAATTAAAGTTGCCAACAAAAATTCCGAATTAAAGTTGCCAACAAAAATTCCGAATTAAAGTTGCCAACAAAAATTCCGAATTAAAGTTGCCAACAAAAATTCCGAATTAAAGTTGCCAACAAAAATTCTGAATTAAAGTTGCCAACAAAATTCCGAATTAAAGTTGCCAACAAAAATTCTGAATTAAAGTTGCCAACAAAAATTCTGAATTAAAGTTGCCAACAAAAATTCCGAATTAAAGTTGCCAACAAAAATTCCGAATTAAAGTTGCCAACAAAAATTCCGAATTAAAGTTGCCAACAGAAATTCCAAATTAAAGTTGCCAACAAAAATTCTGAATTAAAGTTGCCAACAAAAATTCCGAATTAAAGTTGCCAACAAAAATTCCGAATTAAAGTTGCCAACAAAAATTCTGAATTAAAGTTGCCAACAAAAATTCCGAATTAAAGTTGCCAACAAAAATCCTGAATTAAAGTTGCCAACAAAAATTCCGAATTAAAGTTGCCAACAAAAATTCCGAATTAAAGTTGCCAACAAAAATTCCGAATAAAGTTGCCAACAAAAATTCTGAATTAGAGTTGCCAACAAAAATTCCGAATTAAAGTTGCCAACAAAAATTGTGAATTAAAGTTGCCAACAAAAATTCCGAATTAAAGTTGCCAACAAAAATTCCGAATTAAAGTTGCCAACAAAAATTCTGAATTAAAGTTGCCAACAAAAATTCCGAATTAAAGTTGCTAACAAAAATTCGGAATTTAAGTTGCCAACAAAAATACCGAATTAAAGTTGCCAACAAAAATTCCGAATTAAAGTTGCCAACAAAAATTCCGAATTAAAGTTGCCAACAAAAATTCCGAATTAAAGTTGCCAACAAAAATTGTGAATTAAAGTTGCCAACAAAAATTCCGAATTAAAGTTGCCAACAAAAATTCCGAATTAAAGTTGCCAACAAAAATTCTGAATTAAAGTTGCCAACAAAAATTCCGAATTAAAGTTGCCAACAAAAATTCGGAATTTAAGTTGCCAACAAAAATACCGAATTAAAGTTGCCAACAAAAATTCCGAATTAAAGTTGCCAACAAAAATTCCGAATTAAAGTTGCCAACAAAAATTCCGAATTAAAGTTGCCAACAAAAATTCCGAATTAAAGTTGCCAACAAAAATTCCGAATTAAAGTTGCCAACAAAAATTCCGAATTAAAGTTGCAACAAAAATTCCGAATTAAAGTTGCCAACAAAAATTCCGAATTAAAGTTGCCAACGAAAATTCCGAATTAAAGTTGCCAACAAAAATACCGAATTAAAGTTGCCAACAAAAATTCCGAATTAAAGTTGCCAACAAAAATTCTGAATTAAAGTTGCCAACAAAAATTCCGAATTAAAGTTGCCAACGAAAATTCGGAATTAAAGTTGCCAACAAAAATACCGAATTAAAGTTGCCAACAAAAATTCCGAATTAAAGTTGCCAACAAAAATTCTGAATTAAAGTTGCCAACAAAAATTCCGAATTAAAGTTGCCAACAAAAATTCTGAATTAAAGTTGCCAACAAAAATTCCGAATTAAAGTTGCCAACAAAAATTCCGAATAAAGTTGCCAACAAAAATTCCGAATTAAAGTTACCAACAAAAATTCCGAATTAAAGTTCCCAACAAAAATTCCGAATTAAAGTTGCCAACAAAAATTCCGAATTAAAGTTGCCAACAAAAATTCCGAATTAAAGTTGCCAACAAAAATTCCGAATTAAAGTTGCCAACAAAAATTCCGAATTAAAGTTGCCAACAAAAATTCCGAATTAAAGTTGCCAACAAAAATTCCGAATTAAAGTTGCCAACAAAAATTCTGAATTAAAGTTGCCAACAATAATTCCGAATTAAAGTTGCCAACAAAAATTCCGAATTAAAGTTGCCAACAAAAATTCCGAATTAAAGTTGCCAACAAAAATTCCGAATTAAAGTTGCCAACAAAAATTCCGAATTAAAGTTGCCAACAAAAATTCCGAATTAAAGTTGCCAACAAAAATTCCGAATTAAAGTTGCCAACAAAAATTCCAAATTAAAGTTGCCAACAAAAATTCTGAATTAATGTTGCCAACAAAAATTCCGAATTAAAGTTGCCAACAAAAATTCTGAATTAAAGTTGCCAACAAAAATTCCGAATTAAAGTTGCCAACAAAAATTCCGAATAAAGTTGCCAACAAAAATTCCTAATTAAAGTTACCAACAAAATTCCGAATTAAAGTTGCCAACAAAAATTCTGAATTAAAGTTGCCAACAAAAATTCCGAATTAAAGTTGCCAACAAAAATTCCGAATTAAAGTTGCCAACAAAAATTCCGAATTAAAGTTGCCAACAAAAATTCTGAATTAAAGTTGCCAACAAAAATTCCGAATTAAAGTTGCCAACAAAAATTCGGAATTAAAGTTGCCAACAAAAATACCGAATTAAAGTTGCCAACAAAAATTCCGAATTAAAGTCACCATCAAAAATTCCGAATTAAAGTCACCACCAAAAATTCCGAATTAAAGTTGCCAACAAAAATTCCAAATTAAAGTTGCCAACAAAAATTCCGAATTAAAGTTGCCAACAAAAATTCCGAATTAAAGTTGCCAACAAAAATTCCGAATAAAGTTGCCAACAAAAATTCCTAATTAAAGTTACCAACAAAATTCCGAATTAAAGTTGCCAACAAAAATTCTGAATTAAAGTTGCCAACAAAAATTCCGAATTAAAGTTGCCAACAAAAATTCCGAATTAAAGTTGCCAACAAAAATTCCGAATTAAAGTTGCCAACAAAAATTCTGAATTAAAGTTGCCAACAAAAATTCCGAATTAAAGTTGCCAACAAAAATTCGGAATTAAAGTTGCCAACAAAAATACCGAATTAAAGTTGCCAACAAAAATTCCGAATTAAAGTTGCCAACAAAAATTCTGAATTAAAGTTGCCAACAAAAATTCTGAATTAAAGTTGCCAACAAAAATTCCGAATTAAAGTTGCCAACAAAAATTCCGAATTAAAGTTGCCAACAAAAATTCCGAATTGAAGTTGCCAACAAAAATTCCGAATTAAAGTTGCCAACAAAAATTCTGAATTAAAGTTGCCAACAAAAATTCCGAATTAAAGTTGCCAACAAAAATTCTGAATTAAAGTTGCCAACAAAAATTCCGAATTAAAGTTGCCAACAAAAATTCCGAATTAAAGTTGCCAACAAAAATTCCGAATTGAAGTTGCCAACAAAAATTCCGAATTAAAGTTGCCAACAAAAATTCTGAATTAAAGTTGCCAACAAAAATTCCGAATTAAAGTTGCCAACAAAAATTCTGAATTAAAGTTGCCAACAAAAATTCCGAATTAAAGTTGCCAACAAAAATTCCGAATTAAAGTTGCCAACAAAAATTCCGAATTAAAGTTGCCAACAAAAATTCCGAATTAAAGTTGCCAACAAAAATTCTGAATTAAAGTTGCCAACAAAAATTCCGAATTAAAGTTGCCAACAAAAATTCCGAATTAAAGTTGCCAACAAAAATTCCGAATTAAAGTTGCCAACAAAAATTCCGAATTAAAGTTGCCAACAAAAATTCCAAATTAAAGTTGCCAACAAAAATTCTGAATTAAAGTTGCCAACAAAAATTCCGAATTAAAGTTGCCAACAAAAATTCCGAATTAAAGTTGCCAACAAAAATTCTGAACTAAAGTTGCCAACAAAAATTCCGAATTATATATTTATACAGTAATGTTTCTTCTGTGATGTGAGACAGTGAGAGAGGTATATTTATACAGTACTGTTCCTTCTGTGGCAGCAGAGACGTATATCTGTACAGTACTGTTTCTTTTGTGACATGAGAGTATATTTATACACTACTGTCTCTCTTGTGACATGAGAGAGTATATTTATACAGCACTGTTCCTGCTGTGACAACAGAGAAGTATATCTGTACAGTACTGTTTCTTTTGTGACATGAGAGCATTATATTTATACAGTACTGTGTCTTTTGTGACATGAAAGTAGTATATTTATACAGTACTGTTTCCTTTGTGACATGAGAGATTATATTTATACAGTACTGTGTCTTTTGTGATATGAGAGCATTATATTTATACAGTACTGTGTCTTTTGTGACATGAAAGCAATATATTTATACAGTACTGTTTCCTTTGTGACATGAGAGATTATATTTATACAGTACTGTGTCTTTTGTGATATGAGAGCATTATATTTATACAGTACTGTGTCTTGTGTGATATGAGAGCATTATATTTATACAGTACAGTCTGTACAGTGTCTTTTGTGACATGAAAGCAATATATTTATACAGTCATTAACAGTACTGTTTCTTATGTGACAGGGGAGATTATATTTATACAGTACTATCTCTTCTTGTCAGAAAGTATATTTGTGCAGTACTGTTCTTCTGTGGCAAGAGTACTGTTTCTTTTGTGACAAGGAGAAGTATATTCATGTAGTACTGTTTCTTTTTTGACAGCAGAGCAAAATTTTTATTCTATAATTGAAACTGCAATAAATATCTCCTGATGTATTCAATGTGAAAAAGTGTAACAGACGCACAGACCCTGAGTAGTCCTTGTGTTCATGTCTCACTGGAGTGGTGAATATGATAAAATGAGTTGTTTTGTTTTCTTTACATTATCCTTATTTATATTATGTTATCATTTATTGAACACTTTACATTGTGGTGTAAGTTTAAGTTCTTATTCTGGAGTGAATGCAAATTAGCCGCTAAATATGTGGTTAATTTCTGTATATATGTGTCTTACTCTATTGTACAGGGTTCTGGAAACCTTGTCTCAATCTATTAATGGGAACCATCCATTTATGTTATTTTTGATTCTGTTGAACCATTTCAGATTCAGTTATGATATTGTTTACATTTCTTCCTTGGTTATTTTTAACCATCCAGCAGAGTTGTATCTCAGTTTGATTATCATTTATTCACTTTTGTATGCATACAATGCTGCTTATACTATGATTTCTAGCCTTTCAGTTATATTGTTTATATATTTCAGTTTGGTTTACCTTTGTTCAGTTGTATTTCTTATAGGTATGACTTCACCGTGCGCTCTAATCCCAGATGTTTCCCCTTCAACACAAGCCATTCCCAACCCACCATGACCCAGGTAGAAGTTCAGATTTCCAGTTATAATTGTAATGGGCTTAGAGATTCTTTTAAACGTAGGGGGGTATTTACATGGCTTCGAGACAAACCATATCAAATTATCTGTTTACAAGAAACACATTCTACCCTACTTGATGAGAATAGCTGGCAGAGTGAGTGGGGGGGTTCCATTATCTTTTCTCATGGAACTTCTAGTCAAAGAGGTACAGCCATCCTTTTTAAAAACAATATTAATCCTAATATACACCAAACTAAAATTGATTGTAATGGTCGATGGATTATTGTTGATTTAAGTATTGATGATTATAGATTTTGTATTGTCAACTTGTATGCTCCTAATGATGATTGTCCGGAATTTTTTTCTATTTTGTCAGATGAATTAGATAACTTTCCTGATAGCAATGAAAACCTGGTGATAACTGGAGACTTTAACACTGTACAAGATCCACAATTGGATAGATTTTCAACTAACAAAACGTATCACCCCAAAGCCCACGACTCCATTTCTCAACTGAAAGGCAAATTTGACTTATATGATATTTGGAGATTTAGAAATCCCAGTTGTATTAGATATACTTGGCGTCGTAGGCGTCAAGCTAGTAGAATTGATTATTTCCTGGTTAGTTTTTCTTTAATGAATAGGGTAAACAAATGTGTAATTTTAGACAGTTTCAAATCTGATCATAAGTTGATTTGTATGTCCATTGTAACTGCAGAGTTCCCTCGGGGTAAGGGGTACTGGAAATTTAATCTATCTTTGTTAGAGGACAAATGCTTTTACCAGAAAACAATTGAAATTATGAATGAATTCTTTCAAATTAATAGAAATACAGCTAACCCCCATATCGTGTGGGAAGCTGCCAAATGTTTTTTCAGGGGACATTGTATAAAATATTCTAGTTGGAAAAAAAAACAATACCTATGCAAAGAGAAAGAACTAACTGATGATATCAATAGACTTAATATCCAAATTGATAGTTTACCCTCCCCTCCAGATTCTATCCTCCAGGATTTAGAGAATAAACAAAAAGAATTAGATTTACTGTATAATCAACGTTTAAATGGAATAATGATAAGTTCAAGAGCCAGGTGGATGGAGTCTGGTGAGAGATGTACAAAATATTTTTTAAATATGGCTCATAGAAATTACACCAGAAAGAACGTACAGAAATTAAAGATTTCAGATGACACCTTTACTTGTAACCCTGAAGAAATTTTGAAAAAACAAAATGAATTTTATTCTAACTTGTATGCTTTCAAAGACCCTCCACTACCCCTAACCCCTGAAAATTGTCAAGATTTTTTCCCCCTGGATTATGCTAAAACATTGTCACACGACCAGCAGCTGGGTTGTGAAGGTCTCATCACAGAGAAAGAATTGATTGATGCAATTAACTCCTTTTCAAGTGGTAAATCCCCTGGTTTAGATGGAATCCCTGTTGAAGTGTACAAACATTTTTATTCTGTATTTAAAGTCCCTATGCTTGAATGTTTCAATTACTCTTTAGCACAAGGTTATTTAGCCAACACCCAGAAACAAGGAATTATTTCGTTATTGTTAAAACAGGGTAGCGATGGAAAAGACAAAGACCCCTCAATACTAGACAATTGGAGGCCCCTTACTTTACTTTGTTGCGATATTAGAATATTGTCCAAATGTTTAGCTTTAAGAGTAAAATCTGTTATTTCTGAAATAATTGATGATGACCAAACTGGATTTATTCATGGGAGATTTATTGGGGACAACATTAGGCGTATACTTGACACAATTGACCATTATGAACATGAAGATAAACCTGGACTTATTTTTATTTCGGACTTCCAAAAAGCCTTTGATACAATTAGATGGGACTTCATCATAAAAGCCTTAGAATTTTTCCACTTTGGTCCACAGTTCATTGCCTGGGTTAAGGTTTTGTATAATAATGTCACTAGTTCTGTGTTAAATAATGGTTATATTTCTAGCCCCTTTATTTTACATCGAGGTGTAAGACAGGGATGCCCATTGAGCCCTTACCTTTTTATCATTGCCGTGGAAATGCTATCTATCAAGATACGCTTTAATCATAACTTGACTGGTTTAGCTATAAATGGAAGACCCACTAAAATTTCACAATACGCAGACGATTCAAATTTCCCTTTTTCTCCTAACTTAGCCTCCTTTTATGCCCTACTTAAGGATTTAGATGATTTTTCAAAAATTTCTGGCCTCTCCTTGAATAATGAAAAATGTAAAATACTTAGAATTGGATCATTAAGATACACAAATTTCAGACTGCCCACCCATCTCCCTTTTCAGTGGATTGATGGAAATGTCAAATTACTAGGATTACATATACCTGAGAATTTAGATACCATTGTTAATGTAAATTTTGAGCCCGTTTTAACCAAAATAGAGAGAATTTTGTATCCTTGGAAAGGAAAAAAATTATCTCTATTTGGGAAAGTCACAATTATTAATACACTTATTGTCTCTCAGTTCACCCATCTTTTTCAGGTCCTTCCATTGCCAGATAAACAGTTTTTTATACGTTATGAACAGAAAATTTTTGCTTTTATCTGGAATGGAGGGCCTGAAAGAGTTAGGAGGAAAACAATTTATAATTCTATTGAAAATGGGGGTTTAAATCTTATTAATCTATTTGCATTTGCACTTACCATTAAAGCCTCATGGGTACCAAAATTGTATTTTAATAAAGACTGGTTTAGTGCATGGTTTTTGAGGATGCACCCAGCTTTTGGATCTGATTTATTTCCTTTTTTTCAACTGAAATCCATAAAGCACCTCAAAATTAGTTCTTTCCTAAATGAAGCTTTAATGGCATGGTATAAATATCAATATAAGACCCCCACAACCCCTGCTGACATCAAACAGCAATTACTTTTTATGAATGCAAGTATTTTAATTGAAGGTGTACCTGTTGTGCTTAATGCCTTTATCAATAAGAAAATTGTGTTTGTAAATGATATTTTGAACTGTAATGGTAGTATTATGTCTTATAGAGAATTCTCTACAAAGTATGGGGATATTTGTAATCATTTTAAATACACACAATTGGTTTCTGCTATTCCAAATAAGTGGAAATCAATTTTGTGTAATACTTCCCCAGAGCAAGTGTGTATACCTGTAATGCAGGACAATGTGTGGTTAAGGAGGACAAAAATTAATAAGACTATGTATAAATTCTTTTTATTGTCAAATGATCTTGTAGATATTTCTCATAATGTACAATTATCATGGCTGTACCTCTTTGACACCCCCATCCCTTGGAAACAAGCATATACTTCCTTAACTTACTGTACAATTGACCCATCAGCTAGGTTCTTTCAATACAGACTCTTACATAAGTTCTTACCTACAAACAGACTTTTACATATTTGGAAATGTATTGATAATCCATTGTGCTCATTCTGCCAGTCTGAGGAAGAAACCTACCTTCATGTGTTTTGGGAATGCCCTAACCTAATTAGCTTTTGGGATAAAATAAAAACTTGGTACCTTCAAAAAACAGGTCAACATATTTATTTAAATAGTTTTATCATTATTTTTGGAAACCTGCTTCCTGGTACCCCCACAATCCAAAATTTAATTATTTTGTTAGCAAAAATCTTTATATACAATAATAGAAAGTCCAACAAAGTAAATTTTGAATCTTTTCTTCGATATATAAATTTCTTTAAAAGTGTTGAATACTATATTGCTGCTAGAAAAGGAAAAGTGGACAAACATCTGGGAAAATGGGGCTCTCTTGGTGATTAGTAGTATAGTACTGTTGTGGTAGACCTTTAGTATGGCTACTTTTGTCTTTTTCTTTGTTCGATAGTTGATCCTTATTTATTTATATCTTTGTATCTGGATGGTTCCCACTTTATGTTATTCCCTTGTTATTAACGAAATAAAAATTTAAAAAAAAAAAAAAAAAAAAAAAAAAAAAAAAAAAATTCCGAATTAAAGTTGCCAACAAAAATTCCGAATTAAAGTTGCCAACAAAAATTCCGAATTAAAGTTGCCAACAAAAATACCGAATTAAAGTTGCCAACAAAAATTCCGAATTTAAGTTGCCAACAAAAATTCTGAATTAAAGTTGCCAACAAAAATTCCGAATTAAACTTGCCAACAAAAATTCCGAATTAAAGTTGCCAACAAAAATTCCGAATTAAAGTTGCCAACAAAAATTCCGAATTAAAGTTGCCAACAAAAATTCCGAATTAAAGTTGCCAACAAAAATTCCAAATTAAAGTTGCCAACAAAAATTCTGAATTAAAGTTGCCAACAAAAATTCCGAATTAAAGTTGCCAACAAAAATTCCGAATTAAAGTTGCCAACAAAAATTCTGAATTAAAGTTGCCAACAAAAATTCCGAATTGAAGTTGCCAACAAAAATACCGAATTAAAGTCGCCACCAAAAATTCCGAATTAAAGTCACCACTAAATATTTAGAATTAAAGTAACCACCGAAAATGCAGAATTAAAGTTGCCACCAAAAATTCCGAATTAAAGTCACCACCAAAAATTCCGAATTAAAGTCACCACCAATAATTCCGAATTAAAGTAACCACCAAAAATTCCGAATTAAAGTCACCACCAAAAATTCCGAATTAAAGTCACCACCAAAAATTCCGAATTAAAGTCACCATCAAAAATTCCGAATTAAAGTCACCACCAAAAATTCCGAATTAAAGTTGCCAACAAAAATTCAGAATTAAAGTCACCACCAAAAATTCCGAATTAAAGTCGCCACCAAAAATTTCGAATTGAAGTCACCACCAAAAATTCCGAATTAAAGTCACCACCAAAAATAACCACCAAAAGTCACCACCAAAAATTCCGAATTAAAGTGACCACCAAAAATTCCGAATTAAAGTGACCACCAAAAATTCCGAATTAAAATCACCAGCAAAAATTCCGAATTAAAGTGACCACCAAAAATTCCGAATTAAAATGACCACCAAAAATTCAGAATTAAAGTCACCACCAAAAATTCCGAATTAAAGTCACCACCAAAAATTCCGAATTTAAGTCACCACCAAAAATTCCGAATTAAAGTCACCAACAAAAATTCAGAATTTAAGTCACCACCAAAAATTCTGAATTAAAGTGACCACCAAAAATTCCGAATTAAAGTCAGCACCAAAAATTCCGAATTAAAGTCACCACCAAAAATTCAGAATTAAAATCACCACCAAAAATTCAGAATTAAAATCACCACCCAAACTTCCGAATTAAAGTCACCACCAAAATTCCGAATTAAAGTCACCACCAAAAATTCCAAAATAAAGTCACCACCAAAAATTCCGAATTAGTCAACACCAGAAATTCCGAATTAAAGTCACCACCAAAAATTCCGAATTAAAGTCACCACCAAAAATTTCGAATTGAAGTCACCACCAAAAATTCCGAATTAAAGTCACCACCAAAAATCACCACCAAAAGTCACCACCAAAAATTCCGAATTAAAGTGACCACCAAAAATTCCGAATTAAAGTGACCACCAAAAATTCCGAATTAAAATCACCAGCAAAAATTCCGAATTAAAGTGACCACCAAAAATTCCGAATTAAAATGACCACCAAAAATTCAGAATTAAAGTCACCACCAAAAATCCCGAATTAAAGTCACCACCAAAAATTCCGAATTAAAGTTGCCAACAAAAATTCCGAATTAAAGTTGCCAACAAAAATTCCGAATTAAAGTCACCACCAAAAATTCCGAATTAAAGTCACCACTAAAAATTCCGAATTTAAGTCACCACCAAAAATTCCGAATTAAAGTCACCACCAAAAATTCAGAATTTAAGTCACCACCAAAAATTCCGAATTAAAGTGACCACCAAAAATTCCGAATTAAAGTTACCACCAAAATTTCCGAATTAAAGTCACCACCAAAAATTCCGAATTAAAGTGACCACCAAAAATTCCGAATGAAAGTCACCTCCAAAAATTCCGAATTAAAGTGACCACCAAAAATTCAGAATTAAAGTCACCACCAAAAATTCCGAATAAAAATGACCACCAAAAATTCCGAATTAAAGTCACCACCAAAAATTTCGAATTAAAGTTACCAACAAAAATTCCGAATTAAAGTGACCAACAAAAATTATGAATTAAAGTGACCACCAAAAATTCCGAATTAAAGTGACCACCAAAAATTCCGAATTAAAGTGACCACCAAAAATTCCGAATTAAAATGACCACCAAAAATTCAGATTTAAAGTTACCAATAAAAATTGCGAATCAAAGTGACCAACAAAAATGGCGAATTTAAGTGACCTCCAAAAATTTATGATAAGAGTGACCACCAAAAATTGCGAAATATAGTGACCTCCAAACATTGCGAATTAAAGTAACCTCCAAAAATTGCGAATTAAAGTGACCTAAAAAATAAATTGCGAATTAAAGTGACCTCCACGACACGACGTAATGATCGAGGAACGTTTCAGTACGATTTCAGCATGCAAACGTAGGCGTTAGGTTTCAATGTTCACTACAACGTAAACAAATGGGGTAAAGAAAAAAAAACAACTAGAGGTCAACGATCTCATGCCTTCGTCAAAAGATGTTATCGTTATATAACTTAAGAAGGAAGAAGTGATATATTAGTCCCCCTAAATATGGAAGTTGGATTGTGAAAATTACCCCTGCCGATGCAGTCTGCAATCTAGACTGCATCGTGCATTGGGCAAGGGAAAAAACAGATGTGCAGGCTGTAAGGCAACACCGCCTGCAGCTACATGGACTATCCCCTCTGGGACTTTCTCCCTCTGGGACAGCCTGTAGCCCATGTGTCACAATGAAGGTAGAGTATCATGGAAGGTAACTGAATTATAGAATTGCTTCATTTATTATGCAAATTAGATCATAATTTAATTGTCATCTAATTATGTCAAGCATCACTTAAGCTACCTACACACCAAATATCAGGACGATCCGTCGACCGGTTATTGAGTTATCCTACTTAAAACATTTTCATACAAATGCTCCTGCAGTTCCAGAGCAAGCCGCTAGGGGGCCCAAACTTATGTCACTTCTTCCCGAGCACAAGACCTATCTACCATCCAAAAATCATGACCCTAGCTCCAGATCACCATATTTCAAAACCGGAAGTACCGCTGCAGTACCATAACGAGCCGCCAGGAGGCCCATATTCCTATCACTTCTAGGTCTCATCAAGACCTACCCACCTACCAAATATGAAGACAATCCATTTAAGCCTTCTCGAGTTATACTGTTGACAGACTCACACACACACGCACGCCCATGAAAACATACCCTTCTTGACGAAGGCAAATACAACCAATCGTCGCCACTGTTTTTAAAAAACAGTTACTTGTTAGCATTGCTACAATTCGAGCAAGGTGAGCAAGTCAGTAATTGTGCACACCCATGCCACCGAACCAGCTATTCCCATTTTGGCGGCCTATGGCCAGCTTTTTTTAAAAGCTTTCTTGTTTAATCATCCACGGCGCGAGGGGTCCCAAATCCGCCCAACACGCCCACACCACGCATAAGTGGAGAATCTGGGTCAAATGGGCGGATCACACTCGGGGCGCAGGAATACCCGGAAGTGAGGATCCAGGCCGAAATCATTCTTCACCCCAAAAACACCACTTCTTACACTTTTCAGCCGTATTAGTATCTGGTATCATTTGACAGCAGATAATAGAAGAAATGTGAACTCAAACTTGACCACTCAAAACCCTTTCTTCACTTTTTTACCGCGGACTACCACGGACCGGTCGCGGAAGAACTGGGGTGTGCACCCTTGAATGATTGCGAATTTCTCGGAGCAGATCAGATTTGATCGCATTTCGCGCCAAGTCGTCCAAAAGGTCATGGTTCACGTCAGCCTCGTTTTCATCCATTTCATGATGGTGGCAGGTCGTCCGCGGAACTTCTGTGTTTTGGTTTTTACTGTATAGAATTTCCCCTCTTATCACGGCATAGACGAACCATTTTGTTATCTCCATACAATAAGTTCCATCATGAACGCTGATGTGGAATTCCATATACGCCACAACTACACCTGGGCCAAGTTACCGGCCAGTGTCAAACAGGTAAGAAATTGGGGAGGGGGGCAAGGCACTGCATCACATCAAAATTATTTGATTATAAGATCGATATGATCATATATATGATTTTGACTACGTTGTTTTTAGCTAATGAGAGGCATTACATCGTTATACTTTTGTACTTGCTGTTTAGACTAAAGTACACCGTATTGTTTGCTGGTGTTAATGTGTATGATCACCTGTGCACACCCAGAGACATAACTAGAAGCAACAGCTGGTGTGTTACGGCGAAGGTCGGTTATACACTACCGGCTATACAGAAACAGATAGAAAGAAAATGAGTATTGGTGGACCCATATATAATGCACTACGTTCCATGTTGTTCTACTTGTTTGCACACAAACACACACACACACACACACACACACACACACACACGGAAACACACAAACAAACAAACAAACACACACACACACACACACATACATGCACACACACACACATCCCATCCCATCAAGCCGTTACCATAAGCAAAAGATCAGATTATGAAAAGTAATGTAACAAGCATGCACACATGCAAATTATGAGAAAACATAGCATGATTTGGTAAATGTACCAACAATTACACTCTAGAGATAACATATTGTGTCTTGCATCTTGGAAAGTTACAGGTTACTTTGCTTCACATAACAAAGGGGGCAATGTTTCACATGTCCAAACAGTAAATTCAAGCCATGTCAAAGGGAAGCAACATCCGGACTACTAGTATTACTAGGAGCCTATACACAATACAGTGTTTGTTCCAATGGTAGAAATGCTACAAAGCAGTTTACTAGTTAGAGTATCATCACTGTTACGTATGACTCTAACAATAGTAACAGATCCAACTGTATGCTCTAATGGTTTGATTTTTCTGTCCAGGCCATGGGGAACTCCCAGAAGGAGTATGAGAAGGCTGTGGTGACCTTCAGCATCAGGAACCAGCTCAGATACAAGGGCAATCTGGGTGAGTCATTTTCCCATTTCTAGGTTATAATGTTACATGTAACTGTTATGAAATGTCATATATATTTACCAGACTGCACTGATTCTAGACTTATTATAGTTATCTATTTGTTGATTGTTAACAAATTATTGAAAGTAAACAAAGTTCAATGTTAATGTTCTACAAGCTACAAATGTACTTATTATGATAATCATGTAGATTGATTTAATCTGATGAGTACAATAAATGACACATGGGACTTAGAGTTGATAGTGAACATTGTTATTGGACAGTTTTGCATGGCACTTAGTATTAGAAGTTGTTTGTTGTTTTGCATGACATTCTAGTATGAAGAGTTCAAACTTGTAATGAACCAGGATATTGAAAAGGAAGAGTTCTTCCTGCTTTCTATTTTGTGACTGACAAAGTGATGCTGTGATCAAGTGGAGGATGCTCAAGGCATATTTTCTTCCCTGATGATGCTGCCACACCTCTTTCATCTGATTAGTTTATAATCCTGCAGTACCATTTCTAGATGCTAGGCTGTGCTGCTGCACTACTCAACTGATTACCAGCACACTGGTTTGGTTTGGTACTGTGGTACTGAACATGTAAGATGAAATCACTTGTTCAAACACAAAACACATTCCATTAAAACCACCTGAATAAATTTATTTTCCCCTGGTCTGCTGCAGTGTTTTTACTACTCTGAGTAGATTCATTGACATTTATGTTTGAAACTATTTTTACTACTACTTGTATCAATAAACCATTTACTACTACTAAGTAACAAATAACTATAGAATACTTACAATACTTTCAAAAAGTAATTCAAGAATTTTTATATGGTATTGCATAGTCAATCAAGGCCTTGACTGGTCTAATTTTTGTCAAGACGTACTTTTTCTTTCTTTCAAAATTGCAGAAACAACATACATGTTGTATATACAAAATGTAATTATACACATGACATATACATGGTGTGAATGTTGCTATAGTTGACTATCCATAAATACAATGTGACATAAGGATAGGTATTGGGGACATAGAAAGGAAACATGACAATGGAGAGGGTAAGGGTCAAGTAAATATCCAGTTCAAAAAACACTGTAAAGTGGGGCAATTTTCCCAGCCAATCAGGTGTTAAGCAATGGATGCAGCCGGGCACAAGTAAAGTAAGATTTATACCCTTGGGGTTAATAGGTGTTTCACACCTGATTCATCACCTGTAGGAATACACAGGCTACATGAAGGTCATAGGAGATGGGGCTTTCCTGTATATGATGTCACGTACCAGGTAGAGATTGTATACTGTTAACTCGCAGTTGTACAACTGTTTGTTGTGAACTGACTTTTGATCAATATCAGACATAAAAACTATCACAAGTTTTCTTGCAAACTAGTTAACTTACTAACACATATACGATTGTTGTAGATGTAGTATGTGTAAATTTTTGTGTCAGGTTGTGTTGCAGAACTTGTATATCTCTCAGATAACTGAAACAACAGTAACTCTATATGTGTGTCCTTTCATGTAATCATTGCCCTGTAACATTCAAGTGTAGAGTTCTCATAAAAGTTTTGTTCATGTATTTGTACCAAACTGAATCTCCTACGGGAGTTATAATTTATTCCCATGTAGAATACCATAATTCCAGTCCTTTAGGAACATCCTATATTCCATGGGACACAATTTGGTATTCATCCCTGGCAGGTGTGAAGTAAGTAGACATGTAAACTCTGAGCAAAACATCCATTAAGCTATGTGGGAAGTTGTAACCATTGTCTTCAGTGGTTATCAGGAGATCTACTCTGAGATAGGCTAGATGCCTACTGTCAGATCAAACAGAGATACATAAAATATGGACCTGGTAGTCTCTTAATGACACCTTCCAGTGTCTTCAAACAACCACTCTTCCATAAGTTACTACATTTTGTTCCCTTAATTGTACAGAAGTGTTGAAAAAGCAGGAGACAGGGAAATCTGTTTTTTGGAGACACATTAAACTTAATGTATTTAGGCTTTATGAGGCGTAATATATCTTTTTGTATCCTGATACCCTGGTTCATATGGAAACAAAAACTTAAATTGACAACAGCCCAGTGGCTTAGATTATGATGAAAGTAGGTGAAGTTTTCAGATTGCACAGAAATCAAATTGCTGCCAGTGATCACTGAATATTGACACAGAGAAAACCACAACCAGAATGCAGTACTGTTGTCTTATTAGGTCTTATCTCTGTTCCTCTCATAAACTGCTTAACTGCTGTTTTATGGGAATGCCCCAACCACCTTAATGCTGTCATCACCATTCCCTGCTGGGTAATGGATCTAGTGTAATGAACATTACTAGTCTTAAATCAGACAGGATTGCTGAAATTGTTGTAAAGACAGTTTGGCATACTATCTGACTAATGTATGATACATCATTTAGAAGATTCAAGATGAAAACATGTAAATAGGAGTCAAACTACACTTGCATGATTCACTGTTCACTTTTGTATGAAGGTGTGTCTGCTACACAAACAATGCCATTATATCATGCTTTGGTTGAAATTGTAGCCCAGAGACTGACTTGTGAGACTCTTCGATACATGATGCTCTTCAATGTGTCAGAATGCAATGAACAAGATGTAAATTCTGCTGGGTACTTTACATTGGTACATAGTAGGCTCTGTTTATGTCTCCTGATTTAGCAATGCAGGCTGACAGAGAAATTGGCCACATCTTCCTGATGGCTTAATTTGGTGGCTCCCCTGCAGGGATGTCTTTATTCTGCAGTGCCACAGGGATGTACAGGGGTAAAGATCAACATCCCTGTGCCCTAGCAGACATGTTGAGTTTTTGTTAGATTGAAGACATTGAATGTGGCAGTCAAATCCTTCTCTTTTCTATTCATTACTTTTTTATATGCCACCTGGACTGAAATCAAGTACTTGAAACCTGACCTTTTATTCCAGACTGGAAAATGTGACAACAATTACATGTAGAGCTTGTAGCTACAATTCCAGTCCTTTTTACTTATAGTATATATACAGTTTCGTGGGGCTCAACTGAATTGATGTTGAAGCAGAAACCTAAATCCAGTCATTTGCATCGAATGACTGTTCCCTTGTACCCTAGGTACTGTCCTGGGTAGGTATTATCTGCTCCAATAGTCGACATCACCATTTTTGTCATGTTTATGTCTTCTCCTAGAGATGCTACCAAAGTGGACATATGCATAAACTTGATTAGGATCATGATAGTTCAGGACCTTGTTCACCAAAAGGCCTTTTTGAGGAATATATTGACTGATTACTTGGATATTTAAGATGATCATCAGATTTTTTGTACAGTTTATGCTAGTTACACATTGAAACCAATTGAAAGTAAGCTGGCTACAATGGTTTGACTTTGAAGGAATATAAGAATACCTTGTCAACAGAACTGCTGCCAACATTGTGTCAATGATTATGTAACAGTCTTGCATGAAATGCAGCAGTCATATCAGCCAGTCAAATTTTTCACCAGTCACAGTACCAGACAGGGAGAAAGAATGTCTCCCTTCCTGCTCCTTTCCCACACATCGGACTAGGATGTAATGTCAGTTCGGAAATGCAGAGCACGACCACATGTACATGGGGGAAGAAAAGGTCAAGGAACCGAGTCATGGTCTCTTGCTTCATGCCTAAGTCTTTCACCCACGTCTCTCAGATGCTTTGAACTTTTGGTAGGGGCGTGCCTGTGTGCATGCGTATCTTGAATTAAAGAAGGGTGGGAGGAACAAGTCTTATGTAGTTGAGTCACTCTTCCCACAGAAGATCAGTAACTTTGAACTGTGGATATTCATATATTAGTAACTGTTGTGTATTAGTCATGACACCCCTGCTTAAATCTGGTTATGAATCTTGTTCTTTAGTATTCTTTCAAGTTTGTGAATTTTAATTTTAAAAATTTTAATTTTAAAAACTTCTAGCTAGTGAATAAATAAATTCCAGGGAGTCTTTGGTCAGTAGAGTAGTGGAGCAGTGGAGTACATGTATGTAAGCATGTGCCATTTTCATAGTAGTGTTCAAGTCACCAACAAAGTACAGCCCTTCCAAAATGTGGAGTCCTGCATTGTTGCTGTAACAAATGTCGTCTTGCCCAAAGCCACTTTTGTCATCCTGTTCCCCAGGCTACACACCACTTAGCTGACTCAGCCAACCTGAAACAGCCTACCCCTGCAGGGTTTTAGTCACAGACTTTTCAACAGTCTTTATATCATCCCAGCATTCTAGCTATACATGTACAGAATTTACTTCAGAAGAGAACTAACTTTTCACATCCTTATAGCAGAATTTACTGGAAGTTGTTAGGTGGCTTTGTTTGAACTTTGTAAGAAGAAGTTAGAAGACTGTGTTCTACTTCAGTTATGCAGATGTAGACGTTCCTCTGCAAAAGCTTTTGACAAAAAGTGGTTGGGGGCAGAATATAATGACAACCTTTTGAGGAGAATCATCCCCAAATTATGACTCTAAAGAGGCACCTGTAGATTTGTTTGCTTCTGCTGAAATAAAGAGCACAAAGCTGTTGGCTTTTGTAGTGTATAATACTGTTGATCCTCTGATCCAGAAAATGTTTCTCTTTTCAAATCCTCCATAATTGATCCCCATGGGAGTTTGTGCTAGACAATTGAAAAGTCCATATTTAGGAATGTAGTTATAGCTCCTAATTTCAGAGGCATTTTTCAGTTTTTAGTGGAAGTCTACAATGCCGCAGTTTGACGTCTTTCTTAGAGTGATTGTCTCTTACTTACTTTCCCCTCGGGCAAATGTTTCACATAAAAGGACTGCCTGTGTAAACATCTTAAGAGCTACACTAGCCATTTTGCCAGCCCTCATGCCAAGTACAATATCCCCATATCTAAGTCTTTCTACTTGGCCCATGACACAGTACAGATGAAGCCCCAACGCTCAGATACAAACTTCAGAAATTACGCACCTCCCCTCCCTGTCCCGCCCCTTCATCATCATCCTACCCAATTGGCCTCTGGCATTGTCCATATAAGGGCAGGTTGTTGTTAGACAGGTCGGTGCTGATTGGTGGAAGGGTGACTGAGCATCATTATCTCTGTTACTCACCCCAGGTTATATACCTTGTCACCCTGCCTGCACTTTAGTGGGTGTTATCGCATGCTGGTGTTGACATCAATTTGGCACTCTTATGTCTGAGTCTTAAGTAAGATACAGCAAAGTGCACCTATTGGACCTGGCCAGGTGTAAGAGCAATTTATCTGTAAGTCAGCAGCTGTAGAACTACGTGTGGTCAAGTCTAGTTTGGAGGACTGTGACCAGAGGAAAGCATTGGGCTGCCGTGGATGTGTAACGTGGTGGTCTGACAGGTTGCTGGGGGTGCAAGACGGCTATCTCAGTTATTTGGAGGTTCTTCCCTCTGGATTTGTGATTTTCTTGGAAGATCTGAGCCTCTTCCTTACCGGTTTTTGTCCAGTTTTCCACTTGGAGGGTCGGGATTGGAACTCGCTTCAGGTGGTCGTGACTGGTAGCAGATCTAGAGGTGTGAATTGACTGAAGGACAGTAAATATCGTAAACATGCTCTTCTACGTGACTTATAGTCTCAGACTTTCAAGCTAACCAAAGTGGTGATATCTATTTCTTACGTGGATTAATGAACTTGACAACTTGTTGAGTTTGAAGAAGTGAGGTGCAACGTGTGGAGTCTATAGTTTGTTTGGATAAAGTTGAGTGTGCTCTCGTGCATGTAGCACTGGGGAATGCTCTCTTTCAAGTAGAAAAAGGTAATTTGTGTTGCCCCCTACAGTTGCCGTCAGGCTCCATTTCAAGCTTTTCCTTATAGCTTAAGTAATGGCTCCATTGAAGGAAGCACAAACAGTTTAAGTCTTGGAAGTACAGGACTTGCATTGTGCTCCTCCTTTCTCCATATCCAAGTACTGGAACTGCCATAAACACAACTCGGTCATGTGTATGTTGGCTATACTTGTGCTGGCATGCAGCGTTACAGCAATACACGTCACGGCTCAGAGCACCACCAGGGATCTGTATCGCTCCGGCAGCGGACACTTGAGCGCAGAAGGCTGTACTTGTAACTTCCTCACATACGGTAGGGACACCCAGCAGGCTTGTTCGCAGTCACAACACAGGGAGCCAGGTGACGAGGATGAAGACTTGAAGAGACAGTTCCGAAATTTGCAGAGGAGGTTTGGAGGCGTTGAGACTCGTGTGTACGATGTCCAGACTAAGCAGTTTGATCTAGAGAAAAGGTTGCTGAACAGTAGTTTGCACACCAAAGACTTGGAAATATTCTTCCACCAGGAGTTGGGTCTGTCCCGCTCTGAGATCCAGAAACTAAAGCTGGAACACCAGGACACAATAATCAAGTATCTGAACACTTCAGCAGCAGCCGAGAAGCAGAAACACAGTAGTTCAGCTGATCAAGGTTACTCCAGCGGAGACAGTGTAGATTTGACGCGATCGATTGCCGACCTTGACAACAAGGTTGGGTCGTTACAGCTCCAGCTACATTCACTTGAGACAAAGTTGGACGCTTTGAGCAAACTCTACTCCTCTGGGGAAATCGTGGCATTGAATGATGAGCAGGGACGACAGGTAAGCTATGTCTCAGTCTCAATACAAGTTAGATTGTATTCTTTACATAGAAAATTTACTATGCTTTTGTTGTTTGTCGTAAAGATGCAGGTAGAGTTGTAAGCAAAAGGTTGATTGAAGTTGGTTGTAAAGTTTGAAGTTATAGAGCGTGTGACCTGGACTGTAAATAAAGAGTCTTTTTTGTCACCTACTGTTACTTAGTAGGAGTTCTTCAATACTAACAATGTGGTGGTTGATCATTGCCGACCTTTATCTGTGTTACACTATGTGAGGAGTTTGAAGAGGACATGCATGTCATTAGTACAGTTAGTGTTCTTGTCATTGTCAAAATAATGCACAATGAAAAAGGTACTAACATATTCTGAACTTACTGCTTATTTTTTCCTGACAGGGTCGTAAACTGATCAGCCTGGAGAATCGAATAGTTGAGCTGGAGAAACTTGTAGAGCAGCAGTCTGCACAGTTAAGACAGGTGAGTTCAACCAAAATCCATGTACTTTTTTCTGTTGTCTGGGAGCAACCATTAATGTGTGTGTACCTAAGCAGTGTTCGAAATACCCACTAGCACACTAGCAATTGCTACCTGATTTTCTTGTGCGCTAGTTGCTCCCTGACTCAGGTAGCGCACCACGCAACCTGAAAATATGTACCGCTGAACTCAAAGGTGCACACTGTGCTACCTGGTTCAAAAAAGTATTTCGAACACTGCTAAGTCTTAAGTGCTGACAATGCACAATGTCTGTCCCAATCAAAGTTCTGATATGTCAGACCTCAAGTGGTAATCAGGATGATTAGACATGTTTTTCAAGGTTCAAAGTTCAACACCTGTAACAAAGATTTTGAAAAGACTCTAAAATTACATTGCTCCCTTTCTGCATGACTGCACCCAGTGATAATCTCATGATAGTCCATTTTCCAACAGTCTTCTAACAAAAACAACACAACCTTTGAGCAAGATAATCCTCCATTCTCCTGTAGTGAAAGAAAAATGCATTCCATATAGACATTAGGTTGGACATAAATGCTCAGGTAATGCAGTGTAGTCTTAAGAAGTATCTGACAAAATTTCAAAGTAAACATTTTTATTTCATCCATATACCTGGAGTGGAAAATTTGTGAATAACTTTACTTGATGTAAATGCTACAAATCAAAGTTGTTGGTAGTTAGATACAGGGCAGGTGTATCCAGTCATGATTTTTGATCGTAGGGTATGAGGACACAAAGACCATATACATGTACATACACAGGCATGATCAATTCTTAGTAATACCATCAGCATTAAGCTGAAAATTGTTTGAAATCTTGAAGAAATGATAAGTATGTCAACTTTGTACCATCCACATTTTCAGTTGTAGCAATTGCTATAATGTATAGCTGGCACACTTATACAGACTTGCTACAGTCTCCTCAATTTTGATATTGTTATTGAAATAAATAAGGGCTATCTCTCGAAGATTGTCTTTTCACAGCTCTTAATACATCCTGGCTCCATGGAGAGGATTTTGCTCTCACCAGGGGAAAGGTCATGTGTGTTGATGGGATTAGAACCCAGGACCATGGGTAATCCCAGCAGGAAATTTGGTGTAGGCCTTTCTGTAATGTGCCTTAAAAGCTCTGTTGGATAGATTATGTGTAAGTTTTGGTGCCTCCTCTGTTTTTAACAGTCAGCAGATGAGAGATTATAGATGTTTTGTCCTTCAGAGGAGATCAATGTGGCAACAGGGTCAAGATTAGGAACTACATGTCTACTAACTTTTAAATTTAGGGATATACTAGATTACTCAAAAGTTGATACCTTAGTTGTTGTAGGAACTGATCTTGATTCATGCACTAGTGGCCTAGTGCATGACTGTAATGTGAAAGTTCCAGGGAACATCATTCTTACAGTCGCATAGAATCAGCAGCAATGACTGATTAAGATATTACCTACTTATTGCCTTGGATTCTGTTTGAAGTTGACATTATGATAACAAGCATTCATCTGCAAATTCTGGATGTCTGTCCTTTGACTTTTCTTGTATGATGTACATGTACTACCTGAATGACAGAAGTCCTCACAGAACAATACATTCTGTAAAATAGTACACATGTAGGCGTCACCTTCATACCTACTACCTAGATAAATGGTCATTTCAGGAGTATATTATGATGAGAAAGCAGCCTGAAGTTACAATGTACATATTACTTAATGTGATTATGTGGAGCATCCATATTTGCAGATACTCCTGGCTATTAGCTAATTTACTCTTCCGGTATGCCTAAATACCTCAACCGCCCTCAACCCCCCTCAACCGCCCTCAACCCCCCACTTCCTGGGCTAATATGCAGTGAACATGTGCTAAGAACGCTTTTTAACGCCCTGGATACATTGCCTATGCAATTATAAATAGGAAAATCACTGTAACTCTGGCGTTTTACCAGTTTTTTTACGGCGCGCCGTGCGCCCGAGGAACAGGGTCCGCCATCTTGTTTGTTTACGCCGCGCCGCCAGAACGCATCGTGCCGTAAGTTTCGAGTCAAAATAAGGAAAGTGAAAAAGCTTGTGTAGCACGGAAACTCAGCAGATATAGAGGGAAACCTCTTTAAACATCATGTTTCTGGTGGTGGATTTTAGCGCTCAATACTTTAGGGCGGATATTTTGCGGGGTGTATCACTCCCTAAAGACGGTAACTCCACTTATGATATATTTTAATATATCATAAGTGGAGTGTATACATTGTCTATACATAGTAACGTCTAAGTATTTGCGATTTTTTTCAAGTTATAACTTTTTTAAAAAGTTATAACTTGAAAAAAATCGCAAATACTTAGACGTTACTATGTGATTTTTATTTATAATCGTATAGACAATGTATACAGAGTGTAAACAAGAGTTCCACGACCTCATACCTTCGCCAAATGATGTTAACCCTTCTGGGACGAATTATACATTTTTAGTCATTGATTTTGCAAATAAGAGCCTCATTTGCATGAATCATATCAGTTGATCATATTCTCCACCCAATGACAGTTTTATCTTAAGGAGAATGCTATTCTAACATCTCCTCATAAATTATGCATGACTTGAATAAATTATGTTAAATGATGTTCACCTTAACTTCCAAATGCAGCAAGTATTAATTTCCCAACAGTTACCACTATGACATTATAGCTATTTGCCATTAATTATGCATATTAGGTGCTCATCTACATAATCAATATCTGCTAATGATCCGCTAGTTTTCAATTACATATGTCACAAGTGTTTCATGGCCCTATTATCGAACGAAGCAGATTTATAGAATTTCCTCATTGATTATGCAAATTATATCCTGATTTGCATAATTGTTATTTAGTCATGGCAAGCATCACTTCCGCTACCTACATACCAAAAATCAGGACAATCCGTTAACTGGTTCTTGAGTTATCCTCCAAAGAAGATTTTTCGACAAACGATCCTGCAGTTCCAGGACAAGCCGCTAGGGGGCCCAAACTCATGTCACTTCTTCCCTAGCCCAAGAGCTATCTACCATGCAAAATTCGTGACCCTAGCATGTCCAGATCATGAGATATCAAAACAGGAAGTTCTGCTGCAGTACCAACGAAAGCCGCCAGGGGGCCCAAAATCTAATCATTTCTAGGTCTCATCAAGACCTACCCACCTACCAAGTTTCATGACAATCCATCCATAGCTTCTTGAGTTATGCTGTACACAAACAGACAGACAGACAAACGCTACTGAAAACATAACCTTCTTGGCGAAGGTAACAAGGGTTCTTAGCACATGTACACTGCATATTAGCCCAGGAAGTGGGGGGTTGAGGGCGGTTGAGGGGGGTTGAGGGCGGTTGAGGTATTTAGGCATACCCTTACTCTTCTGTACTGTAGTTCGGGTAATGGGTTTCTTAGACGTCTCCCAGCGAAACATTTCTCAAATGACATGTTGTTTAGGTAAGGTAATTGAGTTGAAAGAATGACTATAATGAGTACAACACAGTATAGAGCATTATGTATACATTAGCTCCAACTGCTGCATATGTTGTCTGCAAGATTTTCATCACCTTGACTAGTAAATAGTGCATTACACACCCTGACATTATTTAGGGAGTTTCAGGCTGTGTCCTGGGAAATGTGAAAATTGGAGAAGATAAGAGCTCATGTTGTGATTGTCTCCAGTTGAAAGATAAGGCCTCTAAGTAGGAAAAAGTATGTTATCAAGGAACAGAAATATTTCTTGTCATGGCAGCTACAATTGAAGAAGGCTGATCTCAAAGACTAAACAGGACATTCTGAAATTATCGGTAAATGGAAGCCAAGGAGCATAGACAGTCTGCTACTTTATATTACTACATGAGTAGCACAGGTGCTAGCAGAGCTAGGATTGAAAAGTTTTGAGAGAGAATGGCACTTAATGCTTCATGTAACTAAGACAATTCAATGAAAGTTGAAAAAGAGACATGGGTAAGGCTGTGCTACTTTTCAGCTTCTGTGTTCCTATTGCACATCTGCACTAAATCTGGACTCACAGTGACTGTCCCTCCCCAGAAATTATCACCTTCAGTTGTTACATGTAGGTAACTAATGAAGGGACCTGCAGTAATATGGGGATGTTACCATTGAAGATTACTGTTACACTGATAGGAATGTAGATAACAGGTACAGGGGGTCTAATCATGGTTTCTGTTGTCAGTAAGCTGCAACAATGGGTCTTGGACCATACTGTAAATGTCATTTCTCCTGTTGACTTTTTGAGTAATTACTGACCCAAAAGGGGCATCATTACCAAACTGTAATGCACTATTTGGCAAGGTATTCTTGTATATTGAACCACCATCATTCAGTTTTACAGAGCTCTTAGCCAAAAGCCTTCTTCAGTTGTAACATGGAAAGGTTAATACAGACTTTTTCAGTGAAAGAAGGCATGACGATCCTCACACCTGGTCCACACCAGGTTAAACCCCTGTCGGACGGGCCTCATTGTGCCTCGCCACGTTACTGCAAAACGCTTGTACGGGTCAGGGGAGGAGGCATGGCAGGCACGTCCCAGACAATGGGCAGCAGGCCCGACACCTGCCCGCGGGGTCAGAAGACTCCGAGGCAGGCCTAGATGTAGCGTAATTGTGCAGAAATCCATGCTTGCAATGCTGTCTGGCAGGCTGGTCAGAGGACACTCATCACAATCCACCCTTTGTAAACACCATTCTTAAGATTGTTCTTGGCATAGACAGAATGGAGACATGAAATAGTTTTCGAGGCTGGTAGAGTCCTGAAATTGGAACAACATGCACTCAGACTTCCTGCTAAATTTGTTGTCTGCAATTATTGTAAATTGTCTTAATTATCATTAATCACTTTCATTAGATGCAGGGTATCAATAACATGGTCTTGAGGCATTTATCCAAACATACAACAGGCACAGCAGATTATTTTGTGTGCAGGTGGCAAAAAAAAAATACTGATGCAGTGTGAAGAAGTTGACATTGGGAAACATACAACAGTATCAAATGTACATCCAGCTTCTTCAGAAATACAATTGAAGAAAAATTGGTACATTCCACAGCCATGCGCAAGCAGCAAGATCCTACAATTTAAAATAAAGCAGTACCCATATTTTGATTCCAGTTGATTATATGCATGTGTCATTCTGAAATAAAGCAGTACCCATATTTTAAACTTCCCAGCTAGCAAAGAGCCTGTCTTGAATGTTACAGTAATTATGTTACTGTCTAGGAAACAGTGATATCAAAGGAACAACTTGATTATTGCTTTGCAAAGTGAAAACAGACCAACAAGCCAAATAATATAAATACTTGAACGTATTAACTGACAAAGGAGCAAAATTATGAATGTCCTAAAGTTTTCCTTTCACAGGAAATTAGTTTTCTACCCTCAGGCTTCCTTAGATCAAACACAGCAGTATGCTGACTAGACCATTTCATAACGTCAGGAAGAAGACCAGCCAGAGAACAGCAAGTTTATCCACCGTGCCTTATGATAATGACTTTAAAGATTAAACTTGGGCCTCCTTCACTGAATAACAATGAGGTCTGATGGGTGTTTACTATGAGTTACAGAGCTGTTGCTTAGCTGGGGAAAATCAACTTGACGTTTTCAACTAAAATATAAGTTTGATACCAACATTGTTGCAAAGGTACATGTTTAACTAACTGAAGCATTACCACTTGTATGTCATTGGTGATTTTATATGAATGTATATGGCCTACATGTTGAAACTCAACTGGTAGCTTAACATTAGAACCTCCATCTACCTGCAGGTGAGGTACAACGTGACGACTGTAGCAGCAGTGCCCCCCCATTCCGAGGGGAGGGAAGTGGGGAAGGCTCTGGAGGAACAGGTGAATGCACAAGCTACACAACTGGAGAAGCTGAACCAGATAAATGAGGAGCTGATCGTGAAGCTGAAGGACATCGCAGACTCCTACACCAGAAACAATTCAGGTCAGTCACTAGTCACATTTTCAAACTCCCCTCAGCAACAGGACTGCCAAGAATTGTGCATTCCTGAAGCTGAAGGAGTGTGTCAAAGGCCTGGCTGAAAGATCCAGCATGTACATGTACAAGTGTATACCACTAGCTTCAAATAGCCATGATCTGGATTTTTCAAAAGATGGATAAAACTGCTGATAACCATGACTGTGTGCTTGTACTTGAGAAGTGCAGACACACATATACCCGTGTCCACTTTTTTTTCCTAGAGGGAGGCAAACGATGGGTTTGTTGCCCAACAACTGAGAAATTCGGTTGGAATGATGTGAAAAGCAGGGAGGCTCTCTTTGTATTGTTTTCCCTTGTCATCTATTTTGAAATTCTGTAAGTCAAAACCAGATGTGTCCATTAAATCAGTCAGCACTCCTATCACCATACCTAGCTTTGGTGACTACAAACCTGTGCCCGTGGTTTTGACTATGTTCATTTCTTAAGGCCTGAGATGTAAGGAGGCACAAAAAGTGTTTATGTACCTTGCCGTGTGGTAGTGTAACTGATGGGCTTGTAGGCCAGACAAGAATGCGATATATGGTAAGCCTCATTGTGTAGAAATACCGAGAATACTTAAGTGGGGATCAAAGTGGACTTCAGTTTGTCAGGCAACATTTCTTTTGGAAAGTTTTTGATATGGTAAAGAAATTTTAAAGTCTCCTCTGTAAAATGATTGTATGGAAGATTTCAGGATATTACATATTTGCTGCGGCGACGTTGTATGTGAGCCATGACCAGCAGGAAAGCCAGTGTTATTGAGAGTAGTACTTACAGTACGTGTCAGCACAATTGTATGGTCCCTAGATAAAACCTATCATTTATTTGGGAAGAATGTCTCTACTTGTGTTTTGGCAACACACATGTCCAATGTCATAACATCTCACTTGTAAATTGGGGAGTTCTTGTGGAAAGAGACAGCTGTCTCCATCATAAAGATTCCTCATATTGACAGCACTGTTTTTCCAGAGTACTGGAAAAAAGAGATACTAAAAGAGTAGCAGAGTAGGTCTTAAAGATGCTGAACAGGCATATTTGTCCCATATACTATCAGCTCTTAAAGTGTTATTTTAGTATTAAAGGTTTGGGAGGGGTTGACTGAAAGGGAAACAGTGTTCTAAAGAAATTGAAAGGTCAGTGTCTTTGGACTTTTGTAGACAACTGTGCAGAACTACATAGTAGACTTCCTCGTAAGCATTCATTTTACAAAAAGTGTGTTGGAAAGAAAACTTTAACAATAGGCTGTGGCATGTCTGAAGTTAAAATAACAGAGTGCAGGTGTGCAGAAGTTTCGAGTAATTACCCAGCAGCCTGGTGTCATCTTAGACCAGTGATAAGTATGTCATGATAGATGTCAGATCAGGTGTTTGTAGAAGGTAGTCTGTTATTATATCTAGTCCACACACTCATTACTTTCAACTTAATATAAGAGCGGTAACAAGGTGGGTTGGGCTGACATGTCAATGTTGGGTGGGGAGATAAAAGATAAAAGCCGTGGCTTTGAAACATGTGTAAGGAACAGTTGTTTTGATCCCACAAGAGAATTAGAAGAATTCAAACGAGATCTTATGAAAGGCAACAAACAAGAATAAGTGCTGGTGAGTCTACTTTTAAATCTTTATATGTCACTGAGGTTAGCATTTTTAAGGCTACTATGTCACTGAATAATGCAGCAAAACTCTATTTTACCAGTGAGTTTTATTTTCGAAAGCGCTTTTCACAAAACCATACTTGTACAGTAGTTACATTTTGCTTACTGTAACAGTTGAAGATTTAAGTCTCCTCCGAGTTTTTAATGATAACTTTGAAAGTAAGTAAGATCAACAGCTTAAAAAGATATCTACTCATATGACATCATTTCTCTAGAAACCCTACAGGTAAGGATGAGTCAGTGCTAGTCCACCGGGATGTCCATCCTTTATACAGGAGACAGAGACATGGAACACACATGAAGTAACTGACCCCAGGGCCCATAACACATGCAGGGACAGGTTACCTTATAACTCATTCATTTGGTCAGGAAAGGGATGACTGTATGAGTTGAACTTGACATTATTACATCAATATTAGCAGTATGGTACATAATGGGTACTACTTTTAAAAAATGTCTTATTGATTAACATACATTGTAGTCTAGAGCAATATATAGAGAAGACATTAAAGTTGCTATCAGTTTTATTTTTACAGTCAATAACTGTTCCTGTTTTAAGGATTACCGTTCAAATCTAATTAGTCCACTCTAATTAGCTAGATAATCTGCATATTAGAAAGGTGGATAAAGTTAACTTTGATATGTGTCATTTATTGCAGTTTGTGCATGCTTTCAATATTTATAGATAATATCCAATTTTATGGTAATTACACATAAAAGAACTATTAAAGTTACATGTATTTGTATCATTTCATTGACTTACATGTAACAGCAGTGTTTCAAATTGGACTTATGACCTCCTATTATCATCTAATATTGTAAAATGGTTGAAAACAGAACAAATGACATTAAATAGGCTCCAGTTACAGTTTTTGGTCAGATATGAAACATGAGAGATCTCTAGAGACAAGTATTGGTCCCTAGCTGTACTTGTCATAATAGATGACTGTATGATGAGACCCCTTCATTATAAATACATGAGGTAATTGTTGTTATCTTATGTTACATTAACACGTCATAGTCTGTCAGACTTGGTAATGAGGCTGTGGGAAAGACTTTTGTCCTCTTGGCTTCTCGGAACTTGCGTCTAACAGTCTTCAATAATGAATAAATTGGCCAAATCAAATTCCTGCTTATATAAATAATTGTTAGGATTCAAAATCCAACTTGCACCTTACAAATCCTATTTCCATAGACTGAGGCTAAAGCTTTTTGTATAGATGAGAAGAGATCAGTTGTTATCCCAAGGGTACCTTGATTATTGCAATGTTTATTGCTCTAACAAGGAATGACATTCAATCACTCAGTTGGTATCGCAGTAACCATAACTTCCCTCTTAAGCTTCAGTATATTTGTATAGATGACTAACTGTCACTAGACTGCTCCCCCAGACCTCCCTAATGTAGATTCTCTTATCACGTTATATCCTTTATGTAAACATCTGGGTTGAAGCTTACCTATCCAACTAGATGCCACATGCATGGGTTGGGCATATGTAAGGTAGGTGGATGAGTAAGTCTTAGTAGACTTTCAATCTTCCCTGGAAAGACTGCCATGTTTAACACTATTGAACATGACATGTACACAGGTCATATTACCAAATTTTGGAAACATCCCATGACTGCATATCTTATCTCCTAGCAGACAATCCTCTCCCCCTGTGGTATGGTGAATGTTACCAAATCATTGCACCATCAAAATTACTAGAGATCATCAGAGATCACATGGTACAGCCACTTGACTTTGTGACACAATAATTTAGAAAAGGCTACAAAGTTGAAGTTCTTTGAAAAGTGGATTTGACCTCAAACTAGCTCAAATGAACTCAACGAACAGTTGAGTTACACTTCTACTGGTCATGATAGAGATGACAGATGTCACGTATTGTGCCTTACTGTCCTGTCCTATAAGGACTGCAACCCTTTCCAGTAGTGGGCATATCGAGTGGGCAAAACATCATAATCATCATCATCATGAGCAAAACAGCCAGGGATCAAACTCACAACCTTTTGGTCCAGAGGCAGGGTCACTAAGCACTGGATTACACAGCCATGCTACTATGAAAGTTCTTGGGGAAGGGATGAACAGAATGATGGCAGCAGAATGACAGTGAGGTAAAGTCAGTGAGTCTGGTCTGAGAAGATCTCCCGCATACCAAAAAGTCTCCCTCAGGCAGCATCACATATAACAAAGGCACGGCCAGTCTATTGTACCCGACTGTCTCCGTGCAAATAAACAGTGTTAGTTAGATGTAAGTCATGGCTGACTCGGTGGCCAAGCATGTCATCCTTCTGACTGATGTGTACGGATGCTTCCAATGGGAGGATTAGCATCGCACACACACCTGTCAGAGATGTTCAACTTCTACTTCCTTAAAAAAAGGCTGTGGGATGTATTTTTTTGTATACTTGAGTACAGAAATTGTAGTAACTCTGAGCATAGAAAGGTATTTGGATTATACCAAGTGAAGTTCTGATTTTTGTGACATGTACTTGCAGCAGATTATTGGTCAACAGTCAGGTTGTAATTAAGAAATTGCAGTTTTGGCCAACTCATGAGTCATACACTCTTAATTTGCAGTTGAAGTTGTCCCATTAAGCACCTATTTCCAGACTGCAGCAGAGTGATTTACATGTTGGCAGGGAGAGAGAAATAGAATGTGGTGTGTCTCCTGATCGCCTGAATGAAGAAGGATTTAATATTGAAGGTCTCCAGCTGGGAAAATTGTCAGTCATCAGGTCACTTCCCCCTCTTCTGTTCTTTGATCTGTAGCCAAAACTCTTAACTTATGAGTTTAAGGTCTTCTGAAACTTCTTGTCATATCAGTTACGGGTAAAATGTTTTTCATAACATGCATGTTTTTCAAACAACTGTCATCAATTGTAAAAGATATTCCATATGCCTCTTTAACCTTGAAAGGCTATGGTCCTCTCTTGGCCCATTCCATGGCTGTGTACAAAATTCAATCAAACTGGCTAACTGTGCATCCAGACAAAGTTCCAGTTGAGAGCACCTTACTATCAGAGGCAGCTAAACAAATACCAAGAGGCAACCAAACCAATATTTCAGTAACAAATATTAAATTATTTCACAAGAAACTCATTGTATCCTTCCATTCCTTATCTGTGTAGTAAAAGGGTCTTTATTCAGTACAAATGTACTCTATATCACACTGGGACATCATGGTTCCTCTGGTTTGAAACTGTCTAGTGTTTTCTCATCTGCGGTTTAGCTCCAGAGCCGGTGGAGTTCTTTGAAGCCTTTGTTTGTATTTATCAACAGGAGACAATCAGCATACGGATGCCCTGTGTGGCTGCGGTTGTTTGCTAATGTTTGGCTGTTGGTAGCCTCTGGTGCAGTCATTATTTGTCTGAATGGACAGAAGATAACAGATGAATCACAGGACCTTGTGTGGACATCAACACAAAAGGTGCAGAAAATTGCTGTCAACACTTTTTTTGCATTAGCAGCAATTTTCTGCTTTAAGAACCTTGTGTTAGAACTTTTACTGTTAACAGCACTTTATATTAAATACACACCAGTGACAAAACTGTGTACACACAGTACCAGAGATCATATCATAGCTTGCAACCTCATGTGTTGACCTGACAGAAGACATGCAATGTTTCTGTAAGTAATTATAGATAAAATACGCCAAAAAAGAGTTACTCAAGCTACAGGATATGATTTTGGAAACGGTCAGTTGCTTGAGTAACTGTTTTTTGGCATATCTTATTACCTGGATGTCTAACCTTCACCAACGTATAGATAAAATGATTATAGAAAATACAGCAAAGCCATTGATTACCAGTGATGAGTATACTGTTTAGTTGCAAACATTAGAGTTCATAAAATTCAAACATTAGGCAAACCTTGTAGGGAGGGAGATCATGAAAGATTGTACCATGCTGTTTTGCTTATCAGTATATGCACAAATGTATCTCTGTTCATACAGTAAATGTAATTGTGTTGACTCTAAAGATGCCATTAATCTCTTGTTTTAATGGCTTACCGTACTATCAATATCGTAAAGAGAAAAAGGTTCTGTAACAGTATAGTTTTCAAAGGTCAAAGTAACAAACCTTCTTGATCATTACAGAATGATTTTACCATTCTTAAGTAAATATCCTGAGGGCAGATGACCTATGATGTGACAGACTACCTCTGTTGGGCATACTTTTGATCATAGATAACCTGCAGCCTAATGTTTTGTATGATCGACTCTGCAACTTTAAAGCAAGTGAAGAAAAAGCTATTTTGATTTTTTTAAGGTACCATTACTGGATATGATTGATTGAACAACATTTAAGTAGCCTTAGATATGATATGAAATATTAATGATATATCATGGGTAATTAGTTGAAGGTACTTAACAAACTTTTCAAAAGATTTAGATATCATAAATAGTGCTTTAAATCAATAGAAGCTGTGCTGAAGGCAAATGGTTTAGTCTAAGACAAAAGAATTCCACCAACGCAGTGTCTCTATTTAATGAGGGGTTTGTGGGGTAAGAAATTTACAGCCCTGAGCCATAACCAGGGGTCATTCCACCTCACTAGCTGGTGACAGAGGTAGCAAGTACCCATCATGCACCCCTGCTGAGACAGAGCGACTGTGTTATTTCACATTCCAACAATGAGCAGAATAGACATGTATTTATTATAAGAGGTAAAGATTCAATATATTCAATAGAGTAGGAATTCAACAATATGCTGAGTTGTTTTTAGAAAGACCTCAGAGTCTATGGAACTAAGGTCTTTTCACAGTCACTGACAGAAAATGTACTTCAGAATCTAAAGGCTAACTTAACTTGTGTGTGGTGACATTTTATGATGACTGATTTCTCCATTAAAAACAGATATTTCATTCTGTAGCAGTAGGACAGTAATGGGAAGCCATCCTCAAATCTTAAAAATGCATTGTGTTACAATGTATTACTGAATTCAGCAAATTTTAAGACTAAATAAGAGCATATAAAGACTGATAGCAAGATCTACAGAATGTAGAATATGGATTACTGTAACATTATCTACATGTGTGTATTAAGTTAAGTGGTTTTTTTTTCACATTTTGATGTAGGAAATATCCGTGACTGTTACGACCTGTACCAGCGAGGTTACAGACTGAACCATGTGTACACCATCCCGGAGGACCCGTACCTGAAGACACCAGCCATTCCTGTGTACTGTGACATGAAGACAGCTGAGGGAGGATGGACTGTCCTACAGAGGAGGTTTGATGGGTAAGTCTTCCAGGCAACATGCATGTCCTATATTTTGTTCTTTATTGCTTTTGATTATGTATGATGGTGTGAGGCTTGCGGTGGATGTCCTGTACACCCAGGCAAAGCAAGGATGATTTCTGTCAAATTAATGTTTTTCTTGTATATCAGTGTTAGGCAACTTGTTCTCAACCTAAAGTCATCTGTCAAGCTGTGAAAAGTAATAAGATAGACTGAAGATACTACCCAAAATTGTTTGAAATTCTAAGATTGATAAAGAAACACTGTCTTGTTGAAAAAAGTTACTGTCATTCCAACACTTAAGAGTTGACCTACAATTTTAAAGTGGCTTCTCCAGTCTTCACCAGGTATCTATCCAACACAGGTGAGCTTTCATGCTAAGTCTGATTCTTTTTTTGGTGTGTTTTAGGTCAGTGAGTTTCGCTCGCAGCTGGACCGACTACAGAAATGGTTTTGGCCGAGTTACGGGCGAATACTGGCTGGGTCTGAACCAGATCTACCGTCTCAGCAACCAGGGACACTACAAGCTGAGGGTGGATCTCGAGGATTGGGAAGGGAACAAGAGGTATGCCATCTACTCCTCGTTCCGAGTCTGCGAGGAGAGCGAGGACTTCATGCTGAAGCTCGGAGGCTACTCTGGTACAGCGGGAGACTCCATGAGTATGAACAATGGAAGGGCATTCACTACCAAGGACAGGGATAATGATGCCATGGAGGGGAACTGTGCCCAGAGAGATGGGGGAGGGGGGTGGTGGTATGCATCATGTAGTCACTCCTACCTGAACGGGAAGTACCAGAGGGGAGGGGATGCAGCCAATTTCCAGGGCATCGTTTGGTGGGATTGGAAGGGGGCTTTCTACTCCTTGAAGTCAGTGTCGATGAAGATCAGACCAGTTTGAACCAGTTCAGACCAGATCAAACAGGCAATGAAGCCCAGTTTGGACTGGCATCAACTGGAGGAGATTGCTTTGATCTGAGTGGAAAGTAGACCTATCTGAGTTTACAACAGGCTGTCAGATGGACTTGGCACAGTTTCAGTTTAAGTGTAATATATTGGCTGGTCTTCTATAAATTGTTCCAAATGTGCAGAGATGATCTCTTTGGCATTTGCAGTGATGTAAAATCTCTACTGCCATTACGACAAGATAGTTAATTTATTAGTTGTTACAATGTTATGTGGAGGATTATGAATACCATATCCAGATTTGTAAAATCTTGCTTGTTATAATAATAGCTGGATGTTATACCATTGATTTGTTTGTAATCAGGAAGTTAGTGGGAGTGCTCTGTAGTAGTTACAGACATGCAGTAGATGGTACATGCCAGTTTGATTCAGAAACCTTGTGGTTGTACAGGAAGACCACCATAGCTCATCTAGCAATAGCAGTGGCAGACCATCAGCATATGTACAGAACTTATCTATCTCCACACTTAGGCAGAAGTATGTTTTCTTTGTTGGTACCAGCAGACTGCCAAGTTAATTCAGTAGTATTAGAATTACTGTATTCTGTTTTTAGCTGTGACACCAGGTGTGCCACACCTGTCAATATTACATATTTTAAGGTTTTTCCTGAATTCCACATTTGTACCAAAAAAGCATCTTTAATTGTATAATCAGTGGTTCACTGCTTTAGTGACAAGATCAACATGAACAAGCCATGTCCCATTTGGACTGAGAAATTTGTTGGAAATGTGTGTCCAAATGTTGGAAGGTAGACAAATATTCGGTAAAAAAATGCATTTTTATAACCCTTCAGGAAAAGTTAACAAGTGTGGTTTTCAGGTTGTGTAATATAATTTTTTATATATTTATACATGTACAAAGCCATTTTTAGATGAATTTCCCTGATTATGTGCTTTAGGGTTTTATATTTTGATATACATACATTTTGATACGCAAGTGAGTTTTATAGCCTTTCTGTTAAATGAGGCATAATGAGTATTACAATATGTATCATTGCTTTAAATTTATGATTATTAGGAATGATGAAGGTTGATCTGTAAACACGGTGCAACTGTGTATTCAAGTATTACATATACTGTTACAAATATTCATTTAGAAAAAAGGATGATGGATGTATGCTATATGATAGAGAACTTTTGAAGTAGTCTAACTTTTACCCAATGTATCCATGTGACATTCATAATTCCATGTGTGATATTTTATACTGGTAGATACAATAGGGAGGAACATTGTGTGTTCGCATTTCATGCAATTGGAGCATGTAAAAAACATATTAATCATGTCATCTACCTCTGGGTATTGTCATATGCAGGAAATTTTGTACCATTCCATGTACCTGAAATAAAGCAGCTATAGTCAAAAACACAACCATGTCAGTTTTGTGATAGATACAGGATCTCTTTTAATATCAAAGAGCTGTAGGGGCAAAGTAATCATCCTTGGTTTTGTATTTGAGTCCTATATGTTACTAAACCAAGTGCATCTTCCGGTCAAAGTTCACTGATTGGGTGGGTCAGATCAGTACTACTGGTGCGTGATGCTCCCAGAGCCTGAAGGGACATAATCGTAAATGTTTGGCCACAGTTATGTAAATAAGCAGAGATGACCCAGCAGTTTGACCCTATTGTTTACAGTTAATGCAGACATTCAATGACAAAAGAGATTGACCTTCATACTATGACGACATAGCACTGTCACTTACCTTACAAGTCATGTAGTTTGTGTGTTAACTTTGGCTGATGTATTCTTAAGCTTGACATTTTCTTCTAATAGTATGTATTTTTACTGAAATTTAAGAATGGGAGTTTGATCCTGTGGCATTACATACATTTTGGCTGTCGGCTATTTACCATCAGTTCTACTCCAACTGTCACTGTAAATTATCATTTCTCTCCAGTCCATTATGCTGATAATATCTATTCTCTGACAAAAGAATTAGCAGACAAATTGAAAAAAAGTTCATTATAAGACCCTGTATTAAACAGTGTTTCATGGACTTACATGTGAGTAGTGCTTGCAGCCACTGTTGATGATAGTCCATATGTTCTTTACATCAGCTTTGGCTTCATCCTTGGAGGAGGCAAACCACCATCTCACAAGTTCCCTTTATTACTCCGTGAAGGAGGCATACCTCCTGCAGGAGTATTCGGGTCAGCCGGTTTTTCGTGTTCGCAGCTAAAACTCACGGTTCCCCTTGTTCAATCGGCATGTAATTTTATACGTCGTCTGCAGGCATGCCAGTGGTGATGCACGTATATCAATATTTACCGTAGGTGTTTTCGCGGTCAAGATGATATTCGAAAAGCACCCCTACATTTAGGGGCACATGGGATCGCCCGCGAAAAACCCGTTGTTTTGAATAGCGCGGGGGGGAGCATCCTTAATGCAGATGCGCGGGGCGGTTTTTAATGCAGACCAGATGCGGACCGTAATGGTTTATGGATGGGCGGAATTGTGAAATGTGTTCGCACGTAAAAGTCATGTTTGTGTACGTTGTATTTCTATGAATTTGGGCATGTGGTGTGCCGTTATGTCCGTGTTGATGCACGTGTCTTTGTTTTCACCGTAGCGGTTTTTATATCGAGGTAAATTTGATATTTCAAAATCACCCCTATTTTTACAATCCTGTGGAATAGGCCGTAGGTTAAGTAGTTATGTGGTAGGCGAGGTTCTCTAAGCAGATATTAGGTGGTTGTTGTGTATATTTGTTTGTGAGTATCTGTTGGGATTGTGACTTATAGTTTGCACCTAAGGTCAGGTCTATTTAATTGTCTGGCAAGATGTTAATATCATAGTTGTTCGGTAGAGCTCACACACTGTACTGTTTATAGCTTATAATATGCGACCTGAAATTGGTCGGAGCGCGGAGAATGCGCCAAGATATGTGTTGTTTCCGTGTGCAACTGTGCTAACGTTGCTGTGGTGGTCATGTTGTTTTGTTAAAGCAGTTGACTTGAGCGGCAAGTGTTAAAATTGTTGACGTGGTTTTAGACTGACCGTCAGTTGCGCAGTTGACTTTGTGCACGTGTCTTTGTTTTTACCGTAGCGGTTATGTGGGGCGGTGTTTTCCGTGTGCAACTGTGCTAAAACCGTTGCTGTTGTGATCATGTTGTTTCGTTAAGCAGTTAACGTTGACTTGAGCGGTACCCGTTTTCCGTAGCTAAAACCCACGGTCCCCTTTGTTCAATCGGCATGCAATTTTATACGTCGTCTGCAAGCATGCCAGTGCCAATACCACCTCCCAATCTGCAAATTATAAAATTTCACGGAGAATTGTCGCCTATGGCTTCTTGTTATATTTCAGTGCATACCATAGGTATGGATGAAATATATTGTTTTCAAAGGTTGACAGTCCATTTTGAAATGGGGAGGGAAATGGACTGAAATATACATGTACTGTATTTGCTCCCGATCAAATGTCGGCCTTTCTAGTACTCATGTTTAAATTTATAGGTGGTACAATGATCAACAGTTGGTTGGTTGGTCCATTGGTTGGTCTATTGATCGATCGACTGATTGAGCAGCTTTCTCTGAGCCTATATGTATATGGAAGCTGGACACCATCTTCTAGACTGTTTGGAGTAAGTGGAACAAGATTACTGTCTTGAGGTTTTTAATGTGACCTTCTGACACATGTATGACCTTTGATCCAGAGGAATTTGGCCATAACTTATTCCTATAAGATATTTGATATTTTAAAGTCCCCTCGAGGACTGGAAGCAGTAAGTTGTTCCGGCACAGTAAAGCCTTCCTTTTCAGGTGCTAAAACATGTTAAACACACTCCACTACAGAAACACACTGGTGCACTGTCCTGACAGGACTGTTGGGTCACTCTTCAACTTTAACCTCTCCTTTTGGGACACACAGCTGCACACCTGGGTTACCACCACTGGTCAATCTGTCTCTCAACTGGAAATCTGAATGTTTTGAAACATTTAGCAATCAGTGTTCTCCAATTAGGGAATAGTAGAACATTTTTGTAAATATTTGTTTCTATGTTTAAAGCTTTTAAAATGCCTTTCAACTTTAGAGTAGGGATAAACAACATAGGGATGGTCAATAAACAGGATAGAAAAGTCTTAGTAAGTTAGGAAGTCTTGAGGAGTTGTCTCTTCCTCATTTGGCACAATGTGTGCCCCCCTGCAGGGCCCCTTAAGTAAGGCACAGCATGTCTCATTATATGGTGACCTAATTTTATTGAGGTAACATTAATTATAGTAGACAGCATGCCTTCAATAACCAAATATACTGTTCACAGCTGTCTCAATAAATAGGAATGATGCCTTTGTAATATCCTGCATACATTGTTTGTTTTTAGTACTAAGCATGATAAATTTTTGTCCCCCTTCTAACTTTTATCCTCCACATGTTTTTCAGAGACCATAACTATTAGCTCTTGTTCCAGATGAGAAATCATCTTGGTTCCAAAGTAGTAGTCCAAAATTTTGCTCAACTTTCACAAAAGAAGCAAAGACCATTTACTAGGTAAAGTCTTATACCTGTCAGAGGATGGGGACATCCTTTTTCCTCCTCTGAGGTTGACAGCAGTAAAGTAAAATGTTTAATAAGTATCCTCCCCTGTAGGATGTGGAACAGTGCAGCTTTTGTGTGCGGCTGTGGACTGGGTTCCAGTTGATGAAGTCCAAAGCGGTCTGTGGACCACCCCTGGTGACTGCCAACGCTTCTTGAACCAGATCGAAACCTTTGTCTAACCTTACGAACTTGAAGGCCTCTGTACTAACTGATGTTGTCATCCATACAACGCTGTGTTAACAGATGGTGCAGGGACGGAATTTATAGAATTTTAAGTAGAAGGCGCAAAAACTGACAGTCTAAGCTCAGGACTTACAAGGACTTTTGGTTGCATTGATGATATACTTGTCTGCAAGTCTACTCCTCCCCCAACTGCCTAAGGTTGGGAATGTAGGGACCTTTTGCCTCCTCTCCTACACACCACACAACACCTGCTCATGCCAGGATATTAAGTATGATTATGTCTCCTTAGATTGACATGCTTCACAGGAGAGTAAAGCTGGAAGTATGCCAAAAATGTTTTGTTCTTTACTGCTAGATATCATCAGTGAGCTATCTTCCCTGCAACATTATCCGTAGAGTTACAAGTTCTCACATGTATTTGGTATAAACCATGCTGTCATTGTCAACAATTGATGGCAATTTCATTAATAAAATGTATGAAATACCACTTACAAGATTACATACCTATTTTGCACACACATGTATAATTTATGTTGAGGCCTGATGTACCTAGTTATTAACACATGGCTGCTTACAAGTTTGTATGATACCAGTATTTGTATTACAAGTGTATGATACCAGTGGCAGACCTTACAGAATTATATAATAACACATCCACTTACTGAGACATGTATTTACCATGTTATAACAGTGCAGTTGTTCTTCTGAATTGACTTTAACACCAATGAAAGGACAAGGCCATCTTGAAGACAAGTCAGTGAGTGTGTGTTGAAGTCTGTTTTCTCCTTGGATGAATGAAGCTATCCTATAACTACCTGTAGGATTTGGAGATCGGATGTTCCAGGACTCCCTGCCAGTCTTGGTCAAGGGTCATCAGATAGAGAAAAGTTAATCATCCCAGGGAAGACCTGGATTTACCCTGAAGGTTATTACCAGATGGCACTGTGGAGTCTTCTACCCCACAAGGAGTGAGCATTCTCAAAGGAACAGCTTTGTGAAATATGCTGAGTCAAAGATTGCCAGCTGTCTCTAGGTGAAGTCAATGTAAAAATTGATAGTGTTTCTTTGTTTGGTTTTATTCAAATATTCCTTGAATCTTTTGTGGTTTGACCTTGGAGACCACAAACAGGCCAAACCAGGTCTATGGGAGAAGGGCTTAGTAGAGGTCATGAGATAGATGAAGAGATTACTATTGTTGAACGGAACTATAGATAGCAGAAAGTCTGGGACTTGTGGATGCTCTTTGATCTGGTGTACATACAATAAGATGGCTATCAGACAATTCAAAAATCACTTAAGACCTTGATAATTATTAGTGGTAAAGGCACTGTGCTTTCTGTGGCCTTTAGAATGTCAAAGGTCACTGCCTTAAATACCAAGAATACAATACAGTATACTTCTTGTAAACATTTCTGTTGATTGCCCCCTGTGGATCTAAGTTGAACTGCAGTAGCCTTGACTTGCTCAGCAGGAATCACAGCAGGAGATGGATAAACAGCTGATGACATTACATGTACATGTGCTAGTTGACATGTACCACATGGTCATTAGTACACACTTACACTGGAGATAGCCTGCTCGTGAGCCATCTATGACAGTGTTAGCCAAATCTATGACAGTGTTCGCCTGTTACTCTTTGTAAAACCAGTTGGATACCAGCAGCACACACTGTGAAGGCTGCTTATTGATATCATGGTTACACACAGGCAAATGATGATACAATGTAGTCTTGAAATAGACATTATCTAAAACTTTGCATTTTCACCGCAATTCTGCAATGCAATATTCTTACTTCATGTAAACTTTGCTAAGTGATATGTGCCTAAAAAGTATATCTACTACAACAAAACTTGACATAACATTGTCCCCATGCATAGAGCTATTATTACTCTCCTACCCCCACAGTTCGCCATGTCCGTAAAGACGAGAAGCGTTACTACGAGGACCTGTTGCAGTACAGCCGTGAGCACCTGCTGCTGTACCCGTACCACCTGTCTGACATCATGGTGAAGGGTCTGCGCATCACCCCCTTCTCCTACTACCTCAGGATCATGGAGGACACCATGGCTAACGAGAAGAGCTACGACTCACTACCCAACTTCACTGCTGCTGACTGTGAGTCAGGAACTGGAACTGTCAATACTTAAGATGCATTGTTGTTCTGCATTGTTGAAATCATAATGTACTGTACATGTGGTAAAGCTGTCCAAGAGTAAATGATTGTTGAATAGGTATGCTGGCTTCGCTGTCAGATGTCCTGACTTTTGATATCATTTTGACAGGTCTGCGCCTGATGGGCATTGGTAGGAACCAGTACATTGACCTGATGAACCAGTGCCGCTCATCAAAGGTAGATTGCTGCTCTCTTGGCCTTGTCTGAAATAACTAAGGAAGTTGTCTGGCAACAATTTTCTATCTAGTACTAAGTAAGTTATGGTACAGATTCCTTCTAGCTTGCATCAGGTTTGTGTAAGTTACTTTGTTTTTCCTCATAGAAATTTTTCCGGAGAAAGCCCATCAGGGACCTGTTACCGACCACCCCAGTGGACATCAGTCTGGAGCCGTGGTGGATCTCACAGGCAGGGTACATCACAGAGGACGACATCAAGGTAGGCTGGGCATACCTCAGGTGCATGTTTTGAACAGTGCATCAGTGTGTGAAATGGGATAAGGATCGTCAAGTTATATACTAACAGAATATACTGTCAGCATTTTGGGGATTTGTGCCATGATTTCTGATATTTTCACCATTTTCATGTCGTAAGTTACCATATAACCTAACCCTACACACAAAAATGACTTTGTCATGAGGTTTTGATACATGGGGCTGAATTGTAAACTGATCACTTTTAATTTTCCTCCATCAGATGTGTAAAGTTTCAGAGAAGAACTTGGTGGACATAATCATAGACAGTGGACCACAGGAGATAGGAATGCTGGACTACAAATATGTACAGAGTAAGTTAAATTTTTTAATAAGGTGAATATATTTTTTTTAAAAACTATTGAGAAAGTAACAGAAGTGCTAAGAATACTGACAACACATGGCACCACTAAACTTAAAAGTTAAAAGTTTAGTGGTGCCATGTGTTGTCAGTATTTTACCATTTCCTGCTGTGCTCATCCTTGATCATGAATATTCAAATAAAAAAATCTGATGTTACATTTTAAAAGTAATTTACACTTAAAAGTTTAATTATATGTATCTGGTGTTAGTAAATGTGTATGTTGAATTTAGCTGTAGGTTGCAGTCTTTATGTTGTTGTCTCTGTGACAGGTCTGTACCACAAGGGACTTGTGTATCTGGAGGTACCTATAAATGATGATGACTGCATCATTGGTAAGCATCTTGTCTTTAATGGCAAAATTTTATCAAATCTATTGCCTTACTCATATGCATGGTTTTCTTAACACATTAAAAGAGATATGACAGTGTTACTAAATGCTTTCCATTTTACATATATAGCCTGTCATCAATCCTGTCCAGAAAGTTTGGACAAAAAGATGTTTCCTTTGATGCTAATGTTCCCATTTGATCCCTCCAGTTCCCCCTCTGGAAGGTTTTGTGATGAACCGAGTGCAGGGTGACTATCTAGAGACTCTGTTGTACAAGATCTTTGTGTCCATCGATGAGCACACAACAGTCACTGAGCTGGCCAATGTACTACAGATTGATCTGCAACTAGTCAAGGTAGAGGTTTCTGATAATCTGAAACTTGCTTCATCCCTCCTCCTGGTTGTGTGATTTAGATCACATTAGACTTGCACATGTTAATACTGTACAGTAGGTACATGTAGATAGGTAACTTTGAGGGTGTTTCCTATGCTTGATGTTACAGAATGCAGTGTCTATGTTCTGCCGACTGGGTTTTGCCAAGAAGAAGGGATCTGACCCAGATGCTGACAGCCTTCATCCTTCATGGAGAAACAGACCCATCTCTACTCAGAAGAAGTGAGTTCTGCCTTTTTGTCTACCAGCAGTTTTCTGTGACAACCGATACAGGCAAACAACTGGTACTAACAAAGATTACCATTGGTTAGGCATTCAGCACCAAGGGCAGATAACAGTCCATTTGAATAGTATTACATTATGTAACAGAAACAAGGTAAGCTTTGCCTGTGTGTTATCCAATATATATTAATTACTACAAAATCCAAGTATTGTATGTGACTGCTGTTCAGCACCAAGGACATGTATATTGTGTGAATGAATTTTTATTTTTATTTCTCTGCCTGTATTTTGCATTTTACGGCCAAATATTGGCTAATGTGTTGTAGTTGCTGATGTTAATCGTATACGGTTTTGCCATTACAACGACTCTGAGAAGTGCCAATCACCAGACAGGAGCGATAGATACCATGCTTCATCATAAGCCAGAATGAACATAACTGTTACATTTTTTCTGACAAAACTGTCCTGAATGCTGTTCCCAGGCTGTCCCAGGAGGAACAGCTGCTGATAGACTGGGGTTCTACTGTCCAGCCTGCCAGTCTGGAGCTGTCAGCTGATGAGGTGGACACAGCCAGTCTGGAGGAGCACAGCTCAGGTACAAACAACTTCTCACCTGGCCTACAATTTTTAGGTCAAATCAAGTAGAAATATAGTTTTTTTTTAGTATGTCCTAAGAAATTTGACATGTTTTCCCTACATTGATTGCTCTGCCAGTAAGACTTGAGTTGCATATTCAGCTTATGAAAAACAAGGCATTGTTTGAAGCATCTCTTTTCCCCCTTGCCTAGCTGACACAGCCAGTATCGGCAGTGCCACTACCTCAGGATACACTAAGAGGATTGGGTTCCTGTTTGACTCCACACTGACAGCCTTCCTCATGATGGGGAATCTGTCTCCAGTAAGTACTGTCACCATTACTGCCACAGACTGCACTTTCCTGTCATGTTTGTGCCTTTCAGTATGAAGTCTGCAATGAAATTATAGTTCAAAGTTCGCTCTGTCTGTATCTTTGTAGAAGACAATTCAAAATATTTCAGTTTCTCCTTGGAAGATTGACTGATGATGTTTATGATACAGAAGTTGAGATGTAGAGTTGATGCCCAATCACAGAATCTGATGTTGTTGTTTTGTTAGCAAACTTGAGGAATTACTGCCAATTTGGTATTAACCACTAACTCTCCTCTCTATTAATTACAGGGTCTGAAGAGCCATGCTGTCACCATGTTTGAGGTGGGGAAACTGTGTGATGAGTCACTGGATAGTTTCCTGGCAGAGTTGGAAAAGGTGGGTTTGTCATATGCACCACAGCATGTTTTGTAGAGTGGCAGAACTGGAAAAAAAAATACCTTAAAAAGTTATATATGTTCACAATGTGGCTGTGTGCTATTACTGTGTAGGCATTGTGTATTCCACAGTTTTACTGGATTGGACAAGTCATGGTCAGACAGATGATACTCCATGCTCTATTATTATTAGGAAACAAAGATTCTAAACAAGTGACTGTGTTTTCTACTTTGATACAGTACAAAGCTATTCCTTTTTGTTGACACCTGTAGCTGGTTCAAAATGTCTGTTTTCTGTCCACATGCAGATAGAGACAGTAGGAGAGGGAGAGGCCCAGCGCTACTTTGAGCATGCTAACACCTTAAGAAAGACCCTTGTGTTCCTAAGACACAACAAGGACCTTTCCCCTGACCCAGACTTCCAGAACATGGGGCTGGGGGTGGACCTGGTCCGCTGTGAGAGCCTTCTAGGACTGGACCCGGGCACGTGCAGTAGGGTGCTCAACAAAAACTACACGTAAGGGAGAATTCATGATATGGTGTTTAAAGTGTTTGTTACAATCACTCACAAATTCCGAATATCATACATTATCTAACTACATGTATGTCACATCTACAACCAGCTACTGGTAGTCTTTCCATTATTGAACCCTTCAGTTCTGAATCTAGTCATGAGGCTAGTCACTAATTTTGAAATGTTTATCCGAATGCTCTTCCATTTGTGTAGGTTGCTGATCTCCATGGCACCACTGAGCAATGAGATCCGGCCCGTCAGCAGTTGCACCCCACAGCACATCGGCCCTGCCATTCCTGAGGTAGGCCCAAACTGCAATCCACCACACCAACATCACTTTGCATGGATGCTGCTTTATTGCAGGAAATTGACAGTCTATTTATATTGAAATGAATATGTAAAAAAATTATCCATCACACAAAAGACAGCTGAATAAAGTACTTACTCTATTTTGATGAAATAATCACCAAAATTGTCAAGCTACAGTACTTATCACATTCTCTAATGATTTGCCACAATCCAGGTGAACTCCATCTGGTTTAAGTTGTTCCTGTACCATGTGACTGGATGTGGACCCCCAACACTGCTGCTGGTGAGTTCTCAACTCAAGTTTTCCTTATGTGAAATAACTGTAACATGTAACTTACATGTAGTATGGTGGATATTTAATAAGAACACAATTTAGGCTGAAATTAAGTCTTGGACATTGAATATTGCTTGAATGTGCATGAGTTTCAGTGTTTTGTGTGAACAGGTACGAGGTACCCGGTTGCGCCGGCTGCCCTCCGTGTTCCAGGAGTATGACCGGCTCCTCATCACCACCTGGGGTCATGACCCAGGCGTGGTGGCGACTTCAAACGTCCTCCTCACGCTGAACGACGCCCTCACACACTCCGCTGTGCTCATACAGGTACAGCTAACTTCCTACACCGTCTGCAACAAGTGGAAATTTCTTATCCACATTGCAGTTTGTGCCTAGATAGTAGAACACTGCAGATTTAGACTATCTTTCATGGCCTTTTATAAATGAAAGAATTGTATCATCCTCTGTGTTTTAGAAAACGTGAGAGAATTCTAATAATTTCTCTAAAGTGGAGAATTGGTGGCTGCCAAAAGTTTGCACTGTGTACGTAGTTCTCCAAGCTGTAGAATCTAATGCATGAAGCAGTCCTATTTTAGAGTTATGCAAGATTGCTCTGCCAATGCTATCTCTGTTGATCATACCAGTAATATCTATTGCTGTTTGTTGTCCCAGGCCCATGGACTGTACACAGATGGTGAGACAGAGTATGTTCCCTTCCCTCTGGAGGATGCAGGTGACAAAGGTAGGGATGGACAATCAATGTAACTGAAATTTATTGTTTAGCCTTATGAACTTCATGGTCATTTATGCACACCGATTGCCTTAAAAAGCATCAACAATGATTATGTTTTCTCAGTTTTATTCTCCAGAAACATGATGCAGGCTCACTATGCTGTGCAGAAGCTGGCCTCCCAACTGGACCTCAGCCACACCTGTGGGTATGTCACCATGCTGAAAACAGGCAAGACTCATCGACCCTCATCCCAGGTTATCACCATGCCAACACAACAAGGACAGAACACCACAGATGGACAGAAGGAAGGATCCTCTAATGGAGAAAACAGTGGGGACTCGTTTGTGATGGTGAATCGGGACACACTCTCGCTGGATGTCTCCTCACCACTGAGGAACAATGGCAGAAAAGAAGGACAGATGGAGGAGACGGAGGCTGATGAGTGGGTTATGCTGGACATGTTCTATGGGATCCCACTGTTTAACGGGGAACTGAACACACGGGTGTGTGAGAGGATGGCTGCTCAGGGCCTGTGTAGGCTGGAGAGGTGGGTTCTCAAAAGTAGCTACGAGGCATGTTTATTTTAGAATATCAGCATTTTGGATGATAATTTGCTATCTTCAAAACAGGTTAATTGTAACTTAGAATGTTGATCTTGTTATACAGCATTTACTTCATTCAATGTATTTGATTGTAGGCCTTAAAACTGTTTTAGGTTTGGTAGAACATTTATATCTGACATTTTAAAGAAAGGTATTTTCTGAAATCTTAATTTCAACTCCTTCTGCAGCCTTGGGGAACTGCTCCACTCCAGTCGAAAATTGGTACTGCAGCTGCTGGACTTCATATCAGAAAACCAGGTCTGCATCATAATTCTTGTCTTACTTTTAATTGGGTCATTTATCGTGTACAAAACACTGTAGATATGTCTGAGGGCTAAACGAAACACTTTGAATTTCAGCCAAAATCCCATTGCAATACAAATGACTCAAACTGCATTGATCAGTAGCATCAGTTGAAAAAATTGTTCCTGTGATCCATATTATACATCAGTGAAGAAAATAAAGTTGTTAGTCACAACTTAACAACATGAATACTGTTCCATCAGGATCTGCCCATTGTACCAGAGCAGGGGGGAGATGGCCCAGCCCCTGTTGGAGGGACTACGAGCCAGGACCATGGTGTGCCCCTCCCCACCAGGAATCTGCTGTTCCATGAGGGGAAACTAACTATGTGGGATGGCAAGTAGGACTGCTGCTCTCATGCCCATCTCTTCTATTTAATTGTATCATAACCTTTCACTGCTTTTCAGGGTTGTCCAACAGAACTGGGCCTCTACATGTATGTGTAGGATCCCTGGGCCTACAGACTTTGTTCCAAGACAATGTGAAGGTCTAAATTATCTTCTACTGTGTCGGAAATTGAAATATAATTATGACAGTGTTGTATTTGTTGCCATTCCAAAAGTATATTTACCAACAGTATACATTTTGTATTTCAAAACATACAAAAATTTATGTAGTAACAAACTGGACAAATTGTGTGGAACAAATTTTATTCAAGGGATACAGAAAAACATAGTTAAACTATAGGGGGTACAGAAAGTAATAGGTAAGAAATCTTAACTCTTCACACAACTTGTCACTTACATGACCAGGGTTGTCATGTGAATTCAGTATATCTACTCATTATACAGAGAGTAATTTGTTTAAATCTGTATTGCAGTACACAATATCAAACCTGTCAAACTTGTATTTCAAGGATGTCAACCTCAAAATAAGTCTTGAAATAAATCTAATAATACATGTATGTGCAATCCTCCATTCCAAAGATGTTGGCATCTTTAGAGAACAATGTATGGAAACAAGTCCCTGCTGTACACGTTATTGTTATCACTCAGCTATATGCAAAATGACCTGAAGCTCACCCCCCCCCCCTTAAACAAGAACATAGACATGTCAGTATACTCCAGTTATCAAGCACTCTGGTTATATATTAGAAAGACTTGATACCATGCTTCAAGTGACAAAACAAACTTTTTGTTGACCAAAACAATATCCTCTTCAAATGATTCTCTATTGATGTTTACAAAACTATATACATATTATAGATGTAATACATGTACCTTTCTTTCTTTTACTTAGTAAAGAAAGCCTATTTGTAATATATAAGTATAAGAACAAAATATGTCCTGTGTTTGAAACTAGAAAAAACAGGTCATGATACTTTGCGCTAAGATAAATATGCAAATAGATGTGCAATGATTCAACCTATATACATACAAATGTACTGTATTATAGCTAATACAGTCAGAACCTGTCAGGTGCACTACGCTCTTAGTCTGAGATTTGTTGACTGAATCATCATTGATGATTTATTTACATTGTTATGGTGTTAAAACCTTTTTGGCAACAGTATATATTTCTTGGAAACATATCTAGCTACAACTAGCTTGATAGTCATACCCTTATTGCTCATAGAATCTAATAAAGTGTTGGCAAACAAACACAATAGTCTTGAAGATACTCTTTACTCATGTTTACCAAGTATTGTTGTCTCAGTATAAATCTACATAATTAGGAAAACAAACACTTAAGTTAAAATGTCTGGAGGTGATGAGGTAGATAGCGCATATGTTTATGAAATGTTTGAAGGCATCTAAATAAGTACATGACATCCCTGTGAACTGATAAAACAACTCCTGGACCATGCCAATTCAGCTGACAAGGTGTGCTTGTGAGCAACAACAGATAGTGTACATGTTGGATATCCAGCTCTTCTTAAAACTTTATGATTGGACGTGGTTTGGTGACATTCCCTTTCTGGTCAAGTCCAGCTGTAACAGAGAGCAATGTATAACACCTGACTTGAACAGCCTCAGGGTCTACAGAAATGTATATTCCCTGTTCTGACATTGACATCTCCTAGATGTACAACATCGGCAGTTTTGTCCATCAGGCTGCTGCTCCTTCCAGGACTTCATGGTCAGGAGCACTGTATCGCCGCCCGGGTATGATATAAATACCAGTATACCACATGACTATCAATGTACATGTAGACAGAGTCCCATTCGTAAATAATCGGTTCTCACCCAGAGGAAGAAGGTAGCTGCTCCGGCACTGTGGTCCCGCACCTCCTCCAGTCGGAATGGCACCAGCATGGCCTGCACTTTGGTTGCCATGGCAAACAAACACAATAGTCTTGAAGATACTCTTTACTCATGTTTAGGCCACACCAATTTATTTTGTTGCTTCTCGGATTCGCCGCTTCAATTTTTTGCATTTTTGAAAAAAAAAAAAAAAATTATGCCCCGAGTAGGCAACTAACACAAAACAGGTTAAATCCCCATTGAAAATGACCATACAACAGTTTAACCAATCAGAGACCTTCTTTATGGTCACATGCTAAAGAACAACCAATCAGGGAGCTCCATTCCAAATTCAACATGGCGCCATATTTAGAAGCCTTGTATAGTTCGTGCGCCAGTCAAACTCTCTAAAACTAGACTAAATTCGTTGTTTAAAACTCTAAGTTGAGTTTAATTTTAGGGTTTAGTTCTATAGTAACAAATTATGTCGGTCCAAGAGGATCCTAAACAGCAGAATTATGCGATTGTTCGGGCTTTTGAGGACAAAATTTCACCGAACTATTCAGGCCATGGCACATGGTAGACGATGGAAACAGCAACAGTTTGCAGGTTGGTGTTATTCAACTGCTTTAGCAAATGTTTCTTAACAAATTATTCACGGTCTTCCCATGGGAAATTTCTATAATAAATATGGAAGGATCTTAGGTCTTATGGAGTACAGACAAAAATTTTGGGAGTACTGACTTTCTGATTCTCACTGCTGCTTGTAATATAGCATGCAAGGATGTATATGCATTACTAAGTTGTATACAAATTACTATTTGCTGATGTTGTTTTTTTATTATACCCAGGCATCATTCTCAAACTACACCTTCTGCACAACAGCAAAAACATGGATGGAATTCCTACTGTTTCACCTGGAATGTCTGGAGAAGGGTTGTTATCATAAGAAAGGACAGAGGATAATGTACTGAAGTTTGAAAAGTTTGTTTATCCAGGAAAGTACTTGTAATAAATTGAGGAGAAATGCTGCCTCAGACTGTTTTTTATGCAATAATGGCTTATTAAATTGTTGGTTGACATCATACCATAAAAGTAATAAATGTAACACAAATAAATTCAGTTAAAAACAAAAGACTGTGGAAGACACAATTTGATGGCCTGCCTCAGTGCTAAGCACTGAAATGTGGAGATGATGACAAATGATGTCTTTTTTTATCCAGAATTGTAGTTAATAGATCAAAGGAAGGGATTCAATGCATAAAACTTTGCCATGAAAGCTGAAAACTTGCATAATCCTGTTATTTTTGATGTTATTTAAGCCCTACATCTTCACCCCAGACTTTTTGAAAAATTTTATTTTTATTTTTTTTTCGCCCTGTCGCTCCAATTTTTCCCCGAAAAAATCCGAGAAGCAACAAATTAAATTGGTGTGGCCTTACCAAGTATTGTTGTCTCAGCTAATCTACATAATAGGAAAACAAACACTTAAGTTAAAATGTCTGGAGGTGATGAGGTAGATAGCACATAATTTTTTTATGTCAATGTTTATGAAATGTTTGAAGACATCTAAATAAGTACATAACATCCCTGTGAACTGATAAAACAACTCCATGCCGATTCAGCTGACAAGGTGTGCTTGTGAGCAACGACAGACAGTGTACATGTTGGATACCGACCTATTCTTAATGGGACGTGCTTCTTAGACAAAATACTCAAACTTTGTGATTGGACGTGGTTTGTTGACATTCCCTTTCTGGTCATGTCCAGCTGTAACAGAGAGCAATGTATAACACCTGACTTGAACAGCCTCAGGGTCTACAGAAATGTATATTCCCTGTTCTGACATTGACATCTCCTAGATGTACAACATCGGCAGTTTTGTCCATCAGGCTGCTCCTTCCAGCACTTCATCTGCCATCCCATTAGCCTGGGGCAACAACAAGGAAACCAAAGAGATTCATGTCTCTGCAGTACAAAATTAATCCACAGCAGGAAGAGCTTTTAATGCATTAATGAAAAAAATGCTATACTTTTCCTAATCTTTACAGAAGGGACAAGTGTTACCTCGGGTGCCAGCCTCACCACAGGTCAGATCCCTCCCAACTGCCTTTACAACCCACTTTACATTCAGGTACATACACGACATGATTATCTAATAGATGTAGAAAGAGTCCCATTCGTAAATGATCAGTTCTCACCCAGAGGAAGAAGGTAGCTGCTCCGGCACTGTGGTCCCGCACCTCCTCCAGTCGGAACGGCACCAGCATCGCCTGCACTTTGGTTGCCATGGCAACTGGTATCTTGGCAACGTCACAATGCTCCACTCTCTGCTTGAGGGCATCCTTGCCTGTCTTACCCACCAGTGTCTTCAAGGTGGACCAGTCCTAGATAACACAAGGAACGAACAGAGATGCTCAACATAGGCTATTCCACTGTCAAGCAGGAGACGTTAAAAAAGCCTAACCTTTTCTTTAAAGGTATTCATTTTTTTTACTTCTTTTTGTAGCATGAGAACCTACAAACAATGGCAACTAATAGTTTTTAACCTAATTCTGCCCCTCTGACTGCAAGCATCAACCCAATCCATCCCTGCTGGGTGTTAGGCACTCCCCCACCCACCTTGATATCTTTCTCATTCTCCCCCAGCAGTAGGAAGGTTGCAGTCATGACCTTGTGGACAGGCTCTGAGGCATTCTTGTAGGACCGGATTTCAGCAATGGTCGACTGTTTGATGTTCAGTACCTGTGAAATGAACAGTAAAAGTAACATTGATTTTATTTTATTCGTGCCACATTGTTCATTTTTTTTACGTGGTAGATAAAAAATCCTACCTGTCGTGGTGCAGTGGTACTAAAATGACAAGTGAATTACAGTGATATTAAACCATTGTATTAAACCATATATCTCTGAATATTCAAAGGTGACTTGCACTGAACACAACTCTGTCTAACTACATGTACTTGCAGTTTGCAGTTGCTGTTTAACTACATGTACTTGCAGTTTTATAAAAAGGAACTCATGGACCTAAATTCTATACATGTGAAGCCCCCTACATACCTCCTGCCTGAGTTTGTCCATCTGCTTGATGAGGATGAGCATCTTGTTGGCTCGTGTGACTTCATTAGACATGACATCCTGCAGCCCTTTCTTCTTGATCTCTCCCACAACAGACCCAATTTTCGACAGCTGTCTGTTAGATATAGCTTTGTCCAATGCTGCAGAAAAATGCAACAATAAATAATTATTGATTTAGACATGATACAAAGAAGTCTGGAGATTTTTTTAATTATTTTTTTTTAACAACTTTATTTTAAAAACAGACATATTGGTACATTATACAGTCATCTGCGACATGTAACATTAACATTAGATGTCAAAGAAGTCTGGAGATGAAGCATGACATCTAAATTATAAGTCTCTTCATCTATACTGTTGAACTGTCATTGGCCTCTGAATCTGACTCTACTTATAAATGTATTAAAACTGCACGTCACTCGCCTGCCTTCAGTTCGAGGACCTGCAGCTGTTTGTGTGCTGTTGGCAGGTCTCCAGAGAAGTCCTCCAACTTAGCGTCTAGGAACTCTTTGATGGCTTTTCGGATCTCATTGACATCTTTGGATGTCAGGGCCTCCTTAAGCTTCATGCGAATTTCCTCCTCTATGTGCAAATATTAGGAAGACATCAATAACATGCCCTGAAAGAAACACTATGAGCATCTGTAGTAGCCTGCTAGACATTTCTTTTGAAAGCTGAAACAGACATGAAGTTAGTCAATTTTTGCCCAGTGAAGAAGATGTGAAACAGAATCCATGCATTAGAGGATAGACACCACAACCACAACCACATGCAAGGTTAAAGACACATAATGTGCAAGAAATCGGCATGCAGACAAACACCATTACATAAAACCCCACCACGTTCAGGTGACAGGTCTTGTGTGTCCTCTACATGTACATCTGCTGTTGTGGTTTGCTTCTCAGGTGTCTCACTGTGCACATCCTGTGGTCTGACTTCTTCTGTGGTTGGCTCCTCATCAGTCTCACAACTTGCCTCAGCTTTGTCACCACTGCTAGTCTTAGACTCCTCAGGTTTCTCCTCGTCAGCTGTCTGTTGTTTGTGTTTCTCAGCTGGCTCCCCACACTCACAGTTTATCTCAGATTTATCATCATTGTTACTCTGAGACTCGTCAATTGTCTCAAGTTTATCCGGTTTTCCTGCACCTTCTGCCTTCAAGTTTCCCTTTTGGTGCCCATTTTTGACAGCCGATGTTGCCCTGTTCTTGTCTCGGACTGTCTGCTTATGTTGGCTCTTGTCAGACAGGGCTGCCTGTTGCTGCCTTTCCTTCCCATCATGCACCCTTGTCTTCCCATGGTGCACTTGTGTGCTGGAGGGTGATTTATCTTCAGGGAAAGGCAGCATATAGGTAGTCTTGTGTAACAGATTTTACCAACGAAATCTACTCTACTTTCTAATCTGTTTTTATGCCCACACTTTATAATGTTCCAAAGCAGCCTTGTGGCAAAACCAAATATATGCAAAGGGTGACATCATACAATGCAGGTATTTCTTAAATCTTTTCAATTAGGTATGTTTCTTCAAGACCTATAACACGACTTGCACAGAATGATGGTAAATTACAGCCCACCTTTGATCAGTATTGACTCAGAGTCCCCATCATGCACCTTGTTCAGCTGTTGGGACAGGACCCGATTGTTTTGCTGGAAAAACAAGAGGGATTGAATTGTCACACAAAGCCATGATTACTTTTAGAGCTTTTGTAAAGTTTAGGGCAAAACTGCAGACATGCCCATTTTCAATGCACCTTGATAGGTAACCTTACATGTGTCTCGTGATTGAGCCCTATACACACCTGCAGTTTCTTGACCTTTGCCTTCAGTGACCTGACCTTCAGCTGCTTCTGAAGACGGACGTTCTCCTCCTCCAGCCGCCGTGCCACCAGGAACAGTTCCTTCTCCTCTGGAGAGGCATCTTCAGGGATCGGTTGGACACCTGACTCGTTGTCATGGTGACCAGCACCTGAGGAAGTGATGACCACCTCTGTGTCATCATCACCTGTTGGACAGGAAGTCCAGCTGTCTCAATCTTAGGTACCACTAAGCTGTAGTGGCCTCATTTACACAAAAGCAGCTGGTCCAATAAAACTTGACTCTTATTACCATACAGGGTACTTCAAATTTTCTGGATATAATAAACATTAACTGGAAATCATTAACATTTCAAAGGTTTTCCATGTAATGTTACTAATATCATAATAGTGATAATAGTTTTAGAACCCACCTGTTATCCAGCTGTTCTTACCAGGATGCTTCCTACTTTTGAAGCAGGCATTGCAGACAGTACAGTGGCGGGCCACCAGAGACAGGGGGGACAGCCTGAACTCACCGTCCTCGGGCTGTGAGTGAAGAGAAAAAGAGACTCAAACATGCAGCAAAACGGTAACATTGCTCATTTAGAGAAAGTGTAACTCCCAAAAGTTGCTATCGACCAATACACTATGTACATGTACTACATATCAGCAAGCGGAAAGGAGTGTTGACAAAAGGACAGTGATAGATCTTGACCAGTGACAGTTTCATTCCCTTCTATAAGAAACACAATGAAATCCACCATCCACCCACCTCCTTGACCTGCCTTGGTGCCTTGTACATCCGGTAAAGGGCGACCGAGCCCAGGGCACACCAGATCTCCAGCACGGAGACGATTATGAACCCGATCTCAAACGAAATGTTGCGGTCTAACACGGAGGTCGTCTGCACCTCCTGTAAGTGGAGAATTCATCATCAAAATCTGCCGTACTTTACCGTATGGTCCGTATCTGCCTGACATTACAAGTATTGCAAAATAAGATGTGTAACATAACATGTTCCTAAGAAATAAGTGTTCCATTTGAAGGTGCATATTTGGTCTTCCAAACAAATAGGTAAGACTGACTCACCAGGAAGAGATCCACCATGGCAATGATGAACATGACGGGCCCAAACAGGATACTGTTGATCAGGCAGCAGATCCAGTGCTTTCGGGTCTGGAAAGACGACACAGTTGGTGGAACCGGACAGTTTGTTGGCAGTGGACTCAACAGTAGCAGACACATGGTTTTTACTGCACTTCAGGTTACAACGTTCTGCATTAGGTCAACCTTGAGAAAACAAAACATCTCACCTGTTCCTGGACATTGGGCTTGTAGGGCGACACCAGTAGGCCCAGTCCTCCTGCAACCATGAACTGTACAGAAACAAATACATGTACATATATAATGTTATTTAAAAGTTAAAACACTTCTCCACTTCCCCTGCCTGCCATGGAGTGGTACAGTTTTGGCAGGAACTATTTTCTTCGATATCTCCACTGCACTAAGAGATGCTGCTTTTTAACTTTGCAGCACTGTAACGTGATAGTACATCGTACACTATCAACAGGCCCGGAATAACTATTGACCCTTTGTTGCTGTAAGTAGCATCTTTGTGAAACTCGGGTTATGCATTTCAAACAGATTCCATTGACCAAGGACATTTGGTAATGTCCATGCATTGACTATGATTGAGCATTGAAAAAGTGAAATCCTGGATTAAAAGCTAACACAGAAGTACTCACGGGAATCCCACACCAGATAGGCGCTGCGAGGAAGCTGACTTCGAACCCTCCACCTGGGTTTGCCTGAACGTGAGTCACGACGTCTGCGATTCCAAGCGACACCGCTAGGAGACCTAGCAACAGGTGTGCCGCAGCCAAGAACCACAGAACTTTGAACGGAAAAGTCATAGTTTCGTCTCTGGTTTACTGGCCACAGAAGACCTGCTGTATCCGAAACAGATGTAACTTGTCAGTGTCCCACTACACGTGAGACCTTTTTCTCAAAAGTTGATGTCAAAACCAGATAAAGTTCCAAAGTCTTATGCGCGTTGGGGCTTGGTAGTATTTGTAAGTTCGAAGTGATATGTGTATAGTCAGGAATTCCACGGCCTCAGGCGCATTTCGTTTGTACACGTTAGCACCTCAAACTGGCGACTAAGTTGGCAGGCTGGTCCGTTTTGTCTGTTTGTCTTTCTTGGTCATCAGAACGGCTGGTCTACAATTTCTGCAAATGATAGGAAAAACTGATTACTGACTTACGAATGCGTAACATGTAATCACAGAATATTGTGTTTGTGTTGTTGTGAGTGAGTCCGCTTGCATTCTTCCTTTTGGTCTATATTGAGCGTCTCTGAGATGACTACTCAACCGTCTCGACGTCAAGTAATCTTGCCAGTGACGAAGTCGTTTTGAGTCAAGTTAAGAAGATTTAAACGAAAGGATAGTCTGACGATTAGCAGTCTTACCTGACCAAAGTCAGCTCAGCGCCTCCAAACCCAACACGTTCTTTGAACAAGCGTCTCCGTACGTGTAGGTTTTTGTGTTCATCCCAAAACAGAGACCCACATTTACCTGGTTTCCATGGGTTACCAGGTTTGTTGTTATTACTTTCATTGTTCAACCATGAGATGTTTTTACAGACTAGTACTTCAAGAACCTTTCTGTGGAACGTCCAATTGATTCGTTTCTGGATCGTTCTGAATCAGACCACACTAAGTATTGAGAATGCATATTCTTTCTTTCTTTGACATTCTATATATTCTCTTTCAATCTCAACATTTTTATAATCCTAATACATCAAACTGTAATATAAGTGTAATCGAGCACCACGCCGTGCCTTTTCATTACCTACCAAACAGGGACTGATGCGCGTCAGACGTTTGGCATGGTTCTGTTTGGTGTAGAAAAAAATTTTCGTTTTGAACTCGTGCATTTCGGCATTTTGTGATTTAGATAAATCAACAAAAGCTCGAATTTGAATGTGTGAAAACCAGTCAAACGTTCTGACAAATGATCAGCCTTAACATCTCGTCTATTTTGGACATTTGGTCCATCTTGGCGCTATTAATCTTACAGAGTAGTTGTTTTCGAACCTTCTACTTTTAACAGTGGTCTAATTGACTATTGTTAAGCGCTCATGATTTCTAGCCGATTCTAAACTGAGAAAAAGGTCAGCTTACCAGCCATGTCTGCACGCTGTCCGCTGGAGAAGACACTTGTTCAACAGAAGGGATGGAGTCGTACTGTGTGAACACCTAGACTCTTCCTAACACTTCTCTGTTGTGCCACACTTTCACCTGCACCCTTGCCTATACGCTACGTGACTGAAGGCGCGGCTCAATGAAAAATCAAGTTGTTGCGAATTGGCGACTTGAGTGTTTCACGGCTTCTTGGTTTACAGTTAAGATGTCTTAGTTTCGCCCTTCGGTCAGTATTTGTTTGCAGGAACCGTAACACCTTTCCGCCGGAGAGCCAAATGGTCCCTTGAGGACGTTTGTGTGGAGCCAACAGTCAACACTTCAAGGGAAAAATTTACGCAAAGTATTTTTCTATTCCTTAGTGACGTTTTACCAGTTTATGTTGGTCGAGGACTCGGTTTAACACCAGTCTTAATTCAGCGATAGGAGATACAATTCTCGGATCGGGATCACATGAAGAACGTGGAACAAACGTCCAAATGTTCATATAATGCCATAACCCTTAACAAACTTACATGTATATCAAACGTTTCAGAATTTCTTATTTCGTGGCAGACCAACTTATGGATTCTTCATATTGTCTTCCTTAAAATAAGTTTTCAACTGACATTTGCGGTATATGGCTAGAATATACATTTGTAAATGTGTCCAATTATTTGCCGATGTAGCCGGGCTAAATCCACCTAAGCTTTTTGACGTGTGACAACCTGTCCTTGGAATCACCTCTTATTACACAAAAGTCACCAATCAAGACATCTATCATGTTAAGTTAGCACCTTCTTTTTCTTTCAGTAAATTCAACCTACCACTTTTTCGTCAGATGGACTGGTCAGTCATTTAGTTCTTTGGAAAAATGACAAGCCGAAACATAGCTGTCATCAGACAAAATCTTTAGAATATAATCCCGTTTCCATTTTTTCTCCACCCCGGTGAAGCCTACTTGAAATCGTAATGGTTAGACGGAGATGACAGTAGCAACAAGAAAACAAAAAACTCTCTTCGTCTCATTGGCAACAGCGGGATCGGAAACAACTCACTGTCTTGAGGAATGAGCTCATTCATGGAAAGTTGTCTTTTGCGAACAAAGATGCCAGTGCCACTGGAGTACACAGGTGAGCACTTCTCATAACAGAGAACTGGCGTCAGAGAAAACTGTTGTGATGCCCCCAACCATGCCACTCGGAGGTACAGTAAATATAGGTCATCACTAGGGTTCTCAACACTTCAGACATACTGGAAATCAACTCATGGTCTTTTATCCTTCTTTATAAAGGGAAGAGTATTAGAAAGCAACCACTGTCGCGCTGGCTGACTTGTGGACATTCAACGCAGAATGTCAACATGAGCAAGCAATGCCCTGTTATCCATGGTATTTTATTTTTAATTTCAAGGCTGTTCTTAGAACAGTGCCTGTGGAAAATAAAAGATGCCAGACTATAGGACGTTTGAATGCAAACAGGACAGATTAGCATTGGCAGTGAATCTTCTCAGACAATTTTGCATCAATGTCACAAATGTTGAGTGTTCAGTCAGAAGTATGTAGTAGTAGTTGCATATACACCTATCTATAGAAGTAGAAAATTCAACTGGAATTTGTGTGGACATGCAGGAAAGTCAAAATGGAATGATACCTCAATGGTTGTCTGTAAAGGCCACATGTTCAACACTGTAATAATGTACCTTTCATGGAAACATCAAAACAGCATGAAGACTTGGTTTGGAGCAGAGTTCTTTAATAAGGATAGCCTGTTTAAAGTGAACTAAACCAGTACATAAGAACAGAAGTTTCAAGTTGTTTCAAACCTAGAGCTGCACTTCACAAGCCTACAAAGTAATCAGCTCCAATGTACTATATGACATGTCCTGTGTGGTTTACAGCACTAGATATTGTTACAACAGATTATCTAGACAACACACACAGGGTCGATGCTAGCAGCTAACACATTATCTACTCACAACATACTGACATCTGCACTAGTACACACTTTACCTACCATCACTAGTCAAACTTTGTAGGCACTATAGACTCTCAACGTCACTTAACAGACATCAAGACACCAGAAATGCACTCAGCAGTGTACATCAAAGGGGCAAACTTGTACGCGGAACAATTTTATACAAAGAAGTACATTTTTCCAGAATATCTATAAACTTGTGTAATTCTTTTGAAAAGTTTATTTCAAAAGGAAGACTGAAGAATTTATACATTGACCAACCAAAAGCGAGTGTGCTGATGTGGCCCTCATCAAAAATGTGCATGTGCATTGTGACACCATGCCTATTGCTGGTCCTTTCCTTTCCAACATTTTGATGCAGAAGTTGTTTCCTATACCCCTCAGATCTACACTGTTGTGTGCATTAATGCACATTAAGATTGGCACTGGTTTTCACACATGTACATTGCAAAAACTGCTGCTGCAGTTACAGCTGGTCCCCACGCCCTTCCCATGATGCTGTGCCCATGTGGGACCATGGTAACTTGGTCAGACCTTCAACAACATATTCACACTTGTAGATACAGTGGTAATCGCTTCCAAGTTTGTAGCTACAGCTTTCCCTTGTGAGTAGTTTCAGTGGCATCATGATGACTGCCTTTGCAAGCAATGTGAGCAAATATTTGGTTTGCATCAAGTGAAGGCAAAATATCAGACTTCACTCATTAACAGGATGTTCACTGTACAGCTTTGGCTGCAGTTTCAGTAGCAGCCACATGATGGTGCTGCTGCTCTTTGCACTTCACACAGCACATTTGGGTACTCTAGGCAGTCCCAGTCTTCATATCCTCAGCAGTTTGTAAGTAACTCAATAGGTGGTGCTGCTACAACACAGTCATACACCATCACTGCATCTGTTCCTCCAGGTTTGACCAGGTATGGTATGTTTGCAGATTCTGTCTGTTGCTCAGCTGATCCTGCACCATTGATGCAATATCTCTGCCATTCTTTCCCTCTCTTGTTGCATTCTTATGTAGGTCCCATATATACACACATACATGTATATCTATGTACATTGTAATATTAAACGTCAAAGCTCAGAACAGTGTCTTGGAAGCAAACACCACATGGAAACATCAAAAACGACAAAACACAATGTCATGTTCCTAGGAGTCTCTGTCTTGTTTGGCCTTCCGTTTTGACTTTTTAGTCCGCTCATATCGTATCGTGTCCTGCTCCAGGACAGAAAGCTCCGCTAGTCTCTGCTGGAAGTTGGAAGGTGCTCCAGACACTGGGTCAGGGTACTTAGCTACTGGAACAATAAAAATAGATTAACATTTGTTTCATTTATACTATATACTCACATAAAGTGACTGTTGAACATGCCACCAAATCTCAACAACTTCTATGAAAAATATCCAGCATTACTGTATAACAGCCCAAGGATTTTGTCTAATAGGGTGTGGTTAAGGACTAACATTTTGGTCACAACAATAATAGGCAGAGAATTTCTGCATTATCTTTGAAAATATTAATAAATTTGTCATGCATTGTAGAGGCTAATAGATTGTACAGTACTTACATCTCTGACCAGCTGGTGCAGATAAGGAACTCTTGCTTTCAAGTTTCCACCTGAAGAAAATTCAAATTCATTCAGTCAGTCCTATTCCAACAAACAGTCAACCATTTTCTTCCTACACAACAGTGGCAGAATGATGACAAGATATCCTAACCTAACATTGGAACAACTCATTTATCTTAATCCCCAAGCAGATGAAGTGGCCAGAGCTATTCTATGGTCCACGCTTTCTTCTGGTTTACTAGCAGGCATCAAACGACAACAAAGCGTGCACCACAAAGTAGCCCTGACCATTTCATGTGCTTCGAGATTACATTTATCTCATTTATGCATGGTTTTGTGACCTCCAGGGGAATGATTCTTTACTGTGAGTTCCCCTACTATGTACTTACTTGGGCGGTGCTTTAGGACTGGACTCTCTCCTCCTGACAGGAGATGACAGTGACAAGGCTCCGAGAGCCAATGGAAGCTCGTCCCCTCTCCCCAGCCCCATCCCTGTGTTACTGTTTCTGGACAACGAGATGCCGTTGATCTGAGGAAGACATACAGGAGAGGTTATGTGTAGGTCAACGACCTTCCTGCTTTCTGAAAGAAATCAAATGCAACTGGAGCTGAACATAAATACCTTATTAAACTCTTTTCCTCTTGGTCGGGACTTACAATGTAAATATACCCTTGCAATGTAATAGTACTAGCAGGATGGCTGAGACAACACTGAAGCATCATTCTTCAAACTTCCAGGCAGGCATGCTAAAACCTCTTATCTTGTAGAAAATGCCAGCAGTGTCACATGCAGTGGACTCCATGGCAGGCATATAAAATCCCACTCAATTACAGGTAACACCACTGTTAAGGTCACTGCCTATCCACCGATGCTGTTCATTCCTTGACACACATGCATGTTTATTTTTAGAAGTGCCCAGTGTACATGTATATTAACTCCACCACACTACAGTGTGTAAGTTAGTGCTCCCTGGAGTGATTGTACTGTGTAGTCTATGTATACATGCAGGCTGAAAGAGCGGCGTGCAGCGTTCTCACCGAAGCATTGCTGAAAGTGGGTGACTCTCTCGAGACACAGGACTCCCTCAGGTGGGCGTTACAACTCTGGTCTGACGACCGCAACAAACCCCTCCGAACTGGATAAATACAAACATGGCGGTAAAGCAAGATGGCTGACAGGGTGGCCTACCTGAGTATGCGGAGCGGGAACTGCTTCCCGTAGGATGTAGGAGGAACTGTGGATCCCTGCATTCCGTTCCCATGTGGGTTTGAACGCATTCCACTTAGCACCATCCTTTGATTTCTCATCAGCTCTAAGTGCTGGGAAGTAAACATGTGGAAAGGTTAAAAAAGACTTCTACATGTACATAAACATGCTTCAAACATCCAGCATTGCTGACATGTACCTGGTTTTCTACCCATCATGGACATTTTCACTTGTGTCAATTCTTCTTCTTATTTCCAAAGATATTTTTTTTTTATATAATCAAAATGCAGAGGAGAGGGAAAACTTAAACTAATACAGCAATATACATGTACAATTTTGTACATGTATGCTATCACCCTCCTGATCTAAAATAACCTTGTATATGACAGAAATGTGCTGTCAGGCAGAGATCACATGGTCTTAAGTATCCTGTCTCTTTGTGTGCAGAATGATAAACCTTCCAGTATAACTTAAACAGATCACCACTGATGACAGGTCAGTAATATTCACAAGTATTATTCCAACCTTACAGGACAATTGCTCCAGGACGGAGAAGACATTACATCCACGCACACTGACCCCTTCACCTTAATGACACATTCCAGAGTCACAGACATTATTCCACAGCTTTGCTGGTTCATCATGAACTCACATTTACATCTACCTGTTTCAGGATCCATGCCCAGAGGTACATTTGTACATCAACCACATCACCCAAAACAGTGAATAGTATCAGTGTGTTAGTTGAACCAGAAATCACCTAGCCTGTGTTGTTGTGTTAAATAATAGATGAGAAGCAATATTAATTCCCAGAAACAGGCTAGAGCCGGCAGATTGTCAACAACATGAAGGCAAAAAAATACTGTCACACTGTATTCACAGAGTCAAAGTACGAAGGAAATTCAGAAAGCAAAGTTATTTGGACACTTAAATGCTACATGTACAATATCAGTGTCCTGAATGAGTTATCACATCAGCTTCCTTGTAATGTTATGTGAGAGGTCAGAGTCAAAGAACTGTTAGCTTTCAATATCTATCTATGGCCATACATGGGATTGATTCAAAAGATTATCTTCACAAAAACACTCCATAACGGCAGGCGCATGAATGTAATGTCCTTGGCACGTGTTACAATCCCCTCTTATCTGTCTGATGTTGGACGTGCCTCAGTGCCTGGAGCGTCTGATGAAATATTCATGGCCTCTAATCTTGTCATTTGCGGGGTTAGGGATGCAACAGAACAAAGGACAGGCTGATTGTGTAACAAGCCCTACTAGTAAACATTACTTCATCATTCATGTGCATATAACATAAATATGTGATATTGTTCTAGATTAAAAATCTTACAAATATTTATGAGATATATAATAATCCCTGTTCAATCCCCAAATAAGATTTATTATTCTAACCAATAATAGCAAGGCATAATATATGCAAATATGTCTGTACCTTTACAAATATCTTTAGTAGTTATCACCAGAGCAAATTGGGTTGAAAGATATCTTACCATAGAAACCATCAGGGGGGCCATAAGGTTCCCAAGTGCATGTGATCCCGTATGTTGTAAGGGCATTCTCCAATACTTCATAAGAGACCAAGCAATTTCCTTCATGCGCCATTCTCCAATATTTCACGACCTCCATTCTCTCCATTCACTGTCACTGTCAACACTCTATATATGATACACAGGAGACCTGGCACAACCACTACAACATTGGGGTGACCCTCCAGGTATAAATTTGGTCTGAAACCAAGAAACCATACAATACCTATCTGGAATATTCTACAGCCAAAAACATGTTGCTGCCAATCTACAACAGAGTGCATCACCATGTAGTGGGAGCAAAATCAATGCGGTAAAATGGCCCATGCAAATGTATACAGTGTTGAAGGTAAATGAGAGAAGGTATTGCCTGTGGCAGGGCAGGCCAGGTGGTACAAATCAATCCACTGTGGTGGGACTGGATCTGACAGGTCATGAGGAGGAACAGGACCAAACAGCAGCAGAAAGGGAAGAATGGCAGTTGATTTTAAGGAGGTGAAGACATAGCCATTTGTGATGTTCATACTGACATAGTACTGCAGGGAACGACTAGGTATTAAATATTCTGGGTTCAACAGGTATGGCAGAAACTTAGCTTCGAACATAATATTATCCCTATCAACCCCATCCCTTCATGACTGATACAGCTTGGCTGATACTAGTGTTAATGCTGGAGATATTAGATGGAGGAATATATATATGGCTTCATCCTTGTCCTGTCCAATCAACTTTTTAATTCACAAAATTACTTATAACATGCAGCACTCTTGCAAGAATAAGTTCATACAGAAAATAGAGTTCTCAAAAAAACAAACAATTTCATATCTTTTATTTTGTTATCTAAAGTAAATATCTGACATTTACTGCAAGCTTGTCATTGACACTACATAAAGGTGTGTTTCAGAACTTAACAATTTTGAGACTCGTTTTCCTGTGTTTAAGTCTATCACAATGATATAGTATACATTCACCTTTCCTGCATGTCCCCTTTTGGATTTTTAGGGAAACACTGTAGACTATGACAAACCATGAGAATCAAATAAAGAACGGCCCTATTAGAAACTGAACTTGATCCCTATTTGAAAGAAAATTGCAGTAAAGCCTCAAACCAAAGCCATTAGCCCAGTCTTTACTTTCCTGAATGCCCTGCAGGTCAAGTTGAGCCATCAATAAGGGGTGATGGGATACGTTCCATTTACTCCAAATACAACAGCTCAATACAGCATCCACGGGGCACTGGACAGGCTAATGGTGTTTCTGTGAGACATGTTTGAACTGCCACTGTACGACTTGCTTTTCATGTCTACGTATACGGTTGACAGAAAACATTGATGCAGTCCTCTGTAGTGTTGAAATGAATTGGCAGAAGTCAATATCATATTAATGCCTTAAATATTGACAATGCTGAGAACAAATACATCTTCATTTACATATAACACTGGGCATGGAGGGCAGCTATGATACTGTGCTCCATTCAACGTCTAGTTAATAAATGTAATCATGTAGATAAGGTGCAGCTGTTTCCTGCAGAAGAGACCAAATGTGCACTTGTGCTTGATACCTTAATATGTTACATATCTTATTCTTGAGCAATATAAGAGAAAGCTGGAGTGCAAACCCCCCACATGCAGTGAGTGGGTGAATTTCTCAGGTATCTAATGAAATTAATAAATCATGGTCTATATATCTACGGATGATGCATAGTTTCTAGAGGTTTCACTGACACATTAGGACTGGAGTAACTTCGTCTAATTCTGGCACATTAGCTATACTGATGTCACTATCTTTTACCTCTTACATTCAATTCATGTCTTTTCTATACTTGACTTTCACATTTTACACAGATACGCATGAAGATATACCTATTTCGTCTGTGATATCAGCTGTTATATCAAATATTCAGCACAATCACTAAACTCAAAAAATAATCTCTTATATTAATAACAGCTATATTTTCAGCACCATATATATCAGACTTTTCACTTGATTTACAACGAAGTCAACATTTTCTTTAAACATACTTGATAGGGTTACAAGTTCAATGGTATCTAAAAACTTATATTAGATCAAAACACAAGTTCTGCTTAAGCAAGTTTTGATTACTTTCAAAATGCTTTTTTATGACTCCGTTTTTTTATTTTATATGTGCTAACACTGACTCAGAGGTATAGTGACAAATGGCTTCAATGGGAAAAGGACCAAATTTATATGTATGCAAATGTTCAATTGATGGCCTCGTCCCTGAAAACCAGTTTTGAGACAACCCAATGCCGACAGCTAATAGCTACATGTAGGTAGTAGCTTTGTGGCCCAGCATAATTGCAACTTATCTAGGAGGCCTAATTGGTGACTACACAATTGTGTACTAGATTTGGGGGGTCATTCTAGTGTAAAACACCCCTTTGTTAGAAACATTTTTAAAAGTACGTAACAACTCTTTGTTTTGAAAAAATACATTGTAGCTTTCAAGTCTTCAGTACCAAAGTGAAAGTGGGAAGACGTGTTTTTACTTTTTTCAGTACAAACTTCCATACATATTCCCAGGGAGCACTTCCAATATGCACCGGCACGACTCTCATTAGCTGCACCCACCATCCTAATCAGGAAACATGTAATCCAGCCATGACTCATGGTTTGAATCCTTTTGTTCCACACCTCCAGATGGAGGCAGCTTGTGCAGCCGCAGTGTTTGTCTTTTGTGTTGACAGTACCACCGGACAGGTAAAGTAGATTAGTCTGTGTGCAACTACTGTTCAAGTTCAGACTGAGTGAGCAGGGCTCAAAATTCAATAGAATTACTGCAAAAAAATTTGGTTCAAAAACCGGTTTGGACTTTGGACTTTTTGGAATTTTTTTTTTTTTGATTTACACTATTACTGAGTTAGCCCTGGAAAGTTCCTTGGGAAATTTCACTTTGAGGCCCATTGAGTTAAAAGCCTGAAGTATGATCTCATGCTATTTGACTCTGATGTTGTAATTGGATTATGAAGCTTTTTATGCTGTTAAGGAACAAGTAATACATGTACATATCTGATGACACTGTCTCTTAAGTATCTCATGCTCAAGCCTGAAGTTTTCAGCAGGGACTGGCTTACTTGCATATGCATGTAGTAGCACTGTTTTCCCCATGTGGATCCGTAAATGCTAAAAATACAAGTGGCCCTTAGTAACAAGTCTTAGAGTATGTGTTATTGTGTACATGACAAATAATATCCATAAATCATGATGTGTATCATCTCTAATTGGTAGCTCCGAGTCTGACTGTATCTAGATGACATGAATCGTGTATGAGTCATGATACGCTTGTCTCAAGGGAACAGTGTTTTTGTCATGGCAACCATCTTTCCTGCCTTACTTTGCACCACTGTTGGAGGTCTTCATGAAATATTAAACTGTGATTATATCAACACTGACTACCATGTAATGGGCTTTCCCTGCTGACAAATTAATTACATGTTTTCCTTGGTACTCTCACCAAGAAAGTCTTCCATGATAGAACAATACACTCTGACTTACACCTACTACTGGTACTCATCCTTCATGTAATGGTCCTTCCCTACTAACAAATGGCACTACCGGTAACTGGACCCTTGTCTTCCCCCCAGTTTAGATTTTCCCTGGCACTTTCACTGGCAGAAAGTCTTCCATGTAAAATGATACCAAGGTACAGTCTTACATGTACACCGACTAATCCTGTGTGTACGGAACTACTTTCTCATAAGACAGTTTCTAGCAACAGTTTCTAGCGTGCACAAAAATTCTTAGTCAAGGCTCTTCTAACCTGTAAGGCATAGCCTTCATTTTGTGCAAAGTGCACTATTAGACTAAAAAAGGCGCCAACCACTGCGCCTTCAAGGCCAAACACCCGCCTGAATTCAACAAACCGTGACAATTAGCAAAGTAACAATGAACGCCGAGTTTAGGGCACATCCTTTCCTAGAAAAGCATGTACACCAATCTATAGAGAGTACTTACTTGTCTTACATACAGGTGTCCTGGCATACTGCTTGTACAAGAAGTCTTCTTTGGGTCCAGGCATTAACAGGACGTAGGCCATGGCCGTAGAAACAGCAGTTACTGTTATCTCAGGCCGTGTGGGTAGTGTTACTCTAGTATTGTGGCAACTCTTTGTGTTTGTGTAATTAGAGAGGTATTAAATATTTACCACCAAATTGTGGCCAATGCCACTTGTCACACTAATAGAAATGCCAAATTAGGGATGGGTCATACCATTTCGAAAGAGGGGGGATACACATGTTACAGAAGCTTCAAAAAGGAAAACACCATGTACAAATTAAAGGAGTTGAAATGTTATGAAACTACAGTTGAAAAGGTCTAGATCTTCCCTTACTTTTTGTATGACAGTACAAAAAGCTCTGTACAACAACTACAAGACCATGCACTTGGGACTTGCTGTATGAACTGCTACATACCTAATCATAACTTATACAGCTTTTTTCCACTTACTGATAACACGCATAATATAATTTCCACCATATCTCAATATATATCCCTAGTAACACGTAACAGCAGTTAACTTCAATTCCAATTCCCAACACAATAGCTGGGAGGTTGAACACTGCCAACATTGGATGGATGGAGACCCACAAATTCAATTAGCCTGAAGCACTAGTCTAGATTAAATACCTGGTACCCAATATGGGATGGAGACCTTGGCTTACTACAGCCGTCATTAATCCTACAACTGGGACATAGGAAAGGTTTAATGGACAAGAGGAATTCACTCCAAATGGACTGGCTGCTAGGGTAAGGGCTCTGCCTCTCAGATCACAATCAAGTTCCCATACTTCTATCTCCTTGGAGATCTAACCTGGTGCATTAACTGCAGAAAGTAAGAAGTGTAGAACTGGGTACTGTAATCTATCATTCCACAGGCATGTACATGTACACTCCCATTCCAGCCAGGGGGTGTGCACTGGTTTGATAGACAAGGTCGGTGAGAAAGCATGCTACCTGATAGGCTGCTACAGTGATAAACAATATTTCAAATGTTGTAAAGAGTAAATATGAAAACTGTGGATGCAGAATCTGTGCTAAAACACTGATTATGATACATCTTAATAAGTTTAAACAAACTAATGAAGTCGGTGGGTTGTCTAGAAATTGAATAGTTTATCTAACTATTTAGTTGTTAAGCTAACATATTGCTAAGCTATTAGCGACAAACATAACATACCTCTGTCCTGGTCTATCCGTGGTATACCATACTGGCTTCCTATTGGTCGATCTTCCCGCTCCTCCAGAGTGCGGAAGTCATGTGATGAGGTAGTGGAAGTGGAGAGGTTTCGGTCCAGACGCTGGGGAGACAGGTCCTCACGATTGAAGTGGTTACTACTGGGAGATGTTGTACTAGAAAAGAAAAGTAAGAGTCTGTAGTTATCATCTAACTTCAAATGTGGCAAGGAAAAGTAAAGGCCAGTCTTTGTTGTAATACTGATATGAATTGGCAGGGGGCATTGTTAATTATTTGTCCTCGTCCTTAGCAGCCAGTACCTAACCTATAGCCAGAATACAACAAAGTTGGATCAACAACATAGATTCCATACTGCAAACTTCAAGAATGATGTGTCTTCAACTTGTATCTGTAAAAAAAAAGCACTCAATTCATTTCTGTCATGACTTTGACATCAAGGTGCAAGTGGCATTAGTCTTCAAAATGTCCACACAAAACTGCAGCTCATTTTTCTTTCTAACCTCATTGTAATTTGACTACTTATAATGTAATGTAGGTATCAATACCAGGCTTCACATACAATTAACTCGAGGTGAAATTTCTGTTCATTACCAGTACATACAAAAGCCTGCCCATTCTGTAGTCTAAACACATTTCTGCTCTGCTGTGATTTGAAGACATGGAGTTGTTAATAGCACATTCCTCGTTCATCAAAGTCTCATCAGCTGCACACCTGGATTGTGTTCCTTTCACCAGACGACTGTTAATGACACTGCTGGCATGTCACTTACACAAAACCTCACTCTCTGGGTTACCAGGAAACATTCACTCATGGATTTCCAAGCAGGACATGTTGCCATAGTAAGTTAACACTTATCACAGGGAACAAAACTTCATACAGTAGGTACCTGAGTAATCTTATAATTTCCTCCTTTCTTTCTTGAAACTTTCAAGATATTCAAGGGTATTCAAGGTATACTCAGCCTACCTAGGCCTGCTCTACCATTTCCATGGATTGAAATATCATCTTCTATTTCTAATGCCAGTCTTCAATAAACATAAAGCATTCTTGTTGTCTTTAGCTTATTTTACCTGAAAATACTGTATATTCATCCAGAAGGCCGCTTCAAGGCTACACATGTATATGTAAAACATGTCACTTGTGTACATCTTTGCCAACCCATGAAACTATGCTTGGGATGAGCTTAAAGAGGAAAGCTTAAGCAACAACAAATCCAACTGCAAAACTTGGTAATGGACTTACTCTGTTGTCCTAAGTTGGAAAGCACAACCACAAGCACAAGTTACTTGTACTTACATGTTTCTATACTGCCCACGGTAGTCTTTAAGTTTAAGTTTAGCTTTGCCATTATTATAACTGTAGTAAGCAGTTAGGGCGTCCAGGTAGCCCTGTTGTTTGATAAGAGGCAGCCGGATCATTTCTGCACCAGTACGCTCATGTAGATTGTGAACCAGGCACGAACCAGTTAATCTGGGGAGAAAACTGTCCTCACAGGCGACTGCAAGCATAGACATATCTGGATGCCAACATCATTGTCAAGCCGACATAGCTTCATGTCTGTTGATGTCTGCCACTCTTTGTACTCTTTCATGGGCAGCCAGCGAAGCAAGCCAGAGAGTCAGTGTGACCTGACTCCAGATCTAGACTGCATTGGTCTGTCAGTCCTGAATAAATGGACTAGAACTTCAGGACATTGTCAGCTTTTACAACCCAGACTGGCATGGTGTTGACTGGTAAATATCCCTTGGAGAAGATGCCCTCTTTTGCATGACCTGTCAGTTCACCCACAAGGAGAAATACCAGGTAAAGGCTGCAGCATCTGGACACTTCTTCCTTTCTTGCAACCATCTGATGAATCTAGCCAGACTGATTTCTTCATCTTCCATTCACCTGAAGAAGTCTCTTTAAATGCTGAACACACTTCTTCCAAAGGTAAGTTTTTGTTGGTCAGCCTGAAACACTCTGTCTTTCCTAATGGAGCTCTTCAGTCAACCAACCCAGTTACCTTAGGGACAGCAGGTGCCCTGAGGGGACCCAGTAACAGGATACACGAGTTACTCCACAAGACGCTACAAAGCAGGTCCACATGATCTGCAAACTGCAATTACAAACATCTTCAAACCATTGCTGAATGCAGGTAAATCCAGCACCGGTTGTATGTGCTCATCCTGGGATTGGTGAGAACAAGAAAATGTTGGCTGACATAGTCACGGCTGCTTGAACGCTTCACTAGCAACAGACAGCAACAAAGGATAACTCCTTCACTAATGACCCAAAGGACAACAACAATGCCTAGGTTCAGATATACACCTGTCATGGGCTGAACCACTGCTACAATATAGGGGTATGAATGGACTTGTTTTGTATCAAACAAAAGAAAAATCAGTGGAAAATGTCAAAGTTCTTTTTAAATCTTTTCTTTTAATACATTTTTATTTATTTCTTAATTCAGGTCACTATTTATGGAATATGTAAGCTATATCTTTAATACATGCACCAACAAAGTTATACCTCCGGTAAAATGGCCAGGTCTAAGCGCTTTATCTTGTTACCCAGGAGCCCCCCGCTGGTATGGACACAGCTTTGTCTCTGCACGCCTCATGTTGACATAGGTTCAATCAAAACTGCCAAGAGAAGTGCCCATACGACATGACACGGCACAGAACCTAGCAACAACGGTGCAGTCTACCGTACGCCCTATATCATCATTGCCATCTGCTACGTTTACAAGCCATTTCTTTTGAATTCACCTGAAAGCACTACTTATCTAACGTGTACTTGAGGAGAGTAGTTGATTGTATGAGGCAATAAAGATAAAGTTTATGTTTACAAGTCATATATCAATAGCAGTTATTATAGCAGTTACACTGGGTATGTTCCCAGCTACAACTGTGCCTAGCCTATCCAGGTATAACATTAAATATGAAGATATGAAATATTCATACAACATGAAACATTAACTTTATTTGTGTGCTCTCAGACATTCAAGGACCATTGTTTGTTTACCTGTCAATACTGTTACAGACTACCGGTAGTTTTTTGTCTGGGCAGGGCCTCAAGGGAATTATCAAACTCCCTTTAACAAAAGTTAACACCAACAGATAAGTCCATGCCAGATATCAAAAGTTCTGTGTCATAGGCTTCCAAAAAAGCCTAGGTCTGCACTACACTGGCATTGTGAGGGCTTTAGGAAGCTAGCTTGTCCCGTGGATCAGTACAACTATACATTTTATGGCTTGCGTGTTTACAAGTCAACACATCCAGTCCGTCTAGCCAAGAGAATACTGACCATTTGTACATGAAACACAAGACCCTGGATAGACTTGCGAAGTCAATATTTATCTACCAGCTATGAGGTAACTGCCCAACGTTAAGGATAACACAACCAGAAGTGTTCATTACATCCCAAACATATCACATTAAGTAATGCATGGTTAAGTTACTGCATGTCAACAAAGCCCAGTATCATAATGAACATGTAACTAGGACAGTAGCTGCAGCAACTGGAGTGAAAACAGTTGAACTTCAGCAGAAGGATGAATAATCTAACCCAAACTACATGTAACACATGGTGGTATGACTCTGAACAACACACTATTAACTTGTATAAGTTAGAAGTACATTTATACCATAGGACTTTAGGAGTCAACTTTATACAAATATGGGTCATTCAGAATTTGACAAACTAAAAAGAACAACCTCCAAATGTATAACTGGATATAAGACTACATATAAAGATCTGTTCATAGTCAACCAAACAATGTTATCAGTAAGAAGACTTCCCACACAGAGATAACTAAACCTGATTGCTGTATTATGTATTTGTCTGCACCTTTTGGAAGGAGTGATTTAGATATTTTTAGAACAATTACCCAAGAGATAAGGATGGGTAAGTAAACAATGGCTGATTTTCAAGAGATCATAAATAAACTGTACATGGATATTGAGTGTGTTGTGTGTCCTCCAATACTTTGTGAATATAATATGGAAGGAAGCACCATCAGAATGAAGGACCAGTAAGTAACTAATAAGTAATCAGACCATACCAGCCTACATCCTAAAAAAAGCCTATGAACAATTTCAAAAGACTGATGACCAGCCAATAAATTACTATGATGCTTAATGGAGCAAGGATGTAGGAACACTATCACTATGGCTCTGGGGAAAGCAATGGTAATACATGAACTACATGTACTAGTATCTACCTGCAGTTCTACCTATTTCCAATAGAGGTCCTCATAGAATGTACCATACTATCTAAGATCATGGCACCTTCTTTTGGACAGTACAGAAAATCACTGTAGTTACTACTAGCAATGTTTGTCATTATATTCTTGCCCAGCTACCCATGACAATTCAAAGGGTCCATTTTGATAGGTTCTGAGGAACAAATAAAGCCAGCTACTTTATCCAAGGCTCAGCAGTGACTATGGGAACAAGTAGCCATGTCTATGGGAACAAATGGCCATCAAGCAGATGTATTGTCCAATTATAATTTCTTCTTAAGTCCTAGAGGAGGTTGGTCTGTGGGACGGGGAACTCCTGGCCGCCATGCGTAATAGAAGCGTATGGAGTGACATTGTAAATGGCACCTCGTTTAAGAGGATGAACTGAACTGAACTAAGTCCTAGATAAGTAGAGGATGCTGTAATATTAATGTAGACTGGAAAAGAGACTGTTGCTTACAGTTATGTCAAAATTTGTAACCAAACTTTGGCAGGTGCACATCTCAGTACAGTGAACTGTATGAATGTAATGTTTAGTGTTCCATTTACTTTACATTGAGTTCTGGAATTTGAGTTAAGGTACAGAAAATGCAAAGTCTTATCAGTTCTGTTTTCTATCATGATTTGAAATATGTCTGCCTAGTTTATGTACTAAAATACAATGCCTGACCTTTAAACAGCCTACATATAAGGACTGGTACAGTAATGTAAAACAGCAACATATTCAGTACATAACACATGCCTCTACATGTATGATTAAAGTACAGTACAGTACTTACTGTCTTGTTCTGGCAACGGAGTTTGGCAACCATATACAGTCTCCCATGGTGGCACGGCCTGGAATGAGCCGCGGTCGCCTAGTCAACATCTGCATGATACGATCCTCCTCCGACCTGGTCATCTTGTTAATAACCGTGTATCCAGACCATAAATAACACCTGCTGAAGGACAGGCTAGAGAGCTAATTTGTCTTGGCAACAAAGACTGCTGGGTTTACGAGCATTGTGAACAGATTACTCCATCAGTAGCTTGCACCTTTGCTGACATTTCAGGCATGTGATGTTCTGTAGTCTACTGTACTGCACAGTCACGAGATGAGCTTCTGTAGCAAACACTCCAATGTTTGAATGACCGAGTGCTGGAGTCAGAATGGACACTTCGGTGCTGTACTAAAGCTTGGACGCTGCTAAAGTTTTGACAAGAGAGCTATAAAATCAGTCACTTGTCTGCCTCGGAAATGTAACTGCCTGTTTCACCGATATCAGTTTAAAAAGTGGTATTCAGTCCACATATGTACTGATGTTCTAACTTGTTCACTTCCCAATGTCTTTCAGATAGGCAGCCTGCAATAGGAATGGTGTCAACAAGCTCACTACAAGCTGAATGATTTGCAATGTTTGGACAACTGCTCCTATTGGACGAATTAACACAAAACAATGCAGAACAGACCCTGACCTTTCTCAACCACCTGTTTGGTTCAGCAGTCCTCTTGTCCTAATTAAATCAGTTTTTCTGCTGACCTAAAAAAAAGTTATTTTGTGACATCCTTCAGAAAATGTCCACAGTCTCAAGAAATTCTCTTCAACAGTGGTAACACACTTGCTAGAGAATACAGAAGTTCACGGTAGGTAGAAACACTTGAGCTTTTGCCAAAGTAGTTGGACTCCATTAATCAACCCTTTCAGTCTATAGTGGCCAATTGTGAACAGATGGCCCATTGGTTCCTTGGATAACTTCAGCAGAATGGCGGCAAAACAGCGCTTGTTTCCCAAGATTCCCTCCCTTCTGTGCGGCCCAGGGTTGGCGTGGAGTAAACACACAAGGACATGTTACAACTCCAGTGCTGTAAGCAGGCATGGACAACAGGTATTCATGGCTCGTCCCAGTCCGTTGCAAACTCTCAATTAAAAAAACACAATCCCGAAGGACCAACAGTTCAACTGGTGGCGTGACTTGGTTCGGCCCACTTCTGTGGTGTACACAACTCAGCAGAATTCCTCCACAGCAGGGTCACCTAGTCCTACTTCATATCAGCGATTGGATTTGTGGAACACAAATAATAAAACCTAGAAATCTGTTGATGGTGCCAACAACCCACGCATGTACCAACAATGTACAAAGCCCGCTCAGTGTCTGCGTAACAGGAGCTAGAGTAAACACACAACAATAGGGACCATTTCTTATGTAAATAACATTCATTGTCTCGCCTTAAGTCGGGTATCACTCGCAGGGCACAACTCAAACTTCTATGATACTTGTAGGTAACTTTCAAAAATTATCAACAGATCATCAGCAGACCAGCAGTGGGACATCACCATTATCATCAACAGATACAGTTGACAAATTAGACTCACTACAGTTTTATTAGATTTCTGGGATAATTGTTAGCAAGTTAATTTCTGTTTGCTCTGGACTTAAAACATCCGGTCTACACAAAGTAGTAACTCCAGAAAAATAGTCATGTCACCAAGATAGCAATACAGTCACAAGGGAATCATAGTACTCCTGCTACAAGAAAACAAGAACCCCAGCAGTTGAAAAATTCTGACAGTTTGTACCAGGTTTTGAGAGGAGCCCTGGGACACAGTGAACCATGGCCGGAACAGTAACCTTCACCAGGGAAATGACCTCATACCTAGGCACTTAACACTCCCAGGTAACCCGACACCTCCGCCATGCAACTCACAACAATGAGTTACACCACCTCACAAGATATTACATTTTCAGCACACTACTACATGAGAACTTGAGAACTGTATATTATATTGTTCAAACTTAGCAACGGCGCAAAAACAATCGGATCAATAAATCAGCTACATGTCTTCCCCATTGAATAGCTTGTAATCCTTCAACAATGATTAGTGATAGCTATGTCCTGGATTGCTAAATATTTCATATATAGTTTTAAAGAGTTTATCTTTAGGATAAAAGATGACATTAACAAACAGTGCCAGTTATTAAAAGTGAACTTTATCAGTGATCCTTTATCAATCAGACTTAACGACCTGATAACCAATGATTGATTTTCAGCCATTCTGTCTCCCAGGCTTCCAACCACACTATAGCGGCTCCAAACACCGTTTATCAACTGACAGGTAGATAAAGCAACATGAAAATTTAATGCAGCGTATCCTGGACTGGTCAAGTTCGATGTAACACAGCAAATGAACCCACCTCCTTTATGAAGGTCTACGTCACTGTTTAATTATCAGGAATCAATAAGCTACTACAAGGCATACCATTTGTAGGTTAAGTGTACCACAAACCCTGATTTATGCTCTGTAACCAAATAATGCATGGTTTGCCATTGCTAGACAACCATGTAGAGGCACCTATCCACTGTAGTATTGGAGTATAGGTTTGAACCTTGACATATTCGAATTTTGATGCTGGAGAAACTATCTGAAACGTAACTCCTCTATTGAGGGAGGAGGATTGCATGATAATGCCAATAACCAAATTTTGCTACAGCCAATGCTTTATCATGGCAATTATAATAGGGTATATATTCCAAGTTCATTGTGGATTTCCTGGCCTGGCTTACCGATCCAATTCAACATGTTTGCAAAACATATTACTGTCATTAATGCGCTGGCTGCCCGCCGTATCAAAATTAAAAAATCCTTCAGCCAATTATTTGTTCTGGAACTGAAGTTGAATTCTATCAGCATATTTTCTATCCTGTGTTTGCTCCAATACATAAGAGTGTATTACCTAACTTATAACATGTTTTGTCTGATTCCTTCTCTTTGGTGTCTATTAGTCATGGGACCCAAAATTACATACCCCCAGTATTAAGCAACCTAACAAATACATGGAAGAAATAATATTAGAAAGCAAAAATACATTTGAGAATTTCTGACCATAAATGCACTAGCTTCTGAAAGGAGGAAAGTCTAGTCAAGCACAAATAGCTAAGATAGAATGACTAACTCCAGTTGACTTACCATCAGAGATTAAGTCAATCAATTACCAATTAGCACCTGTATGCACCATCCAACAAACGACAATACGATCCCTAGCACCTATCTATAACTGCCATACCTGGTTAGCCCTGACTTGGTGCCACAAGTCCCCATGACTGTCATAGCTGTCATAATGACTAGAATGTCGTTCTAGAACAGTCTACTGTGTATGCTTCGGGCCAGTGTCTGTTTCTGAGGTCACACTACTCCACCTGCTGTCCTCACACCTGTTTACAGTCTCACGTTACAGGTCACAGGTGTCTAAAGTACCTGATGGGGTTTGATCTGGAGAATATACATTGGATGGGTGCTGGGAACGATGCTACCTTTAACCTTTTACTTTAGATTTTGCATCAACCGCCAAAGATGGCATGTTCTTATGTTGTATGGTATGAATACTATGATACCACACCATATTCCGATGGTACCAAATTGAAAGTAGCAATGGTCATGGGACAACTAATGGTGGACCACAGACAAGGACGAGGATACTTTATGTTCATACTTATTCATTACCTGGTTTATGTAAGCAGAAGTTGCTCTTTGGGGCATTCTGTATTGTTACAGATTAAATAGCAATTTCTATTTATTGAAATCTGACTATACAAAATGTAAGTACAAAAGGTTTATGATGAATACAAATGAAAACATTTTGAAGTGAAAAATTTGAAATATTTCTACAAATGCATTAAAAAATATTTTGCTCAAGAGCCATTTTAGCCACCAACACTGTAGTAAGGTGCCTGTTGATTAATCCTGTCTAATGATGGTGAGTCTAATCTACAGTAGCTGGAGTAATATACACTTACCACCCAATAGCAGTTCCTTGAATGATGTCCAGATTACTGCTAGGCAGGGAGCTTGTGGTTGAAACAGTTCCATGGGCCATGCGTAATCGTGGCACTCCATTTCTATGTACAACTGTCTCCTTCCCAACTCGTACCTTTACATGGGCTTCATGTTCTTGCCTTCTCTCTGCTGCATTCTTGTCTCTATACATGTACCTGATAGGCTGCCTCTGTGCATGCTTTTCCAGCAGTTTCCTTGCATACTTTTCCATATATTTTGGTTTGAGGAATTTTTCGTCAGAGGACTGTGGCCACTTCCGTATATAGTTGTCTTGTGGCCGCTTCCTGGTTTCAATGTATTTTTCAAAGGAGGGTACATCGTGGTACAGTCTGCAATTCTCCGCATATTTGACCTTGGCCCTTTCCACAGGCTGGAAGTCCCAGTGATACATCTCTGGCATGTTGATGTTCACCAGCACACAACTCAGCTCTCAGATTCAAGAGATGTCTGCATGAATCTCACAACAAACACAGCTGCCCGCTCAGTCAAAGACTGCGCTGTAAAAATCGTTGATGAATACTTGACATCTGTAACAATCTCACATGACATAGCACACACTATGGTGAGTCCAATTTCAGAATCCCAGAAAGTCAACCTTAAACCTATGCAGTTAACAGTGATGTTATTGACATTCAAGTATGAAAATCTCTACAACCATCAAAAGAGCTTCAAGACCTTTCAGACCATTTCAGGCGAGTCTTCGACAACTGTACCTCACATCTGTTGGACATGAAGATAAGCCACTGGATCCAAAGTAGCCCATGCATCCACCAAGTAAAAGATATTCCAATGGTTGAAAAGGTTTGACAGACAAAACCACTCAGATACAGTCTGTCCAGTTGCAGCCACAGCCAAGAACCGTCCTGGCATCTCAACTAGACAGGAGGGTACACAGATTTGTAGGCTGAGGGCTAAGGTACAACACATGAACACTCTCACCTTTAGACTGACATGCCAGCCTCTCTATAACATCAGCATTACCGGCTGTACACATGCTTCTAAAGCACAAAGTCTCCAAGTACAAAATTGACAAGCCTACAGATCAGTTCTGTGGTCTAGGAATTCACATGTGGACCAACAAAAAAAGGTTGACTATAATCATATAGGAGCTTAAATTCAGATAACTAAGTCAACAACCTTAAGTTGCCTGCTCTGTTCAAGGGGAAAAACTACTTGACTTGTTAGACCTCCGAGTGTGAATTTTTCAAGAGCCATTGAAATGCACCATTGAAACACAACAGTACCTACAAAATCCAGGAACCTTTTGTTGTGCAGAATATTTGATTACCACTTTGTTTCAATATGATGAAGTCCAAAAATGCCTATCAAATTGCTTGACTTCTTACATTCCCTAGCAAATTCACATATATAAATCAATATGCTACTATACCACGATTAGATGTTGAACACTTTAGAACACAGTTTAGAACATACCGTAACCTACCGATACTTCCCATAAGAATGTAGAATATTGCTCTCTCTTTCATCAACAATTCCGAATACCAGTGCACAAGTCTGTAGAACGATGTAAATAGCCAGTCCACTGCACACATGCCAGGACTCTGGAAAGTTCATGCATACAGATGATAGACAAACCTTTCGTGTGAACCTCTGTAGCACAGCAGACAAGGGTAAGCACTCTTTCCCCCTAAATCAACTTTACACACAGTTCACTTTGTTGCCAAAGGCTGCAACTGAGCAAACCAACTCAGAATCAAAGGCCGTAGAGAGAACAGCCAAGTCTTGTTAAGCCTCGCAGCAGCCTCGAAACCATGCCAAAAAACAAGGGCTGTGCCGAGCCCTTTTTCTTCCTGAGCTGATCCTGATTACTGGAAGGATAAGGAGAGTGATCTTAAGAAAGCGCAGTGGGAGAGGGAAGAGCAAACAATAACAGTGGCGTTCTTCCAGGCATTATACAACAGGCCTTGGAAAACTGCAGAGGAAAGACTTTCATCCTACCAAAAACAATTCCAGCTGCTTAAGAAGCTGCTGTTCCTTTGATGAAAGATGAATCTCTGAGTAGGCATAGCGAGGTAAGAATGATTGACTTGTGAAACTGTACTAGTAGTATAATTCCACTTGTGGACGTGACTGTAAACAAAGTAATACCTTTCATCGGGTAATCCATGGGCCCCCAATAGAGCATTACCAACTACAATCCTATGTCTCTGTAATAGTATTTTTGTTGTTAATTTGTCTTGAGGCCATACAAATTGAATATCTTGTTAAACAGCTCTTTACACCAAAAAATGGGGAAAGAGAAAAAAATCAAAGACTGAATCTACTATCAAAATATACTGACAGGGACACAGTCCTGCTGTGGAAATAGAACAGTGCCTGAGGCATGGGGACATGTCTCTTTCAAAAATTCTAATATTTCATTATACTTAATGAGAAGTAAACATCCCAAACTGCCTCATTTAAGTGACACATAATAAAACTATGATCTCTCAGTGATTCTAGTGCCATATACTGTGATAAGAAAGGAGCCATACTGTAGGTATCCACACATGATAGACATTGTTCTGAGAAGAGATCATGCCTAGATTGAGATTGATTGATAATTCAGACAGCTAGAGATGCCAAAGCAACAAAAATCAGAAGGAATCCTTCTACCAGGACCAGTAAGAACTGAGGTAAGGTCAGAAATAGAGAAGTAATGTGAATAATCAGCACGCATTGCTGTCAATCTCCTGTTCACCTGGTACCCAATCAGAAACAATTCATGATCGAATGAACAGTTCTTAAAGGCCAAATTGGCCAGTAATCACTGGTTTTACTGGTGTAAATGGGGATTGGCAGTGACAAGTGACCAGTACGATTTATGGCTGTTAGAAAGACAGGTTATTAGGAATTAAAGATATCCCCAAAACAGCACAGGCTGCAGGTAAAATAAAGCATCATTTCCACCTTCCATAACAGATTCTGGCAGTGCAATTCCTATGATCAGTGCTGCTGATGGCGCTCCTTGATTTACAGCAAAGGCACAGTAACATGCAATCCTTCCCGGTGCATCCGAGGGTACAATGTCAGCTGTATGATGTCTGTGTGATGGCCAACACGTTCTCAGTTGTCCTCAAGGCTAGAGTGCTGCACATTTCCCTCCCATCTGCGTACAGCTGAGTTATCGATCCAGATGTGGTGAGATGCTCAGCACGTTTCCTGGGACACACGTATCCACCGCGCGGCCACCAACACACTGGTGCCACGGCAACAGATACTGAAGGCATGCGAACATACCACAAATCACCAGCGTGCTAGTGTCAGTATCTCTCATTGGCCTCGGGGCAGGCAACACTAATTACTGAGGACAGTGTGGGCAGGGAGAGTTGTGATTAAGATTTGCATATGAATCAACACGGGAGTGGAGATTTATCACGCTTCTGTTGTACAATAAGATAAGGGATCTACCAGAACATCAGGTACTGCAGCACCTGGTACACATGCGAAGGAACAGGTTTTAGTACCAATTTGAATCATGTGTCCTTGGCCTAGATACAAGTAAAATTTTACAACAAATATGTAAAAATAGTCCAGCATCATTCTGTATTGACAGGAGTTGCCTAATCCATAAATCACTTCTTTGGAAGGTATAACCAATAAGTGATGAATAACCATGTAATAAATTTATGCCCATAAATTGTTTGCCTTCAGCCTGGATGCTGTAAATTGCTTATTCAAGAAAGGTGCATTGAATTATTTAAGAAAGGCAAAGGCAAAGGTAATTCATTTCCTTATTGTCTGGAAAAGAAATTGTCAGTGTTAGCCATGATAAGAGCAGTATCACATTACAGTGATGAATGATGACAAGATTCTCCTAAACAATAAAACATTCATGCAACATTTTGGACTTGGGAATATCACACAATAGCTTATGGGTGCCTATTCTTTTCCATTCAACCAGTCCATTGACACCTACGGCAATGGACTGAAATGGTGTGGCTTCACTTAACTTTGGTCAAGGACAAGAGAAACATGTACTCTATGTCATAGTTTCACTGATACAATAGACAATAACAACATAAAGTGCTTTGAAAATATCTATCACTGGACCATGATGACTCTATCAAATTGTCCTTGTTATTCTGTGCTCAAAATCTTCCCTACACAACCCACTCCTAAGTTGTATGAGATGGCTTGCCACTTGCAAAGGCAAACTACCTCTATCATTAATTGCCTCTTCAAGTAGCACAATCACGATAATAGCTTCACACAGCAAGGGGGAACATAATGTACTTTTGAAACCAACATGCATGCACACCTGTTCAGAATACCAATAGCATGGTGAGTGCTTGCTGCAATGATAAGCATAACCACTAGGTGGCACTTGTACACTGCAGGGTCAACAAGGGGTCACTTGTTTCCCATACCATGCGCATCTGAAGCAGCACCTGTTACAGTTTGGAAAGAATAGCTTTGTTAGTTTCCTCAAATGCAGTGTTTCCAAGTCATTTCCTTACAACAAATGACATGTACCTATACATGTATTATATCTGTCATCTTCTAGAATTCACTTTTCCAACTGATACAGGTAAGATATCTGTGGAAATCAGTGATCATGTAAACATCTCAAGAAAAAAAGTCCTGTTTACCATTATCATGATTTAACAACTTTATATCATGTTATTACAACTGCCATAATACATGTAGATACTTACAAATAAAGCCAAAGTATGAAAATGGTATAATTGTAATGTTACTGCAGTACCAAACCTGTTCAAATGGTGGCATACTTACCCGGCTATAGGTACACCCATGCACTGTCATTAGATGTTTAAAAGTCTGGGTAGCAGTAAGCTCCTTCTTACTGGACTGTCATCAGCAGTAATTTATCAAAAAATATATTCAAAGTTTGCTTTCAACTGCCTATTCTAGTCAAAGTAAATGAAACTTAATGAAAAAAAGATGAGGCAAATAACTACATACATCATAAGTGAATTGAGACATCATGCTACATTATAACCATGAAAGAATGAGCACAGCTGCCAGTGGTACTTACTATTCAAACTTGTGTCTTTCCAGAAAGCGAGAGAAGCTGGTGGCTGCATTGCCTCTTTCCAGTGCTAGGGGTCCTGGAAGGAAATGAAATGTAACAATTACCAATAGTCAACAATCAAATTCCTCCCAACAAACAATTACTCACAATCATTACCAAACATTACTAATACTGTTTTGCCTCCAAATTATATGGTTCTTGCAAATAACCTAATAACATCAAATATTCTATAGAGCCTTTACTAGATGACAAGCAGTCAGGTCAAAAATTGAGTGTCTACTCTTTGTATTAAAGTAGTTTGAAACTTCTCTATTGTAACCAACAGTCATATGGTTACACGTGTCAATGTCTCATGAAAGGCTTCAAGTACAAGTAGCAGGTTTTCAACTACTAGTAGTACTACTGTGCATATATGGGCAGCTGTACGTGATGGACTGTAATAAAAACACTCAGCACTGTCTGAACATTTCACTGCTTAACTCCATTTTGTGGTACACATTGCTATTCTTCAGACTCCATTATTATGTCTGCATACCAGTTGTTTACCACATGACTGGCTGGACAATGCTGTCCAAAAGTATGTTAACTAATTTAATTTAACAAGAAGCAGACCATGCAGCCCCATGTTTGTACATGGGTCCTGGCACTTTGCCTACCTTTTGATAACTAGTGGGGCAACTGATGGTAAAAAAGAACAGGGTGTACAATGTGACTTACAAAATTATTTATAAGTACTTGTACTACGTTGTAGTAGTTTGAGTTTATTTATTCAAAACCTGGTATGACAGGTATAACCACTGCACGCTAATCCAGTAAGCCTTTGTAGGTTGCTGCGAGACTTAATAACAACACAGGTTCCATGGTGAGCATGAATGTTTTCACTCCAACATGACGCAAGCTGCCATACTTGACTGAGAATACAGTAAGGGTGTCTGGTGCTGGGTGTAATGTATATGGGAGTAGAGTAGATGAGTTCTTTCAGGAGCAATGGCTGGAAAATGACAAGCTACACACAAAGAGCGTACCACTGTCATGTCAAAGACATATGATATAGAAGACCGGTTTCAATGTCAACCCAGCTTCACCATATACTGTAATTCACAATTTTTTCGCGGTATTTTTATGTTCGCGGTTTTCGTGATCACTTCTATACCGCAAACTTATCATTACCGTGAACAAATGATTCGCTGACTTTCTTTTTTCTGCACCTGCTGCTACCGCGAACATTATAGTTCCGCGAACATGTCCATTTTTCTCAGACCGCGAACTTTTGCTACCACGAACAGAAAGTGAATTACAGTACTTTGCTTTGAGTTCTGTCAGAATAACAAAAGCTCAGCAGAAAGTTTTAAAACTTTTATTGAAAACTGAAGGAATCTTATCTCAGATGTAGCACTGTTTCATGAATCACACATCTATTCAATGAATTTTATGCTCAAAGCTCTATGTGCAATGTGTACTATAGATAGTACTACAGTACATGTAAAGTAACAAAAATCACATAACACACAAGACACAACCTAATTAGTGGTGACAATAAGGTACAACAATACAAGGAGTTCAATTGCAGTCCAACTGATACTCTATACATTAGCCACACTCACACGATACACCTTTTACTTAGAAATCAGCTGTGTAACTGTATACCTTGCCACTAAACATTTTATGAACTTCACATCAAAAGTCAACCTGCAAAAGAGTTCCCGCTTCACAAACTTGAGAATATTTAGTGAGCTATTGATAGACAGAGGCCCTTCATGGTGAGTGATTGGAGCCACCTGTGCAATAGGACAGATGTGTGCATAGGTGCACTGATACAACTCACTGCACTCAAAGAAAAAGACCTGTACAAACAACATCACCTTTTCAGTCTTAAGTGCATCATCTAGCCAACAAATGAATAAGCCCAATATTAGATTATAAGTACCATGTATACGGGGACTGGGATGTTTCTGCCACAATAATTTGTCCACAGATGCAGGGGTGTCAACAGGTCTGTCAACAGGTCTGATGCTATATTATAGGGTCGGGAAATAAAAAGGTACATTATAACTACATGATGGATATCTTATCAGCATCACCACAGCAACAATCACACATTTCTGTCATTCTACCATGTTGTTAAACAATAGGTTATAATCACTCCATAGATCTATGCCTGGTCCAGCAAAACCCAATACTATTGAAGTGCTCTACTCTCAGCGAAAGCCCCAGCCCAGTTGTTACTGTACTGGCTATTGTGTGAGCGTTGGTTACACACCATGAAAAAATGACAAACAAAAGTTGCCCCCCTTTGACTTATTGTAACCCTCCTGTACAACAAAACCTGGCAAGGCAATGATCCATCACAGGACAAAACAGCCTGGGTCTGCTTTCACTAAACTAACAGGGCAATCTGGGACTAACATGTATACATCACCAACTGCCACTGTGGTTTGGGTGTCTTCAATATTATATAACCGTTAAACGGTAAAGCCAACTGTGACCCCCTATATTCTCCATAATAGGGAATTACAGGGCAAAATGCAAAATAAGGTGAAGAGCACTGAAATTGTACTTTGTAGACTTTGTAAATATCTTCTGTTCTGAGCCATTTATTCCATAATCATTTTACGAGTACTTAAACAGGTCCAGGGGTTTGTATACAGAAGATCAAACATATATATAACTTGGTGTGTGGTTGGGAAAACACATTGGGATTGATATATGGACAGCCTAATGTAGTTTGAAGGCTGGGGGGGGGGGGGTATTTGAAGAATTTGTTGTGGTCATTTTCACCTGTCTCACAACCCAAAATAGTTTTCTTCATTCAAACTCGTTAACTTAAAGACATACCAATAAACGTTTTGCATGCTTTACCCTAAATTCTAACCAAGGTCTCAATCTATGTCCAAAGTAAACTACCTTTGACCTCATAAAGCCTAGAAAAACAAATTAAAGATAAAGAGCATACATGAATTTCAGATTGTAAAGCAATACTGATATGCTCTACTTGCATAAAGAAATGGAATGGCATATCTATTGTTACAAAAATATATGTGTCCCAGAAAGACAACTATTCATTGTTTCATGTCTATACTCTCTGTAGCTTTAATAGGCTTCAGTCATAAATTGTTGTAAAAACACTTGAACATGAATGGTTCAATTATGATAAGTGAACTAAACATGTTAGCCACATATATCGTTATGGCACCTTTATGGTCTCCATACGATGTGAAAAATGATGGTTTTAACAACTACAGATGTCCCCACGCCTACAGTGATTGTAGAGCAAACATGCCCTCCCACATGTCTGTGTAGTGTTTGTATTACTGCAGGTTTTATTGGCAACCATTACAAATGGGAGTAGGAGTTACCCTCATGTCTACATTTACACAAGTGAAGGCCTGAAGTGCATGTATGTATACATGGGTACAAAAATTTTGCTGTCAAAGTGTTTGGACTCAAAATAACATTTTATGCATGTTTTCATTGGTTAGATTACAATTACAAAATGTGTGATTTTTTTATCAGTTTGTGTGTTTTTCTATACTGGCCAATCAAGAGGCCACACAGTCAGATTACATGTTGCTACATGTACATGTGTACTTACCATTATCTCTCCTCAAGTTACTACATATGAAACACCTACCCACCCCAGGTTACCTCAAGACAAAGTCAAACTAACCCAAACAAAACCACCACACACAAATACACATACAATATCTGGTGACAACCAGCTACCCTGGTATCTTAACTACATATAAATTGGTTCATTACAAATTACTTATATGCTAACAATCCGTCAGAGACAAAGTTTCAGTTCAGGCTGTACTCTGAACTATAAGTACAAAGGTATAGGATGTGCAAACATACGTTGGCTACAACAGAGGTCATGAAAGCTTTGTACGGTTGATTTGCAAACAGTTATAAATGTTGGCTCAATAAGTGTCAGCAATGACCTTTGGTTCTGGCTGTCTCAGCTTGTTGACTGTGACCGTTTGGTGGCACATTTGATTTTACAAAACAGAGACCTGCGGAATGACATATTTTTACAAACTATATCCCTTAATGATCTTATCTAAATCAAGCAGAATACACTGGCTTAGACCAACACAGCATTTTTGTTTGAAGTAAAAACTAAAATTCCAAAGCATTTCACCTAAACACGCAAACTGGTGAACAGTAAATTGCCACAGTAATTCTACAAATCTTTAGATGTCTCCAGGCTTTGAAAAGATTTCTAAGGAGACAAAAACATAAGCACTGACTGGGGCACACATTATCCCATTCACCTCCTGAGTTAAGCCTGCAGATAAGGAGTTTTCACACAAACACCTGTGAGTTGAGTCCACAACCATGCACCTGCCTAAGGATCTGTTACCCTTGAGAGAGCACCACTGTCCCAGCCAGGATCTGGTTACAAGATCCAAGCACTTTTCAGAAAACACAAGAGAATAGCCTGGTCTCTAAGCAACCGTCCTCCTTAGGATTTCACACTGGCACAGCAACACTAGAAAGAGTTTCAAGTAATTTTGTCATACAACAAAAGGACCCTTTTGCAAATTCAACAAACAGTACTTTTTTCTGTCATGTCAATTATTTTGGGGGAGTCTTTCATGCATTAACTCTTCACCTCCCGATCCCCCCATGCAACCGTTAAGGCTGTTGTATCAACACCAGGAAAACCACTATATGTTTACCAAACATACACGATGCAGTAACATGGCGACGCAGCAAACTGAAAAAGGCAACTCAATTTTCTACCACAAATAGACAATTTCTCAGATGGCACAATGTAATTACAAAGGCACAGAGAGTAGAAAGACAGTAAAAATGAAACAATTGGCTACAGCTCAATAGGCAGGCATCCAACATATTAGGGAGCCATGCAGCTTACAAACTGTTAAAGTGGCTTGAGGTCTTTTAAAAGTCTTAGCCTTGTGTAATATCTGCTATCTAAAACACATGCACGCTAGTCTACCTGTAAGTCATATAAACTGAAGTCAGTATTAGAAAAAGGGTACCTGATATCATATATTTCAAACATGTACCCCACAGATATTTAAGGTTTCAGCATTTGATCAATACCTTTTTTAGTCATGCCTGTGTCATAAACCGGTGCAATAGCTCAATTGGCTCAAAAGTGACCGGTGCAATAGCTCAATTGGTAGAGTGCTCGCTTTGTAACCGGGAGGTCGTGAGTTCAAACCCCGGCCGGGTCATACCAAAGACTTTAAAAATGGTACACATTTCTTTCTCTGCCTAGCATTCAGCACATATGAGAAAGAGTGTGGGAAGGTCAAACACACAGCACTGCCAGCGGACCAGCCCCCTGCTGTAGTGCCTTGCACAACTGTGTGTCGCCCAAGGGCTACAGAAATGGAGATGGGCACCACCCCTCATGGCTCTGTCAAGAGCACGGGACCTTCTGTGTGTGTCATAGGTGCTGACTTTCTATGTCTGTGCTCTCTCAGATTGTTATACCTGAGGATGGCTGTAACAATATACTTGTTTCATTTCAAAACAAATCTTGTTAAGCTTGATGGAGTCTGTTAGTGCCTCAGAAGACTGAGGCTGTCTTTTTCTGAACTGGACATCTTGAGTTGAAAGCAGAAACATTTCTCCCTCCTCTATAAAGTCTTATTTGCCTCAGTAATACATCCATGGTGATTGATTACAGGGCCACATTATCTCATTAGATAGTTTGTGTCTTATACTATAGGCATTACACAATCTTAGCATGCCAAACTGATAGCAGCAACTGCTAGTACAGTGGAGACAATTCTGTAATATTTCAATGTTGTGTTTATGGAATTATAGATATCTACTTCTGTAAAACATGACTGCATGACATGGGTTTCAGGTAATTGGGGAGGGAGTATAGCCTTGTCTGTTAAAGACTGGGGAGCAGGACTCTACTGTTGATGTGATATCTACTAGTAGATGACAAGGATAAAGGTTTACTGATAACGTGGCTCATTTAATTATAGGGTTGGTAGATTGGACTGAACTGAACAGGTAGACTGGGCTGCTAACACTATCTGAAAAGCTCTACCATTCATCGTTTCCTTAACACAGAAATGAAGTAAATAGATATAGATACCAATATCTAAGCTTCAACCCACAATAACAAAAGTGCCAGAAACCCTAGTGCACAGGAATGGTATGTCAACTGATTACAGAGATTATGGACAAAACAAGGGGTTGTTACTGGTGTGTTCATGCTACTTTCTCCTCTGTTTGTCACAAATTCCCTGACGACAAGGGACGAATGTCACTTTGTGTAATTATAGTACACACTAGCTAGTGTTCAACCCAGTAATCACAATAATGCACATGCATTGACCGAATCCAGTCAGAGCTGGAACAATGCCCACATAAGCCCTTTACTTGCAGTCAATTAGTAAGTAATCAGGATATTGTGCACTCATTGTGAAAACGAATTATCCATTTTCAAAAGATGTGAGTCCTAACAATGTAAACCAAACCTTACTCAAAATACGAAATAGTCAAAACAAACCCTAAAAAGCTTGGTGAGAACAGGGTCTTACAAATATAGAGAATACAGCTCTCCAGAAAGTTCTGACTACACAACTTACGCAGTGTGAGTTTTTGTTTCTCGCTTGGCCTTTTGCGCTGCCGCGGCGTCATGGCTGGTAAGTCCGGTGTGGCTGGAGGCGCACCCTCGGATCCAGCGGACCCTCCTGGTCGAACGTCCAGCGTGATGATGCTTGCTGTCGTGGTGCCTGTCCGAGGGGTGGAGGGGGCAGCACGAGGGTTCCAGGGGTTAGAGACACACGCCCCTGGGCCACCAGTCGGAGATCTACCTGACATTTCTTCAGTGTCCTAAAATACAGAAACAGAAAGGAAAGAAAACTGTCAGTACTCAACGATAAATGAAAGCCGGTACATACATGTTGCATACAGTATAAAGTATTGTGATAATAGCAACTGGATAATAGATACATGTACTTTGACAGCAGAAGGGACAGGTGTTACATTGATTCTCTGCTGTTTTGTTGGCACAATGTTCCCGTTTAGATATCATTAACTGACAGCTCTCTGTCAGTCCAAGATAGATGATAATGATATTATACTTTTACAGAAAATGTAAAAATCCCAACATAATGATTTTCAACTGCAGTGAATGGCATTCTTACATAGAGAAACTCTAGAGGGAAGATATTCTAAATCATGGACATGATCATGATGCTCAAGATGTTCCCTTCCAAAATCCATCATTTGATACATGTATTTTTTATAACCAACCATTCAGAAGAAATAGGAAAGAAAAGAATACATAGATGCTCTAGTCACTATCGAAGAGGCTAACTGAGGAGACAGTGAGAATACTTGCAGCTTTTCCAAAACTGTCAGTGTCATGATCAATATACAATGGGACTATGTCAAGATTATTTCCATGTTAACAATAAGAATACTTCGACAATGAATCCGAATCACCAAGGCGAAAAAATTACAGTTTTGTGGTAATCTGAACTGTTATAATAGAATCACCTGCACTGATTTTAATAATACCAACAACATGCTCCAATTTGTAATACGGTATTAAAGAAACGACAACATAAAAAATACCAAATCATAATTAGTTATCAACGGAAGTCTTGCCATCATCTCCAGTATATCAAGAAAAATCTTCTGATATACTGGTATTTCAGACGCGTTCTCTTTGGTTTAAATTAGTATAAAGAGAACTGATCGATTTTGATTTGGCTTGGCCGGTCGACTAGCTGTCAGCACTTATCAAATTATATATGATTCTCGGCATGAATTACTTGTCACCAATACGTAGTTGCATCATATTCTCTGTCCACACGCCAGAATAATCTACAGACGGTACGTGAGCACACAGTCTGGACTTTTGTGGAGTTTAGTTGCTCGCTGCGCCCTCCCCACATCTACAGGCGTACAGGTCAAGCTCGGGTGAAAGTGGGGGGGAACACCGTAAAAGGGATCAAGAACAATGGAAAATCCGTCACAGCGACGCTCTTTTACACCTACCTGGCGTTCTTGAGACGCCTTCCGTCTAACCCACCACTCACTAGGCATTACATGTCACCAAATCGACAGGAAAATAGATATCTGCTCTGAAGACGGCACGAGCTTTCATACTCCCGTACTGACAATGACTCCGCTCTGCCGCCATTTTGAAAATAACCACTTTGCTCCTGTAGGGCTCCGCCGATAACTATTTTGTTTCAATCGAAGATCCTAATTCATCAAATCAAAACGCCGTGTGCCCGGTTTACTTCATTTTTATATCATTCAACTATCAAATAAAAGACTGATGGAATATTTAAAAGCTGCAGGATTGAAATATCATCATCAATTATGACACGCGGATTGATACAAGGACGTTGATGCGGTGACTTCATTGACAACGAGCTAAACAGCGGGAAATTTAAAAATTGTCATGGTAATTTAATTAACTGCGATGTAGCATAGACCTGACCAAGGAGGTTATAGATAACCCCATTGCAAAGACTTTTTAGTTACGTTTCATAGAAGGAAGTCCAGGTCTAGTTCTATGGAAAGAGATCAAATCATGTAGGCAGAGCACAAAGTAATATATGGGCCCTGATTACGAATGATTCAGGAGGAGACGCACTTGTGCACGCCATCCTTGCTTGCACAGACGTCAGAAACATGGCGTTGTTTGTTTAAATTTGTTACGTTGCTAAGGATTTATGACTACCGCGCACTAGGCTTTAACAAAGATGTAACGTTACTTACCGCAGATATGGTTTTCAGGGACACTCAACACAAGACAGAGAATATATCTATCACCAAATCTTACATTTGGCCGCAGTGGTGACATGATGCATACACAAGCCGCGTCTTCTGGTGACACGCGTGCTAATAGTAATAGTAACGTTATATGAATCGGAAAGGCACACATGTTTCAAGATATTAATCTCCCCCCCCCCCCCCCCCCCGCCAGACAAGAACCTCGAACTGATCCATTATCACCAAGTTCTAACTAAGACATTTGGAACAGTGTCTTAGAAATTGCGCCATCTGTTATGGAATATTGAACCAAAATTGCGCCATCTGTTATGGAATATTGAACCAGTCAGGCTGTACACCACAAAGCCACCTGCACAGCCACGTTACTCTGGGGCGCAATGCTTCCGTCGGAGTACGGGTGATGCCCTTGGTGCTGATGACGCCATCAGGAGGTGCCCTGGCCTGTCGTTCTGCAGTAAGATGCCAGCATGGCCAGGCAGCGTTTCAGCACCCACGCATACGCTGTTTCCTATGCCAACAATCGTGACATGTGCGCAAATGACAACAGACACGATATCCAGTATGATGTATCGATGATATATTCAGTATGTAAGTCGTTGGCCTTGGCAAATGGGGGTATCATACCAAGAACAGAAATATGTTTATCCAGTATCTTCCAGTTTCTCGTCTGCTTGAGGCTCTTTGCGGATTGGTACTATATCACCCCCATCAAACTCCTTTCAAGCCGTACCCGGAAATTCGTGCCGTACCCGCTCAAAATTTCAAGCCGTACCCGGAAATTCGTGCCGTACCCGCGAAAATTTCAAGCCGTACCCGGTAATTCGTGCCGTACCCTGTACTTTTTCGCCGTACCCAATGGCGGATATCGCTCAGCCCCGGTGCGTAGTCACTCGGAAGTCGTGTCTAAATACCCTGTACGGCAACGATACACAACCTCATATAGCCTATGCTCTGGTAAATATTCCTGGCCACCTATCTGCCGAATGGCGTCGTACAAATCGCGCTCAATCTTGAGAACACTTCGCTCGGCCGGCCGTTCTCTCCAGACCGCTTCTCGGCCTACAGGGTACGGCACGAATTACCGGGTACGGCTTGAAATTTTCGCGGGTACGGCACGAATATTTCCGGGTACGGCTAGAATTTTTGAGCGGGTACGGCTTGAAAGGAGTTTGATGAGGGTGTATATGTGGGATCCGGTCGAGTTGCAGACATTCTTCACTGTGGGGAATCATGATCACGTGATGATAAGCGGATTGTGTCAGAAATCACGTAATAGCAGGCGGGCCATTAACTGTTGCTTGCCGCTGTGATGAGATCCCTAGAATATATTTTGATTGGGCCCACAGACCCCTAGGTAGGCAGGAAGAGAAACTAGGAAAGTTAGTCAGTATCAGTCTATGGAGCTGGATGTACGTGGAGTTGCTGAGATTAAAGTTGTGTGCAGTATGCAAGCACAATCAGTGATTTAAGAAACGACCATGTGGATTTTTTATGTTTTCTTCGTGTTCTGTCTTGGTCGGAGTTTCCAGTACCAAACAACCATCACGCTGAAGCGTCTTTCTTCTGTGTATCTGCCTTACAGCCTTGACAAGGATGGGCAAACCGACTTCTCCATGGGAGACAGAGGCGCCGTGGAAAAGTTCAGCTATGACTTCCAAAAGTACCTGGTCTATGCTGCAGGTTAGTAGTTAGATACTTCAGACTTTTGAACATTGTAGATGTGCCCTAGCTGCTTTGTAAGTGCGTAATTTACGCGGGATATCCAACTCAACTGTGTTTTGAATAACAACAGATCAAACTTGTGTAGGTCTAGGAAGGGATACATTTTGTAAAATGCAGAATAAGCTCAATACGATAAAGCCAAGAGGAGCCATTTTGTAATGTTACATTTCCTTTGCATGGCATCATTGAACAGTATCATAGAGGAAAGACGTTTTATGTTCTTCGTAAAGCCTTTAGGTAGTACGTCTTGCCCGTTCTCTATTTTTTATTCGATTATTGCACATATAAAAACATAGCGCATAACATAGTACATAACAATACAACACCGTTACACATTGTTACAGGGGCCATTCCCACTCCCAAAACGTGAGAACATTCATAAGCAAACATCATCTTAGGTCTTGCCCCTTCTCGTCCGTTCACTAACACCATCATCGATGCACCCAAAATACTCAATTTTTATGATGTGGGAAAAAGTTGTTTCAAGTTAAAACAGCAAGTTTAAGTACCAAAGACTAGTCACTAATGGCAAAATAAAAAGACCATTACCACAGTTAGAGCGTACGCCAGAGCCCGTAGCTGACGGGAAATGGGAACTGTCACAAACACAACTTTTCTGTCAAAATAGACACGTCACCAAACTAAAAATAAAGATAAACCAACATTAATTCCTTTAAGTTCAAAGTATAACTCTAGTTAGCTGTGTATTTTCCAGGGTCAGTTGATGTGTTCGTTGATGTTGCTGGATGTTCGTGACTTCAAACGGACATTATGAAAATGCGTGTTCACCATGCATCCCTTAGTTAATCGTGATGTTGTTTCCTGCTCAGTGTTATCTAAGCACCAGCTGGGGTTAACGTTTTTCTATTCAACTAAGATGGCAAGGGGTAAATGTTTGGGTTACTGAGTGCATAACATAATGGAAAAAAAAACGGAAAACGGGCAAAAATGCAAAGGCGAGAGAAAAACGACATACATGTATTCTAATATAGATAAACCATTACTTATTCATCCAAGTTCTGATAAAAGCCTCGGTATTTCTGGTTGACGTCCAATTACTATCCATCCAGCCCGTGTATGTATACTCTAAATACAATAACAGACTGTTTATATCCGCACCAGGCAAGTCTGGGATTCTGAACGTTCTCGACATCTCCACCCCCTCCACTCCACGTGTGCTCCATCGGCAGAAGCTGCCAGGTCAGGCCATTGGCATTGATCTGTGCGGAGACCACCTAGCGGTGACTCTTACTGGGAAATCCCTTGTTGACACCGGCAAGGTTTTGGTCTATAGAAAGTACAGCGACGGACAAACGTCCATGGAGCTCGTGCAGGACATACCAGGTACGTATGTCACCGAACTCGTAGAAAACTTTCTTTCCAATTCTTCTGCAATTTTATCATGATGGCACCTTGGTAATCGAAGCGCCGTCATTGCAGGCTACTTCCACATTTAGGTAGTGGTCTCCCGACAGCAAGAAAACTGTATCAAGACTTTGGGGTAAAGGGGTGGGGCCGCTAGCCCTCCGCACACATTGAATACTCGTAATCAATGCCTTTATTCCCTTTCAGTTGGCAGTCGACCTGATTCGGTCAAATTCACCAAAGACTGCAGAAGGTTGGTGGTTGGCAATGAGGCCCCTGCAGGGGAAGATGCGTCGGGAAACTTCGTGGATCCCGAAGGATCAGTGATGCTGATCGACTTCGGGTCGGAAGACATCGGCAGCGTCATGAGTCCCGACGTACGAACGGCCGACTTCCGCAAATTTGATGCCCTGTACGTGGCATGCATTTTTTTTAGTATTAAGATGACACATAAGTGAACGAATAGCTAATAAATACATATTATCATGGTTGGCATTGTGTACCAAGAAACGTTCTAATATGAAATGTATATAAGTACTGCGTGCCACCGTTCGTTGTCAGCTCTTTCTATAACATCATCTTCTTTTAAATTTTGGATGTCTTTATTTTAGAGGAGACTTCTATCAATCCTCTGGTGTCCGGTGGCTCTTGAAGGAGTTGACAGTATCCTGGAACACACCGACGATTCCAGCTATCATTACTAACTCAAGTTTCTATCGAACCCTGGAACCAGAGTACATCACCTTAAATGAGGATGAGTCCAAAGCCTATATCTGTCTTCAGGTGGGATTTGGTGCTTCCAAGTCGATCATAAGAGCAATAAGCGAACATTTTCTAAGTCCTTTTTCAAAAATTTATATTGTCATATTTCTCCTTTCATGTGCAAGCAATATTTTCAACTTGTCATGGTCTCGTTATTCATATCTATAGACCAACAACGCCATTGCCGTTCTTGACATGGCTACGGCTACATTTGACAACATCTACCCACTGGGGACAAAGTACTGGGGCGTGTCATCATTAGATGCAAGTGACGATGATGGAGGTACGGTTCGTGTGTATGTATGTATGTAAGGTTGTAGTTATGTATGTAAGGGTGTATGTATGTAACGTTATGTATGTACAGTAAGAGTATATGTGTGTATGTAAGGGTGTATGTATATATGTATGCAAGAAAGTATGAAAGGGTGAAACACAGGGTGATTCGGGTTTATGCTGGGGTACTGAGGAAGGGAGATTAATTGTGAGGCATTTCTGCCCTTTACCTATTTCTTTTGCTTCTGTACAGCCACAATGTTTTCTATATTAGCTTTTACTTTCTGCTTATTCCCAAATGAGCCAATGGTTGTTTCTGATCTGAAAATACAGTTCCTATACTGTACTCTAGATGTATCATAATAACATGTCAGAGAAGCTTTCACTTTTCAATAGGAAACTTAGGAAAGCAATCACAATGTTCACGGAGTGAATTAGGAGGGGAAATGGCTACCTGGGGCTATACAGAGGCATACATCTTTGACTATCACTGACCTCTCACACGAAAACAAGAACAACAGAATACATGTGCAATTGTATGTATTTCCTAGGAATTCGCTTTCAAAACTGGCCAATCTATGGGCTTCGGCAACCGGACGCGATATCATATTTTGTGCATGGTAACACGGGCTACATCGTGACAGCCAACGAAGGCAGTCCCACCAAGGCTTCCTTCCAGGGCGTGCTGTATGACGAACAACTGACAGGGGAAGGGGTTTATGAAAGTAAGTAAGTTAGTTAGTTACTTAGGTAGTTAGTTAACCCTTCCCGCACCTTTTGGTGTACATAGGGCGGTGCCAATCTCCATTTCCATAGCTCTTGGGCCACACAGTTGTACACGTACTATACTACAGTCGGGGGCTAGGCCACAGGTGGTGTTTTGTGTTCAACTACCATACTCATGCGAAACCAGTCTATACCATTGTTTAAGTGTTTGGTATGACCCGACTGGGGTTTGAACCGAGAATGCAAAGTAAGCCCTCTACCCACTAGGGTATTGCACGGATCGCCTTTTTGGATAACGATCGGGAGGTGAGCGCGGATGGCGCCGCGTGCCTGGCTACGCGCACGCCCAAATTCGTGATGTACTACACGAAACATGTGCCCACTTTTGATCGTGTGTCTTTGTATTTCTGCCACCTGCAAAAAAAATATAACTTCGGATTAACCTATAGGTGACGAACATCCTTAGATTAAAGGTTTGCTGCACAGTTTACATGGCTATAGATTTCGCTGAAGATATGTCAGGTACAGATAATGTAACGGTGAACTACTAACAAGGGTCTCATTCTTGGTTTCAGTGGATCTTCTCTCGTCTTCCTTTACGTCTGAAAGACTCAAAGAAGCTATAAACGATGAGAGTGAGTTAGGTACGCTGTTTCAGTTATACAATTGTATCTAATTATAGTTATGTTTTGTATACGTATACATAACTTAAGGGACATTGCAGGTATCAATTCAGGAATGCATTAGTGATTTTCAAAGGTCACTAATCCATTACTTGATGATGGGTGGCGCAGTATCACTTTCTTGTACTGTCTGTGTTTGATGAAAACTCTATCCATGTGTTAATCATGTGCTTACAAAATGAACGTTTTTCTGGACTCCAGGCTGCCTGAGGTTCAGCTCGGTTGACGGCTTGGACCCCACAGAGCCGTCCAAACTCGCCCGGCTCCACACGTTCGGAGGACGGGGCGTGTCCATCTTCCGGGCGGAGGACCTGAGCCTGGTGTGGGACAGCGGAGATGACCTGGAGAGAATGGAGGCAAAATTCTACCCGGAGATCTTCAACTCAAGGTACAAGAAGCAAGACGAAAGGCCAACTGATCAGTTCGACGACAGATCGTGCAAGAGGGTGGGCATCATTTCGTCTTGTCCCTGGCTTTTGTTGTAAGAACGGAACTTTCCGCTATCCATTCAGGAAAACTTTATAGTATATGTCTCTCTTACCCATCCTTTCATATTTAACACACATCAGCATGTAGTTAGCGACGAACATTCTCTTTGTATCATGCTCATGGTAGAGTGTGGAATTCTGACAGCATGGCAATGTCCTTCTTTGACATAACGTGGGAATAATGTATTTGTAGGGACCAGAGCCTCAGTCACTCACTGTGGGTCGCTTAGGGAAGAAAACAATTCTCTTCATCGGCGCTGAGAAGACAGGGTCCGTCTTCATTTACTCTCTTGACACCGGGGAACAGATAACTCCCACTTTCCAGAGTGTGTACTGGGGAGGGCGGGCGGACCTGACCTGGGAGGAGGCGTACCGGGCCAGGCAGGTCGGGGACACGGATGTGGAAGATATGAGGTGAGCCAACTGCTCTAACTTACTAACTAAATCAAATCGCAATATTCTAAGTCCTAAGACATTTTGTATTTTTTTAAATCATGCATCTCTGTTGGTGAGCTTTCTCCCTGTTGCCTAACCCACGCTATAACCAACACAAATTTGGAACCAAACGGCTACCATAGCAGACTTAAGGTTAAGGGGACTATGTCCAGTTGACACATTAGATGTTAAGTAGACACAAATGGTTTGACAGATTACGGATTAACAGTTATGACCTTATGATAGTCGCCATGATTGACTCATGACTATACGCCAGTCGGAAACGATCTAGACTAGTGCAGTTGGCCTTGAACTTAGTTTCATCTTCCTGCACGGTTGTTCCGGGTGATAAGAGCCATAACGTAAACAACGAAAAAGTATAAGCAAGCCGCTTCTTCTGGTAACCGTTAGTTGACCTTGACCGTGTCCATATTTTCGTATTTCCTGTAGTTTTGTTCCCGGTGATAAGAGCCCTAACGGCAAGCCGCTCCTTCTGGTGGCCGGGACGTCCAGTGGGACCGTGTCCGTCTACGAAGTGATGGAATCAGTGATAACCGCCGGAGTACGTAACACCGTTAACATGTCATCTGATACCTTGTCTGATTTTACTGGGACTGTCAGTTTGTGATTCGAATGGATCTAAAGACGTGGTAACTTTCTAGCGGAAGGAAAAGATGATTTTGCCACCATATAAGAGTATTATGAGAGTATTATGAGTCCGTGGACTGCTACGTGTGAAGTTGGGCAGTACTATATGTTGCACGTTCAAAGTTGATTTTGATCATTCTTTGCTTTGACAGGGAATGTGAGAATTTGCCCCGAAACATAACGGTGCACACCCCAGTTCTTAGTCCGCGGTAAAAAAGTGAAGAAAGGGTTTTGAGTGGTCAAGTTTGAGTTCACATTTTTCCTAATCTGCTGTGAAATGATACCAGATACTAATATGGCTGAAAAGTATAAGAAGTGGTGTTTTTGGGGTGAAGAATGATTTCGGCCTGGATCCTCACTTCCGGGTATTCTTCCGCCCCGAGCGTGATCCGCCCATTTGACCCAGATTCTCCACTTATGCGTGGTGTGGGCGGATTTGAGACCCCTCGCTCCGTGGATGATTACAAAATCTGCAGTACTAGGATTTTCTTTATAATTGAATGAAGTATACTCGAGGTTTGTATCTTTCTGCCAACACCAGTCGTTTCTGCCGGAAAATTCTTTTTGTCTTGGTTTATCCTACGCGAAAAGTCCCAATTTTGTGCATTAATTTTGGCATGAAAATCATGATTTTTCTGTTAATTTCACAAAAATTAAAGAGTTTGAAGAAACAAAACTCAGTCAGTCTTGTAGCTGAAGGGATATCCTTCCATCCCATATACAGTTATTTGGCTTTCGAATTATTCCCTGGAAGAGACGGTCGCTAGACTCGAGGGTGTGCAGACTCGAATAGAAGCCCGAAAAAAACTGGGGTGTGCCCCCTTAATGTTTCCACCTTTAACCGGTAAAACGTCCATCCACCATACGGGCTTGGCCGACCGATGCTTTGCACATAAGTGATGTACTTATTATTACTTTCACAGGCCAGCACCCAAACAACCGACCTGTATCTGGGGTTCACCACCATTCTGTGTCTCCTGGTCATCAGTGGCTAACTACAACATGTATCTCCGAACATAATAGACTGAGAAAGTGTTGTACAGAAATGATTAACAGACTTGTATGGATCACACCACCAGCTATATCCCCATCACAAGAAAATGGAGCAGTACATTCCTTTTTAAAAATCGTGAGGCTGAACTTACTCCATGTTTTGTATCATGACCCATTCGTATGGTACTTTAAAAAAACCCCGAATATCTCGACAACGACAGGAGATATCCAACTTCTGTTTTCAGATTACAACTCCTGGCCGGGAGGGCTTTCCGGTGATACCAAGTTTGTCATGTTTCGACCGTTATTTCCTATAGCTAGGGTTACGGCGCCAGGGGGGGTTAGGGTTAGCGATTTTCAACTTTAAACCCGAATATCTCGACAACGACAGGAGATATCCAACTTCTGTTTTCAGATTACAACTCCTGGCCGGGAGGGCTTTCCGGTGATACCAAGTTTGTCATGTTTCGACCGTTATTTCCTATAGCTAGGGTTACGGCGCCAGGGGGGGTTAGGGTTAGCGATTTTCAACTTTAAACCCGAATATCTCGACAACGACAGGAGATATCCAACTTCTGTTTTCAGATTACAACTCCTGGCCGGGAGGGCTTTCCGGTGATACCAAGTTTGTCATGTTTCGACCGTTATTTCCTATAGCTAGGGTTACGGCGCCAGGGGGGGTTAGGGTTAGCGATTTTCAACTTTAAACCCGAATATCTCGACAACGACAGGAGATATCCAACTTCTGTTTTCAGATTACAACTCCTGGCCGGGAGGGCTTTCCGGTGATACCAAGTTTGTTATGTTTCGACCGTTATTTCCTATAGCTAGGGTTACGGTGGCAGGGGGGGTTAGGGTTAGCGATTTTCAACTTTAAACCCGAATATCTCGACAACGACAGGAGATATCCAACTTCTGTTTTCAGATTACAACTCCTGGCCGGGAGGGCTTTCCGGTGATACCAAGTTTGTCATGTTTCGACCGTTATTTCCTATAGCTAGGGTTACGGCGCCAGGGGGGGTTAGGGTTAGCGATTTTCAACTTTAAACCCGAATATCTCGACAACGACAGGAGATATCCAACTTCTGTTTTCAGATTACAACTCCTGGCCGGGAGGGCTTTCCGGTGATACCAAGTTTGTCATGTTTCGACCGTTAATTCCTATAGCTAGGGTTACGGCGCCAGGGGGGGTTAGGGTTAGCGATTTTCAACTTTAAACCCGAATATCTCGACAACGACAGGAGATATCCAACTTCTGTTTTCAGATTACAACTCCTGGCCGGGAGGGCTTTCTGGTGATACCAAGTTTGTCATGTTTCGACCGTTATTTCCTATAGCTAGGGTTACGGTGGCAGGGGGGGTTAGGGTTAGCGATTTTCAACTTTAAACCCGAATATCTCGACAACGACAGGAGATATCCAACTTCTGTTTTCAGATTACAACTCCTGGCCGGGAGGGCTTTCCGGTGATACCAAGTTTGTCATGTTTCGACCGTTATTTCCTATAGCTAGGGTTACGGCGCCAGGGGGGGTTAGGGTTAGCGATTTTCAACTTTAAACCCGAATATCTCGACAACGACAGGAGATATCCAACTTCTGTTTTCAGATTACAACTCCTGGCCGGGAGGGCTTTCCGGTGATACCAAGTTTGTCATGTTTCGACCGTTATTTCCTATAGCTAGGGTTACGGCGCCAGGGGGGGTTAGGGTTAGCGATTTTCAACTTTAAACCCGAATATCTCGACAACGACAGGAGATATCCAACTTCTGTTTTCAGATTACAACTCCTGGCCGGGAGGGCTTTCCGGTGATACCAAGTTTGTCATGTTTCGACCGTTATTTCCTATAGCTAGGGTTACGGCGCCAGGGGGGGTTAGGGTTAGCGATTTTCAACTTTAAACCCGAATATCTCGACAACGACAGGAGATATCCAACTTCTGTTTTCAGATTACAACTCCTGGCCGGGAGGGCTTTCCGGTGATACCAAGTTTGTCATGTTTCGACCGTTATTTCCTATAGCTAGGGTTACGGCGCCAGGGGGGGTTAGGGTTAGCGATTTTCAACTTTAAACCCGAATATCTCGACAACGACAGGAGATATCCAACTTCTGTTTTCAGATTACAACTCCTGGCCGGGAGGGCTTTCCGGTGATACCAAGTTTGTCATGTTTCGACCGTTATTTCCCATAGCTAGGGTTACGGTGCCAGGGGGGGTTAGGGTTAGCGATTTTCAACTTTAAACCCGAATATCTCGACAACGACAGGAGATATCCAACTTCTGTTTTCAGATTACAACTCCTGGCCGGGAGGGCTTTCCGGTGATACCAAGTTTGTCATGTTTCGACCGTTATTTCCTATAGCTAGGGTTACGGCGCCAGGGGGGGTTAGGGTTAGCGATTTTCAACTTTAAACCCGAATATCTCGACAACGACAGGAGATATCCAACTTCTGTTTTCAGATTACAACTCCTGGCCGGGAGGGCTTTCCGGTGATACCAAGTTTGTCATGTTTCGACCGTTATTTCCTATAGCTAGGGTTACGGCGCCAGGGGGGGTTAGGGTTAGCGATTTTCAACTTTAAACCCGAATATCTCGACAACGACAGGAGATATCCAACTTCTGTTTTCAGATTACAACTCCTGGCCGGGAGGGCTTTCCGGTGATACCAAGTTTGTCATGTTTCGACCGTTATTTCCCATAGCTAGGGTTACGGTGCCAGGGGGGGTTAGGGTTAGCGATTTTCAACTTTAAACCCGAATATCTCGACAACGACAGGAGATATCCAACTTCTGTTTTCAGATTACAACTCCTGGCCGGGAGGGCTTTCCGGTGATACCAAGTTTGTCATGTTTCGACCGTTATTTCCTATAGCTAGGGTTACGGCGCCAGGGGGGGTTAGGGTTAGCGATTTTTAACTTTAAACCCGAATATCTCGACAACGACAGGAGATATCCAACTTCTGTTTTCAGATTACAACTCCTGGCCGGGAGGGCTTTCCGGTGATACCAAGTTTGTCATGTTTCGACCGTTATTTCCTATAGCTAGGGTTACGGCGCCAGGGGGGGTTAGGGTTAGCGATTTTCAACTTTAAACCCGAATATCTCGACAACGACAGGAGATATCCAACTTCTGTTTTCAGATTACAACTCCTGGCCGGGAGGGCTTTCCGGTGATACCAAGTTTGTCATGTTTCGACCGTTATTTCCTATAGCTAGGGTTACGGCGCCAGGGGGGGTTAGGGTTAGCGATTTTCAACTTTAAACCCGAATATCTCGACAACGACAGGAGATATCCAACTTCTGTTTTCAGATTACAACTCCTGGCCGGGAGGGCTTTCCGGTGATACCAAGTTTGTCATGTTTCGACCGTTATTTCCTATAGCTAGGGTTACGGCGCCAGGGGGGTTAGGGTTAGCGATTTTCAACTTTAAACCCGAATATCTCGACAACGACAGGAGATATCCAACTTCTGTATTTCAGATTACAACTCCTGGCCGGGAGGGCTTTCCGGTGATACCAAGTTTGTCATGTTTCGACCGTTATTTCCTATAGCTAGGGTTACGGCGCCAGGGGGGGTTAGGGTTAGCGATTTTCAACTTTAAACCCGAATATCTCGACAACGACAGGAGATATCCAACTTCTGTTTTCAGATTACAACTCCTGGCCGGGAGGGCTTTCCGGTGATACCAAGTTTGTCATGTTTCGACCGTTATTTCCTATAGCTAGGGTTACGGCGCCAGGGGGGGTTAGGGTTAGCGATTTTCAACTTTAAACCCGAATATCTCGACAACGACAGGAGATATCCAACTTCTGTTTTCAGATTACAACTCCTGGCCGGGAGGGCTTTCCGGTGATACCAAGTTTGTCATGTTTCGACCGTTATTTCCTATAGCTAGGGTTACGGTGCTAGGGGGGGTTAGGGTTAGCGATTTTCAACTTTAAACCCGAATATCTCGACAACGACAGGAGATATCCAACTTCTGTTTTCAGATTACAACTCCTGGCCGGGAGGGCTTTCTGGTGATACCAAGTTTGTCATGTTTCGACCGTTATTTCCTATAGCTAGGGTTACGGTGGCAGGGGGGGTTAGGGTTAGCGATTTTCAACTTTAAACCCGAATATCTCGACAACGACAGGAGATATCCAACTTCTGTTTTCAGATTACAACTCCTGGCCGGGAGGGCTTTCCGGTGATACCAAGTTTGTCATGTTTCGACCGTTATTTCCTATAGCTAGGGTTACGGCGCCAGGGGGGGTTAGGGTTAGCGATTTTCAACTTTAAACCCGAATATCTCGACAACGACAGGAGATATCCAACTTCTGTTTTCAGATTACAACTCCTGGCCGGGAGGGCTTTCTGGTGATACCAAGTTTGTCATGTTTCGACCGTTATTTCCTATAGCTAGGGTTACGGTGCCAGGGGGGGTTAGGGTTAGCGATTTTCAACTTTAAACCCGAATATCTCGACAACGACAGGAGATATCCAACTTCTGTTTTCAGATTACAACTCCTGGCCGGGAGGGCTTTCCGGTGATACCAACTTTGTCATGTTTCGACCGTTATTTCCTATAGCTAGGGTTACGGCGCCAGGGGGGGTTAGGGTTAGCGATTTTCAACTTTAAACCCGAATATCTCGACAACGACAGGAGATATCCAACTTCTGTTTTCAGATTACAACTCCTGGCCGGGAGGGCTTTCCGGTGATACCAAGTTTGTCATGTTTCGACCGTTATTTCCTATAGCTAAGGTTACGGCGCCAGGGGGGGTTAGGGTTAGCGATTTTCAACTTTAAACCCGAATATCTCGACAACGACAGGAGATATCCAACTTCTGTTTTCAGATTACAACTCCTGGCCGGGAGGGCTTTCCGGTGATACCAAGTTTGTTATGTTTCGACCGTTATTTCCCATAGCTAGGGTTACGGTGCCAGGGGGGGTTAGGGTTAGCGATTTTCAACTTTAAACCCGAATATCTCGACAACGACAGGAGATATCCAACTTCTGTTTTCAGATTACAACTCCTGGCCGGGAGGGCTTTCCGGTGATACCAAGTTTGTCATGTTTCGACCGTTATTTCCTATAGCTAGGGTTACGGCGCCAGGGGGGGTTAGGGTTAGCGATTTTCAACTTTAAACCCGAATATCTCGACAACGACAGGAGATATCCAACTTCTGTTTTCAGATTACAACTCCTGGCCGGGAGGGCTTTCCGGTGATACCAAGTTTGTCATGTTTCGACCGTTATTTCCTATAGCTAGGGTTACGGCGCCAGGGGGGGTTAGGGTTAGCGATTTTCAACTTTAAACCCGAATATCTCGACAACGACAGGAGATATCCAACTTCTGTTTTCAGATTACAACTCCTGGCCGGGAGGGCTTTCCGGTGATACCAAGTTTGTCATGTTTCGACCGTTATTTCCTATAGCTAGGGTTACGGCGCCAGGGGGGGTTAGGGTTAGCGATTTTCAACTTTAAACCCGAATATCTCGACAACGACAGGAGATATCCAACTTCTGTTTTCAGATTACAACTCCTGGCCGGGAGGGCTTTCCGGTAATACCAAGTTTGTTATGTTTCGACCGTTATTTCCTATAGCTAGGGTTACGGTGGCAGGGGGGGTTAGGGTTAGCGATTTTCAACTTTAAACCCGAATATCTCGACAACGACAGGAGATATCCAACTTCTGTTTTCAGATTACAACTCCTGGCCGGGAGGGCTTTCCGGTGATACCAAGTTTGTCATGTTTCGACCGTTATTTCCTATAGCTAGGGTTACGGCGCCAGGGGGGGTTAGGGTTAGCGATTTTCAACTTTAAACCCGAATATCTCGACAACGACAGGAGATATCCAACTTCTGTTTTCAGATTACAACTCCTGGCCGGGAGGGCTTTCCGGTGATACCAAGTTTGTTATGTTTCGACCGTTATTTCCCATAGCTAGGGTTACGGTGCCAGGGGGGGTTAGGGTTAGCGATTTTCAACTTTAAACCCGAATATCTCGACAACGACAGGAGATATCCAACTTCTGTTTTCAGATTACAACTCCTGGCCGGGAGGGCTTTCCGGTGATACCAAGTTTGTCATGTTTCGACCGTTAATTCCTATAGCTAGGGTTACGGCGCCAGGGGGGGTTAGGGTTAGCGATTTTCAACTTTAAACCCGAATATCTCGACAACGACAGGAGATATCCAACTTCTGTTTTCAGATTACAACTCCTGGCCGGGAGGGCTTTCTGGTGATACCAAGTTTGTCATGTTTCGACCGTTATTTCCTATAGCTAGGGTTACGGTGCCAGGGGGGGTTAGGGTTAGCGATTTTCAACTTTAAACCCGAATATCTCGACAACGACAGGAGATATCCAACTTCTGTTTTCAGATTACAACTCCTGGCCGGGAGGGGCTTTCCGGTGATACCAAGTTTGTCATGTTTCGACCGTTATTTCCTATAGCTAGGGTTACGGCGCCAGGGGGGGGTTAGGGTTAGCGATTTTCAACTTTAAACCCGAATATCTCGACAACGACAGGAGATATCCAACTTCTGTTTTCAGATTACAACTCCTGGCCGGGAGGGCTTTCCGGTGATACCAAGTTTGTCATGTTTCGACCGTTATTTCCTATAGCTAGGGTTACGGCGCCAGGGGGGGTTAGGGTTAGCGATTTTCAACTTTAAACCCGAATATCTCGACAACGACAGGAGATATCCAACTTCTGTTTTCAGATTACAACTCCTGGCCGGGAGGGCTTTCTGGTGATACCAAGTTTGTCATGTTTCGACCGTTATTTCCTATAGCTAGGGTTACGGTGCCAGGGGGGGTTAGGGTTAGCGATTTTCAACTTTAAACCCGAATATCTCGACAACGACAGGAGATATCCAACTTCTGTTTTCAGATTACAACTCCTGGCCGGGAGGGCTTTCCGGTGATACCAAGTTTGTCATGTTTCGACCGTTATTTCCTATAGCTAGGGTTACGGCGCCAGGGGGGGTTAGGGTTAGCGATTTTCAACTTTAAACCCGAATATCTCGACAACGACAGGAGATATCCAACTTCTGTTTTCAGATTACAACTCCTGGCCGGGAGGGCTTTCCGGTGATACCAAGTTTGTCATGTTTCGACCGTTATTTCCTATAGCTAGGGTTACGGCGCCAGGGGGGGTTAGGGTTAGCGATTTTCACCTTTAAACCCGAATATCTCGACAACGACAGGAGATATCCAACTTCTGTTTTCAGATTACAACTCCTGGCCGGGAGGGCTTTCCGGTAATACCAAGTTTGTTATGTTTCGACCGTTATTTCCTATAGCTAGGGTTACGGTGGCAGGGGGGTTAGGGTTAGCGATTTCAACTTAAACCCGAATATCTCGACAACGACAGGAGATATCCAACTTCGTTTTCAGATTACAACTCCTGGCCGGGAGGGCTTTCCGGTGATACCAAGTTTGTCATGTTTTCGACCGTTATTTCCTATAGCTAGGGTTACGGCGCCAGGGGGGGTTAGGGTTAGCGATTTTCAACTTTAAACCCGAATATCTCGACAACGACAGGAGATATCCAACTTCTGTTTTCAGATTACAACTCCTGGCCGGGAGGGCTTTCCGGTGATACCAAGTTTGTTATGTTTCGACCGTTATTTCCCATAGCTAGGGTTACGGTGCCAGGGGGGGTTAGGGTTAGCGATTTTCAACTTTAAACCCGAATATCTCGACAACGACAGGAGATATCCAACTTCTGTTTTCAGATTACAACTCCTGGCCGGGAGGGCTTTCCGGTGATACCAAGTTTGTCATGTTTCGACCGTTATTTCCTATAGCTAGGGTTACGGCGCCAGGGGGGTTTAGGGTTACGATTTTCAACTTTAAACCCGAATATCTCGACAACGACAGGAGATATCCAACTTCTGTTTTCAGATTACAACTCCTGGCCGGGAGGGCTTTCCGGTGATACCAAGTTTGTCATGTTTCGACCGTTATTTCCTATAGCTAGGGTTACGGCGCCAGGGGGGGTTAGGGTTAGCGATTTTCAACTTTAAACCCGAATATCTCGACAACGACAGGAGATATCCAACTTCTGTTTTCAGATTACAACTCCTGGCCGGGAGGGCTTTCCGGTGATACCAAGTTTGTCATGTTTCGACCGTTATTTCCTATAGCTAGGGTTACGGCGCCAGGGGGGTTAGGGTTAGCGATTTTCAACTTTAAACCCGAATATCTCGACAACGACAGGAGATATCCAACTTCTGTTTTCAGATTACAACTCCTGGCCGGGAGGGCTTTCCGGTGATACCAAGTTTGTCATGTTTCGACCGTTATTTCCTATAGCTAGGGTTACGGCGCCAGGGGGGGTTAGGGTTAGCGATTTTCAACTTTAAACCCGAATATCTCGACAACGACAGGAGATATCCAACTTCTGTTTTCAGATTACAACTCCTGGCCGGGAGGGCTTTCCGGTGATACCAAGTTTGTCATGTTTCGACCGTTATTTCCTATAGCTAGGGTTACGGCGCCAGGGGGGGTTAGGGTTAGCGATTTTCAACTTTAAACCCGAATATCTCGACAACGACAGGAGATATCCAACTTCTGTTTTCAGATTACAACTCCTGGCCGGGAGGGCTTTCCGGTGATACCAAGTTTGTCATGTTTCGACCGTTATTTCCTATAGCTAGGGTTACGGCGCCAGGGGGGTTAGGGTTAGCGATTTTCAACTTTAAACCCGAATATCTCGACAACGACAGGAGATATCCAACTTCTGTTTTCAGATTACAACTCCTGGCCGGGAGGGCTTTCCGGTGATACCAAGTTTGTCATGTTTCGACCGTTATTTCCTATAGCTAGGGTTACGGCGCCAGGGGGGGTTAGGGTTAGCGATTTTCAACTTTAAACCCGAATATCTCGACAACGACAGGAGATATCCAACTTCTGTTTTCAGATTACAACTCCTGGCCGGGAGGGCTTTCCGGTGATACCAAGTTTGTCATGTTTCGACCGTTATTTCCTATAGCTAGGGTTACGGCGCCAGGGGGGGTTAGGGTTAGCGATTTTCAACTTTAAACCCGAATATCTCGACAACGACAGGAGATATCCAACTTCTGTTTTCAGATTACAACTCCTGGCCGGGAGGGCTTTCCGGTGATACCAAGTTTGTCATGTTTCGACCGTTATTTCCTATAGCTAGGGTTACGGCGCCAGGGGGGGTTAGGGTTAGCGATTTTCAACTTTAAACCCGAATATCTCGACAACGACAGGAGATATCCAACTTCTGTTTTCAGATTACAACTCCTGGCCGGGAGGGCTTTCCGGTGATACCAAGTTTGTCATGTTTCGACCGTTATTTCCTATAGCTAGGGTTACGGTGCCAGGGGGGGTTAGGGTTAGCGATTTTCAACTTTAAACCCGAATATCTCGACAACGACAGGAGATATCCAACTTCTGTTTTCAGATTACAACTCCTGGCCGGGAGGGCTTTCCGGTGATACCAAGTTTGTCATGTTTCGACCGTTATTTCCTATAGCTAGGGTTACGGCGCCAGGGGGGGTTAGGGTTAGCGATTTTCAACTTTAAACCCGAATATCTCGACAACGACAGGATATATCCAACTTCTGTTTTCAGATTACAACTCCTGGCCGGGAGGGCTTTCCGGTGATACCAAGTTTGTCATGTTTCGACCGTTATTTCCTATAGCTAGGGTTACGGCGCCAGGGGGGGTTAGGGTTAGCGATTTTCAACTTTAAACCCGAATATCTCGACAACGACAGGAGATATCCAACTTCTGTTTTCAGATTACAACTCCTGGCCGGGAGGGCTTTCCGGTGATACCAAGTTTGTCATGTTTCGACCGTTATTTCCTATAGCTAGGGTTACGGCGCCAGGGGGGGTTAGGGTTAGCGATTTTCAACTTTAAACCCGAATATCTCGACAACGACAGGAGATATCCAACTTCTGTTTTCATATTACAACTCCTGGCCGGGAGGGCTTTCCGGTGATACCAAGTTTGTCATGTTTCGACCGTTATTTCCTATAGCTAGGGTTACGGCGCCAGGGGGGTTTAGTTGTTTTTTTTTTTTTTTAGGGTTAGCGATTTCAACTTTAACCCGAATATCTCGACAACGACAGGAGATATCCAACTTCTGTTTTCAGATTACAACTCCTGGCCGGGAGGGCTTTCCGGTGATACCAAGTTTGTCATGTTTCGACCGTTATTTCCTATAGCTAGGGTTACGGCGCCAGGGGGGGGTTAGGGTTAGCGATTTTCAACTTTAAACCCGAATATCTCGACAACGACAGGAGATATCCAACTTCTGTTTTCAGATTACAACTCCTGGCCGGGAGGGCTTTCCGGTGATACCAAGTTTGTCATGTTTCGACCGTTATTTCCTATAGCTAGGGTTACGGCGCCAGGGGGGTTAGGGTTAGCGATTTTCAACTTTAAAAACCCGAATATCTCGACAACGACAGGAGATATCCAACTTCTGTTTTCAGATTACAACTCCTGGCCGGGAGGGCTTTCCGGTGATACCAAGTTTGTCATGTTTCGACCGTTATTTCCTATAGCTAGGGTTACGGCGCCAGGGGGGTTAGGGTTAGCGATTTTCACCCCCCTGGCGCCGTAACCCTAGCTATAGGAAATAACGGTCGAAACATGACAAACTTGGTATCACGGAAAGCCCTCCCGGCCAGGAGTTGTAATCTGAAAACAGAAGTTGGATATCTCCTGTCGTTGTCGAGATATTCGGTTTTAAAGTTGAAAATCGCTAACCCTAACCCCCCCCTGGCGCCGTAACCCTAGCTATAGGAATAACGGTCGAAACATGACAAACTTGGTATCACCGGAAAGCCCTCCCGGCCAGGAGTTGTAATCTGAAAACAGAAGTTGGATATCTCCTGTCGTTGTCGAGATATTCGGTTTAAAGTTGAAAATCGCTAACCCTAACCCCCCCTGGCGCCGTAACCCTAGCTATAGGAAATAACGGTCGAAACATGACAAACTTGGTATCACCGGAAAGCCCTCCCGGCCAGGAGTTGTAATCTGAAAACAGAAGTTGGATATCTCCTGTCGTTGTCGAGATATTCGGGTTTAAAGTTGAAAATCGCTAACCCTAACCCCCCCTGGCGCCGTAACCCTAGCTATAGGAAATAACGGTCGAAACATGACAAACTTGGTATCACCGGAAGCCCTCCCGGCCAGGAGTTGTAATCTGAAAACAGAAGTTGGATATCTCCTGTCGTTGTCGAGATATTCGTGTTTAAAGTTGAAAATCGCTAACCCTAACCCCCCTGGCGCCGTAACCCTAGCTATAGGAAATAACGGTCGAAACATGACAAACTTGGTATCACCGGAAAGCCCTCCCGGCCAGGAGTTGTAATCTGAAAACAGAAGTTGGATATCTCCTGTCGTTGTCGAGATATTCGTGTTTAAAGTTGAAAATCGCTAACCCTAACCCCCCCTGGCGCCGTAACCCTAGCTATAGGAAATAACGGTCGAAACATGAAACTTGGTATCACCGGAAAGCCCTCCCGGCCAGGAGTTGTAATCTGAAAACAGAAGTTGGATATCTCCTGTCGTTGTCGAGATATTCGTGTTTTAAAGTTGAAAATCGCTAACCCTAACCCCCCCTGGCGCCGTAACCCTAGCTATAGGAAATAACGGTCGAAACATGACAAACTTGGTATCACCGGAAAGCCCTCCCGGCCAGGAGTTGTAATCTGAAAACAGAAGTTGGATATCTCCTGTCGTTGTCGAGATATTCGGGTTTAAAGTTGAAAATCGCTAACCCTAACCCCCCCTGGCGCCGTAACCCTAGCTATAGGAAATAACGGTCGAAACATGACAAACTTGGTATCACCCGGAAAGCCCTCCCGGCCAGGAGTTGTAATCTGAAAACAGAAGTTGGATATCTCCTGTCGTTGTCGAGATATTCGGGTTTAAAGTTGAAAATCGCTAACCCTAACCCCCCCTGGCGCCGTAACCCTAGCTATAGGAAATAACGGTCGAAACATGACAAACTTGGTATCACCGGAAAGCCCCCCGGCCAGGAGTTGTAATCTGAAAACAGAAGTTGGATATCTCCTGTCGTTGTCGAGATATTCGGGTTTAAAGTTGAAAATCGCTAACCCTAACCCCCCCTGGCGCCCGTAACCCTAGCTATAGGAAATAACGGTCGAAACATGACAAACTTGGTATCACCGGAAAGCCCTCCCGGCCAGGAGTTGTAATCTGAAAACAGAAGTTGGATATCTCCTGTCGTTGTCGAGATATTCGGGTTTAAAGTTGAAATCGCTAACCCTAACCCCCCCTGGCGCCGTAACCCTAGCTATAGGAAATAACGGTCGAAACATGACAAACTTGGTATCACCGGAAAGCCCTCCCGGCCAGGAGTTGTAATCTGAAAACAGAAGTTGGATATCTCCTGTCGTTGTCGAGATATTCGGGTTTAAAGTTGAAAATCGCTAACCCTAACCCCCCCTGGCGCCGTAACCCTAGCTATAGGAAATAACGGTCGAAACATGACAAACTTGGTATCACCGGAAAGCCCTCCCGGCCAGGAGTTGTAATCTGAAAACAGAAGTTGGATATCTCCTGTCGTTGTCGAGATATTCGGGTTTAAAGTTGAAAATCGCTAACCCTAACCCCCCTGGCGCCGTAACCCTAGCTATAGGAAATAACGGTCGAAACATGACAAACTTGGTATCACCGGAAAGCCCTCCCGGCCAGGAGTTGTAATCTGAAAACAGAAGTTGGATATCTCCTGTCGTTGTCGAGATATTCGGGTTTAAAGTTGAAAATCGCTAACCCTAACCCCCCCCCCCTGGCGCCGTAACCCTAGCTATAGGAAATAACGGTCGAAACATGACAAACTTGGTATCACCGGAAAGCCCTCCCGGCCAGGAGTTGTAATCTGAAAACAGAAGTTGGATATCTCCTGTCGTTGTCGAGATATTCGGTTTAAAGTTGAAAATCGCTAACCCTAACCCCCCCTGGCGCCGTAACCCTAGCTATAGGAAATAACGGTCGAAACATGACAAACTTGGTATCACCGGAAAGCCCTCCCGGCCAGGAGTTGTAATCTGAAAACAGAAGTTGGATATCTCCTGTCGTTGTCGAGATATTCGGGTTTAAAGTTGAAAATCGCTAACCCTAACCCCCCCTGGCGCCGTAACCCTAGCTATAGGAAATAACGGTCGAAACATGACAAACTTGGTATCACCGGAAAGCCCTCCCGGCCAGGAGTTGTAATCTGAAAACAGAAGTTGGATATCTCCTGTCGTTGTCGAGATATTCGGTTTAAAGTTGAAAATCGCTAACCCTAACCCCCCCTGGCGCCGTAACCCTAGCTATAGGAAATAACGGTCGAAACATGACAAACTTGGTATCACCGGAAAGCCCTCCCGGCCAGGAGTTGTAATCTGAAAACAGAAGTTGGATATCTCCTGTCGTTGTCGAGATATTCGGGTTTAAAGTTGAAAATCGCTAACCCTAACCCCCCCCCTGGCGCCGTAACCCTAGCTATAGGAAATAACGGTCGAAACATGACAAACTTGGTATCACCGAAAGCCCTCCCGGCCAGGAGTTGTAATCTGAAAACAGAAGTTGGATATCTCCTGTCGTTGTCGAGATATTCGGGTTTAAAGTTGAAAATCGCTAACCCTAACCCCCCCTGGCGCCGTAACCCTAGCTATAGGAAATAACGGTCGAAACATGACAAACTTGGTATCACCGGAAAGCCCTCCCGGCCAGGAGTTGTAATCTGAAAACAGAAGTTGGATATCTCCTGTCGTTGTCGAGATATTCGGGTTTAAAGTTGAAAATCGCTAACCCTAACCCCCCCTGGCGCCGTAACCCTAGCTATAGGAAATAACGGTCGAAACATGACAAACTTGGTATCACCGGAAAGCCCTCCCGGCCAGGAGTTGTAATCTGAAAACAGAAGTTGGATATCTCCTGTCGTTGTCGAGATATTCGGTTTTAAAGTTGAAAATCGCTAACCCTAACCCCCCCTGGCGCCGTAACCCTAGCTATAGGAAATAACGGTCGAAACATGACAAACTTGGTATCACCGGAAAGCCCTCCCGGCCAGGAGTTGTAATCTGAAAACAGAAGTTGGATATCTCCTGTCGTTGTCGAGATATTCGGTTTAAAGTTGAAAATCGCTAACCCTAACCCCCCCTAACCCCCCCTGGCGCCGTAACCCTAGCTATAGGAAATAACGGTCGAAACATGACAAACTTGGTATCACCGGAAAGCCCTCCCGGCCAGGAGTTGTAATCTGAAAACAGAAGTTGGATATCTCCTGTCGTTGTCGAGATATTCGGGTTTAAAGTTGAAAATCGCTAACCCTAACCCCCCCTGGCGCCGTAACCCTAGCTATAGGAAATAACGGTCGAAACATGACAAACTTGGTATCACCGGAAAGCCCTCCCGGCCAGGAGTTGTAATCTGAAAACAGAAGTTGGATATCTCCTGTCGTTGTCGAGATATTCGGGTTTAAAGTTGAAAATCGCTAACCCTAACCCCCCCTGGCGCCGTAACCCTAGCTATAGGAAATAACGGTCGAAACATGACAAACTTGGTATCACCGGAAAGCCCTCCCGGCCAGGAGTTGTAATCTGAAAACAGAAGTTGGATATCTCCTGTCGTTGTCGAGATATTCGTGTTTAAAGTTGAAAATCGCTAACCCTAACCCCCCCTGGCGCCGTAACCCTAGCTATAGGAAATAACGGTCGAAACATGACAAACTTGGTATCACCGGAAAGCCCTCCCGGCCAGGAGTTGTAATCTGAAAACAGAAGTTGGATATCTCCTGTCGTTGTCGAGATATTCGGGTTTAAAGTTGAAAATCGCTAACCCTAACCCCCCCGGCGCCGTAACCCTAGCTATAGGAAATAACGGTCGAAACATGACAAACTTGGTATCACCGGAAAGCCCTCCCGGCCAGGAGTTGTAATCTGAAAACAGAAGTTGGATATCTCCTGTCGTTGTCGAGATATTCGGGTTTAAAGTTGAAAATCGCTAACCCTAACCCCCCCTGGCGCCGTAACCCTAGCTATAGGAAATAACGGTCGAAACATGACAAACTTGGTATCACCGGAAAGCCCTCCCGGCCAGGAGTTGTAATCTGAAAACAGAAGTTGGATATCTCCTGTCGTTGTCGAGATATTCGGTTTAAAGTTGAAAATCGCTAACCCTAACCCCCCCTGGCGCCGTAACCCTAGCTATAGGAAATAACGGTCGAAACATGACAAACTTGGTATCACCGGAAAGCCCTCCCGGCCAGGAGTTGTAATCTGAAAACAGAAGTTGGATATCTCCTGTCGTTGTCGAGATATTCGGGTTTAAAGTTGAAAATCGCTAACCCTAACCCCCCCTGGCGCCGTAACCCTAGCTATAGGAAATAACGGTCGAAACATGACAAACTTGGTATCACCGGAAAGCCCTCCCGGCCAGGAGTTGTAATCTGAAAACAGAAGTTGGATATCTCCTGTCGTTGTCGAGATATTCGGGTTTAAAGTTGAAAATCGCTAACCCTAACCCCCCCTGGCGCCGTAACCCTAGCTATAGGAATAACGGTCGAAACATGACAAACTTGGTATCACCGGAAAGCCCTCCCGCCAGGAGTTGTAATCTGAAAACAGAAGTTGGATATCTCCTGTCGTTGTCGAGATATTCGGGTTTAAAGTTGAAAATCGCTAACCCTAACCCCCCCTGGCGCCGTAACCCTAGCTATAGGAAATAACGGTCGAAACATGACAAACTTGGTATCACCGGAAAGCCCTCCCGGCCAGGAGTTGTAATCTGAAAACAGAAGTTGGATATCTCCTGTCGTTGTCGAGATATTCGGTTTAAAGTTGAAAATCGCTAACCCTAACCCCCCCTGGCGCCGTAACCCTAGCTATAGGAAATAACGGTCGAAACATGACAAACTTGGTATCACCGGAAAGCCCTCCCGGCCAGGAGTTGTAATCTGAAAACAGAAGTTGGATATCTCCTGTCGTTGTCGAGATATTCGGTTTAAAGTTGAAAATCGCTAACCCTAACCCCCCCTGGCGCCGTAACCCTAGCTATAGGAAATAACGGTCGAAACATGACAAACTTGGTATCACCGGAAAGCCCTCCCGGCCAGGAGTTGTAATCTGAAAACAGAAGTTGGATATCTCCTGTCGTTGTCGAGATATTCGGTTTAAAGTTGAAAATCGCTAACCCTAACCCCCCCTGGCGCCGTAACCCTAGCTATAGGAAATAACGGTCGAAACATGACAAACTTGGTATCACCGGAAAGCCCTCCCGGCCAGGAGTTGTAATCTGAAAACAGAAGTTGGATATCTCCTGTCGTTGTCGAGATATTCGGGTTTAAAGTTGAAAATCGCTAACCCTAACCCCCCCTGGCGCCGTAACCCTAGCTATAGGAAATAACGGTCGAAACATGACAAACTTGGTATCACCGGAAAGCCCTCCCGGCCAGGAGTTGTAATCTGAAAACAGAAGTTGGATATCTCCTGTCGTTGTCGAGATATTCGTTTTAAAGTTGAAAATCGCTAACCCTAACCCCCCCTGGCGCCGTAACCCTAGCTATAGGAAATAACGGTCGAAACATGACAAACTTGGTATCACCGGAAAGCCCTCCCGGCCAGGAGTTGTAATCTGAAAACAGAAGTTGGATATCTCCTGTCGTTGTCGAGATATTCGGTTTAAAGTTGAAAATCGCTAACCCTAACCCCCCCTGGCGCCGTAACCCTAGCTATAGGAAATAACGGTCGAAACATGACAAACTTGGTATCACCGGAAAGCCCTCCCGGCCAGGAGTTGTAATCTGAAAACAGAAGTTGGATATCTCCTGTCGTTGTCGAGATATTCGGTTTAAAGTTGAAAATCGCTAACCCTAACCCCCCCTGGCGCCGTAACCCTAGCTATAGGAAATAACGGTCGAAACATGACAAACTTGGTATCACCGGAAAGCCCTCCCGGCCAGGAGTTGTAATCTGAAAACAGAAGTTGGATATCTCCTGTCGTTGTCGAGATATTCGGGTTTAAAGTTGAAAATCGCTAACCCTAACCCTAACCCCCCCTGGCGCCGTAACCCTAGCTATAGGAAATAACGGTCGAAACATGACAAACTTGGTATCACCGGAAAGCCCTCCCGGCCAGGAGTTGTAATCTGAAAACAGAAGTTGGATATCTCCTGTCGTTGTCGAGATATTCGGGTTTAAAGTTGAAAATCGCTAACCCTAACCCCCCCTGGCGCCGTAACCCTAGCTATAGGAAATAACGGTCGAAACATGACAAACTTGGTATCACCGGAAAGCCCTCCCGGCCAGGAGTTGTAATCTGAAAACAGAAGTTGGATATCTCCTGTCGTTGTCGAGATATTCGGGTTTAAAGTTGAAAATCGCTAACCCTAACCCCCCCTGGCGCCGTAACCCTAGCTATAGGAAATAACGGTCGAAACATGACAAACTTGGTATCACCGGAAAGCCCTCCCGGCCAGGAGTTGTAATCTGAAAACAGAAGTTGGATATCTCCTGTCGTTGTCGAGATATTCGGTTTAAAGTTGAAAATCGCTAACCCTAACCCCCCCTGGCGCCGTAACCCTAGCTATAGGAAATAACGGTCGAAACATGACAAACTTGGTATCACCGGAAAGCCCTCCCGGCCAGGAGTTGTAATCTGAAAACAGAAGTTGGATATCTCCTGTCGTTGTCGAGATATTCGGGTTTAAAGTTGAAAATCGCTAACCCTAACCCCCCCTGGCGCCGTAACCCTAGCTATAGGAAATAACGGTCGAAACATGACAAACTTGGTATCACCGGAAAGCCCTCCCGGCCAGGAGTTGTAATCTGAAAACAGAAGTTGGATATCTCCTGTCGTTGTCGAGATATTCGGTTTAAAGTTGAAAATCGCTAACCCTAACCCCCCCTGGCGCCGTAACCCTAGCTATAGGAAATAACGGTCGAAACATGACAAACTTGGTATCACCGGAAAGCCCTCCCGGCCAGTTGTAATCTGAAAACAGAAGTTGGATATCTCCTGTCGTTGTCGAGATATTCGGGTTTAAAGTTGAAAATCGCTAACCCTAACCCCCCTGGCGCCGTAACCCTAGCTATAGGAAATAACGGTCGAAACATGACAAACTTGGTATCACCGGAAAGCCCTCCCGGCCAGGAGTTGTAATCTGAAAACAGAAGTTGGATATCTCCTGTCGTTGTCGAGATATTCGGGTTTAAAGTTGAAAATCGCTAACCCTAACCCCCCCTGGCGCCGTAACCCTAGCTATAGGAAATAACGGTCGAAACATGACAAACTTGGTATCACCGGAAAGCCCTCCCGGCCAGGAGTTGTAATCTGAAAACAGAAGTTGGATATCTCCTGTCGTTGTCGAGATATTCGGTTTTAAAGTTGAAAATCGCTAACCCTAACCCCCCCTGGCGCCGTAACCCTAGCTATAGGAAATAACGGTCGAAACATGACAAACTTGGTATCACCGGAAAGCCCTCCCGCCAGGAGTTGTAATCTGAAAACAGAAGTTGGATATCTCCTGTCGTTGTCGAGATATTCGGGTTTAAAGTTGAAAATCGCTAACCCTAACCCCCCTGGCGCCGTAACCCTAGCTATAGGAAATAACGGTCGAAACATGACAAACTTGGTATCACCGGAAAGCCCTCCCGGCCAGGAGTTGTAATCTGAAAACAGAAGTTGGATATCTCCTGTCGTTGTCGAGATATTCGGGTTTAAAGTTGAAAATCGCTAACCCTAACCCCCCCTGGCGCCGTAACCCTAGCTATAGGAAATAACGGTCGAAACATGACAAACTTGGTATCACCGGAAAGCCCTCCCGGCCAGGAGTTGTAATCTGAAAACAGAAGTTGGATATCTCCTGTCGTTGTCGAGATATTCGGGTTTAAAGTTGAAAATCGCTAACCCTAACCCCCCCTGGCGCCGTAACCCTAGCTATAGGAAATAACGGTCGAAACATGACAAACTTGGTATCACCGGAAAGCCCTCCCGGCCAGGAGTTGTAATCTGAAAACAGAAGTTGGATATCTCCTGTCGTTGTCGAGATATTCGGGTTTAAAGTTGAAAATCGCTAACCCTAACCCCCCCCCCTGGCGCCGTAACCCTAGCTATAGGAAATAACGGTCGAAACATGACAAACTTGGTATCACCGGAAAGCCCTCCCGGCCAGGAGTTGTAATCTGAAAACAGAAGTTGGATATCTCCTGTCGTTGTCGAGATATTCGGTTTAAAGTTGAAAATCGCTAACCCTAACCCCCCTGGCGCCGTAACCCTAGCTATAGGAAATAACGGTCGAAACATGACAAACTTGGTATCACCGGAAAGCCCTCCCGGCCAGGAGTTGTAATCTGAAAACAGAAGTTGGATATCTCCTGTCGTTGTCGAGATATTCGGTTTAAAGTTGAAAATCGCTAACCCTAACCCCCCCTGGCGCCGTAACCCTAGCTATAGGAAATAACGGTCGAAACATGACAAACTTGGTATCACCGGAAAGCCCTCCCGGCCAGGAGTTGTAATCTGAAAACAGAAGTTGGATATCTCCTGTCGTTGTCGAGATATTCGGGTTTAAAGTTGAAAATCGCTAACCCTAACCCCCCCTGGCGCCGTAACCCTAGCTATAGGAAATAACGGTCGAAACATGACAAACTTGGTATCACCGAAAGCCCTCCCGGCCAGGAGTTGTAATCTGAAAACAGAAGTTGGATATCTCCTGTCGTTGTCGAGATATTCGGGTTTAAAGTTGAAAATCGCTAACCCTAACCCCCCCTGGCGCCGTAACCCTAGCTATAGGAAAACGGTCGAAACATGACAAACTGGTATCACCGGAAAGCCCTCCCGGCCAGGAGTTGTAATCTGAAAACAGAAGTTGGATATCTCCTGTCGTTGTCGAGATATTCGGTTTAAAGTTGAAAATCGCTAACCCTAACCCTAACCCCCCCCCCTGGCGCCGTAACCCTAGCTATAGGAAATAACGGTCGAAACATGACAAACTTGGTATCACCGGAAAGCCCTCCCGGCCAGGAGTTGTAATCTGAAAACAGAAGTTGGATATCTCCTGTCGTTGTCGTATTCTTCGGGTTTAATAGGCGCTTCCTAAACTATCCCTAACTGGCCGCCGTAACCCAGCTATAGGAAAACGGTCGAAAATAACAAATATATCAAACGGAAGCCCTCATTAAAATTAGTAAAATTATCTGAAAACCTAGTTGTATTGATAACTTTCGTTGAAAATGGCTTAAAGTTTTCGAATTTTGCTCGAATGGCGATTATTCTAGGACCCGATAACCCACTTGCGAAACTCGTTTTAAGTATGGATCCAACGATTACCGGAACATTCCTGACTTGGAAATTTTCCGACGCTAGGAATTGAACAAAAACGTGAAGTTGGATATCTTAATGTCTGTTGTCGAGTGTATTTTTTGTCGAAAGTTGAAAATCGCTAACCCTGACCCCCCTCGCACCAACCCCCCTAGCAAAGAGGAAATTTTCGAAAATGACAAACTTGGTTCACCGGAAACCCCCCCGGCCAGGAGTTGTAATCGAAACGAAGTTGGAGTTTCTTGCTTTAGATATTAACGATGTTGAAAGCACTAAGTCATGCGCCGGATATGGGGAGGTATAGTGTTACCGGTAAACAACTATTCCAAATTCAAGGTCACCCACTCTAACGGCAGTAACTTCGCTACATGTTCAATGTCCACTCAAAGATGTCATAGATGTATGTCCAAAAAAAAAACAAGGTTAATATTTGTAATAAAGGTGATATTTTTCCTGTTAGGAGTACCCTGTAAAAAGGGCCCGAAAACCCGTAACCTAACCGCAATAATAACCGCGAATAACCCGGATCGAAACCGTTCGGTTCTGAAAACGTCATCACGGAAAGGGTTCTAAAGCAGGTGTTGAATCTGAAAAGTTGAAATATCTCCTGTCGTTGTCGAGATATTCGGGTTTAAAGTTGAAAATCGCTAACCCTAACCCCCCCTGGCGCCGTAACCCTAGCTATAGGAAATAACGGTCGAAACATGACAAACTTGGTATCACCGGAAAGCCCTCCCGGCCAGGAGTTGTAATCTGAAAACAGAAGTTGGATATCTCCTGTCGTTGTCGAGATATTCGGTTTAAAGTTGAAAATCGCTAACCCTAACCCCCCCTGGCGCCGTAACCCTAGCTATAGGAAATAACGGTCGAAACATGACAAACTTGGTATCACCGGAAAGCCCTCCCCCGCCAGGAGTTGTAATCTGAAAACAGAAGTTGGATATCTCCTGTCGTTGTCGAGATATTCGGGTTTAAAGTTGAAAATCGCTAACCCTAACCCCCCCTGGCGCCGTAACCCTAGCTATAGGAAATAACGGTCGAAACATGACAAACTTGGTATCACCGGAAAGCCCTCCCGGCCAGGAGTTGTAATCTGAAAACAGAAGTTGGATATCTCCTGTCGTTGTCGAGATATTCGGGTTTAAAGTTGAAAATCGCTAACCCTAACCCCCCCTGGCGCCGTAACCCTAGCTATAGGAAATAACGGTCGAAACATGACAAACTTGGTATCACCGGAAGCCCTCCCGGCCAGGAGTTGTAATCTGAAAACAGAAGTTGGATATCTCCTGTCGTTGTCGAGATATTCGGGTTTAAAGTTGAAAATCGCTAACCCTAACCCCCCCTGGCGCCGTAACCCTAGCTATAGGAAATAACGGTCGAAACATGACAAACTTGGTATCACCGGAAAGCCCTCCCGGCCAGGAGTTGTAATCTGAAAACAGAAGTTGGATATCTCCTGTCGTTGTCGAGATATTCGGGTTTAAAAAGTTGAAAATCGCTAACCCTAACCCCCCTGGCGCCGTAACCCTAGCTATAGGAAATAACGGTCGAAACATGACAAACTTGGTATCACCGGAAAGCCCTCCCGGCCAGGAGTTGTAATCTGAAAACAGAAGTTGGATATCTCCTGTCGTTGTCGAGATATTCGTGTTTAAAGTTGAAAATCGCTAACCCTAACCCCCCCTGGCGCCGTAACCCTAGCTATAGGAAATAACGGTCGAAACATGACAAACTTGGTATCACCGGAAAGCCCTCCCGGCCAGGAGTTGTAATCTGAAAACAGAAGTTGGATATCTCCTGTCGTTGTCGAGATATTCGGGTTTAAAGTTGAAAATCGCTAACCCTAACCCCCCCTGGCGCCGTAACCCTAGCTATAGGAAATAACGGTCGAAACATGACAAACTTGGTATCACCGGAAAGCCCTCCCGGCCAGGAGTTGTAATCTGAAAACAGAAGTTGGATATCTCCTGTCGTTGTCGAGATATTCGGGTTTAAAGTTGAAAATCGCTAACCCTAACCCCCCCTGGCGCCGTAACCCTAGCTATAGGAAATAACGGTCGAAACATGACAAACTTGGTATCACCGGAAAGCCCTCCCGGCCAGGAGTTGTAATCTGAAAACAGAAGTTGGATATCTCCTGTCGTTGTCGAGATATTCGGGTTTAAAGTTGAAAATCGCTAACCCTAACCCCCCCTGGCGCCGTAACCCTAGCTATAGGAAATAACGGTCGAAACATGACAAACTTGGTATCACCCGGAAAGCCCTCCCGGCCAGGAGTTGTAATCTGAAAACAGAAGTTGGATATCTCCTGTCGTTGTCGAGATATTCGGGTTTAAAGTTGAAAATCGCTAACCCTAACCCCCCCTGGCGCCGTAACCCTAGCTATAGGAAATAACGGTCGAAACATGACAAACTTGGTATCACCGGAAAGCCCTCCCGGCCAGGAGTTGTAATCTGAAAACAGAAGTTGGATATCTCCTGTCGTTGTCGAGATATTCGGGTTTAAAGTTGAAAATCTAACTAACCCTAACCCCCCCTGGCGCCGTAACCCTAGCTATAGGAAATAACGGTCGAAACATGACAAACTTGGTATCACCGGAAAGCCCTCCCGGCCAGGAGTTGTAATCTGAAAACAGAAGTTGGATATCTCCTGTCGTTGTCGAGATATTCGGTTTAAAGTTGAAAATCGCTAACCCTAACCCCCCTGGCGCCGTAACCCTAGCTATAGGAAATAACGGTCGAAACATGACAAACTTGGTATCACCGGAAAGCCCTCCCGGCCAGGAGTTGTAATCTGAAAACAGAAGTTGGATATCTCCTGTCGTTGTCGAGATATTCGGGTTTAAAGTTGAAAATCGCTAACCCTACCCCCCCTGGCGCCGTAACCCTAGCTATAGGAAATAACGGTCGAAACATGACAAACTTGGTATCACCGGAAAGCCCTCCCGGCCAGGAGTTGTAATCTGAAAACAGAAGTTGGATATCTCCTGTCGTTGTCGAGATATTCGGGTTTAAAGTTGAAAATCGCTAACCCTAACCCCCCCTGGCGCCGTAACCCTAGCTATAGGAAATAACGGTCGAAACATGACAAACTTGGTATCACCGGAAAGCCCTCCCGGCCAGGAGTTGTAATCTGAAAACAGAAGTTGGATATCTCCTGTCGTTGTCGAGATATTCGGTTTAAAGTTGAAAATCGCTAACCCTAACCCCCCCTGGCGCCGTAACCCTAGCTATAGGAAATAACGGTCGAAACATGACAAACTTGGTATCACCGGAAAGCCCTCCCGGCCAGGAGTTGTAATCTGAAAACAGAAGTTGGATATCTCCTGTCGTTGTCGAGATATTCGGGTTTAAAGTTGAAAATCGCTAACCCTAACCCCCCCTGGCGCCGTAACCCTAGCTATAGGAAATAACGGTCGAAACATGACAAACTTGGTATCACCGGAAAGCCCTCCCGGCCAGGAGTTGTAATCTGAAAACAGAAGTTGGATATCTCCTGTCGTTGTCGAGATATTCGGTTTAAAGTTGAAAATCGCTAACCCTAACCCCCCTGGCGCCGTAACCCTAGCTATAGGAAATAACGGTCGAAACATGACAAACTTGGTATCACCGGAAAGCCCTCCCGGCCAGGAGTTGTAATCTGAAAACAGAAGTTGGATATCTCCTGTCGTTGTCGAGATATTCGTGTTTAAAGTTGAAAATCGCTAACCCTAACCCCCCCTGGCGCCGTAACCCTAGCTATAGGAAATAACGGTCGAAACATGACAAACTTGGTATCACCGGAAAGCCCTCCCGGCCAGGAGTTGTAATCTGAAAACAGAAGTTGGATATCTCCTGTCGTTGTCGAGATATTCGGGTTTAAAGTTGAAAATCGCTAACCCTAACCCCCCCTGGCGCCGTAACCCTAGCTATAGGAAATAACGGTCGAAACATGACAAACTTGGTATCACCGGAAAGCCCTCCCGGCCAGGAGTTGTAATCTGAAAACAGAAGTTGGATATCTCCTGTCGTTGTCGAGATATTCGGTTTAAAGTTGAAAATCGCTAACCCTAACCCCCCCTGGCGCCGTAACCCTAGCTATAGGAAATAACGGTCGAAACATGACAAACTTGGTATCACCGGAAAGCCCTCCCGGCCAGGAGTTGTAATCTGAAAACAGAAGTTGGATATCTCCTGTCGTTGTCGAGATATTCGGGTTTAAAGTTGAAAATCGCTAACCCTAACCCCCCCTGGCGCCGTAACCCTAGCTATAGGAAATAACGGTCGAAACATGACAAACTTGGTATCACCGGAAAGCCCTCCCGGCCAGGAGTTGTAATCTGAAAACAGAAGTTGGATATCTCCTGTCGTTGTCGAGATATTCGGGTTTAAAGTTGAAAATCGCTAACCCTAACCCCCCCTGGCGCCGTAACCCTAGCTATAGGAAATAACGGTCGAAACATGACAAACTTGGTATCACCGGAAAGCCCTCCCGGCCAGGAGTTGTAATCTGAAAACAGAAGTTGGATATCTCCTGTCGTTGTCGAGATATTCGGGTTTAAAGTTGAAAATCGCTAACCCTAACCCCCCTGGCGCCGTAACCCTAGCTATAGGAAATAACGGTCGAAACATGACAAACTTGGTATCACCGGAAAGCCCTCCCGGCCAGGAGTTGTAATCTGAAAACAGAAGTTGGATATCTCCTGTCGTTGTCGAGATATTCGGGTTTAAAGTTGAAAATCGCTAACCCTAACCCTAACCCCCCCTGGCGCCGTAACCCTAGCTATAGGAAATAACGGTCGAAACATGACAAACTTGGTATCACCGGAAAGCCCTCCCGGCCAGGAGTTGTAATCTGAAAACAGAAGTTGGATATCTCCTGTCGTTGTCGAGATATTCGGTTTAAAGTTGAAAATCGCTAACCCTAACCCCCCCTGGCGCCGTAACCCTAGCTATAGGAAATAACGGTCGAAACATGACAAACTTGGTATCACCGGAAAGCCCTCCCGGCCAGGAGTTGTAATCTGAAAACAGAAGTTGGATATCTCCTGTCGTTGTCGAGATATTCGGGTTTAAAGTTGAAAATCGCTAACCCTAACCCCCCCTGGCGCCGTAACCCTAGCTATAGGAAATAACGGTCGAAACATGACAAACTTGGTATCACCGGAAAGCCCTCCCGGCCAGGAGTTGTAATCTGAAAACAGAAGTTGGATATCTCCTGTCGTTGTCGAGATATTCGGGTTTTAAAGTTGAAAATCGCTAACCCTAACCCCCCCTGGCGCCGTAACCCTAGCTATAGGAAATAACGGTCGAAACATGACAAACTTGGTATCACCGGAAAGCCCTCCCGGCCAGGAGTTGTAATCTGAAAACAGAAGTTGGATATCTCCTGTCGTTGTCGAGATATTCGGTTTAAAGTTGAAAATCGCTAACCCTAACCCCCCCTGGCGCCGTAACCCTAGCTATAGGAAATAACGGTCGAAACATGACAAACTTGGTATCACCGGAAAGCCCTCCCGGCCAGGAGTTGTAATCTGAAAACAGAAGTTGGATATCTCCTGTCGTTGTCGAGATATTCGGGTTTAAAGTTGAAAATCGCTAACCCTAACCCCCCCTGGCGCCGTAACCCTAGCTATAGGAAATAACGGTCGAAACATGACAAACTTGGTATCACCGGAAAGCCCTCCCGGCCAGGAGTTGTAATCTGAAAACAGAAGTTGGATATCTCCTGTCGTTGTCGAGATATTCGTGTTTAAAGTTGAAAATCGCTAACCCTAACCCCCCGGCGCCGTAACCCTAGCTATAGGAAATAACGGTCGAAACATGACAAACTTGGTATCACCGGAAAGCCCTCCCGGCCAGGAGTTGTAATCTGAAAACAGAAGTTGGATATCTCCTGTCGTTGTCGAGATATTCGGGTTTAAAGTTGAAAATCGCTAACCCTAACCCCCCCTGGCGCCGTAACCCTAGCTATAGGAAATAACGGTCGAAACATGACAAACTTGGTATCACCGGAAAGCCCTCCCGGCCAGGAGTTGTAATCTGAAAACAGAAGTTGGATATCTCCTGTCGTTGTCGAGATATTCGGGTTTAAAGTTGAAAATCGCTAACCCTACCCCCCCTGGCGCCGTAACCCTAGCTATAGGAAATAACGGTCGAAACATGACAAACTTGGTATCACCGGAAAGCCCTCCCGGCCAGGAGTTGTAATCTGAAAACAGAAGTTGGATATCTCCTGTCGTTGTCGAGATATTCGGTTTAAAGTTGAAAATCGCTAACCCTAACCCCCCCTGGCGCCGTAACCCTAGCTATAGGAAATAACGGTCGAAACATGACAAACTTGGTATCACCGGAAAGCCCTCCCGGCCAGGAGTTGTAATCTGAAAACAGAAGTTGGATATCTCCTGTCGTTGTCGAGATATTCGGGTTTAAAGTTGAAAATCGCTAACCCTAACCCCCCCTGGCGCCGTAACCCTAGCTATAGGAAATAACGGTCGAAACATGACAAACTTGGTATCACCGGAAAGCCCTCCCGGCCAGGAGTTGTAATCTGAAAACAGAAGTTGGATATCTCCTGTCGTTGTCGAGATATTCGGGTTTAAAGTTGAAAATCGCTAACCCTAACCCCCCCTGGCGCCGTAACCCTAGCTATAGGAAATAACGGTCGAAACATGACAAACTTGGTATCACCGGAAAGCCCTCCCGGCCAGGAGTTGTAATCTGAAAACAGAAGTTGGATATCTCCTGTCGTTGTCGAGATATTCGGTTTAAAGTTGAAAATCGCTAACCCTAACCCCTAACCCCCCCTGGCGCCGTAACCCTAGCTATAGGAAATAACGGTCGAAACATGACAAACTTGGTATCACCGGAAAGCCCTCCCGGCCAGGAGTTGTAATCTGAAAACAGAAGTTGGATATCTCCTGTCGTTGTCGAGATATTCGTGTTTAAAGTTGAAAATCGCTAACCCTAACCCCCCTGGCGCCGTAACCCTAGCTATAGGAAATAACGGTCGAAACATGACAAACTTGGTATCACCGGAAAGCCCTCCCGGCCAGGAGTTGTAATCTGAAAACAGAAGTTGGATATCTCCTGTCGTTGTCGAGATATTCGGGTTTAAAGTTGAAAATCGCTAACCCTAACCCCCCCTGGCGCCGTAACCCTAGCTATAGGAAATAACGGTCGAAACATGACAAACTTGGTATCACCGAAAGCCCTCCCGGCCAGGAGTTGTAATCTGAAAACAGAAGTTGGATATCTCCTGTCGTTGTCGAGATATTCGGGTTTAAAGTTGAAAATCGCTAACCCTAACCCCCCCTGCGCCGTAACCCTAGCTATAGGAAATAACGGTCGAAACATGACAAACTTGGTATCACCGGAAAGCCCTCCCGGCCAGGAGTTGTAATCTGAAAACAGAAGTTGGATATCTCCTGTCGTTGTCGAGATATTCGGGTTTAAAGTTGAAAATCGCTAACCCTAACCCCCCCTGGCGCCGTAACCCTAGCTATAGGAAATAACGGTCGAAACATGACAAACTTGGTATCACCGGAAAGCCCTCCCGGCCAGGAGTTGTAATCTGAAAACAGAAGTTGGATATCTCCTGTCGTTGTCGAGATATTCGGGTTTAAAGTTGAAAATCGCTAACCCTAACCCCCCCTGGCGCCGTAACCCTAGCTATAGGAAATAACGGTCGAAACATGACAAACTTGGTATCACCGGAAAGCCCTCCCGGCCAGGAGTTGTAATCTGAAAACAGAAGTTGGATATCTCCTGTCGTTGTCGAGATATTCGGTTTAAAGTTGAAAATCGCTAACCCTAACCCCCCCTAACCCCGCGCCGTAACCCTAGCTATAGGAAATAACGGTCGAAACATGACAAACTTGGTATCACCGGAAAGCCCTCCCGGCCAGGAGTTGTAATCTGAAAACAGAAGTTGGATATCTCCTGTCGTTGTCGAGATATTCGGGTTTAAAGTTGAAAATCGCTAACCCTAACCCCCCCTGGCGCCGTAACCCTAGCTATAGGAAATAACGGTCGAAACATGACAAACTTGGTATCACCGGAAAGCCCTCCCGGCCAGGAGTTGTAATCTGAAAACAGAAGTTGGATATCTCCTGTCGTTGTCGAGATATTCGGGTTTAAAGTTGAAAATCGCTAACCCTAACCCCCCCTGGCGCCGTAACCCTAGCTATAGGAAATAACGGTCGAAACATGACAAACTTGGTATCACCGGAAAGCCCTCCCGGCCAGGAGTTGTAATCTGAAAACAGAAGTTGGATATCTCCTGTCGTTGTCGAGATATTCGGGTTTAAAGTTGAAAATCGCTAACCCTAACCCCCCCTGGCGCCGTAACCCTAGCTATAGGAAATAACGGTCGAAACATGACAAACTTGGTATCACCGGAAAGCCCTCCCGGCCAGGAGTTGTAATCTGAAAACAGAAGTTGGATATCTCCTGTCGTTGTCGAGATATTCGGGTTTAAAGTTGAAAATCGCTAACCCTAACCCCCCCTGGCGCCGTAACCCTAGCTATAGGAAATAACGGTCGAAACATGACAAACTTGGTATCACCGGAAAGCCCTCCCGGCCAGGAGTTGTAATCTGAAAACAGAAGTTGGATATCTCCTGTCGTTGTCGAGATATTCGGGTTTAAAGTTGAAAATCGCTAACCCTAACCCCCCCTGGCGCCGTAACCCTAGCTATAGGAAATAACGGTCGAAACATGACAAACTTGGTATCACCGGAAAGCCCTCCCGGCCAGGAGTTGTAATCTGAAAACAGAAGTTGGATATCTCCTGTCGTTGTCGAGATATTCGGGTTTAAAGTTGAAAATCGCTAACCCTAACCCCCCCTGGCGCCGTAACCCTAGCTATAGGAAATAACGGTCGAAACATGACAAACTTGGTATCACCGGAAAGCCCTCCCGGCCAGGAGTTGTAATCTGAAAACAGAAGTTGGATATCTCCTGTCGTTGTCGAGATATTCGGTTTAAAGTTGAAAATCGCTAACCCTAACCCCCCCTGGCGCCGTAACCCTAGCTATAGGAAATAACGGTCGAAACATGACAAACTTGGTATCACCGGAAAGCCCTCCCGGCCAGGAGTTGTAATCTGAAAACAGAAGTTGGATATCTCCTGTCGTTGTCGAGATATTCGGTTTAAAGTTGAAAATCGCTAACCCTAACCCCCCCTGGCGCCGTAACCCTAGCTATAGGAAATAACGGTCGAAACATGACAAACTTGGTATCACCGGAAAGCCCTCCCGGCCAGGAGTTGTAATCTGAAAACAGAAGTTGGATATCTCCTGTCGTTGTCGAGATATTCGGTTTAAAGTTGAAAATCGCTAACCCTAACCCCCCCTGGCGCCGTAACCCTAGCTATAGGAAATAACGGTCGAAACATGACAAACTTGGTATCACCGGAAAGCCCTCCCGGCCAGGAGTTGTAATCTGAAAACAGAAGTTGGATATCTCCTGTCGTTGTCGAGATATTCGGGTTTAAAGTTGAAAATCGCTAACCCTAACCCCCCTGGCGCCGTAACCCTAGCTATAGGAAATAACGGTCGAAACATGACAAACTTGGTATCACCGGAAAGCCCTCCCGGCCAGGAGTTGTAATCTGAAAACAGAAGTTGGATATCTCCTGTCGTTGTCGAGATATTCGTGTTTAAAGTTGAAAATCGCTAACCCTAACCCCCCCTGGCGCCGTAACCCTAGCTATAGGAAATAACGGTCGAAACATGACAAACTTGGTATCACCGGAAAGCCCTCCCGGCCAGGAGTTGTAATCTGAAAACAGAAGTTGGATATCTCCTGTCGTTGTCGAGATATTCGGGTTTAAAGTTGAAAATCGCTAACCCTAACCCCCCCTGGCGCCGTAACCCTAGCTATAGGAAATAACGGTCGAAACATGACAAACTTGGTATCACCGGAAAGCCCTCCCGGCCAGGAGTTGTAATCTGAAAACAGAAGTTGGATATCTCCTGTCGTTGTCGAGATATTCGGTTTAAAGTTGAAAATCGCTAACCCTAACCCCCCCTGGCGCCGTAACCCTAGCTATAGGAAATAACGGTCGAAACATGACAAACTTGGTATCACCGGAAAGCCCTCCCGGCCAGGAGTTGTAATCTGAAAACAGAAGTTGGATATCTCCTGTCGTTGTCGAGATATTCGGGTTTAAAGTTGAAAATCGCTAACCCTAACCCCCCCTGCGCCGTAACCCTAGCTATAGGAAATAACGGTCGAAACATGACAAACTTGGTATCACCGGAAAGCCCTCCCGGCCAGGAGTTGTAATCTGAAAACAGAAGTTGGATATCTCCTGTCGTTGTCGAGATATTCGGGTTTAAAGTTGAAAATCGCTAACCCTAACCCCCCCCTGGCGCCGTAACCCTAGCTATAGGAAATAACGGTCGAAACATGACAAACTTGGTATCACCGGAAAGCCCTCCCGGCCAGGAGTTGTAATCTGAAAACAGAAGTTGGATATCTCCTGTCGTTGTCGAGATATTCGGGTTTAAAGTTGAAAATCGCTAACCCTAACCCCCCCTGGCGCCGTAACCCTAGCTATAGGAAATAACGGTCGAAACATGACAAACTTGGTATCACCGGAAAGCCCTCCCGGCCAGGAGTTGTAATCTGAAAACAGAAGTTGGATATCTCCTGTCGTTGTCGAGATATTCGTGTTTAAAGTTGAAAATCGCTAACCCTAACCCCCCCTGGCGCCGTAACCCTAGCTATAGGAAATAACGGTCGAACATGACAAACTTGGTATCACCGGAAAGCCCTCCCGGCCAGGAGTTGTAATCTGAAAACAGAAGTTGGATATCTCCTGTCGTTGTCGAGATATTCGGGTTTAAAGTTGAAAATCGCTAACCCTAACCCCCCCTGGCGCCGTAACCCTAGCTATAGGAAATAACGGTCGAAACATGACAAACTTGGTATCACCGGAAAGCCCTCCCGGCCAGGAGTTGTAATCTGAAAACAGAAGTTGGATATCTCCTGTCGTTGTCGAGATATTCGGGTTTAAAGTTGAAAATCGCTAACCCTAACCCCCCCTGGCGCCGTAACCCTAGCTATAGGAAATAACGGTCGAAACATGACAAACTTGGTATCACCGGAAAGCCCTCCCGGCCAGGAGTTGTAATCTGAAAACAGAAGTTGGATATCTCCTGTCGCTGTCGAGATATTCGGGTTTAAAGTTGAAAATCGCTAACCCTAACCCCCCCTGGCGCCGTAACCCTAGCTATAGGAAATAACGGTCGAAACATGACAAACTTGGTATCACCGGAAAGCCCTCCCGGCCAGGAGTTGTAATCTGAAAACAGAAGTTGGATATCTCCTGTCGTTGTCGAGATATTCGGGTTTAAAGTTGAAAATCGCTAACCCTAACCCCCCCTGGCGCCGTAACCCTAGCTATAGGAAATAACGGTCGAAACATGACAAACTTGGTATCACCGGAAAGCCCTCCCGGCCAGGAGTTGTAATCTGAAAACAGAAGTTGGATATCTCCTGTCGTTGTCGAGATATTCGGGTTTAAAGTTGAAAATCGCTAACCCTAACCCCCCCTGGCGCCGTAACCCTAGCTATAGGAAATAACGGTCGAAACATGACAAACTTGGTATCACCGGAAAGCCCTCCCGGCCAGGAGTTGTAATCTGAAAACAGAAGTTGGATATCTCCTGTCGCTGTCGAGATATTCGGGTTTAAAGTTGAAAATCGCTAACCCTAACCCCCCCTGGCGCCGTAACCCTAGCTATAGGAAATAACGGTCGAAACATGACAAACTTGGTATCACCGGAAAGCCCTCCCGGCCAGGAGTTGTAATCTGAAAACAGAAGTTGGATATCTCCTGTCGTTGTCGAGATATTCGGGTTTAAAGTTGAAAATCGCTAACCCTAACCCCCCCTGGCGCCGTAACCCTAGCTATAGGAAATAACGGTCGAAACATGACAAACTTGGTATCACCGGAAAGCCCTCCCGGCCAGGAGTTGTAATCTGAAAACAGAAGTTGGATATCTCCTGTCGTTGTCGAGATATTCGGGTTTAAAGTTGAAAATCGCTAACCCTAACCCCCCCTGGCGCCGTAACCCTAGCTATAGGAAATAACGGTCGAAACATGACAAACTTGGTATCACCGGAAAGCCCTCCCGGCCAGGAGTTGTAATCTGAAAACAGAAGTTGGATATCTCCTGTCGTTGTCGAGATATTCGGGTTTAAAGTTGAAAATCGCTAACCCTAACCCCCCCTGGCGCCGTAACCCTAGCTATAGGAAATAACGGTCGAAACATGACAAACTTGGTATCACCGGAAAGCCCTCCCGGCCAGGAGTTGTAATCTGAAAACAGAAGTTGGATATCTCCTGTCGTTGTCGAGATATTCGGGTTTAAAGTTGAAAATCGCTAACCCTAACCCCCCCTGGCGCCGTAACCCTAGCTATAGGAAATAACGGTCGAAACATAACAAACTTGGTATCACCGGAAAGCCCTCCCGGCCAGGAGTTGTAATCTGAAAACAGAAGTTGGATATCTCCTGTCGTTGTCGAGATATTCGGGTTAAAGTTGAAAATCGCTAACCCTAACCCCCCCTGGCGCCGTAACCCTAGCTATAGGAAATAACGGTCGAAACATGACAAACTTGGTATCACCGGAAAGCCCTCCCGGCCAGGAGTTGTAATCTGAAAACAGAAGTTGGATATCTCCTGTCGTTGTCGAGATATTCGGGTTTAAAGTTGAAAATCGCTAACCCTAACCCCCCCTGGCGCCGTAACCCTAGCTATAGGAAATAACGGTCGAAACATGACAAACTTGGTATCACCGGAAAGCCCTCCCGGCCAGGAGTTGTAATCTGAAAACAGAAGTTGGATATCTCCTGTCGTTGTCGAGATATTCGGGTTTAAAGTTGAAAATCGCTAACCCTAACCCCCCCTGGCGCCGTAACCCTAGCTATAGGAAATAACGGTCGAAACATGACAAACTTGGTATCACCGGAAAGCCCTCCCGGCCAGGAGTTGTAATCTGAAAACAGAAGTTGGATATCTCCTGTCGTTGTCGAGATATTCGGGTTTAAAGTTGAAAATCGCTAACCCTAACCCCCCCTGGCGCCGTAACCCTAGCTATAGGAAATAACGGTCGAAACATGACAAACTTGGTATCACCGGAAAGCCCTCCCGGCCAGGAGTTGTAATCTGAAAACAGAAGTTGGATATCTCCTGTCGTTGTCGAGATATTCGGGTTTAAAGTTGAAAATCGCTAACCCTAACCCCCCCTGGCGCCGTAACCCTAGCTATAGGAAATAACGGTCGAAACATGACAAACTTGGTATCACCGGAAAGCCCTCCCGGCCAGGAGTTGTAATCTGAAAACAGAAGTTGGATATCTCCTGTCGTTGTCGAGATATTCGGGTTTAAAGTTGAAAATCGCTAACCCTAACCCCCCCTGGCGCCGTAACCCTAGCTATAGGAAATAACGGTCGAAACATGACAAACTTGGTATCACCGGAAAGCCCTCCCGGCCAGGAGTTGTAATCTGAAAACAGAAGTTGGATATCTCCTGTCGCTGTCGAGATATTCGGGTTTAAAGTTGAAAATCGCTAACCCTAACCCCCCCTGGCGCCGTAACCCTAGCTATAGGAAATAACGGTCGAAACATGACAAACTTGGTATCACCGGAAAGCCCTCCCGGCCAGGAGTTGTAATCTGAAAACAGAAGTTGGATATCTCCTGTCGTTGTCGAGATATTCGGGTTTAAAGTTGAAAATCGCTAACCCTAACCCCCCCTGGCGCCGTAACCCTAGCTATAGGAAATAACGGTCGAAACATGACAAACTTGGTATCACCGGAAAGCCCTCCCGGCCAGGAGTTGTAATCTGAAAACAGAAGTTGGATATCTCCTGTCGTTGTCGAGATATTCGGGTTTAAAGTTGAAAATCGCTAACCCTAACCCCCCCTGGCGCCGTAACCCTAGCTATAGGAAATAACGGTCGAAACATGACAAACTTGGTATCACCGGAAAGCCCTCCCGGCCAGGAGTTGTAATCTGAAAACAGAAGTTGGATATCTCCTGTCGCTGTCGAGATATTCGGGTTTAAAGTTGAAAATCGCTAACCCTAACCCCCCCTGGCGCCGTAACCCTAGCTATAGGAAATAACGGTCGAAACATGACAAACTTGGTATCACCGGAAAGCCCTCCCGGCCAGGAGTTGTAATCTGAAAACAGAAGTTGGATATCTCCTGTCGTTGTCGAGATATTCGGGTTTAAAGTTGAAAATCGCTAACCCTAACCCCCCCTGGCGCCGTAACCCTAGCTATAGGAAATAACGGTCGAAACATGACAAACTTGGTATCACCGGAAAGCCCTCCCGGCCAGGAGTTGTAATCTGAAAACAGAAGTTGGATATCTCCTGTCGTTGTCGAGATATTCGGGTTTAAAGTTGAAAATCGCTAACCCTAACCCCCCCTGGCGCCGTAACCCTAGCTATAGGAAATAACGGTCGAAACATGACAAACTTGGTATCACCGGAAAGCCCTCCCGGCCAGGAGTTGTAATCTGAAAACAGAAGTTGGATATCTCCTGTCGCTGTCGAGATATTCGGGTTTAAAGTTGAAAATCGCTAACCCTAACCCCCCCTGGCGCCGTAACCCTAGCTATAGGAAATAACGGTCGAAACATGACAAACTTGGTATCACCGGAAAGCCCTCCCGGCCAGGAGTTGTAATCTGAAAACAGAAGTTGGATATCTCCTGTCGTTGTCGAGATATTCGGGTTTAAAGTTGAAAATCGCTAACCCTAACCCCCCCTGGCGCCGTAACCCTAGCTATAGGAAATAACGGTCGAAACATGACAAACTTGGTATCACCGGAAAGCCCTCCCGGCCAGGAGTTGTAATCTGAAAACAGAAGTTGGATATCTCCTGTCGTTGTCGAGATATTCGGGTTTAAAGTTGAAAATCGCTAACCCTAACCCCCCCTGGCGCCGTAACCCTAGCTATAGGAAATAACGGTCGAAACATGACAAACTTGGTATCACCGGAAAGCCCTCCCGGCCAGGAGTTGTAATCTGAAAACAGAAGTTGGATATCTCCTGTCGTTGTCGAGATATTCGGGTTTAAAGTTGAAAATCGCTAACCCTAACCCCCCCTGGCGCCGTAACCCTAGCTATAGGAAATAACGGTCGAAACATGACAAACTTGGTATCACCGGAAAGCCCTCCCGGCCAGGAGTTGTAATCTGAAAACAGAAGTTGGATATCTCCTGTCGTTGTCGAGATATTCGGGTTTAAAGTTGAAAATCGCTAACCCTAACCCCCCCTGGCGCCGTAACCCTAGCTATAGGAAATAACGGTCGAAACATGACAAACTTGGTATCACCGGAAAGCCCTCCCGGCCAGGAGTTGTAATCTGAAAACAGAAGTTGGATATCTCCTGTCGTTGTCGAGATATTCGGGTTTAAAGTTGAAAATCGCTAACCCTAACCCCCCCTGGCGCCGTAACCCTAGCTATAGGAAATAACGGTCGAAACATGACAAACTTGGTATCACCGGAAAGCCCTCCCGGCCAGGAGTTGTAATCTGAAAACAGAAGTTGGATATCTCCTGTCGTTGTCGAGATATTCGGGTTTAAAGTTGAAAATCGCTAACCCTAACCTTTTTAAAGCATTTAACTGTGTATTCCCAATTATGATTAATGATGCAAAAGTCATGCTATGGCATTACTTTTTAATTTGTATCCAAATTACTTTCATGATAGGTCACAAATGGACAACTCTTGAGCTTAACATTGTAGGCAGGAAGATATCTACTCTCCAGGTAGTTCTCCCATGATACAAATTTGTGGTATCTATCAAATATTGTTGCTAGAGGGTATGTCTTCTATGTACCCTCTAGGTGAGAATCCCAATAGGCTTGCCTTACAAAGACTTTAATATTCCTTCATATATTCACTGGACTGACTTTCAGCCATGGTCCTGTTACGGACATATTTCCTGTGTAAAAATGTTTGATTACAAATAAACCTTTTAGATTTATTACATATCCTTTCCTGGAAACACTACTGTAGGGAACAGTCTACAGAGTAGCTGGCATCTTATTCCCTACCCTTCTCAACTTAGGCCTTCAAACCTGGAGCCAATTAATTCACTATGGGCACATTTGTATATGCAAGTATGCACTTTCTCACTTGTGAACGAACAGACAGAGAAAGAAAAAGACTTTGAAGCTGGTGTGTTATGCCAAAGGGCGGTTATACCGGTTATACAGATACAAATACTTCTTAATACATGTGAGATAGGATTTCCTATTGTTAATGCTAACATACAGCTTAGCATACAATAGCTGTTATTCTCAAAAATCTTCCCATCTGAAATGGAGTGTTGCCATATTTACACAACCTAGAAAAGACTACTCATATTTGGCAGATCCAACTTGAAGCAAATTCTATCACATCACCTCTGTGAAATACCTACAGCATACTCATCAGTTTGTAACTTTCAACCCAACAAATGTTCCTTGCTACAAGCAAAGTGACAGTAAACTCCTCCCTCATGTCTCCCGTTACTGCAGTGTCACATTAGCAGCCTGTAGGTAACCCTGCAGGAACTGTGCTGCTTTTGCATCTAGGCCTGAACTGATCATACCAGGAATCTGAAATGGCAAAACAACAAAATTCTGTGTTAAGTCTCATCCACCTAAGTACATGTACATGTAGATTAACAAGTTCAAAAAATTATAATTCTGACAAGGGGAAGGGGAAAAGCAAGGCTTTTAATTTTTTGTTTGTGTTTGTGCTTAATCTCACCTTTCCGGCACATGTTGTACTAAGTTTATGCAGACTCTGTGCCAGGAAGGTTTTGGGCTCTGCTACAGCCCCATTGAGGGGATCATGGTCATTTTTCCCCGAGAACACCAGCTTGGAGTACGCTGTCTGGTAACCCGGGGTGTCTTCAATCTCGATGAAGTGTTCGTCGTCGGGGACGCTGTCATCTTCAGGAAGTTCAAATAGACCGATCAGGGCTTGTAGCAGGGGTGTCCTGGAGAAGAGAACAAGGTTATCCCAGTCATATCAATATCATGAGGCTTGTGATGAGACACCTCAATGGGGAATATTCTGCACAAGACCTTAAATCAATAATCAGGAATAACTTGCACACAGAACAGTTCAGATGATTATCCTGCAGTCAGCAAATCAATCCAAAGGTTTACATTACCATGCATTACTGTAGTGTGAGACTGTACCCCAAAAACAAAAGGCCCCATCAATACCTACAATTATGAAGCAAATTATGAAGCATGGTAGAAGTCATTCATACTTCATAATGACTTCTACCAACACAGATGAACTTCCATCCAAGATAATTGCTGACTATCTCCAAGTTCATTTGGCATCCCATTCATGTGATTCAAATATCATAACATAAGGTTCCTCACCAATGTGCCTGGTACTCTCCCAGCATGGGAGGACAGTCCGTCAGCAGCTTGGTCATGCCAACAGCACAGATTTTCCTCTCCGTGTGGCCAGAAACCTTCTGTACATCCTGCAAGAATAACTTCTCCAACACCATGCCAAACATCCTGGGACAGGAGAGGAAAACAGGGGAAGTTTTCTCCATGGTCAGTTTCACCTGTCTATACAGCTTATACATACCAAGGGAAGGGATGACACCAACTTCATGCAGCAAAGATAAACCAAGAAAGCATGGAACTATACTGAAGAAAAAAACCTTACCACATCAGAAAGTCAGTCACATGAAATTTATACACATTATGTACTAGTACTAAAATAGACAAATCTTTATGCTGTTACAAAAATGACATAACTTTGACTTACTTTGGCTGTATGCCATCCACCATTTGCACCAAAGACACAGCACTGTACTTGATGGTATACAGGCACATGAACACTAGAAAACCTGTAATAAACAAAACTGAACATCAGAATAGGCATCAAATACACTACGCATACAGCAGAAAATCTCAAGACAGTGGCAGTGGCACTCATGTATCTTCATACATGTTGTACTATCTGTGGTGGAGATCAATGTGAAGACATCATGGGTTATTTTACACCGTACAAGGTAAAAAAATCTACATGTTCATGTCCTCCATTCTGTACCAATCACTACATATACACCACCAAATACTGGAAGATAAAAATGTTGTCTTACTCTTGATAAACTTTGTTGTTTTAGAACTCTGTAGTCTCTGGAACAGCAGGAGGAAGATCTGTTTCATGTAGGTGGACAAGTTAGCTCTGGAAGAGGAAGAAGGCATGCTTTTTAAAGTCATACTGGAAACTAAACACACCAATAATCATAGTTATACAATGTAGTGGCTTAGTATATGCTATCATTTTCAAAAGGGAAATCTGGTAATCAGACACTTCACTAAGTCTTTATTTTCCTTTTGGAATGTATATTCAAAAAGGATTTTTTTTTTACTGATTGAGAATTCATTAAAAATGCAATAGCCATCAAAGCTAAACATTTGCTTAGTTAATGTAGCACAGAAAAGAGACTGTTACGAGTGAACCAAAGAGGTACTAACTCTGGCATGTTTTCTATAAGGCTGTCCAAAAGGTAGAAGCCCTCATGGTCATTAGCCTTGGAGGCTATCAGCTTCTGGAACACTCCAAGTATGCTGGGCTGGAAAGGAAAGGACACCATATAGAACATTATGGACAGTGGACAGAAATATAAACAAGCTACATGTAACTTTCCATGATGGCAAAAGTGGTCAAGCAAAACAATGCAAATTTAAGAACAACATCCTCTCAATCCATAAGATCCCAAATCTCAGCACTAAGATACCTCTGCATTTCAAGGTTAAGGTTGTGTTACATGCAGTACCTAAATCTAAAACTGAACAAGAGACCCCTGCTAGGGTTTAGATCTTAACTAGATGCTACTCTTGTATAATGCATGTCTACACGTACGATTTTCTCCGCAGCTGCGATAGCCTGTGCACCCTTCTGTAGGTAGGCCTGCAGCAGCCTGACCAGGGGTGGAATGTTCCCGCTGCGCTCCCACAGCACCGGCATCAGCAGGTGGGGGAACAGGGTAATGTACGACTCAGGGATTCCATCCGCCCGGATCTCCAGCAGCAGGGACATGATTTGAAAGACATATGGAATGAACTCTGGAAGGATAAAACACACAAGGGTCAAATTTTCATATAAAGTTGTCAGAGGCTCCTTTTAGTTGTCCTGTCACAGCCCAGGTGATGTGATATAGATTCCACTGTTCTACACATTTAGATGTCCAGAGGTAATCTAAAGACTACTGATTATTAATACACAGATACTTCTCTGGTTTGTTTCTCATGCTCCTCTGAACCCTTGATTTTACCTTCAGAGGCCACCAGGACAGCATCACCCTCAGTCCTTTCCACGGTCCCAATAACATGTAATACAGGCACATGTAACATTAACCTACATTCACTCTGCATGCCCTTCTAGCTTTACCTTGTACATCTTGTCGCAGTATTTCCTGGAAGAGAGGGAAGAAAGCCTCCTCAAAGCTGGTGACTGCTGTAGGGTTGGTCTTACAGGTGATCCTGGTGGCCAGACCCAGGGTCTCAAACAGGTAGTGGTTAAAGTGGGGTTTGCTGGGGTTCTGGAAACAGGACAAAAGTTTCATTTAAGCAAATGGATGGTATTTGGATACAACCAAATTGATCACTCAGAAACAGGACGAATATACCTACAAGTGCTCCAAACAAAATATGGCTTTCTGTAATGGTCCATGGGCAGACAATCTTTTGAGGAAATTCAGATACATTTTTTACATTCTATTTGTCTTCTTGAACTAAAAACTGTTCCCATTTGACTTTCCAAATACATGTAACTATTTACACAGCTTAACAATGTTCAAACTGAAAGACATTGGGTAATGGACCATTCTTTCCATGATCTAATTTTATCATCTTCCTACTGACTTATCTCCAGTTTGCTGCTGGATAAGACAAGAGCAGGAAGAAGGTTTTCCATGTCATCAGACCCACCTTAGAGACAGCGGCAAGTTTCTCCATCAGTTTAGGTAAGAGTGATTCTAAGAAAGGGATAATGGACTCCTGCAGCAGGGAGAAGGTCCTCAGCACAGTCTTCATCACATACTCGTTCTCCTGGGACCCCGGCAGGGTGAAGGCGTTGAACAGGTTGGTGAGGAGGGGCACTGCTAGGGGCTCCACATCGGCCTTGATGATCCTGACAGTTGGAAAGGTGATGTCAGACCAGAAATATGCACACCAGCCCTTTAGGCAAACGGGTTTTAAATTACATTGTAACATGATAGAAGGGGACTTCCTTTTGCTTGAATATTATTATCTTTATATCAAAAAGATTATACTAAATGTTGTTCAAAACCTCAAAATTACTTTCAACATCAGGACATTCTACATCTGATTCAGTATATCCTTGTATTGAAATGTCTCTCTCAATATCTCTAGTTTAGCTACAATGTGAGCAAACCACACAAAGGACTCACACTGGCTTCCCATTGACTTTAGTGGTGAAGAGCCTCTCCAGGCAATGTGCTGCGTACGTGTGCACAACACCACTCTCCGCACACAGGTGGTTCACCAAGAGTGTCAGGCAGGCCTTCAGGTGATCGTGGGACAGGTGTGTGCGGAATGTGGTCACATACTTAATGGCATCTGCTCGCAAGACTGGATGCTCATTCACTGTAAACAATAAAAAATTTATGTTGTGATGATGAGTGGTTTGGTGTAATATAACCAGCCACTGTTACATGCAGATATACAAATTAACCAATTCAGATGCTGAGGATTGTTCTACATTGTCTATGGTTGAAGAAATCCTTGTCAAACTGTCAAATTTCAGAAAGAATTTTCAATTACCACTTTCTACCAATAACTTGTCTCCATGGATTTCCCCTTACCATTAGGAGCCTGCAGTTCTGTAGCAATGTGGTTGGTGAAGAACTCTGTCAGGTTGACCAGTTCGGAGGCCTGGGTGCTGCCCAGTTTGGCTGTTTGTGCCTTGGAGGCAAGGGACGTCACCAGGTAGATAGCTGCGTCCTTCTTTCTCCAGTTCTGGGCCGGGTTCTTGGCATGTTCCTGAAAGGTTTTGTTTGAATGGGCTTCAAACTGGTAACTCAGGTTATCTCGATCAATGGTGGATCATAAAACACAAGACAATTAAAAGAATTTTGTAAGAAGGAGTCCGCTAGTACAAGCATTCCCTTATTCATTGATGGTTGGTTTAAAAGAACGCACATACCGCTAGCATGGCTACCACATAGGCTGAGAAGATCTGTGTGACAGGAGCTTCAAAGAACTTGCAGAGTCCGCGCACGAGGTCACAGGCAGCGCGGCGCCTCGTGTCGATGTCCGAACCCTCCAGGTCACGCCGGATGTACTCCTCAGGGTCGTCCTCAAACAGTTCCTGGTCAGAGTCTGAGGACACAGTACTACTGATTTTACCCATAGCAACCTTACCTGTACATACATGTACATGTACCTGCCTAAAGAACAGAGGTGGGGAGACAGGGCATTCAGGTCAGCTACTGATTATGACCACTAGAAGCACTAATGATGAACATACATCCACAAAGAAGGAACGTTCCTCCACACAATTAATGTACAATCAAGTTAATTAAGGCCAATCTCAATAATAGAAATGTACAGAAACATAGCACAATTACAGGAGTTTCTCTGACCCACTTACCTCTGAACTCCATGTTAGGAATGATGACCTTCTCACAGATGGAGGACATGGTGGCAGGGTCCTCAAACAGGTGTTTGTAGTGTGGTCGCTCACACACCGAGGCAAGGAACCCAATGGCATTACTCACCAGCTGGGCAGGAAGTATACAACATATTTGCACTGGCAGCAATCACCATTTTGAAAGTCACATGTGATTTTAAAGAAGAAAAAAGACTCTACACACTCTGGTAAAACCTGTACTACAGAAACTCACTGCATTACAAAACAATCCAATTGTTACCTTGGAGAGAGGTTACTTTGGATAGAAAAAGAACTGTGCACTTTGACCAAAAGGATCTCCAAAAACAACCATTCTACAACACTGAAGTATTGATGTGGTGGAACATTACCAACCTACTGCTATCAACATAGATTACAACTGGATCCACTAAACAGAAAAATCTAGGCTCCAAGTTACAAATGTCTATTGTGCACTGGGGATCCAACATTGTATGTTCTTTTAAGAACTCACCAGAGCAAATTTAACCAGCTGCCCTGTAGGTATAATATTAAAACATTATGCTCTACAATAGTTGCACTCACCAGATCAAACTTGACCTGCTGCCCAGTAGTGATGAGGAGGTGCCAGATGGCAGTTACAAACTGTGGTAGGTACGGCTGGAACTCCTCGTCGTACTTCTGCGCGTACAGCGCAACGTTGTCACAGATCTGAGACTTGATCAGCTCCAATGGACCAGCCTCTCCCTCATCCTGAGAACATGAATAGTAGGAGAGAAAGGTAGATGTTACAGAAATTGATAAACTTTTTCCTATACAAAGCTGTTTGATCAGACCTCTGTGATTTTTTTCAGGCTTACTTTCTGGATATCTAACATGATTTCTTATAACACGAGACCTTACCAAAGGCACATGGGATACAGGTGCATGAGTTTACTGCCTACTGACTGACTTTCGATATACTGAGGGCACAATACAGAATACTTACATCCGTCATAAGCAGCTTGTTGTCCACCTGCAGCAAGGTGTGGAAGCCAGTCATCCAGGTCTGCATGTTGTCTTCAAAGAACTCTGGCAGGTCCTACATCACAAATGGTAACTTTGTGACAAATTGCAACTTTTGTGACTAATATCAGAGGATAGCCTTGAACATGCAACTTGAATGCGATAAGATAAATACAACCGAAGCAAAGACCTGAGGTTGCAAATGGTTCAGGGAAACATTTAAAAATTCTTCCTGACAGATGAACAAATCTACAAACACGTTTTTTCTTTTACTTCATCCCATTTCAATATTCCATTTTTTTAAACAATAAGGAATGGCTTTCTCCCAACAGAGAGTTGTCCCTACCTGGAAGTTGAGGCTGTAAAAGATCTTGGCAATGAGTGTGAGGGAGCTGAAGATGACCTTAAGATTGGCTGGGTCTGAGGCACATTTGTTGGCCAGGTCCATGGTGGCCTGCAGAGAGGAAATGTTATTCAATTAACCAGTCTACACATTTTACTCTAAAATAGACAACAAACTGGTAATACATTATACAGTTCTAGGTATGTGGCAAGGTCCAGCAAAATGCTTGAGTATGACTATGAGATTTAGTGTTTTAAAAGGTCATATTTGTATTTGTATTAGGATCAAGGGTATGAGTTAATGTTAGTAACAGCTATCATTGGGTTACTCTTACCTTAAATAGTTCCATCAAAGGTGCTGCAAAAGAGTCCAACACATACTTGATTTCTGTCCACAACTCATTGGACTTGAACTCATGTCGGTATCTGCACAACAGAAGAAACATGAACCTTAATGGCATGACATACACAACAGTTCCAAACCCTCAGTCCCACCAAATGTTTTCATGTAATACATCCCAGGATTTATGTTTAGAAGACATATCTTCAACTAATCTATAAAATTTTTTAACAACTAATCTTGTCTATATCAAGGTGCAAGAGACTAATTGTCTTAATTCTGCTTCCTTAGTGAGATGATGGTTACCTTTTAAAGATGGAGTGAGCTGTGCGCAGTACCCCATTGATGATGTGGAACTCTTTACTAGTCTGGAACTTTGTCACCATCTCATTGACCAGGCCTGGCCACTTGGCGGGGAAGTCTTCACGGCCGATGATGGTAATAGCATCACTCAGCTGAAAATAATGACAAATGAACACAGATCTTTGCTCATTTTGTCTCATTTATTCTTTAAAATTTTCAAACACTGGTTGTAACATCAAATTACAGTACAGGCCCCAATCTACAGTAGTTTTAGTTTTCTCGCCACATTTTTCTCTGGAACTTCAGAAACTATTCCAACTACAGATACCTGAACTGAAGTTCTAACATATTTTAAGCACACATTGCCTTGAATCTCACCATTACATGTCTGTTCTCCTAGAAAAAGTACACAATCCCTGACTTCTCATTGGCTTTACCCTGTCAGTACATATTTCCCATTTGTCTCTCACCTGTCTCTGTATCGATTCAGGCATCCGCAGCATCAGACCCACAATCTCCCTCTTCACCGTGTCACGATCTGGCTCAGACACCTTGTTAGGCTCATCCTCAACCTGTTACAGGAACAACAGGTGACCTGACTGCAACAGCAACCTAACAATGACAATTCTTCAAGGGGGTTGTAATGACATTGTTAGTAAAATGGTATACACTTTCTTATATCATACCCGGGCGGCGATACAGTGCTCCCGGCCGTGTTGTATTCTCCTGTACAACCGGGTGTATAAACCGGGCTTCCATAGAACAATTCGAACGCGTTTCACCCCAACCGTGTGCGCCGCTTTCGAAAATTCGAATACAGGATTCGGACGTTGGAATTGATGTTGTTGCAGTTTTTTGTTTAGGGACACCAAATTTTCGCTCATTTCGCATTGAAAGATGTGTTTTCTAGGGTGGGTATGATATAAATAGCATACAACACGGTGTATTCCGCATCACCCTTGGTCTCGGCCCTCCCGCGAGTCGGATCGCGGTCGGGCCGACACCTCGGGCAATACGGAATTTACGAAACCACCTCTGAAATACATGTTACTGTATTGTAAATGAGTTAATGACTCACAAGTTGGTTTTAAGATTTTGTAGCAGTGGTGCAAGATTTTTATACAAGTTACTGTATCATTTCCTATACATGTCATGGACTGTAACATTAATACTATTAGACACATGTCCAACACATTTCCTACACATTTCATGGGCTGCAGAGTTAATGTAAAACCTATTTGAACCAGCACAATTGTGCTGCACATGATGTGCCACGTAACTAAATGGGAAAACTAGTTTTTACTTTAGTACAATAATCAACTTCTGACAGATATTGAATAGACACCTCTGTGGAACACATATATATGCTCACAATTCTCCAGTTCCTCTTGATGAAGTTCTTGAAGGTGATGGCTGCCGCCACACGGATGGTCATGTCAGCATCAGCCTTGTCCACCAGGTGTAACAGGAGGACAGGGTAGTTCTGGGTTCCCTCCACAGACTCCAGAAACTTCTCCGCTGGAATACAACATGTCATGTCTCAGAAAAATAACAGAAGCTGTTGAGCATGAAGCTGTACTAGTTGTTCACATTTACAGCTAAGCTTCCTGTAAAGGATGCAACATCACAATGTTTCACATTATTCGACAGTGATCATTGAATGAACCGTGTAAACTGAATTGGATTACATTTCAAGACGTATGTAATAAAGCTGGAACAGGAGGTACTAAATTGAAGATTCAGTAAGGTAGCCTGTGGTTTATACCTGCTCGTCGCTCACTGACATCTGGAGAGAAGGTTTTCTGCAGGTAGCCTGCCAAGGCCTGCATGGCATCATGTTGGCTTGTTGGGTCCATCCTATAACGGAAAACTTGTGTTAAGGCTTCTCATTTCTATGCTTGCTTTTGTTGGTTATATCATTTCTAGAGTGATTTGTATGGTACAGATGTCCTGTTACAAAGTTGCATGTTGTTGTCAGTCAACTTGTCACTGTATTTAATAAACTATTGTCACCAATGCATTTGCCTTTTTCTATTCTATCCACCTTAGATTAGAAATCGAAGCTGCTACTGGGTACCTTTTTCCAAATTGTATCTGGTGACATATGAACACATTATCTTTTGCACATTCGACATCAATTCAATAACTCAAATTGATGTAGTCATCATCATCATCAAATCTTCTGTGCAAAAAAAAGATCATAGATTCTCATTTTCCACTGATTATTGAATGACACCTTATTTCCCTGATTTGGGGTCACTTCTGCATGCAATCTAAATTTCTATTTAGCCCAACCGAAAATGTGAGTTGGGAGAATTCGCCGCGTTTCACATCACATCACGTCATCGATGAATGCGCGTAAAACGGAAGCCCCCCTCCCCACGACAACAGGCATGTTCGCACAACCACTCCAAACGGTATCTAACTCTTAAAATGTATGGCTCCGACAATGATACATCAATTTAGAGCATCCAGATAGCTATTAAGTTGTTTAGTGTCGGGTGTACGTTAAAAATAGCACACTCACACGGCCGAATTCCTGTCAAACTCCTTTGCTGACTTCGGCTCAGTCCGTTTCAAAATGGCGCCCGTACACTACGCATGCGCCAAGGTCAGACATGTATGGCACAGTTCATTTTGTTGAATGGGGGTGTTTACAATTGATGGCATGCAGTATCGTGGACCAGAATGCATCGCAACATGTTCATATCAAATAAGACAATATTATTTTATGTGAGTGTGCCTGGGTGAAAAAAAAGAGTTTTAGGGAATTATCTAAATCCTAAGTGCAAGTGGCATAACCATGACCTTTTTTTTTCAAAAAGTATGATGTCATAATCAACTAATGATCATAATCTGTGCAAATTCGAAAATTAAAGATCAGAGCAATAAATGCACAAAATGTACAACTTCACTTGAAGTTCTGTTGGTAAGTAAATATAATAAAACCCCAACACTCTTTTAGTGTCCGACGATTGTTAGTCATCATAAAGTGGCTATGCGCTATTATGACATCTGCATAGCATAGAGACGCAACAGCTAACTTGTTCCAGAACGCCAAGGGGAAGTGCGCAACACACGTGGTTACCGCAATGGTATTCCAGAATGGTGACACAATATTGTTTTCTGTTAACAGGAAACACGAAAAACCGGCGATAAGAGTAGTTTCGGAACCGCAGAGAATTTAGACCACTGAACGGTAAGGCAAATTTGCGTTTTCGATTCACTGAGGCCACCGTACCGTGATGACGGCATATACACTGAGAGAATTTAAGTTGCATCTTGCTTATGGTTGTAAAATTGTGCCTTTCGTTGCTCTAGTGTCGTTACCTTAAAAGTATTCCTCGCTGTTGAAACCTTAAGTTTGCAAAATGTAGAGCAGGTCTGGCTAATCAACTAGAATCTGTACCTGAATGGCGTCAGCCGTACCGTACAGTACGCACTGACGCACGAAACGACAAGTTTGACTGCAAACTGTCTATAAAAGTTCATGTTTATCCAGGTCCAGTGGTATAGACGTCGTTGTGTTTGGCAACGGTCTGATTTTAAATCGATAAAGTGAAATGCCTGAGCAGATGGACGTACAGTTTTATTACCGAGTAGAATGTACATTTCCCAACACGTCTTCATATAGATGGCGAGCCAAAGCATGCACCACGGGGCGAAATCCGTGTCGTCCCAGGAGGTAACCGACGAGTACGCGCGGCTGGAGGACCAGATGAACAATGACCACCTGCAGAAACTGCAACAGATATTCGAGGCAAGATGATGTCGTTTTTCAAACTTTTTCCCGTCCATGCCAGTGTCAACGTGTCGTGATGTATAAATTACAATGTCACCCGTACGCGTCCTAGACCTGCATTTAAAAAAATCAAAACGACCTAATAGCAATGGTGGATCAATTGGTAATTTCAACCGTATATTTCTGCTGGCTGAAGGGAATTTTTCGCATATTAACATTACAAATGAAATGTAAACCTCGTTCTATCCTTACAGGAGGCAGATGATGATGGCGGAGGTGGGCTGGATCCGGATGAGTTCCGCCAGGCCATCAAGAGGACCATGGGAAACAAGACTGTGGACGATCACGAGTTGGAAATCCTCTTCATGAAGGTCGACACCAACTGTGATGGGACGGTGGACTGGGTAGGGACTGTACTTAAACCTGACACAAAATACAACTGTTGTATGGTTTGACTATGGAACAAAACGTTGCTACATTTCTGGTGAGATACACATCTATCTTTGACTCTTGTGGAGAGAGGAGGGTCAAGATGTGAAGTTATTTATGCTACTTTGTATTATATGTTGTTGGGCTCGTTGGAAGTAAATCTACGTTAGCTATGGTATCGTGTTTCTCATCTTCCCCCAGGATGAATACCTGTCCTACATGCTTTTGGAATATCAAGAGAAGGACATCATGTCCACTACCTTTCGCGAGGTGCCGTTTCCCATGCCGCTGCGGGGAATTCCAAGGTACAGTTGCCCAAAGAATCCTACAGCATCCATTGTATGAGCTACATCTGCGAGTTCTTCCAAACATGCTCTGATACTGGAGCTTCATTCGTTCACCTATCGATCCATCCATTGCTGTCTTGATTCCGCAGCAGGAGTATTACATAGCTAGATCTGTTATATGGTGCTAGTTGAGACTTTGTACCTGGGATAGTGTCTGTAAGCATGAACTTGAGGGCAAACAGACTTTTGTCAACACATTTCATCCTCGAGTAGTTGATTTCAGAACTTGCTGACGAAGTCGTTGAAGCGAAAGTTGGAAACGAGACGGCGTTAACTTGATTCGATGGTTGCTTTGACTGTGTACATGTAACCTCAAAAGAATCACACGTTAGTATGCATTGTTGGAGGTTGTATTTGCCTTCAGATATATGTACGTTATAATTAAGCCAGCTGATTACTATTATTCTTTTAGTTCTCATCGGGATACCATCAACTCCATCTCGTACTACCAGCTGCTCACCAACCGACACGGCGTGACCGCGAACGACGCAGACAACCCTGGCGGCCGGTACATCACCATGAGTAAGGAAGGCGTCATCAACTTTTGGAACTCCGAAATGATCGCGCTGCAACGGACCGTAACGGTTAGCACTTCAGCTTGAAGAAAGGCAGTGATATATTGTCAAAGGAATATTTGTGCTACCACGAGCCCCATACAAGGACGCACATTTTCCGTTTGAATGCCGAGAAAAATATATTTGTCCATGGGGATAAAGAATAATGTTAGTTGGCTAACACATCGACATACAACATGCATGAAGGCTGGGTACCAACACTTGAAAATCATATCGCTCGCACATGACCTTTATTATTGCCATATCTAGATATCATTTCTCGAAAGTCGACAGGGATTCTAATTATACTTTCCTAAGATCACTTCTATTTCAATAAATGTGATTTATTCAAAGCTGGTATCTGGGCCAAGGTCGGAATTCGCCAGACACGGGCTGACCTGATGAGAGACTATGAATTGCTGAAGACTATATACATGTATTTTCTCCCCGCACAGCTGGAGCAGCCGCGGGACAAGACGATGTCCCTGTGGCTGACGGACCTTGTTGCCATGGCCAACGTCAACATGGTGGCTATTTCGTCATCAGAGCGTGAAATCAGTAAGTCACAAGGACATGATTGGGAAAGTGCTGACGGAAGGAATGAAAATGTTTGTTAAAGACATAAGTGGTGGCCACGATACTGGCAAATAAGAGTTAAATAAGAGAGAGAAAGATAAGTGTCGCTGTGGATGTTCACGATATTTCGATACAATATTCATATAATAGTAATCTCTCTATTTTATCTCTCTATTTTTTCAGGTTTCTATGATTGCTCAGCAACGAAGTTCGAATTGCAGTTCCAGATCACAGCGTTGGACAAGGCTGTGCTGACTATGGACTACTGGTACATTCTTACCGTTCTTTCTGGCCCATCTATCGTTCACTTTTTGAAGAAAGAAAAAAAGAAAAAACAACCAAAATCCGTGATATGAAATGTGTACATTGGTTTCCATTTTTCAGGTTTGACTACAATAACCTGAACAGCTGTATGCTGCTCATGGGGGATGCTGGTGGGAATGTCTCTATAATCGTCTTCTCTGAAGCCTGCAGTGCTGGACTGTTTGGAGACTCAGCTCTCACAGGCGGTAAGTAGCTGATGACTAAACAGAAATATGTATGCAACAGCACCAGGGATATTGTCATCCATCCCGCAGGGCTGGTTCAGCACCAAGGACAGTTCCATCCGTCCATCCATTGCTGGTACTGACAAATTACATGGATAGAAGGCTGATACTGTCCTTGGTGCTGAACAAATCCAACCAGCCATACAAGGATTGATGGCACTATCCCTGGACCTGAACAGCACCAGTCTTATATGGATAGATAAATGGATGGTACTGCCCTTGGTGCTGGACAGCACCAAATGTGGTTGTATGTGATATGAGAGAAAACCGTAATTGAATACTAGAACGTTTCGTAAAACCATTATGCATTCACTAGTGAATCATCATGAAGTAGAATATTTTGTCTCTTTATTCAGTCTTGCATATGTTTAATGAAAGAAAGACAAATAAATAGAAAAGAAGACATCAGTTGTCAGTTATTGTTCCCATTTTGCAGGCTGCAAGCGGATCCCATTTGTTGCGTTGCAGCAGGGTGCTGTTAAGGGTGTGAAGGCAGTGCAACATCATGTAAGGAAAAAATAACATCTTATTCATAACCAGGCCTAGTTCCTTCTGTGTCTGCTCTACATCCAAGCACCTGTACATTGAAAGTGAATTCCATGATTCTGAAGTACACTCAGAACCTTGCTTGAAATGAAATCAATGTGACTGTAGTATGTTTCCCTACACATTAAAATGTTTAACAAGTCTACCTTAGTTGTTTTCAGCAATATATCTTTGAGTAATGTACCATGCATGTATTCTTTACTTGCCACCAGTCTGTGTTGATTTGATTGAACCATCAATTACAAAGGGGGGTTGCTTGCCATTTCAAATTACCTACATCACTGAAATAAGTCTGTTTATCTATTTCTGTCTTCCTTCCTCTCCTTGCTTGCCGACTCAGTTGCACAATGACTGGGTAAAGAGAGTGATGTACTGCAGTGAGTCTGGCTTTTTCCTCTCCTGTTCTGTGAACACTGAGACCGCTCTGTTCGCTGGGGACATTAACCTGAAGAAGATGTAAGTACCATAAACCCCATTCAGGAACATAAGTAAACCCAATTAAACAAGTATAAACAATTTGATCCATATAATTTGTTACTTCATGCTTCATCGCATAATGAATGAAACAATGCAGGTGATAATGAATCAGCAGAGATCTGAAAGAAACCTGAACATACAGTCTCAAAGCTGCAATGGGCTAATTGTGATAACATGTTACAGGCATTCATTCTTCAAGATCAGGAAAGGAGTGTGTTCTGTGGACTTCTGCAGCATCAAAAATGTTATTGGTAAGTAACAAACAGCTATATCTTTTAATCAAGTACAGCATAATGTTTGCACACTAAACATAAGATGTAACACTGCAATGTAAATTATTTCAGCTAACTTGAATATCTGCTTTCATTATCAATGTTATATTATTTATATGTGGAATGGATCCAGTTTGTACATGTGCATGTATATACATTTTGTACAGATGATTACCTAAAGTGTAGAGACTAGCTCCATTCCCACACCAATGAGGATGCATATTGTACAGGATGTGGCCTCCTAAACAAGCACATAATGAATGATACATGAGATTGACTGATGCACCACTGTCCTTACTGCAGCGACTGGTGGCATGGACTGGACAGTACGTATATGGAACCCTTATGTCACCACAAAGGCCACCACAGTGTTCCGTGGTCACAACTCTGCTGTGCTGCATGTCATGTGGACAGACCAGGGCCAGCATATTGTGTCTGTGGACAAGGGGAAGGTATGGACTTCACACAAATTGTCACATGAATTCTTTCTTTGTGTGCAGTAACTTTGTGGCCAGTCACAATAGTAGGAAGTTGATTTCTTTCATTCATTATTCAGAATATCCCTTGAATGCTATTCTTGCAAGTATGCCATAAAGTTACATGGACTTTTCAACAGATGTTACCACATTAGCACTATTGATGAGGTTCTGGTTGTTGGAGGACACTCACAGCCATTTGTCCACTTCACAGAACATCAAGGTGTGGGATGTGCGTGAACACAACTGTGTCCAGAGCATCCCAGCGAGGAATGTACCCATGGGTCACCACCCCATTAATGTCACCTGCTACAGCAAGAAGACTGACTCTATCATTCTAGCTAACAACATGGTGAGTACAAGTCATCAAGGTCTATCCTACAAAAGTCAGAGCTACAAAAAATGATGCTGCATTTCTAGATATGTATGAAACAACTACCCATGGATGGATGAATGGACCTGTCCTTGGTGCTGAACCAAACTAACCAGCCAGCCTTACAAGGATGGATGGCACCAGCATCAGTTATACATGGATAACTGAACGAATGTAACTGTCCTTGGTGCTGAACAGTCAGAGCCATACATGGATGTATAGATGGCTCTGTCCCTGGTGCTGAACAGAGCATTACTAGAGTATTGTTTTGGCAGGGAACTACCTACTGTACCTCAAAGATTCCTTCCTTACATTTTAGGTAGACATACAGTCCTGTGAACTAGTGACTTACTGTCCTTTTCTACATTTAAGCTTGCTGTGTTTGACCGTGTGAAGATAGAGGAAGACAAGGATGCCCTGGAGACCATGTCACATGAACAACCAATCTGCTCCATCCTGTACAATGATCTCTTTGATGTGGTAAGAGTTTGTCAAATTCCTCTCTAGATGTCAGAATGCTGCCTACATTTTTGTGTCAGTTCTTTGACAACATCAATCTCACTAACATGAACTATTCCATATACCCTGAAGGCATACAGATATTGTACCAAAGAGATGATAGAATCGATAAAATTGATTTGAAGTCCAATTCTTTGTGTTAAGAATTGCAGTTATAAATCGTTCTTCATGCAGAAACCAGTTTATGGTGTACCCTGTACAGATAGTGAGTGTTAGCCATGATGACATGATCCATGTGTGGAACATCGACAGTGGTGAGAAGGTCATCCAGTTCTCCATACACCATGGGAAAGAAGAAGACTGTCCTGAAATTACTGCAATGTGCTTTGACCCTACTAGTGAGTTCAGGATCTTACATATTTCCATTTCAGTTGCCTATTCTTTGTTTGTTTGTTTGATAAAGACAACATGCCTCCACTGTAACAGATGCCCATTTCCCATTAATTTATGATCTTGAATCTGCAGCCACAAGAAAGGTAGATAAAACTCCCTCTTCAAATAATGAACCTGAGGACATGGTTGTATCTCCAGGTAGATGAGTATCTTGACAAATGACTGTTTCCTTAATCCAGAACGTCGCCTGATTACTGGGACAAAGGCAGGCCAGGTCCAGATATGGAACTTCAACAATGGTGCTTTGTTAAAGGACTTTGATGATGTGGACACAGCTGAGGTACATGGGATAGAAATGTTTTCAGAGGGAAGGGGCCAAAAATTTACTTCACCTTTGTAAAGCAAAGAGTTTTAAAAAGCAGCAGACAAAGATGACTGGATCTTTCCAATATAGCTGAATTACATGTGCAGGGTGATCTGAATTACATGATTGTATATGGTTAGGCCACACCAATTTAATTTGTTGCTTCTCGGATTCGCCTCTTCATTTTTTTCTGATTTGCAAAAAAAAAAATTCTGGTTCTGAATCAACTAAAAAATGCTCATGTTTTGCCTCCAACAGTTGAAGAAAGTCCTTTTCTTCCTAGTTGTTACAGTTGTTACATCTACCAATGCAGTGGTTTGATTAAAAGTTCAAAATTCAGTGTTTAAATTTTAACCCAGTCTTTTGGGTTGACTTCATGTCACCTATTCTAGCATTTGGGGCTATAAAAGGATGCCCAGGCCTGTTTTTATTTTTATTTTTTTTTCGCCCTGTCGCTTCATATTTTTTCTGAAAAAATCCGAGAAGCAACAAATAAAATTGGTGTGGCCTTACTTAAGGTAACAGTTTCCATTCCTCAAATGATTCTATTTATACATGTGGATGAAGTGTGCATAGACATTTTTTTTAGACAGAAAGCTTTAAAGATTTTGATGCTATGCAGATCTTCTACATAAATGCCTTCACTATCCTCTCCAGGTGAAAAGCATCATCTGCTATAAGCAGCACATTGCAGTGTCAGGCTGGAACAGGAGGGTTATCTGTCACCTGTAAGTGCCAATATGTATATACTATCTTTATAACAAGGCTCTTTTTTTCAATTCTGTGATTCAAAGGCAAAGGTATGAACAACTGTCAAAGAAAATATGATAATCATTGGATATTGCTATCTAGATGCAGCGGTGCAGTTGTATGGAACTATCAAATGCTAATGGTGCTGTTGTCTTGTAGGGATGCCAAAGGAGATGAGGATGATGACACTAAGGTATGGCCTGTGCGCCATGGAGAGGATATCTTGTGTTCCTCCTACTACAGTCCGATGTCCATTCTGGCAACAAGCTCATACGATGGGGTAAGTAATGTAACAAGGCTATTCACCTGTACAATGCCTTTCAAGAGTTGGTGGTGTTTACAAGGTCTGACTGTATTACACTGATCTTAGTGAAGAGATGAGAGGGATGAGGTGAGTTATCATAAGGTGTCCATACTGCATTCCAAACAATGTGTAATTTGGGCTGTAGAGCCTTAGTGGAGAGAGAAAAAGTTGAAGAGGACACTAGTAATGTAGAGAGGACTTACAGTGATTAACATTAACTTGGTTTAAGAACAGAAAAAAGAAGAAATTAATCAAATTTATCGAAACATTTCTATAAGCATTTGGATGTGAGGTGGCATTTATGGACTTTTGATCTTTGACCTGAACACAGGACATCATTCTATGGTCAGCTGACACAGGTCATGTCCTGTGTCGTCTAAACGCCTTCCACGGTTCCTTCCCCATGTCTCCTATATGCTTCGGTGTACCGGGGGAAACTTCACGTGAAAACCTGGTCAAAGGTCAGTTAGCATTACATCCTTTGGCATACAGGACAACTCTTACTCCTAGCCTTTAATGTCGGCAGTAATTATTACTGGTAGGCCTCAATTGAGGGTCCTAATATATTTCTGTTACAGTTCCAATGCTCTTGTACCAGTTATGATTTGTAAAGACTTTCTCTTTCATTACATAGCAACAACAGAAGACCAGTGGTCTGAGACATAGGCTATGTCGGAAGGAAGCCTGTGGTCCATCTGAGATGATTGAAAACTGCATCGAAACATAACATCTTGTCATGTCTTTCCTTTTGAATGACACAGTGTGGCACAAGCCCAAGTCTAATGCTACCAGTCCAACTGACAACCAACAGGAGACTAAAGACCAGTCCAAAAGCTGTACACCAGAGCAAATCCAATGTGAGACCAACTGTGGAGAAAATGAGTCTGACCCAGATACTGGACAGGAGCAGGAAATGCAGAATCTCCCTGGCCAGTTTGATGTGAGAAAAGCCAGCATAGGTTGGGGAGGTATGATGGGGGACCAAGGTAGGACTTCATCTTAGGTTGACATAAATAAAACAGAGAGCTGTATTTGAGATGACAATTATGTAAAGAGATCTTAGCTTTCGTGGTCGATTTCACTCTTCTTTTATCACTTAAGTTGAATGCATTCTCATAGTTTTAACCTGTGGTACTTATTGCCTTCTTTTTCTTCATTGACTGCAGCAATGACAGATCAGAGCTCCCCCAGTCTGGAACCAGTTGAGTACTATGCAGAGAGATGCCGCAGGGTCAGTAAGTACAATGTGGCCGTAGACAAGATCGTTTTTCTATCCACCCGGGAAAACAACAAGGATACCGCCATCTTGCTGGCCAGCGGCGCAGACGGCTGGGTCCGAGCATGGTCCATTCACCACAAGGGTGGGATGCTGGGACAGTTCCGTGCGACCCAGCCAGGATCTGCCATCCTCGCCATGGAAACAGATTCAAACAACGACATTCTGTTGACAGGAGATACAGCAGGGTATGTCAAGGTAAGGACACAGAGTCCCTGGTAGACATGAGGAAGACCTGTGTCTCTAGTCACACAGCTTGGCTTTGTGCCAATATCCCTAGTTGATAAGTCGATACTAATCCATTCCTTTGGTTCTTGGATTTTCTAACAATGACGACTCTGGATTTTACAGACAAGTTCACCTGTACATGTATATGTATATCCTTTTTTTCAGGTGTGGGATATCCGTAGATACTGCATCAAGAATCCCCCACCACCCAATGATGAGAAGGACAAGGAAATCCAGAGCACTTTCCCATTTCTGAACTCAGATATTGCCTATGTGTACAGCCTCAAAATGCGTGCAATGGAAAGAAAGTGCAAATTTAAAGGTGATGAGTTACGTTTACATGAACAGTCTTCACAGTGTAGTCATCAACATTATGCTAGTATCATACATGGGACCCACAATCAAATCCTGGCCTTTGCCATTTTCTTTTTAGTTTTTCCCCATATTTTGAATTTTGGCTTTTCATTACAACTATTGAACCTATGGAACCGATGTATGGCACACAAATTAGCACTGATTATTATATCATCAACACAACTGTTATTTTGTTGTAGGTATGGGATACCATTTGCCAGTTGATTTTGACGTCGATCAACGAGGAATGAACCTAAAAGCTCCCCCCCTCCTGAACTCCTTCCGTGGCCACACCAAAGCAGTGGTGGAGATACAGTACCTGGAGGCACGGAGGCTGATTGCCACCGCAAGTTCAGACTGTACCATCCGTCTGTGGACTGTTTGTGGCAGGTACATAGGTGAGTCTGTTCTACAGACTTCAGGTACCGTAACCATTCAAATGAGAGAAAGTGCAGAGACCATCTCACTGGGTTGCACCTGCATATAAATTTGTCAAAATGATTGGTTACTACATGCACTTGACTTGTATAAGATTTCATTATGTGAGCTATCATCATACATCCAAGAATGCATCAAATCACCTTAAAATCTTGGTGGTAGTAAAAAAAAAGCTTTTATACTTCCTTAAGTGTCACATGACTTGCTTGCCATTTCCATTCATAGGTACTTTTGGACAGAAGAACCCATGGACAAAGCTTGAGAAGGTGGTGCGTGCCAAAAGGCTGCCCAAGCAAACACCTTTGGATATTGTCCGTGTGGGGTCTGCAACAACCATGAAAGTGCTGAACGGAGGCATACGTCCCAAGTGGAGGTGACTGACATGTTTTATAATTCTTCTATTCTGCTCTCAAATACACAAAGACTTTCTTCTGTCCATTGCATTCTTAACCTGTTCTTTGGCAGATAAAGATCGATTTATTCTTGCTGTCAGACATTATTCTTGAAGCACTATCTTGTGTTTGTCTATTAAATTTTACCACGGCAGTGGCACCTGTGCAACCTAGAGCGTAGTGCAGGCATTCTGTTTCAGATTAATAGAAATGATGTACATGTAGACATTATATCTGTTTTGCAGACTGGCTCGCAACATCTTGATGATGGTCGCAAGAGAGAAAATTCAATGGAAGAGAAAAGTTGAACGTGGAGAAGTTCCACCTGATGCAGAAATGGAGGAAGCGCAGGCAGTGACACAGCACAAAGCCAACAAGGTTAGCCTCACATTTCAGGCAGTTACATGTCATAGGTTTTTTTTATGTCATAGGATTGTCAGCAAGACAACACAGAGCCATAATGCAGTCCTAAGGATAATTCTCTGTGATTATGTACTTGTACATAACAGAAAAAAATCCTACCACAGACCAGTAATATAGTCACCACCTGATCTCCAGGTCAGATTTGCAGATGTGGAGGAGGTCCTGAAGATGGACATGGACAAGACACATTTACCACCAGTCCTACAGAAGACAAGTTCTGATCTACTTCAGGTACTGTTTAGCCAAATAAAAGACATGGTCCAGAAAGAATTCATGAGGCTAGAGAACTTTACTACAGTAGTACTTTGACTTCTTTCCATGTTTCTATAATTTCACTAGGCATAACTGCTGTCTAAAACCTGCAATTTCACCTTTCTAAATTCCTACAGAAGCGGCCAACCCCTTCCAGCAACATCTTGCGTGGTGGGTACCACCCCCAAACTCGACACCGCATGCCACCCCACCTGCCGAAGCTCAGACAGTTCCAGACACAGGTCAATCTGCACACTACAAACTACATGTACATTGTTCTAGTACACAAATCAAAACAAGGATTCTTTTTGCATACAAATATAACAGTATCATGTGTTCAATAAAATGAACATGTTATCATTGGATTGCGTTCCCCATTTGTAGGCTCCACTTCACTTCTCTTTCTTTCCTGTTTTAATGTCAGTCACATGGTTATGTTCCCTCCCCAACAGGTTGCAGTGTACTCATCCATCCCATACAGCAAGTTACAGCCAGTTGCCATGCCACGCACACCAGACATTGTGCGTGAGATCCATGCACGCCAACAGAAAGAACAGGAGCGATCCCCGCTGGCCATTACCACTGGGAAGGTCAATGAGATCATTCGAGCCAACAGAGTCTTCCGTGCTATGAGGCCAAGCAAAAAGTCTAAGACGAAGAAATCATTAAAATCAATGAATACCAACTAGATATACACATCATAATTCAACCATGTTGAATGTCAGGTTTGGTTCCAATGAATCGTCCAGCTTGGCATTTTCAAGTGGCTCTGTGAGGTCAAATTATATCATTCTTTCAGACCATGTTATTAAGTATACATTCTATTGTACTGGAGACTTTTGCAGTGAAGCTGGAGCAACAGCTCAGTTTTACTCTGATGAATTAAGTGACAAGTTTGGATTAACAGATTGTTTTCATAAATGGTCAACAAAAGTCAACACACAGACACAAAACACAGAGGCTAAAATGTACAAAAGGACTATTTATTAAATGATGGAATGCATTTATCACATAGGATCCTTCATACCTGTCCAATCTGACAATGCCATCTATATATTGCCAAATAAAGTAACTGTACGAATCTTACGCTTTGATAAGTGAAACATGCTGTAGGCAAACTGATCTAAGGTAGATCTTAGTTTAAAAAGGTAAATTTTGTCTCCTTCATGAAGTGCTACTTTATTTTGAAATCAGCATTATTCCAATTTGCTGTGGCCAGCAAACATTGTGTTGCTGAAGTCAATAAAAGGGCCTAAGCTGTAAGGTCTGGTGGGCAGCAGTCTTGTGAGAAATCCGGGTGTTGACCAGTGAACTGCTGTGTGAGGTATTGGGGAGCCAGCCAATCATCTGTCTGTACAGCCATCAGCATTCATCCAGTCAGCTGCCAGGGTATATCGTCATCATCTGTCACCAGAAAAATTACAAATCTGAGCCAATAGCTCCATTTAGTTTATTAAAGGGGCTCATACCCCACCCTTTGCCTTAAGGTAACTATACATATGATAGTGACTGTACACGATATCTCTCTAAAAGCCAGAGGGCAAATAACTGGGCCTAATAATAGAAATATTACCCCTTTAATGCCCGTTCAGATCTATATTTTGTACGCTAAGATTAAGTAAGAATGAAAATTAGGTTACTCAAGAGTTTACTACAGCACATACAAAGGATTTTTAAGCACAATTTTTTGAAGGCCAACTGAGTAATTCAGAACATGGCATATATAGTGAATCTGGAAGAAAGAAAAGGACAAGAAGACTTTGTTCACAGTACAAGTGCATGGCCCAAACTACATGTACTGTTAGCTTTGCCTGACTCCCCATACAACAAGTTTCACTTACCTTTCAAATTACAAACACACTTTACAGCAAGGACTTATCATCATTCCTCCCTCTTGGTCTTTGGGTTGTTGACTGCTACATAGTGGTATAAAACCACCAGCAGGAACAGGGACACCCCCATCATGTTGGCAAAGATAGCAAGCTGAACGTCTGAGATCATGCTGACTGAAAGCAAAGATCAACAAGAAGATTTGGGGCTTGCCTTCTGACAGTTATGTACAGGGAATCTCCTTTACGCACTCTTCAGTCATCTTTGGCTTTTGCCTTGGGGTTGTTGATGGAGATGTAGTGATAGAGCACTACAAGGAGGAAGAGTGTGACGCCCAGCATGTTGGCGAAGATGGCCAGCTGCACATCGGACACCATGGTGGGACCTGTGGAGGTGAAGGTCAAGCCACATACAACCCTTTTTACTACAGGGAAGATTGGCAAACCACAACCACCACCACCACCATAGGTAAAGAGTAAATAGATACATGTAGTACCAATCTCCAGGCAGATGAATTGGTCAGGTGCTTTGTTGGTCTTTGTCTTTTACACCCTTTTTTTTCATTTCTACGTCTAGTGGCACACACTTTCTTGAGGCTAACCCACTCATCTGCTTGGAAATCATGTCATGCAGGTACCAAGAAACATGCTAATTTTGAGACAGGAGAAGTTAGGATCAAGATTTGAGCTGGTACAATTGTTTGTTCATGTCTAAGATGCAGACTATTAGACTATTGCTGGTTACAGTTTTGGCTTTTTCGAAGCGCAAAAGGCAAATAATTTGGTACATAATTTACCTGGCCAAAATCATAGTACTAAAATTTTGCCTGGGAAGGGGAGGGGCATCAACTTGCGACTGAAAATATCATATTTATTCACTTATGCTTAATATGCTGTCTACTCCATCTACCCTTGGGTCCAAAGCTTCTCTGTGCTACCTGGTCACCTCCAGTTACGACTAAACATGGAGGTATTTTATAGTATTTTATACCTCCATGGACTAAAACATGCACTACCTCTATTTTAATGCAGAGACCCTCATGTTTTTATGCCAACGTGTCATCTGTAGGAAGTGGTCACCTGACAAAGTTGAAGTTAGCTCGCAACCACGCCAAACCTTACAACCAACAGCAGTCTCTGGGTTAAGAGAAGAAAAAGTATATCTTGAAAGAGGAGAAACTCTTTTCTTGAGCGCTTTCTATTACCTCTTTTTGGTGGTTTCTGAGCCGGATCCTGTACCTGCAACTTTCACGTCGTCAGCTGGCGTGGCAAAATGGCCGAAGGTTGGAAGAGTCTAACAGTTTTAGGGGGGTCAAAATAAGATAGTAACACTAAATAGCTCTAAATTAGAAACATTATTTACAATAAACTAGATAAAATATTTATTATCTTTAATAACCTGATACCTAATAACTATGTTTTTTTACCAGCTGTTTACCAGCTGTTTACTGTTAACATCACGTTTGTATGACAAAATAAGTTTCCCTCCCAAAACCTGGTAGTCTCGTCTAACGACCTTTACACCCTGAAAGAGTGTAGGGCTTGGTGATGTAATTTTGGTCAAGATGAAGGCGCAATGGGGTCTTTTAAGTGCTAAATACGTAGAAAATAGCTGTCAAATGGCGTTGTAAGACAATATTACATTTTATAGTTACATGGTTGCAATTTCTTGTAACTTTCCTGAAGTATCCAATCACCGTTCAAAGATTTGATCACATGACTCCAGCGGGAAACAAAGGCCTGTTGGGGAGTGGCGGGAGAAAGTCGTCTTTGTCTCCAAACTTTCTCTTTACGCAAAACTTGAGGAAATCTGGACATATTGCTGTGGTTTCTTCAGTGAAGGAAGGATTTTTATCGTCACTTTCGTTCAGACAGAGCCAATGAATGTCCAGCAACTGTTCTGAAGCTGTATTTTCTGCACTCTGTCTCCCAGAACTTTGTGACTTCCGGGTTTTCGTCGGAAACATTCCTGCACATGCTGGTCTGTCGTCTGCGGAGGACCGTTATCCGACATTTGCCCCAGATATTTTCGCCAAGACTCGGAATTTCGACCTGTCGACTGTTTCTTCTGAATGTGCACACAACTACCTATATATTCAAGAGGATGGCACTTATGCGATACGTGGTATTCTCACTTGAACAGCCCCTTTCTTACTATTTTCGTGAAATTCCTTTGTTTCGGAATTTGCTCCACAACAGTGGTCCAAGGAGCAGTCGCTTGAGTTCGGACTGGAGGTGTTTTCTGTGCGAGTGTTGCCGAGATTCACTAGTATTTCTGCATGGATACACCAAGCAGGACGACCGAGGTAAGTTAGATGGGCTCTAGACATAGCTTTTGTTGCTATCTTCTGTGTGCCTGAACTGTTTTCCATGCCAAGGCCGCGACCTATTTCCTGACGATAACAACGTTCTTTGTCATTATAAACAACTTCTCCGCGAAATGAGTTCAGCTACCATATGTCTACATCTTCCTTTTCTTATGGTCAACCTTTCAATGTTTTGTAATTTGAAGGATATTCGGTGTTTATTAGGAAAAGCAGTGATTGCAGACGTGTATTTCCTTTGTGTGATGATGCACGTGTAGCATGATGAGGAGGGACAAAGGGAGGAGACAGACAGGGGACCAGTGATGACTGTGACGGGAGAGATGGCGGAAGGGTTGGACACTGCAGGTAATAACTGGTTTTTATATCGAAAATACTTTATTATAACATTTAAAAGCTTTACAATATGATGATACAACTATTTGATGAATTATTTGCATGCATCATAGATGATATTGGACTCCTATTTTTATTGTCTCTTGTCTATTTGCCTTGTGTGATTTGGGAGAAATCCCATGATGTTCCTTTTGTCAGAAAACGTTCTATCTAGATTTCCAAACAATGCTAAGAATATGAATTAGCACTACAGGAGTTATATATATAACTAAAGAAGTGAGCAAAAGAAGTGGTTTTAGTTTTGCTTCTACTTGTATGTCCTTTGTTGATTATTTTTATTGTGCTGATAATAGGGAATTGAGATGCAAAGCCAGACTTGTCAGTGTTTTCTTTGTCTACACAGGAAACAGGTGTAAACTTGACTTTCGATAGCCTGGCCACACAGGTGTTTTAGCTTAAAACTGTGAAAAGAAAGTTAAATGTTTTTGGTTTTCGGGATGAGAATAATTTATTTCTTTACATGCTTTGCAGATAAGGCTTGTGATTGATGCATTCACAGCTTCATATAGCATTGATAGCAGGTTTCTTGGCTTGGCTTTTTTCAGTTCAGAGCTTCTAATTGTACCTGGCTGGGGACTGTTTGAAACTGGATACAATCAGAACTGATACACAATCAGAAAACAGTCCATGATAAGCCAGAAAAACCTAACCAAAAAGGCTGCTATGGACTATTCAGGCTAGCTTCATAAACAGTTGTTGATATTGAATTTACGTATCAATTTAATCTCTAGAATATAGATACTAACATGCCTGAAAAGTGTAAGAAGTGTTTTTTGGGCGAAAATTGATTTTGGTCTCGAGCCTTACTTCTGGGTATTCTTCCGCATTGCTCTGTGGTGTCCTGTAAGCGGACTTGGAATACTAGTACTTTGCGCCATAGATAATTAAAAAAATTATAGTACTACTACTAGGATTTTCTTTATACATGTATCTGACTTGAGGATACGCAAGGTTTGTGTCTTTCTGACAGCATCATTTCTGTCAGAAATTTTTTTCTATTGATTTCATCCTATGCAAAGACTCACAATTTTCTGCATTAATTTTGACATGAAAATAATTTTTTTGTGTTAATAATTTTACCAAAATTAAGGAGATCAAAGAAACAAAACAAAGCAAAGTTGGTCTTGAAGCTAAATTTATTTTCCTTCTGAATTACATGTATATAAATTATTAAAGAAGAGACGGTTGCTAGGCTAGACTTGAGGGTGTGCAGCTTCAAATGGAAACCCGAAATAAACTGGGGTGTGCTCCCTTGAATTAGAGTCCTTTTTACCATACAGGTAGTTTAGTGCCAGTGGTGATAGCCATGACAATGGATGATTCTGAGGAACAAACTAAAGGTAGGCCTTACCTGTAGATCACATGGACAGAAAAGCCCCAAACTTTCCCATGAACCAACAAACTCAACACCTGTTTTGACTTGCTACAGCTGGAGAACTGTTTGTTACAGCACACTATCTTGGTGTAGATGATCAACGAGAGAACTCTATGTCTGAGGAGAAAAGTGAACATTGAAATTAATGGCAGTTCATAAGTTGTGCATGTATGAAAGATGAAGCAATGAAACAAGACTGAGCCTATTACATGTACTAGGTGAATTGAAGTTACAATTATTTTTTTGGTGCCATCATCTGAAAGGGTCGGCTGGCGAATCACTTTTAGGATTACAGTATTTATAATCAACCTTTTGATGCGATATTGTTCATATTGTCCAAGATCATGACTTGTTTTTAGGCATAGCTTGAAGTGGCCCTTAAGAGAAATAAGTCTTTTATGATGACAAAGCAGTTTTTGAAGTTTGAATAGATAAGTAGTTGATATGCCATGCCTTGTGCCCTCATAAAACACTGCAATGTAAAATATTAGAGCAATTTATGCTCTAGGTAGTGGAAAAGATTGGTTCTAAGAAGTTGAAATAACGTAATTCAGAGACAGTGCTTTAAGTTTCAGTTACCCTTTAGCCCCAAAGGGGCTAATCTTCCAGGGTTCCAACACCAAATGTATACAGGTACAAAACAGAACAGACATATACAATCACATGTCATCCGTCATACACTATTACAATGATACATACAATGCTTTCATGTTGGTCTTGCTCTTTTATTGGGTGTCCATGCTCAGTGATAAGGAGATGTTGCATCTTGGTCCATTATTGGCTTTTGCAGTACCAGAGAGATATATACCGATGGGAGGATGTATGCGCTTGGATGTATGTCCTCACTTAATGATTTGTTTGCGTCAAACCTGTAGAAGTAACTACAGTACCTCTATATACGTAATTACCAGCTGGTCAATGTGACTACTTTTTGGTGGTCCCTTATATATTTTTTTCCCGTTGACACAAGCATTAAGAATCCCCTCTATAGTGACCACCTGTCCACATAGACCAGATTTTATTGGTGGTCTTCTTGATCAATTGAGCAGTTTGACTGTATCAAGAAGAGGAGCATATCACAGGGGAACGTTGAAATGTTGAAATGATGGACATATTACATGTATGTGTATGAAGTTATAAGGCATGTTCTCTTGTGATATAAGTTATAACAAAAGGGTTTTATGATCATAAACTATAATCATAGAACATAAACATGTACATAACTTTATTATTAACTTAATTAGATATACCATAACTGTGAATCTACGGTCTGACTGTATTTTTAAATACAGTCAGAGTGTCAGACCGTAGTTTTAAAAAACACCACAGATTATACAATTATGCATTGTTTGGACAAACACCACATGTCATGTATCTAGTGCACAAAGGTTGTCGGGCCAAATGATATTTGCCCTAAAAATTACCCTGAAAAGGAAAGATTTGATACATAACAATATATATATATATATACAACTAAGACTATGTCATCATGCTTACAATGAGTTACATGCTGTTATTCTTACATGTAATTTTGGACAAGTTGATAGGGGCGCTCTTGAAGCTTACAAGTCAGTGCTTGCAGTTTGTTTCATATTTGCTAGGAGTCCTCATTGCTACATGGGCTGTGATATTCCTTCTGGATGCTGACCTGAATAGTCAGGGCTATGTTGGAACAATGTATGAGGATGTTAATGGTTTGATCTTCATGAAGCTTTTACATGTTTACCATTACATGACATAGGAATCACACTTAAAAATACAGTAACATATTGTAGTTTAAGAGTTGAATTTGGAAGCAGGTAAGACTGATAAATGACCAACTTTTAGCACTTTGCAGTAGCTTCATGTCCATAAAGCTTTGATGGAGAATTTGTATGTTGCTTTTTTTAAATGTTTTTTTATTTGCAGACAAGCATGTACGTTACAGTCCACCACACTTACAAGCTAAGTGTGTACAGCTAACGTTTTCTAAATACAGTCAACAAAATTCTTGTCACAACATGTCTGAATGGACCTTTCGTACGCAAATATTCAACATTGCATTTTTTCAACCTGGCGATATGAATAGGTTGTTTTTACGATAGCAAATCTACCTTTGTGTGATGTAAAGGTTACTACTTGAAAACATCTGTTGTAGTTTTCATTCGGAATGTCCTTGAGGGACCTAGACTGTTTACGCCAGGTGAAACACCATTTCCAACCGATTCTGACATTTTCTCGCAATTACGCCAAATTATATCTCTTTCATGGCTCTATTCATGGAAAATAATGGAAGCTGGTATGTCTTGTTCCCTGGATTGAATTTCTCCAATTATATGTCATTATATCTCTGTCAACTGTCCCTTTCAGACAGAAATGAAAGAACTTGCCGTTTTGGAGCAGGTGTTCCAACAATAGTCGGCAAGGGGAACAAAGGAACAAATAGGTGGAAAATCCTTGGAAAACTCAACCATTCATCATTGTTGGGAAAGTTGTATGATTAACAATGCATTTTTAACGATTTTTATGGAATAGTAATGCCTGGAGCTGACAGGACCCATCACTTAGCTCTGTACAACTCGTCAAAACTAACAAAGTTCCCATTCTACATGTCCAACATAAAAATAAACTTATCTTAACCAACTTACCTGGCACACAGTACTTTTATTCATATGGAATTTATTATTCCATATAAGTTAAATTATACTATAGTTGTTTGGACTGGTTTGGAAAATTCAGCAATTCCTTGATATGTTTTTTTCAAAATTGATATTTAGTGCTGATCCTGATGAAAGTGAAGTGTACGAGATGTTTCACAGAGAAAAGGAGTTATGCTTATTAGTTTCGAAGTAACTGTAGCTAAATGAAATATATTTGCCTGCCTTTGCTAATGTTTAGACCCATGAGACTTTTATCAATAATGCATGTAGGTATATTACTAGTAATACTCACACTAGTCACAGCCAGAAGTCCTGAAGTGCAGAACTGTGGGTGTTACTATATATAAACCATGCTGACTCATCTTTAGCTTTACTTCTCTGATTGCCAAGCAAATGTTTCTCTGGAAGATCATGACATTTTCTGGGAGACTGTCAGAAAAGCCAGGCAGCCAGAAAATCTACCCAAACATTTGCTTGGAGATTATACTTATTTTGGATTGGAGTTGAGTTGTATGAGTGTGAATGTTTATTGGTCTGCCTCGTCCTCTGAATTACAGAAACCAATTCCTAACTCATCATTCTGGGTATTGATGATTCAGTGTCGATGGCTATTGTATGGTAAAATTCAAAATTCTCCTAATTGGGATGTTTTTTACAAGTTAGTGTTCTATGAATATTCAGACCCTTACAGGTCATCCCTCACTGGGGGTGGAGAGTGCATGTTTTAGTCATTATCACCTCACAGGGGGGTCCTTGTTTGAATGGGGGTCCCTCCCCCTGTGATGCCCCTCCCACCCCAAGCCCCTGTCAGGGAGACACTAGGTCACGGAAAGGACATTGATCTCAGCTGGGTTTGCTTGACCTTTTAAAGTTTCATGAAGAAAAATATTGGGTATCATCACTTCTATGTGTACTATCTGTTCCAGATTGACATTTCCCCTAGGCCCAACCATGTACATGTATATGAAAAACAGTATAATACAGCATATATATAAATAATTTTGGTTTGAACTTTTGTTCAAGACCAAAACCAGTTACCATTCAAGTTTTTGACTATCCCATGTGTCTTCGCCTGGTATTCTGTCTAAACAAACAGGTTAGAACTAACCTCCTTGGTCTAAATCACTTCTGCAATGTGACTTCCGGGGAAATGTCATGCTTGTCTCAGGTTTACCTGAGGATTTGCTGGGTAAATGATCTACCCTTCCCTTCCAACAGTAACCAAAGAACAGGTAGATGGGCAGATAAGGTTTTATTGCAGTTATGTTTGACATGGGATATTGTGTTGAGGATGTTTTCTCAGCTGCACTTTTACATTACCTTGTCCCATCCTCATGGAGGTGTAAAATCAGTTCGTTTTTGGCAAATTAATGACTATCTGATAATTGGCAGTAATTGATTTCATTAATTTATGATTGCCATGCTTGAAAATCTGGAGTTGAAGAATTCAGTTTTATGACTTTGTATTAAAAGCCTACATTCGGTTATAAAAGAGAAGATTTGTTCTCTGTCTATTTACCTGTAAAAGAAATCAGAAGACAAGGGATGTGGTTGTTACAGTGTAATGTGGGTGGTAAAATCGGTTGAAAAGACTTTCTCATGGAGCAGTGTAAGGCTTCTCTCTCCCAGGACTGTTTCTACTCCCTAGGGCTAGGTAAAAACTCTCCCATTATGATATAGCTGGGAACACACCTCCTACCACTTCTTACTTCTTTCTCCATGTGTCGATCTCAGCCAGAGAAAGGCAGTCTTATGCAAATTTAACTTCTATTCATTATGGAAATGTGCCACATCTTGAAAGACGTGAGAAACTTGCTAATTTTCACAGCCATGAAGCAAAATAGCAATGTTGATTAAAGACTTTCTGAATCCCATCTCACCTTAGGCCTTGTAAAAATTCCTCGTCTTGTCCTGCGGGGTATCTTATCCATGGGAAAGTTTCTATAAAACAGTTTGTTTGGAACTGTTTTCCACGGAAATCTTAGTTTCTGATGTTTGCAACTATTAGCCACAAGAAAGTATTGAATTGTGAAGTAAAGTGTGCACAAGGAGATTTTTATGCTTATCTTGCTTGTTATGTCATGAGAATACACATTTTTCACGTTTGAAGGGCATGTACATTCGACTTCCTCTTGCATCTTGGTAATTGTATAAATGTAGGAGGATGTAAGGTTAGTTAAAGTTGGTTTATCAAAAGATGTGAGGAATATTTAATGTCCTCGCTGTGATTTGTCCCATTGTTTGCAATACAGATACACGTAAATGTAACCATAGGGTTTCCTTTTTACTGCAGGCCTATCATGAAGTTTTCTCACATTAATTGTTTAAACCATTCTTCTGTTCTTCCCAGGCTACAAGGAAATTTACATATGTGGAAATGAGTGAATAATGGACTGTTGTTCCAGTCAATATCAATTGTTATTGACCTGCAGTGTCTTCATTATCCCATCTCTCTCCCCATTGGGTCTCCTTCTGTGGTGGTCTTTGTCATGGTTAACAATGTAGTCATCTCCTCTGGGACAGGTAGGACACAGGGATGAAGCCAAAACACAATAGAACAGCATGTTATAGGGGTGTTCACTGTATAGGAAATGGACAATAGTGAAAGTTTTAATCCTGCATGTTAATCAGGCTATTGTTGTACTGGTGTGACATGTCATTCATAGTCATTATGAGAGGTCCATCAACAATTGTAATTCAAACAGACCCTGACATTATCATTAGCAACTGACATGAAATTTCTTTTTGATCTCGGGATTATAAATGTTTACTTGTATCTCAGTGAAGAGTACAGAGTACTTTTATCTTTGATTAATACCTTTTAGTTTTGATGGCCAGTAGCACCACTGTACCAGGAATAGTAACAGAGCTGCTGGTAAATGTTTAATGTCAGAAATTATGAATGGTCCCCTGAATCTGATTTTGACTGATGTTGTCACCTTTGCACATGTAAACATGTAGGAAAACCCTGAAGACAAGAGAAGCACTGTTCAGGGCACTGTGACCTAATTTGGAGCAGGCTGCAGTGCTAAGTATGCAGGCCCTGTCACGTAATGCAGGATGTCTGGCATCCAAGAAACTAAGCAGGTGCTTACAAGTTCAGCCAGTTCAAATTCATTGGATGGGATTTCTGCCCATTTGTCAGGCTCACATGGCCTCCTAGTGACCTGACATTCCACCCTCCTGCTTCCACAAGTGCATAGCAGGAGTACCAGGGCAAGGAGGTCTTCATATTGTGAAATACTTGGAAAATTGCTGTTTTGAACGTTCAGTTTGCATAATTGGATTGACAAGCTAATATGAGGATCAGAGATAGTCCATCTGGAGTGCCAAGGTCGGTCCCTGGGAAGTGTGTTACTCATGGTTGTTGGAGGAATACATTCCATCTGATAAATGGTCTATATAGTGCTGAGTATTGCCACCTGACATGTGAAAAGATCCCTTTGACATTAAATACCATTGGTTGATTTAAGGTGAAGGATTTGCTTTAGAGCAGTCAAGATGCAGGGATCTGATTGACTGACTGAAAACAAAATAAGTTGTTTTTCAACATGTACCACTCCAGTCTGGATCAATCCATTTATTTATGTAAGGTGTGCAACTTTCGGTTGCCAAATTTTTTTGCTTTCAAGACCATAGTGAGATGGGTTGACACCCCTTACATTCACCTTTCAAGATGCAGACTAAATCATCATGTTTTAGTTGTTTGAATACATCATGTTGCTGCAATGTTGATTGGTGGATAGTTTGTTTTATTTTGCCAAGTGCCAATTTCAACATCACTATTTCTGTCAAAACATCCAAGCTAAGGGCTGCATGCCTTACAAGTAAATCACTTTGCTTGAAACAGTGCATTCCACTTTTGTTTGTTTCACTATTGATGTTTATGTTTATGTCACTGTTCTGTCTCCTCCTGCCTGGTGGGTGTCTATCCTTCAATATACCTGTGTTCACAAGAAAAACATTGTAAATCTCCATCTTTTCACAACCTGTTGTGTACCAGTCATTAGTCTGGACATGGAGGGGAAACAGAGCCTCCCTTCACAGATAACAACTAAGTTGATAAAAAATGTCACCACTGAAGGAGGCAGGAAAGATGGCTGTCTGTTGGTGGTCCTGGCTTGAACAGTAAGACAACAGTAAACACCCTTTTCCTTCCAACATGTTATCAAGATAACTTCTAGGTCCTGTCAGCCTAAAAACTCAAGGCTGGCTGAGTTTACATTGGCATGGTGCCCATTACTGTACCCAGGGTATAGAGGAGAATAACTTTGTTAACTTGAGATACGTATTCTTCTTGCCATAGGCATTGCTGAAATACACTTAGATGACAAGTCAAATCCATACTTAGGGCCATTTCATTTATACATGTGGTTGTGTGATCTCCCGTATGGCCATAAACCGTCCATACCAAACATAGTTGGCCCAGACAGATGCCTCCAGCTAACTTTGTTTGGTAAGGTCATCAAGGTTGTATGTCCAAACATGTCCTGACCATGCCATGAAGAGTGTGTAGTGCTAGATAAGGGCAAGGATGACCATATATGACTGTGGCTAGTCACCGTCCCTGAGACATCTTGAGCAGAAGTTGAAGAAATGCTGGAACAACTGTGAGACTGGGGTGACAGTAGACAGACTGTTAGTTTATGAAAACTACAGGAGAGTGTCAGGAGGGTTACCATGTTGGCCTTACTGACAGGAAATTTGAGCTACCTAAGTATGGTCATGTCAACATGGCAAATGTAAAGAAGTGTTAACCTCAGTCACCAGGTGTTAGTCTGACCTGCTGGGTTACTCACAGAAAGATGTAAGATCTAAGAACCTGCCCATTTATGGTATAAAGCTAGGTACCAGGAAGAAGATAATGTATGGAAAGAAAGTATTCTACATTTCAGTTATCTTGCACATACCTGGAACGCCATACAAGTCTTTTTAAGAAGGTAAGTAAACCTATTTAATTAAGATCAGACCCTGTTTACTGTAGAAGAACTGATCCCACAGCTGTGCAGTGTCTTCAAGACATCCTTTACTCCTGGGAAGATAAGGAAGACAGGGAAGTCCTATTTAGGTCACAAATCACACTCCTTCAAGGACTTCCCTCAGTTACTGACTTACTGTACATCAATAAATATTTACTACGCTGTAGATTTACATGGTAGAGGTCCGCAGGTGAGCAGGTGCATCAGTTATACTGTCCACATGATTTTGAAGCAGCCAAATAACGTGTGACAAGGGAAATTGTTGCAATTCTTCAAGTCTACAGAGTACAGACAATTAAGACCACAGGCATCTTTAAGAATGCTGAACAAATTAAGACGCTGAGCAAAGATACCTTATTTGGTGATCTAACTTCTTCCGTCCCTTGCTGTAGTCTCTGATGCCAAGGACACCTGGTCAGCATGAGTGACAGTGCAGATGTCTTCATGAAAGTCTTTCTTATTCCCAGGAAATCTTAAGATAAACTTGGGGCTGTTTCATGAGAAACTTGAAGGAGCAGTCAGGATGATTCAGGGAGCAGGGAAGAAACTGAACTGAATTGAAGAATCCTTGAATGTAAAAAAGGAAGTGGTTTAGACTAGATTAAAAAGTAGATGTGCTTTAGGATTATTACACATTTCCATAAAATGAGTAAGATATTAGAGGTACTGTAATTTGTTTAGGTCCAGTACATATTACAATGGTATCATATTTTTTTAAATGTACAGAACTTAAATGTTAATTGTATATAGCCCTAAGTTCTGAAAACTATTTAAAGGCACCCAGTGCGATTTCTGAATTTCAAAGTCAATATTCTAGTCACCTAAATACATGGTATGGTTTACCAACACTATCCTAATCCATATCGACCTTCGTTGAGCAAAAATGCGAAGTCGTTGAGTGGCAAAGTATGGCAATGAAGTCACAGCGAGACTCCCCTTTTACAGTATTGGTGTATCACCCCCAGTGGTCATGTGACCATAAATGCCTTATTTGGTGAGGCCCCTTATTAACCCCCTTGGGACTAATGGAGGATTGGGGGTAAACCACTGAATGAGTAAGGGGATGTTAAAGCTTGAGGCACCCCTATTGAGTTTTGTGAGAACTAGAATTATTACACATTTGGAAGTGCAACATTTTTGAAATTGCAGGAAAATCTGTGGTGTTGCTTTTAAGACAAAAATAATGCTGGCAGACATATCATACTGCAACCCAAAGTTTGAACTGGCTATACACTTACATCTCCTTGATAAGATGGGTAAGGACATGGATCATAACATTCCTCACATTCCTGCCAGGAATTACTGAGAGTCTTAGCAGGAATGTTGTCTCCCTTGACTTGTTAGTAATTAGCCACTAGTGGGAAGTTATGCCTCCTTGGAGGCTGGGGAACACTAGGGAGCACCAAGATGCCATGGTCCATACATCAGGGCTGTTGATACAGTTGACCCAGCCCCAAGTCTTATAAGGACTTGCTTTGAAGGAAGGAATCAAAGGAGGCACAGGCTGTAAGGAGGGGTCTTGCTGAGTGGTCACAGTTGTTTTTGCAGTTGACCCATGTGTGACTTACCAGTTTTAGGGAGAGCATGAAGCTGTCAGAGTCACCATCTGTTCAAGTCTTAACTCAGGAGAGTTGGGAACAAGTTGACCCGCTTCTTATACAGGGTGACAGGCCCTTAACCTCATTTCAGCAGTGTGGATAAAAAGTAGCTCAGAAAGTGGAGTAATCGCTTTGTCCTGATGGTCAACTTCTATCATGTTTGCAATTTTATGTAGAAGTGAGACATTTGCAAGTCCAGTGCTTGCAAGAAAGCTAGTCCTCATAATCTTCAAGCAGATTGTTGCAGGTGAAATTGTGAAACCAAAACATGGGCACTATGGCCAGGTAGGCCTTATGCAGAGGTGTTGACTAGTACAGCTTTGACTGTACTCTCAAAAGAAGGTTATTCCTTGAGAGAGAACATGCCATCTTTGATAAACAGTTCTTCAAAGTAAAGACTGTGTGTGTGTGTGGGGTCCTGAACACCTGAGGATTACCTCAGACTCCTCCTCTCCTGTCTTGTCTCCTCTCTTGGGACAGTGTTAGTAGATAGGACTAATTAATGACAATAAAGACCCCATACTGTTTAGTACTTTTGCTACTGGACACTTTCAGGAAGGTGGTCTCAAATCAGATACTGCTATTACTGCTAACACCTGTAGAAAAGGAGCTCATTAATAGATTTGAAGGAGAAGCGCTTGGGAAACTGTTTCCGAAGATAATGCTATTTAATTGACCATTGACTGTCTTTTGTTATAAATTTGAAGGTGGTCTGTATAGAAGAAACAAGAAACCAATTGCTACATGCTAGGTTATCGTGTAGTGTTAACTTTATTACTGTACTTTTGCTTCCTTTTATGGGAAAGGACTAGACAGATAGTCAGCCACAGTTAGAATATAGATGTGTTCATTATGTTAGCCTTCTGCAGAAGTAAAGTGTTGCTTTCTTGGGAAATTGCAGAGTGCTAGCGATCAAACCATTAGGCTGTGACAAAGTCAATCTTTTTTGTCCTTAGAGATGTTAGATGCCTTGACGAGCAGTAATCAAATGGTATATGTTTATATCATTTCTTAGTTAGTAGTCCCAAGGAGCTCCCTTTTTAACCTCCTCGGTAATTCTCTTCCTTCTGACCTCTATGACACCACAGTGGGTGTATAGATAAGTTACCAAATACTAGCTTGGTAGGGAAGTTCAAGGATATTATACCCAAGCACTAAAAATAAGCAAATGGAGGTAAGCATATCTGTCAACAAAAGTTAATTGGCATGACAACCTAGTCAAGAAAGTCCAGAAAATAGTAAGTCTTTGGAGGTTATTTTGCAGATGAGGCAGGATGACAGACCATGTGATCCCTTTGCTTTGGCAGCTGTCTGGTGCTGATCCCCTGCTGGGCCCTCTCATCCCTCTATTCACCTGTCAATCCCACACTCTCCTGCCTGCCAGGAAGAGCACTTATGATAATGTAGCATCTGCCAGACCCTGCCTCAGAATCATAGGGGCAGGACAGCCCCACCTTTGGGTAGATCATATCACCATTGTTGTGAAAATCTCCAGGTTTGGCCAGGGCTTTTAGGAATGATTGCTGTCAGGAATCGCCTGTGGTCCTGACAGTGTGCCATCTGTCAATCTTGTCTTGCAGTAAGAAAAACTGCCTTGGGTGCATTTCTTCCATAACTGATAGACAAACAATGCTTTTGACTACTGGAATGAAATTTTTTTTTTCAACGTTTCTCGGCACACTAAGCCTGTCAAGTTTTGCCAAAAAATCACTTCTCAGATAAACTAAGGTGAACATCCTATAGGCTAAGTGATCAACCGGTAATAGCCATACAATTCTATTTGTTAATACTGCAAGATCTGTTTCTTTCTCATGAAAATCTCATGGCTAACAGACCATTAAAGGTTGTTGTTTCAATAATAGTTTAATCCTTATTGTTTATCCCTTAATCAGTCATTTTCTAACAGAAGAGCAGAGATAAGGAGCAAACTTGACAAACCAGTTCTTAATTCTTGGGTGGGTCTTAACTTAATAGCTGGGTTTTACGAGGAAATCTGTGAAAGCACAAATTTAATTGATTATTATATGCCTGATGTACTTTTCATTTTCTTTGTTAATTAATGACTTCCAGTGGTCTTCGGCTAGAACGGATGTTCAGAATGCTCAATGGATATTAGGTGTTAGAATTTAGAAGGAGGTCTATTAAAAATCATCATAGGACATCATTTAGTTGGATAGTTTGATTGCTTGTGTCCAGTTTGGTGCAAGATTGCTTTTTATAGCTTATCATTGAAATCTTCCATGTTTGTAATGCGGTATTACTTTTATAACCACTTTTGATTCAAGGCATCCCTTCTGGGGTGTTACTGGTAGACAGAGATGTGAAATACCATTGCGTTATTACTAGCAGACACAAAACACAGTATAGACAGAGTACAAGATTAAACCAGCAGACGCTCTGATTGATGAGAACACCCAACAGTGTTGACTTTGGGTCCTGCCTCTTGTCTTGAACTCCTCCACCAGAGCCTGCTAGTTTTCAGCCAAATTGATGGTGATAAGGCAAACCTTTCACCCGTATGTTAGAAAGGTTGGTAATAGATCTCTTTCTGTAGTCTAACCTCCTTTCTATATCTGTCTACTTTTGTTATGTCATTTCTTGAGGTCTAGAAATACCTGACTTGCGCCAAACACTTTGTCGGGTAGTTCATGTTTAGGTGCAGCCATGCCCACCCACACGCATCAGTAGTGTCTGTCTGCAGACCAATCCCGGCAGTCTGTTATGTGTCCTCACCACTCCCTTACCTGAGTGATGCACTTTGAAGACCAGCCAACAGACAAGAGATCACAGAGCAGAAGGCATACAGTAATGTTCCCTACCTCAAACTACCCTTTGTAGGTGTTTGTTTACAAAGTAATAGTAAAAAAATGATAATCTATAAAAGAATAACCAAGTTTAGTTTTGACCTTTTACAATAAATGAAATCTTATTAGTATATTGATGATAGATTTAGGAATTGTTATTTTACACAGAAGTTTGTTCCATTGATTCGTGACAATGTGGCACATAGTTTTGTACAGAATCACCTTTGAAATATCGGCTGGATGACTCACAGTCTTGGAAGGGAAAGTGTTGTCTGTGTTTTGACTTTCAGAAAGGGAACATTGTAGTGCTTGCATGACAAGATGGATGACTTGTCTGCATTTGTAGAACAACTTGGCTCCATCTTATCACCATAGCCAGAACCTGTCTACTGAAAAACCCTGTCTGACAATGGTTTATACCTGCACAGAAACTTTTACTCCTGTCCACCTTGCAAGTTTTGTTTTGGCATTCATTAGGAATGACAGGGGCCCTGGCTTGTACTGAACAGGTTTGTTTCCAAACAGAGTAGTGTGAAGCACTGTGTCCAATATTAGAGCTTTTCTGCAATCACTGTTTGTTGACGTTACCTCCAGTAAAAACTAAGGGGTCCCAGAGTCCTGTCAAGTATGGTTTAGGCACCATGGTAAGAAGCTTTTACCCCAATACAAACAGCTGTCTGAAGGAGTGGAAGGAGCTTGCTATCTCTGGCTACATCTTATCAGGATGGACAGGGCTGCTTGTCTGTGTCTACTGCACCTTCTGGTCCACCTGCAGGCTGCTGGAATGGAATGGACTGGATCTCAGAAGTTTCTCCCTTTTCTTCGGTTCTAGTAAAAGATACTGACAAGCTATGCCTAATAAACTTCCAAAATGGGGAGCAGTTTTTAGCACTTCACAAGACAGCTAGTGAGTACGATAAGAAATAAAACTGCACTTCTAGGACCCTAAGAAGGATCTGTCAAAGAATTTGGACTTATCCAGGCAGGCAGTACCAATTTACTTCTCACTGTTACATAGGCACCTACCATGAACTAGTCTTTGTTCTTTAGTATAAACTGAATCCAACATGTGCCCTGACAAGTGCCTTCGGATTGTTTGTCTTGAAGATTGAGGATAAGACTACAACAGGCCAATCACAACTGTGAAGAGTTTGGACTTTTTTCTTAGGTGATTAGAAGTAACCAATTGAATTGCCTACAGTTTGTCTGCAAAAAGGTTGGAAACAGTTAGACTTGAAGTCTGTTGCAACAGATATAGAGCTATCCAATCCTCTATGCCTGGCCTCTCCTGTCTGAATGCTGTCCTTAGCTATGCTGTATATTTTCCCAAGGATTATACAGAGCCAAATCCTGTCAGCTCAGTTCCCTGGTATAGACAGGGTAAAGCAATGTAGGAATACTGGTGACAGCAGACTTAAGTCTCTGTCAATACAACAGACGTAAGTCTCTGTCAATACTTACAGTTCAGGTTTTAAAGAAATATGGATTTGGGCACAGACTGAAGGCTCACCTACCTGCATGGCTTGGGTATGGTTTGAAAAGTTCAGATTCAAGACAGGTACCGGCAATGTTAGAATTACAGGCTTTATACAGCTTTGAACTGTAGTTTTACTGACCTATGACAATTTGGAGTTAGATTATGTCCTTGCATGTGGAGTTGAATCTGAAGATGGTGTTGAATCTGCTGTACAAGACTTTGAAAGTAATCTTTCTTGAAATCTAAGACTGCAACTGAAGCCAGAGATATCCATTGTTTTTCTGAGGATTAAAGACTTTCCTGGTCTGCCCACTGTCTACAGTTCAAAGTGTCATATAGAAAAGGGACAATCATATATTTTTGTCAGTCAGTTGCACCTGATAAACATATCAGTACATATGTCAGAGAAAGACTACAAAGAGCAAACCTTCTGCCATGTTAGTCACAAATTCACTAAAAATGGCATTTAGTCAGCATTCCTGTTAACTTGTATATGTAAGTCTTAACAAATCTGGATTACCAAATGCTGTGGTATAATTTAGGCCTGATTACTTTCCAAGAGACTTGGGATTAATGAGACTTTTCCAGCTTCAGAAGATAAGTCTTCAGGTTAGTATCATGTGGATACAAAATCTTTGGCTTGAAAAAGTGTTTTTTTTTTAATTCTTAGATGCTTTGATATGTCCAGTGCATGCAAAGCAATGATGATGTACGATGGTACAGATTACTATAGACCTGTTCAACAAATGTCATCACTACTCAAGGCAACCTTCAAATCTTATATCAGTTTTAGTGTTTTTGGTCCTCTTCAACCAGCTATGACATCCTCTGTTACTCTTGATGCAGGAGAAGAGGAACAGATGAGCGGTACAAACTTTAACAAAGTGAAAAGAAAACTATTCAAGCAAGTGATGACAAAAGTTGTGGGAGATCCCTGGAAATTGTTCTCTTCCTTAGAAGAGAAGGTACCCGATTATATGTTCATTTTTTTTTCTCCCCAAAAGGAAGTTGGTTGTTGTTGAGGTCAAAAGTGTCTGTTTATCAATTGTCGTATAAAGACTGTCTTCCTTTGTGTGGGTTGACCTATGATCGGGGTCAACCACCAGTACTTTTCTCTTTCCAAAAGTGTCAATAAGTTATCCATCATGAAGAGAATGCGTTTTCTCTGCAGGAAGAACCTTGTTCATCATCTGATGTTAACCTGTCAGTGTGGTTTGTGCAGGTCAGCCTGTTGACCCATAAAACCCTATGTTTCTTTTGAGTATATACCACTTAAAAGAAGATAAATTTCATGGGAGAAAAGTTTTCTTCTTCAGAGTGATCTGTTAAGTTCTTCAAGTGGCGTAACCTCCTACTCTCTATCCTTATGGTCCACCCACAGTCTTCTTGTCTTTTACAATTTTCTGAAAAACAGTTGAATTTCTCCTTCTGTTGAGATGAGTCCCAGGTTTGTTTTTTTTGACAATGCAGTATGAATGCATGTGGTAACTCTGAAAGTGTGTCAGGGCTTGAAATAGCAACCTGCAATTTGCAGAAAAACTTTCTACATTGGAAGTAAAACAAGCAAAGACAACAGTTACTCACAATTTTCAAGGGAAAAAGAAACTAGCAGGAACAATGCCTGTTGCTTTTGCAGAAAGTTTTTCCAGATTGTAAGTTAAACTTATGAAGAACATGCAATATTTTAGGGAACCCCCTCCCAAAAAAAAGAATATTTCAAGATCATTGAGTGAATTTTTCTTGAATCGGACTCTGTAGACATGTGAAACAAGGAGTTGATCTGACTTTGTGATACAACACAGTTTTTCCCCAATCCAATTACCTTTGGATTAGAGCTGCGTGGGAAGACAAACAAAATATGATCAGGCTCAGAAGTTCTGCTGACTGCAGGATGATGTTTTGGCTGTCATTTTAATCCTTTTGTCTTACAGCCAGCCAGAAAATGTTTTCCTTCCTGTGTTTTTCCTACATACATTCATGTGCCCACCCAGCAGGGAGATTTCAGGACCACTTGAGAGGGGAGGAATCTTGAAAATCTCAGAAATGTGATGTATCATTGTATGTAGAAATTTTCATGGTACATGTACTAAGAATGTTGGAAAATGGTTCAGAAGCTAATTTTGGAAGGAATAATTTAGGTAGAAAGGCAAAGTTATGGGACAGCTGCTCTACCTTATGAGTTAAGTATGGATGCTTACCTTCTTCACTTTGTATATGAAAAATCCCCCTAAACAAGTATGGAAAGTATGAAAATTTCTATGGCCCAGGAACACTTGAACAAGAAGAAGGAAGTTCTCCCACTTGCTAACTTGCTATTAAAAATATGAAGCTTTTATTCATGAGCTTGATTTTAGGTCACTCTGTAGCAATGCAATACACTGGTACAGTAGTGCTGCATTGGAAGTTAATCTAGAAGCCCTTTCTGTAGCTGCCTCATTAACAAGTGCTGATGAGGTGATTTGCCTCCTGCTGTTTGGGATGTTGTTCCCGGTAATGAGTGGTATGCAAACAGTGGTTACCTATTACAGCCAAAATGTCAACTAACTGTTATCTGATAAAGTGTGGAATATCGTTTCAAGCTTTCAGTTTGGATGGTAACAAATGGGACAGAAAGTGTTTCTGATGATATGATAGTATCAAAGACTTAGGATTATTCTTGGTGCAATAGAAATGGTAAACAGCTTCTGTTGACTGATATATCCCTCGGTCTTTTCTTTGTTTAATCATTATGAAGTGGGTGAGTCTAGTTCAAGGTAACATAAGAAGAGTCATCTCAAACTGTGACTAGACAGAGATGATTTCTTTTCAAGTACCTTATTTTGGTTAGTAGGATCATAGCTGTTGATTCCTATTCCTACAGTAGTTCACTTTCATAAAGTCAACTGGGTCAGTCTTGATCTCCTCCAGCCTGGAAAGGTGTCTGCCATGTCAGGTGTCATGGCCGCTGGTCAGGTGACCTGGCCCTCTGGTCAGACTGGTCCTGACCTTTGGGTCTAGGTCACTGCCATGGTGATGACCACTGTCAATGAAGATATTGCATGTGCCACTGGCTCTGAATCGATTTCTCCACGGTAGCTGATACACAATACTAGCTATAACTCTCACAGAAATGTCCCCCCCCCCCCCTTGTCTCTGTACCATCACAACCAACATGTTTCTGCTTCTCTCTCCTACTGTCTTCAAAATAGGTTGAGTAAATGTTTGCGACCTGCCTGAATGAGAAATGTTGCTATACTGGGAACAAGGCAACATTTAGCTGTGTTTTAGTTTTACATCTGGATAGAGGATACAGCAGTGGGAACATATGGCAGCCTTTGCAGAGAAAAGTCTAAGAAAATGTTTGCTTTGGAAGCAGGCTGGTGAAGGCTGCTGATCCCTTCAGGGATCCTGACAACCATGTCAGCCCTGGTCCCATGATGCTGGAGTTGTGCTTGTGTAGTCATGGGAAGGTTGGGAGCTGCACCTGAGCAAAGTGAAGACAGTCAGGGGTCGCCGACCTTCAACCAAACTTAAACAAGTTGAGGAGCATGAAAAGAAGGGATGGTGGAAGTTAGACGTTCCCATGGGAGAAAACTTTAAATTTTGTCCCACATTACCGGTAGTTGCTCCCATCAAGGAGGTTTGATAGAGTAGAGCCTTCTTGCCCCAATAAAACCATGAACATGCATTTATCTATTTGCAAGACTTACTTGTGTATTGAAAGAGTTTCGGGTCGTCAGATTTTTACTGAGCTTCAAATTTATTTATATTGAAAACTTTTAGAGACTTGATTCTACCAAAAGTCTGTACATCATAAAATTTTGTCCAAAATTAATAGAAGGTATATTGTAATATATATTTTGTATACAGATGTATTTTGAGGGCTCTTGTATAGAAATAACATTTCCCAGTTTCCAGCATTTGCCATGCTACATACATTCATCATTGTGTCAAAAAGTCAAGGTTGCCTGATCCGTGTTTTGTCCGAAATTAAAGCATGGAGCACAATTGAAATGCCCAGCACTGTAATTGCCAAGGATTTTCTCGTAGACTATATTGTTCACCCAATTGGGAAACCTGTGGGAAGAAAATTAGAGGCAGTGGAAGTCGGGAGAGATGGAGCAAGACAGGTCATCACTTTTGCGCTCCTCCTCAGATCGTATAGGTAGAAGGTGTCCTGTGGAGGGAAGACATTAGGAAAGAAAGGGAGATTTGTCTTCTAAATTCTGTGGTTCATCGTAAGCAGATGGTTATAAAAGATGTAGGCTGTCCTTTCTTAAGAAGTCTGGGAACACGACCATGTGATGCTTGGGCAAGTGACCCTGGCGAGACCCGACAAACGCCCCACAGACGGCGGCGACATTTCCAGGAACTAAAGATAAACTCGGGTGAAAAGACTCGGCCCAAACTTGGACAATGGCCGGGGCAGTGCTGAAAGGAGCAGAGGGGAACTTGAACAATTGGGTGCAAGCATGGCTGAGACATGCTTTCTGTCTCCTCATACCTCTATTGTAGGGGAGGGAGAAGCGGGCAGGGCACATGCTGGGTCTATTATGAAGTAGGATTTCCATTTGAATCAAGTGACAATTGACCACACTGCACACATGTTCCTTAGACTCGGGGTCCTCTACCTGAAGGAGATTACATGTCTGCTAGGGAACATCTCAGGTCTGGGCTGATGTTCTATACACTGTTCAATCAGATTTTTTTAATGTTCTCATTAAGACCCAATGTCCTTTCCGTGTCTACTTTCTCTGATGTAGATAGACTTTTTTTCAAACAGGCATGTAATGTGTGAAAGGTATGTTGGACTGAAGAATGTATAATAATACATAAATCAGAATTGTTCAGCCTGACATGGCTGAGATTATTTTCTGTTACCAACATTAATTCTTGTCAAACCCTAGAAAAAATTTCACCCATATCCTTAGCTCAAGGGAATGAAAAACATACTCCACTGAGGTGTTTGTACACTGGAAGTTAGATTTTTGAGCTATACCAAAGGTTCTGGAGAAGACAGAAGTTTTGAAAGTGTCCCTGTAGTCCCTTAGGGAAATTCTTTTCTTCTTGAGAGATTCTTTGAAACAGGACCTGATGTCATGGTGTAGTTAGGTGTAAGCTACAAAGGACACCAAACCTCCATTCAGTGTCCTGCAAACACATGTTCCACTCCCAGACTTCATTCGTGGGAACCAAATTTTCTTTGGGTCATTAAGAGTGACCAAAGTTGTCTTCACCTTTACTCTTCACTGGCTTCAAGCTGCTTATCACTTGTATAGAACATTGGTGTGAAGAAAAAAAGTCTTATTACATGATGGTAACACTCTTGAATGCTGAAGTCAAGTGCATGGTAGTCGTAGAAGATTACAAGGCAGCATTAAAACTGTATTTGGAAGAGTCCTTCATTTGTAAGCTTTGACTGAGCCCTCTACTTTCTTACCAGAGAGATTTTGAATGCAATATTACATATGGCAATAAAGTTTGTTATGAAGGATGTTGCAGGACTTTTATAACTGTACATTTCAACACATCATGATTACAAGAACTCAACATGTTTTAAAGATCTCAAATTATATTTTCTTCTCAAGTTGCTTAAAACTGTAGATTGCTGGCCAAATTGTTGGCTGCTGTAACACTGTTACAAAAGTTGCGTTGAGTTGGTTTTGAAACCTCATCCCGCAGCAGCTGGACTCTACGTAGTGATGTTGATACGCCCCTCGACCACATTGTTCGTACAGAAAAGTTCCTCGTCACATTCACACAATAGCAAGTTGCAGAACGTAACCTCGAACAATTTTTCTTCGGTGGGGTCCAGTTCATGACAGTCTCAACAAAAGGGGTGTGTCTCGCTACTAATAAGTATCTGCAATTGCTTTTCCTTTTTTCACCAAAAAATGTTGTAGTTTACGCTCTTAAACAGGAGGGAAAGCACACTGGATTTGTCAAGATGTTAGCACCCTTGACGTTGGGCAGTCTTCCCGACCAACAATGCAGTCTTAAACATGATTTGGCACACTTAAGTGATTGGAAAGAATGGGCGTGTGTGCATGCATTGCACCCTGCTAGGGACAACAGCTGAACTCCCTCCGAGATTTCTTCCCAAGCTTTAATTGTTCAGCAGAAAGAGTTCAGTGGCGAGTGGGGACAATGGTATTGCACACGCTCATTACACTTTCATGTGGGAAAGTCTGGGCAAGAACGCGACCCAGATGACCTTTCCGTCTCTGCTTTGAATGGCCGCGAGTCTAATTCTGCTCGGAGTGTGGCCGCCACGCGCTGTGCTGTTCCATCTAACGAGCACGCTCCCTTGCAAGGCAACTTATTCCAGTATAGTCAGAAAACGAAAGTGCAGATTGAAATCACACTTGGTAAAACTTTTGATATATGCTAACTGGCTGCGTTCAAGGAGTGTTTTTTAAACTTCAGAAACGCTTTCTTTGGCGTCTCCAAATGCGAATGTTAATTGTGATCCTGACCAAAGTGACCCCTAGCCGCTGTGTTCATCTACAGGGTGAGCGCTATTATCCTGTTAGCTCGCTTGAGTGGTCATGAAAAGGGAAAAAAGATAATGACGGCAGTTGAACATTGCTGGTAGTCCAGATGAATGGGCCGAATACACTGTGGTTAAGATGGCCTCGGGCTGTGCTAGTGAGCCAGCTGGTGTCAGAGATAGCAGGGAAGCATACCTGTTGGGGAGAGGGGGTGGTGACATGGAAGTTTGTAGTTTCAGTGCTACCACACATCGATGTTAGTTTATCAAAGGGCCAGAAGACAACTTGGACGCTTCAAGATAAACATGTCAGATCTGCTAGATGAGAGAAGACGTGTCAAGTCCAACATATCAAATGTGCCTTTATTTCACATCTAAGTAGGTGATAGGTGACACAGCTTAAGGACCAAAGTGACCATGATTCGCTGCACTAGTATTGCTTGTTCATAAAATTGTATTGAAGACTTCTACTCCTTGCTTCTCTTATGATTACTTTCTCACTGTGGAGAGGTTGCTTTGGTGGTTTTGCTGTAATTGCCCAAGGAGCCTTAAGAGTGTTTTGAAGATCCTTGGACTGCTAAGTTTTAGGAACTTCCTCACCTGAGTAAATATGACAAAACAATGGACATCTTTCAAAAAGCTTTGTAGCAGCAATGGCAATGGAATCATCAGACACTATTGGATGAACATCTTAGGTGTAGATGAAGTGTAGATGTTAATTATCCCTATTTCTTCTCTTCAGGACACCCTCCCCAGGATGTGATATGGACAGTCCCTGTTGCCTCCATCCCCCAGGCTAGGTGGGCTCACTCCCAGCTGCTGCCTGGGTGATTAGCTGGGCAGGGAGGCGGGGCAGGTAAATCCAAGGTTTATCTGCTTTTTAAAATCCACTTTTCTGATGGATTTGGGTCCTATGTTTGAGGATGGGCAGTTGTAGTATTGCTACACTAGCATTTCAAAAATAGGTAACAAACCTCAGAGGCTCTTTTATTCTTATAACTCAAAGGCTGAAAAAAAATCTTCTCTCATCTTCCAAGTTTACTTGTATAATGCCTTCCCTACGTACCAGTGTACGAAATACTTTTTTGAGCCAGGTTGCCCAGTGGCAACCTAGGATGAAAGCTAGGTTGCCCATCAAAATTCCAGGTTACCCCGAATTTAAACTCTTCTACATTGTGATTAACTTTGTTAGAATGCAATGTGCATTTATACATTTCTGACACAGAGTTGTTCCCCTTACCTGAAGTGATGAGCTGTTCCATGGGAACTTCTCAATAAACAGTTCCCAATGGAAGAAATGGGCATCCTTACCACAAGATTTAGGTAGTGCACACCCAGGGCTACCTGGGTGTAGAAATAGGTTGCACCAAGCAAAATATGTGCAACCTAGTATTTCGCACGCTGCGTACCCATCCTCACACCCTCTATATTTTCTGAATTGTTCCTGATGCTCACAGTCCGGATGATTGATTGATATAAAAGACTAACCATAGATCACACAACATCCCTAACATGCAGTTGGTTTTGATGAAAATCCCATTGGATTAACAATAACTGATAGATTGGCAACCTGAACGTCCAGAACAGTTCCCCATGTACTTTCAGTTAGATAGTTATCTTTCGTCATTTGCATAAACTACACCAATGGCCATGAACATCAATGTTTTCATAACAATATTTGAATTTGTTTCACCATAAGCATTTGTCATTACATATAACAGTTGTGCACGTGTACAGTATACATATATTAATAAGAGCATTTTGAAGTGTTATTGACTCTGTCCTTGACTCCAGATAATGGTAATGGGGACCATTGTTGTTAGTTTTGACATATGACTGGAAACAACAATCACTGGCCAGCCAGGTGAAAGAACTCCCATTACAAACTCTTATTGATCATCATGCCATTACAGCTGTGCTGTCAACTCCATAGTTAAGACAACGTAAACCTCACCTGCCTACCGTTCAAGGCCACCAATGATAAAACAACAACACAGCCAGTGGTAAATCATGGAATAAAGGTTTAACCTTGGTGGAGGCAGACCTAGATTAGATCCCACAGGCTACATATTATTTGTGACTATCATCTTGTCCCCTGACAGGTATTGTCACAAAGCACATGCTACCAGAGGGGAAGACAACACCTCTCTTAGTCTCTATACTGTTATCAACATTAATCAACACTTTTACAAGGGTAACATTAAACCAAGACATATATGCAGTATGTTCCAGTAAAGAATCCTGACAGCAACCTTGAGATGAGCAGGTGATTTGTTAAGAACTCTGTCAGTCAGCATCAGTCCGACTTTGGTGGACATGGCCCCCAGTTTGTCAGTTAAAAGTTCAGAGGTAATTTTCGCTTAGAGGTATAATTGGATGCTGACCCAAATGGATCCCTAGGAGAATAGTCCAAAGTTGAAAAGTAACAGACGATGTCTTGACTGTCAATTTTAGATAGAAGATACTGGGTGTGATCATCAATTTGCATTAGCTCATCATTGAAATGAGATCCCAATGCTTTCAAACTGAAAGACCGCATGTAATACCAACCAGTGTGGATTGGACCACTGCTTTGATCCAAGCAAAGGGTGTAGCTGAGAGGTCAAAGAAGTCGCTGTTGAAGATTGAGTTACCTCATCTAAATGATCTTAGCAATTTTTCATGTCTTTTGAAACGCTGTTGATGAAGCAGAGCTCCTACTTGCAAAGTCTATGAATATAAATGTAGTGGCCTGTTCCAGGGAAATTCTGCAGCCCATCATTCAGCAGAGAGAACACAGGGACCAAGAATATGCCTACTGCCATTTTTTTTCACATTTCCATGTTGCCTGTTCTAACAAGCGGTAGGTAAGAATGCTGGCAACCCGCAGTTTTGAGTGACCTATAAAAAGATTTTTTTTTTAAATACCTTAAAGGGGGGGTCTATGATATGTCAATTTCTAATATGTCATGTCAAGTTGAACATCCTTGTAAATGTTTTGAGTATACAGTACTTATTTGCTAATGATCATGATGTTCTGGATTGTTCTTGAAGGACTAGGTTAAACCCCTCACCTAAATGTACATCATATTATGACACCATACCCAACAAACATGTCAAAAACCACACCCTACCTGGCCGATAAAGTATTGGGTGTGGCAGTGATAGGTTGCATTTGCACATGACCATTAATATTCGTATAGTCTCATGAGACTTACTTATTGTAACAAAAATATCAGATGACGCAATTAGCTTTTTTCCTGATAACGATACCGCACTTAAAGCAAGTTTATCTTGAACATCAGTGTTGATCACTAGGAGTAGGAGTGTCACTGTCACTTCTGTATTTCTGACAGGTGGATGACAACTGAGATGTAGGGAGGCCCTGTTGTGGTGACAGGACCCAGCTAGCTGCATTGGTACAGCCCGCAGACAGGGTTTATTGCAGAGGCAGACAGTTGGCTGATGATGTGGGCATGGTCCATCACCTTATTGATTTCCTCGCTCCAATAAACATGCACTCAGTCCTGCAGAACTCAACAAGATAAAACACTGCATTACCTCCGAGCAAGTCTTTTTGTCCCTCCGAGATTATATTGACCCACATCTTTCCTTTAAACTGGAGCTGAAAGAGCACAGAAAAATCAGAATGATTAGATTTCTGTGAAAGAGGATTATCCGAATGCCTTGGTTATCCAAAGCAGCAAAGATAAAGTACTTTACAGTCTGAAATGGTAAGCTCCCAATATGATTTGTGAATACCTCTCCTTTCTTATCTTTTTTTGTGTAGAATAAGGAACATATATCAGTCTTGTGCTTGTGTTACCATAACCTGGATTGCTACTGGTATTTACAAGTCCAATTGTACACATTATGTCCAACCAAGTAATAGTCACTTTTGTTTTATAGAGTTCCAAAAGAGTGATATTTTCCAAACTATCATGAATTTTATATTAAGAGCCTAGTCAGCATTAGGTTCAAAGCGTACAAACTATCTCTGAGTCAATATAATACAGTCAGCTGTCCAATCATAGTGTAATTGGTGAAAGTACTTTGTCCTTAGTAATTCACGTCACTTTATGGGCACAAATTACAGTTCAGGCCTGCATACATATGTATTTCACTATCTACCTGTTCCAGTCTGCCACACAAATACAGAGCAAGGTAATCACATCTGCAAATACAATGTGCCAGCATCAACATCCATAAATACTGCATTTTAGGGACTTATTTCCTTGGCACCCTAATAATAATGCATTATGTGGAAAGTGCATCTAGGCAGTCTAAATACAGGCATGCATAATGCATTTTCTTATTCATACTTCTCAGTTCATATTCATTTGCACCACCGCTTAAAACACCCTGTACTTAAAAATGATGGAAAAGATATTATGTTTTCGTGCAATGATCAGTTTGGTATTTGAGCATTCCAAAATTACCTGAATATTATGTCAACAAGAAATCCTGTGACGAAATAGATCTTCACGTGAATGTACTTTTGCTTGATATGATTTGTAAAAACGATAAATCAATAATCACATTCAAATTTGCAAATGGATTGACAAATACGTATGTTGGTTTTATTAAGAAGAAGAAATATTGCAGAAATTAGGAGGTCCAATTCCACGTTTAGTGCCACGCCCTTAATGCATGCATGTACAATTCCCTTTCCCCTCTGGGCATGCCTGAATCCTATTCCAGCGAATTCCTTGGAAATGAGATCATGTTTTCCACCCATACATCTCTGTCTGACATATTCTCCCCAAGCAATCAATTGAAGTAATTGGTATTCATCATATTTTCCAAATGGTTGTACAGTGGAATTCCCGTCATAAAATTCCATACAAATGATGTCATGTTTTTGTCCAGTTTGCCTCCCATCCATCTCTGTCCGTTCCTGTCTTCAATTGTCATAATTTCCGCACCATCATGGTCATCATCATACATTAGGGCCAGTTTCAAAAGCTCTGGGACCTTCCAATGGTCTATTCTCAAAGGTATTTTCACATTAGACATTATGTGTATTTTGGCAAATCTTTTATTTCTGACTTTGATCTCTGTTTTCTCTTTAGTTGTGACTAAGAATCAAAGGAAACTCTTCAGAACCTTAATGGTTAACAATAATGATATTTTGACATCATGAAACCATACATACAGATCGGTGTAAAGTGTCGTCCAGGTGCAAATGGTAATCATATTTTTGACCAGTAATGTGACTGTATAAAATTCTGTTATGCATAGTTTCAATTTCTTTCGTATGTGTGAATAATCATGTTTGATACCAAAATAAAAAATTATTTCAAACGTGAAAATACAAATGTGACATCAAAGCGATAGATACAATTTACAAAAGCTTATGGTTGTTGTTGCAATGGCTGTCATCTTCCAAAAGTACACACATCTAGCATAATCCTATTAGGGCATTAATATTGATTAGAGTGTCCCTCATCTCCAAAGCTTTCAGCAAATGTTGATAGCACCCTCAACTGTCATGTTGTATTTGTTATGCACACAGGGGCTCAGGGGCTGTAACAAGCACGCTGTACATCAGTAGTCCTACATGCCTCCAGCATGAGATCAGAATTATTGGGCTACTGTAAAACCACAAATACGCAGGGGTACAAATTAATAAGCTTTGCGAACTACATAAACCCAACCACAGTCAAAGCCTTATGGCAGTGTGGTATGTCATCATGTGTATATTTTTCTGTCGGACTTGTTGTGAATTGGTGGACTTTGATGAAGTCTAGCTGGCCTGGCATGTTGCAGTCTAGCTAATATGCCCGCAGTCCTGAATTTGATTCCCAACCGTCTTTTTGCTTCAATGATTTCATAAATATGTGTTCCTGACAAGATTTCCCCTGTGGAGTATAAAACGTTGTTCAACCTTTTTTCCTTTTTGGAAGCTCCGGGAACAGATTGGATTTATTGTCACTGCAAAGTGTGTCACATTTACCAACGTTCCATACGCATGTTTTTTTTACGTCAATATTACAAAAATCATTTGTTGTAAGGCCAAGCAAAACACAAAGTTGTAGATATATATCTAGGTCTACTCTATCATCAGCTTGCAATTTCCTTTTTTACTGCACAATAACTATGCAAATTATAGCAGGGATACGAATTCATGTGTGGAAAAATAGGAAGAGTTAGGGTGTTGCAGACGTTAGGTCAGAATTTCTAATATAGCACTTACGGTACTGGATGCTTCTGCTTTGGCACCGAACATCGACAACACTCATGAATCAACTGTTAGATTTACTTGAAAAAGAAAAATCACTATATTATATGTTAATGATTGAATTATATAATTTTTTCGACTTTGTACTTGAACCTCTCAGGTCATTGTTAAAATCACAATCCTTGAAATTACTGTGGAAATATTTTATATCAGGATATGTTTCAAAATCACACTCAAATTAGATTTGCAAGCTATGCATTATGATTTTTTTGTACTGGAGTTTGTAGTGATTACAGGAATTGGGCATTTGTGTATCGTTTTGGTGGTAGAGAAATGTAATTTTGCTGTTCATTTGCAGGAATTATTTTCAGAAATTTGTTGCAGAATGACTCAATTTCTAAAGCAAATTACCAACCTTTGCATAGGAAATGGTGACTTGAAATTGGTCTTAATTGAATAGCGGTTTCCAAAAGCATGGTCAATGATTGCTTAGTCAATTACCTCAAGTAAAATTATCTGTTTTCTTTCCCCATTATTGGAATAACAAATGTCGTATTAAATGCGTCCTGTCCATAATGGAGGATGCGGTTAATGATATGTCACTGAAGGGCACCAAACGGTGTGTAACTGTAGGGTACCATCACTGTCCATAGGGGCACATTCGCTGTCCCCCAATTTCAGCGCAAGGTGTCATAAAGGCGCAGTTTGAGCTTTTATTGCGTTTTTGCGTGCGGTGAGTTTTCCCTGAGGTGCGATGGATATCATGTCCTGATGTCACTGTTTAACATCATTTTGTAAGTCATGAGTTTAAATTGCCGATTAGCAATGTCATGTTCTATTCTGGGCATTATGACTTCAGGACGTCCCTTCTTAGTGGGGACGATGACTGTTCCCGACCATAGTAGAAAAAAGCTCTGTTGTTAATCTGTGATGTGTGGTCTCTAGTTGCAAGTACATATTGATAAGTGATATAATCATTATTCGTTGGCAGTGGATGCAAGATGTCTATTTATATTTTTTATCAAAAGTCATAACAACATTATCATTTAATCAGAATTTGAGGCATATATTCAGTGAAATAACCACATAAACACCACATAATCGTTCCAACCTGCGTTCCCTTTGAAAGAAGTATTTAGTGATGATGTCATATTCATAAATCTGTCATGCTTACTATTTGGAAAACATGTCTAAATAAGGACTTTTTAGAGGACTGCATTGGGAATAATAAATTGATGTAGACATTTGGGATATGTTTCGCAATTCAACATTCCTTGTGATTGATAATCAGTCTCAATTCACCTAATGTCCATTAATACCTAGTATGGGACACTGAATCAAAACTTTGCTAGCTTGCAAGTATTGAAATTTAGAGGTGTTTGCCAACCACTAAAACTGATGTTTGATTTCTATTGCCTGCAATTTGTCCAAACCACATCTACCCAAATAATGATTGCCTATTTGAAAATTAGGCCCAGCTAACATCACTGTCATTATTAATGATCAATGGATGCATCACTAAGTATATTCAGACAAAATCACAAACTATTGTCATGTCATGTTTGGCAAGTGTAATCAAGAAACAAGACGCAAGATAGCACCTTTGCATGCAGAACGTGAAGTGTCTAGACCATTCATGGAAGACATGAAAAAACACAGCTACATGTAGGGATCCTACTTCATGTCTGTTTACCTGACCATTACCCTTCCATATTTGTTTTATGTCTCTTATACTGCTGACTAATGCTATATCATGCAACAAAGCCAACCTAGGTAAACTATTGTTTAAACGTTCGATTTGATGACCATTCCTGCAGTTCATTAGACATCGGCATGGTGGCTACATAAGCTGTGCTCTGATAGTGCTTTACCAATATTGCAGTTGCCCATCTGTGCTCTCTTGGGAACTTGTGAGATCATTGAAATAGACATGCTTCAGAATACATTAATTACAACCCTTACTTTGTGAATGTCTGATAGCAAATGAAATAAAAACTCTTAGTCTTACTGACTGTCTTCAGTTACTCTTTGGTATTCTCAAAGATATTAAAGGATAGTATAAGCCCCACCAAATTGAATTCCACAGCCAAATTGAATCCAGTTATCAGTGCAAGATTACAAGCTTACAGTTTACCTCTACTGTATTTCAAATTACATGTAAATGTGACAGATGTATGAGGTAAAGGCAACTCCTGTCATGATGGAATCAGAATGGAATGACTTCAGGTTTAGGTTTATGTTACAATGCCAGGTGTTATATCAAGATAATGTGTCACTTGAGTCATTTGTGTATGTTTCTGTGTATTTAGAATATTTAGCACAATTTGTGTAATTTACCCATTTTTGATCTGATATTTTATACATGTACAATTGGAAATTAATACCTGGGGATACACATATTTCCAATTTTTATGAACTTCCTAGTTTCTTTTATAATTTGGCACAGCTTGATATCTTCATATATATAAATTCCTGATGGGGTTCCTTTCTTCATGTTTAGTGCACATGAATGAAATAGTAACAGGAATGCAGATTGAACTCTTTGCCAGCTTATTTGATAGGTACACATGTGACACGTAACTTGACATCAGGCAATCCAAACGCTGCCTGAATCAAACGCCAACTATTTGTGAGTTGTAAACAGAAAGCTTCATGCCAGTGATATGTTCAGAATATGAGGCAGTCCTTTAGTTTGATGTATTTGGCCTGGTTTTACTGCTCCCCATGGACCATCCATCAGCCTTGACCCCATCACATGATATGTCACCACTGCTGATGAGTATGGGGAGGGTGTTGCAATCAGCCTATTCAGAGCTCGAAATACCCAGGTGCAATGTGCAAATTGCACACGATTTTCAAGATTTGCACGTAAAAATATTTTGAATGTGCAATTTTGCACCTAGTAAATACCGGTATATCATGTTTGCACTGCGTATCTTCGAAGTTTCATGCTGTGTCGGCATCGCGCTGGGCGCACGGCAGCAATATTGTTTTCCTAATGAACATCCTGGGAACGAGCTGTTCTCGTCCCCGGGTGACGCGAAGGCATTACGTAGCTGATTTACCAAATATGGCAAGACGCGCGAAACTTGTTGGGCGATGCGTCACGAAGTCTTTCGGTGGGGTGCTTTCGGCTTTTTCGCCCGATTTCGCAGGGATTTCGGTAAAATTCGGTGAAAGATATAGTTTTCGGATTTCCCAGCATTCAGTGCTATATAGAAAACTGCAATATATTTTGTTTGACGTAGCATGATCACCGTATGAAGAAGGGATCTATTTTGAAGTTTTTCTCGAGGCCACAGGCTGTGGCTGGTGCAGCCAGTGGGGTCAGGCTGGATCGGATGCGCGCGAGGAGGAAGATGCCACCGGGTCCGGCACATCGAATACTAGTAATTTCTCCCAGGACCCCGATGTTGACGCCACGACTGCCGTGCCCCCAGAGCAGGAGGGGGAGGGGAGCGCCATGCAGGCGAAAAAGCAAAAATTAACCGTGCGTTATTTTACAGTTGCAAACCTACTGATGCAAGACTGAATATAATCTTGCACATAACTTTTTCAAATTGCACCTAAAATTTTTGCCAACGTGCAATTCTGCACGTACCCGAAAAAAAGTATTTCGAGCACTGCTATTAGAGCACAGGCCTCATTTCTGCCAGTTTTATTAGATGGAACACTTGCGTACAAGGGACTGTTCGTTATTGTTTTCATATTTCATATATCACATACTGTGGGTTGTTATTGTGAAATGGTCCAGGGAGGTGATTATTTGTCTGGTTTCAGTGATGGAAGTTTACTGTGTACAGGAGTGTCAGCAGGTTTCAGCAAAACCGTCTCAAACTCTGATGTAGTAACTACTAACTAGGTGCTTGGACTATATTTTAGTATGTCTTTTATATTTTTATGCTCCACTCAATGCAGTCTTCGACTCTTTCCATGTTGAAGTTTGTTGTGGTAATGATCTGTACCTAGACTGTCGCTCGAATATTCATGTTATTAGCTCACACCAAAGTCTAATTTGAAATCATTTCATCTGAAATATGACGCAGATAACATCAGGCAATTTGTGTGCTCAGTATGTTCAAATGATACTCATCTAAATCACATTGCTTATTCCCAAACAGTAGTTGAAAGTGTGCATGGGAAGTGGTGCAGATGTGTGCTTTATTATCAAAGCAGCGCATGGAGTGTTTGTTCCAGCATCAAGATAGCCTGATAAAAGTGTTGAGTGGGGAATGAAAAGTAAAGGATTAGTGTATCACCACAAGTGCTCATGAAACTGGAAGATAAGAGTATCATGATGAAGGGACTACCAATCAAAAGGTTGGCTGTGATTAGAGCTGGGCTGATCTCATGATCCTCATCACCATAGTACATCAGGGTACCGCAAAGTCCCCATGCTAACACTAACCCTCCACGTCTAACCCTTACCCTTTTTCTGTTCATCAGAGGAAGGGTACTTTTCACAAAGTGGATTGTAAGTGACCTTTGTGGTTAATGGTTTGTCTGTCGGCTGCCGAATCACGTCTGCTCTAGGGCAGGGACTTAACCCTCTCACATCAGCCTCATCAGTTTGGTATCTATTTATGAATATCAAATATATTGTTACATGTACCCATTACATTCAACTTATGCTCTGCCCCTAACTTTATATATTGACTCTTGTTTCTTGTTCAAGGAGTAAAAGGAATTATATTTAAGTAAATCATTCTTTTCACAGATTGCTAACATGAAAACTGAAGCAAGACAAGAAGACATGCCAGAGGCCTGAACTGAAAACACAGAACTTGACAACATCTTTATTGTACCTGACATAGGCAAGTAAGGCACTAATTCTTGTAGCGGTGACAAATTTGTCATTAGTAGTATTAGGTCAGTCTATTCATTTTAATTCTTTATTTTAAAAAATCATCTTAACTTTTTTGACATTTTCAATCTGAAATGTATTTTTTTACATAATGAAATATTGTGCAAAATTGCACCTTTCAATTCTTAATTCAACCCTGCCAGCTTGTATAGCAGTATGGTACATTTATATCCATAGCTAAAATTTTGCAGTTAAAATGTCTTCCAATCATCCATTGGTAAGTATGTAGGGACGTGGAAGGGATAAGGTGTTTATAGCTGTATGCAGTACCAGGCATATCAATCATTGTCCTGCAAGGTTATCTCTAGTTAGAGGTAGGTTAAATCCAACTGCCACCAGACATGTCCAGATAAGCAAGTGCATTGATTCCACTGCCTGCATGATCCCTTTTAAACCTCAGCAATGTCTCCATGCAAGTTAATGCATCATTGGAGCACTTATTCATTTCTTTCTATTACCACTTCCTGATAACCATGGCACCTGTCTGTCTACACCTGACATAATAACAACTTATTGCTATATTGAAATGTAATGTAACTTGTATTTCCTAGCTTACAGTTCATGATAAGTACAGACGAGGGCAGTGCGTCCCTTCAGTGTAGATGGTATCTTGGTGCCAGCTTGTCTGCCGGTGGTGTCTTTGCACCTAATCCTTGTAAATAACCCTGAGCCTCCTAGCCCCACCGTATCCCACTGGGAGACATTCAACTGTAATGTTCCACTCCTTGTCATTGATCTAGCCACAAATTGATGAACATGGTTCTTTTCTAGTTCAGACTAAGATTACAGCTGTTCATCTTGGCCCCGTTCCTTAAGACCCACATTTTCTATAACTTCCCAAAGGGTAGAGCTTAGGTATATCCATCACTCAGCCCTTAATAACGTGCAGACTTTTATGGAGCCTGAAATCCCCTTGTCTGCTTCTGCCAGATGCATAAAACCACTAGCGTGCCACACTTGACATGCATGTAACATGCTTTTAGCAGGAGTGCACCTAAGTGTGCTTCTTCTTCTCTTCATCCCCATTCTCTTCATCCCCAATGTCCTTGACAGAGCTAAGACTAAGACTAAAGATTACTCTAAGACTTAGGTGGCTGCTTTTGTGGTGCCTCTGAGAAAAGACTTGGGCGTTTCTTACAAGTTTACTACTTTCTTCCAACTGATCTGAGAGGACCATGAGTATCAGCAGACCAACCATGGTTCTTATCAGATGGACATAGGACAGTGACAAAGTCTTTTCAATGGTACAATTTAAGACTCTTTATTTCTCTCTCCTTATCTGCTTGGATAAGATGCATCCCTGAAAAGATTGGAGATATGTTCAGATAACATTTAATGTGGGGTCGGTTGGCGCAGCGGTAGCGCGTTCGGCTCGGGGCCAAGAGGTCCCGGGTTCGATCCCCACCCATGTCACCGATCTTGTGCCCTTGGGAAAGGCACTTTACACGACTTTCCTCACTTCACTCAGGTGTAAATGAGTACCTAGCTCCGGTTAGGGACGTCCCTCGGATAGGACGTTAAATGGAGGTCCCGTGTTTGGGGAGAGCCACACCCCACGCACGTTAAAGAACCCACCATACTTATCGAAAAGAGTAGGGGTCCTTCCCGGTGTGAGTGGTTCAAACCTACAGTCTTATGGCCGCACCTGGGGTCGTATTGAGGTCACCTGAGTTAGCGCCGAATGGCAGCCGCTCCAGACCCTTGCGATTAAGCCCCACCACCATTGTAAGCTCCTCACAATTCAGCCCTTGGCTGCAAGGAGAGAGTAAGCCGGCCCACCAATCTAACATTAATGAAATGTGACTGACTATCCATATCCAAAGTGAGGTGAGTGACCAGTGTTAGCGGTGTCCTTGCTAACAGTGTCCATCTCACCTTGATTTTTTTTCTGTTATGGGGTACTCCCTGGGGAAATTTCTGCCAGACAGCACTTTTACTATGGACATCTCCTTGGCTTTCATGTAGACTAGGTTATCAGGACTACATGAAGGTCCTTGGATGTTTTATTATTATTTGTCACCATTGAAGTTGATCCCATGAAACAAGATTATGGGTTTATGGAAAACTCTAAATGACTTATAATGTACCTACCACCTAGCCTAGTATGGGCATGCATGGTGTTATAAAGGTTTGTCTCATGAAAGAAATTAAAAACATGAACTTCCCTAGGGGTGTCCATGTTGTTTGTCTCCCAGGAGGTCTTGCCCTGTATACCTCTTTCCCCAAGGATTGTCACTTTGCATGTCTCCTAGGGAATATAACATGCTTTATGGGTAGGTGGCTTCATATCAGAGATGTATGAACATGCCTCATGATCGATGGCATGCCTTTGGACAGGTCACCTAGGTGTCAAGCTGCACCCTTCAAGGAAGATCATATTGGAATATTGAATTTCTACCTTCAGTTTGTGGGATAAGGATTTTATTGCTTACTGTTGTCCATCGCTGAGAAACGTCGTTCTGTATTGATTGAAACTCCAGTTGCATCAAGGACTTCACAAATTAGAATGATGGTTACAGCTCATGTTCCCATGGCACTTCATCACCACTCAGCTGTGCTCTGTGATATATTGTGAGAAAGATTCTAGGAGATGGTACAACTTTGTCACCAGCATCCCAGCCTAACCTCCCATCCCCCTTATCTGTGAGTGGAAAGGAGCAAATATTAATTCTATGACTTCCTTATCAGCCACATGCAAATATGTCACCACACAGCCACAACATTACATTTGCAACCTTTTTATGAAGCTGGTAGTGTGGTGATAGCACCATTCCTCCTCAGAGACAGCAAGACCCTCCCTCCTTATCTCCTTTCCAACTCCTTCAGACTCGTAGATATATCAAAGTAATAACATGCCACCCATCTTCCCTCCATGGGAGGTCAGAGGTCAGCCTATATTGCTGCTGCTGTCAGTAATGGACAGTGGCTGCTATCTGTTCTCCCCTCCTCCATCCATTCATCACATGGCTATGACATCATATGCTATTTTTAGCAGTGCTGTTGCTAGCGCTGGTCCGCTGCTGTGTGCCCCTTGGACGTGTTGGTTCTGTACCTGCACCTGTTTGGCATGGTGTGACTTCGAGGACAAAGTTGTCATTCTGGCAACATGTGAGGGTTGTTGTTTTAATGCATCTTCTTATCAAGCATGTCAACTGATGGAGACAGGTGTGTAAGGTTTTACAGGGCAATAAACTTTCTCCTGAATAGATGCTTTGGAGCTGTCTTATCATGTTTTGTAAGAATGTGCTTGATACCTGGAGTTATGCTCATCATGTGTTATTGTGATGATCATGTCATTTTTTATATTTGTAATAAGTGGGTCAAGGACTTTTTCAACCTCATTTGTTAATTGCAGTAAGCATCATGAAAAACAGTTTTCTCCAATCAGGACGTTTAGGTACAATTACACTTGCCCTACAAATGCACACACTGTGCATAATTATATACATATTATACATGTAGTAATTCATTCGTTTGAAATGAAATCGTAGTTATTGATGAGAGCATTGATTTAAATCAACATGCACCTGCAGATGTCATTCACAAACTGAACATGTTTTCAGCAAATACAATTATATAGGAAGTAGCTGTAGGTAAAATCAATATATTCATACCATGCCTGTGGAAGTACCATTCAGCTGATGTTCTCCAATTTACATTTGAATTGGAGCATCTTTCTGCAGAATGATTGCGTCTCCTTGAGAGTGAGTGAAAGCAAATGACACACCCAGGCCGTGGAGGAACTGCCTATAAGAAAGATATGCCTTTGATGTCTGGAGGGTCACTAATAGATTCCCCACAGGGCTCTTCATGCTGCCTCCTCTAACTCAATGACAGGATTATGGTGGTTACTCATGGTTACCGCGGTAACCTCACATTTTACTTATCCCACAGAAGTAGGTCACGACCATATTAGGGCAACATGTGCCTGCCCAAGTTCTTGTCATGTTGCTTCTCCTATAGTTGACCTGTTTGATCCGTTCACTTGTCAACATCACTTATGTTTCCAGGTCAGCTGGCCTTGAGAGCCCAATGTTTCATCAGACCATTCACAAACCATGTGAAGGAGTCTGCCTGCCATCCATTTGAATTCCTCTATGAATAAGGAAGGAATTGATGCAGGATTTATTGACATGATAAATAAATGTCAGTATGTAATGTCAATAAATCTATCAGACACATTAGACTTGTACTAGTCCTGTGTGCAAGTAGGCTACATCTAATGCACAGCAGGTGGCAAAATATACATCAGCATAATTCTGTTTGATTTCGTCTTTCATATTCCAGTTGGAAGAATAAGTAGGTCAGACCAAAGGATTCCTGTAACCTTTTCAAAGCTGGCAGGGTCTGCTGGTTACACGGAATATTTCATGCTCTTGAGCCAGTTCCATGATTATGAGCTCAGGAGTGACCTTTGGGCTGACCCCCAGGTTGGTTGCCATGGTGCCAGGTCCCTATCAGGGGGTAGAAGTAATTCTGTGGGCAGGTTGTGAAGATGGGAAGGGCGCCAGAATTGCTGCATCAGAAGAGATCACCGGTACCTGCCATGTTGACTATCTTGCCAGATGGCGCTGATAACATTGCAGGGCAAGGGAAGTAATTACTTCAGCCATTCGTTAAAATAACTGCAAGTCCATCTCTCTGAATAGGAAGTTTTGTAAATTATATACAACTTTGATGGAAATTATTGTAACATTGAAGTTTTTGTGTCAGACTTGTACCATGCCAACTCCTGTGTTATGTCTGTCCTAACAATTGAAAATGTGCTTGTCTGCCTTATGAACACACAGTAATTCCCTGTATCTATTACAACTAAATCCCCTAAACCTGTGAGAAGCTGTAGTATTGCAAGACACTACTTAGCAGCATTAATGCAAATTAAACTTCCAGTATGAGTTGGTCAAGTAGGATTTAGCATGTCCCTAGAAGATGATATGAAGCCTGTCAACTAAATTGCTTTTAAGAGGTTCATTTTGCTGGATCAAGACAGTATTTCCGATTGGAAATGAAAAGTACATTTCAGCTATACGTGCAGGTGTACCTAATTTGTAGCAACATTTAAAGAAGCAACACCATGATCGGTATGCATTTTGATGGACACACCTGTGACAAGGGGGAACATGGCAGCAGATGTTGAAAATTGAAGCAAAGTAAGGAGAAACACCTGTGCCCAGGTATGTAGACACCTGCTGCTAGGTGTGATGACACCTGTATCCAGGTGTGCACATATCTGCAACCAGGAGTGGAGACACAGTTGGGAATGTTTGCACCTGTTGCCAGGTGTGTAGACATCTGCAGTCAGGTGTGGAGACACCTGCTGCCAGGCCAGGTGTCAGATACCTGTGCTGAGGTGTGGATACACCTGCAGTCCAAGCCAGAGATGAGGTGATTGAGATAGCCTGAGAGGACACACTTACCAATCCCCTGTGATTACATGTGTGAACAACTGTATGTACCTGTCCACTCATTAATTTTGTAGACAGAGATTAGAAGACTGAATGGAAACAGCAGAAAAGACATCAAATATGAATGCCTACACCTGCTTTTAGCAGATCATCTGTCTTTTTAAAGGACTTTTCTTTTCCATCTGTTCGCAACATCTATCACTTAGTAGGGAACGCAATCTATACAGATACAGATACAAGTACAAATCTTGGGCAACAGATGTCTTTTTCAGGGGATCATATCCTTGGAGCAACTTTTTCCCATTTCCTGCACCTGCCCTCTACCATCCTCCCAGCTCCATCACTAAATCTATTTTCCACTCACAGCATATCAGAGGTCATCTTCAGAACATTACACTTTAGACTACCTATGTAGCGAGGTTCGCCATGGTAACAGCCTCCTGGATGGTACTGAGTAATTGAAGCTGCAGGGGTTTACCTTATCTGCTCTTGAATAGATGGGGTGGCGGCTTTACTAATCCTTCTGTGATGGACTTTCTACCGAATGTAGGTCAAAGGTGTCCACTTTGGCCACATCTTAAGTACAGTTTCTCTTTTGATCATCACTCAAATATATCAAGTGGTTGCATCACTTAGGTGTGCTCCAGGAAAAGTGGTGAAACTGGAAGGCATGGCAGCATTTGTAGAACAGCCCTTGCCACCGATACTTTGAGTTTATGAAACTTGGTGTTTTAAATTTAAAATCAGAAATTCCTCCTCACCCCTAGATTTCTTGGCTTTTTTAAATCTTGTTAATTGTGAGAGAAGTATAAGGTATGCAAAAAATACCAGAATACACTGTATCTTCCTTGCGCTGTGAAGGAACAGTACATGTATATTCCATTCTCTTGGCCAGAGATACCAGACATTACATCAAGTCTGTCTGTCTTGAGTGCTCTACCCCCTTCATATGTCTCTTGGGAATTTCCATTACTGGAGGCTATCATGTTCTTCTGATAACTAATCTCATTTCGCTCCATTTTAGTTCACCTTTCTCAGCTAATTGCCATCTTGGGTCACTGTTATCGAATCTTACATGTTCTGGAAGTGAGTTAAAGGTGCCCTTCCAAAGTCGTTAAAGATAAAATATCATCTCCTGTCTCTGTGGATAAAGTCCTTTCTCCATAAAAAGCGTTGGAAGGTTCTGAAATAAAACTGTTGTCATCAATCTCTGTAGGTGATATTTTCCACTCTATGCATTCACATCCCTGTGGTATTTTCTTTCAGCATGGTTGGTATTTCATACACCATGATTTTATTTGGTAGTAAAGCTGCAACTGGAGGTGCCAGCTCTCCTCATCTCTCAAAGTTAATGTCTATATTTTAACGGGCAGAAAATCATGACATTTATGGTATATCTATATGGATGAATAATGTAGCAGTAGATATTATTTATTAGTCATATACGAGCTCTATGTGCCTTGATTGCTTTTACCACAGTTGTGCAAAAGTAGTGCTTGAGGGTTAGAAGTTTGGTTTGAGCGTTATTACAAGAATGGGAATTGAATTAGTCAGTTTGACTAGACACATTGGAATCAAAATGCCATGGCATCAGAATAGCCCTTTTCACGTGATTTCATAATGTGCTAAGCGAAAAAGGGCTTTCCTAATTGTTAAATAACTAGAGGCCTGCATCATTTACAGTGCATCTATTTTTGCAAAGTGTGGTCAAGAGAAAAGTTTGAAATTTGTTGGCATCAGGATTGGAACAAAGACCCTGTGGGAGACTTGGTCAGCCTTGACAGAAGGAGTAGGGGACATTCAACTTCAAGGAAAAGAAAGTGACCGCTTTAATGACATGCAGCCACATTGAACTTGATGGATTGGTGGAGCATGCTCTTTGCAACTGTTATCTTGCAATTAGATAGACCACGAAATCTCCGCACCGCAGGGTATCTACCCACTATTAGCTGATACATTAGCACCACAATGGGGCGGCGGGCTCCCCTACGGTCTGACAACCTGGGTCCCAGAATTTGCAATGGTGATACCGCAGGTTGGGAATTGTAAATGCAGTAGGCTTGGTGTTTAGTTACACCTGCAGGGGCTTGGTCAAATCCCAAGGCCAAATGCACACATATGGACCTGCATTTTCAAACTATACCAAGAGGAAGGTTCAAGTATGACTAGACAAAAGGCGAAAATTAGGTTCAGTGTTTTCACTGGTGCAATGATAATGAAAAGTTATTCTTATACACAAAGTTGGTTTTCCTCTTTATTTGATTGCTTGATTGTGTTTGAATTGAATGCATATCTGAACATCATTTAAAAGGAAAGGTTGCCCCCGGCAAGCAAAAGCTGTTATCAGTGAATTGCCATAAGAGCTGATGTTGGGATATCTTTTTATTAATAAAAAGAAGTGTGATTTTCGAACATATTATCATACATGAATCATTGATAGATATTCAGGACAAATATTGTTCATTAAAAATCAAATAGTATTTAAATCTTCTCGGTTTTGAAAAGTTGTTCTTGTGGTAGAGTTTTACCAGTTTTAAAACTTGGAAATACAAAATAATCTCATTATCTTTGATGATAAAACATTCTTTTGTAAAACACATGCATCAAAGGACGTTTTATCAACTTTTCAGTCACTTACACCTGCTCCATTAATCATGTGGCCATAAATGTCGACGCCATCCAACAATTCAAATATTCAAATCAAGCTTGTAGAACTCTGTGATAGATATGCCACTCTGCAGCATTTTCCTATTAGCATGAATATAGTTACTATTTAAGTGGACTGCATGTTGTGTATAACTTGAAGTTAGTATGCAATTCATTAATAACAATGCAAAATGTGCGTCAAAGTGCCCAGAGAAAAGTCCCAAGTGCGGTGATTGTAAGAGGGTGTGGTGTCATCCATCATAATTATCGTCTCTGTTACCGTTTTCGCTGACCTCCTGACCTGCTGGGAATCCACCAGCTGTGCTACAACCAACAGAAGTTTGCACCGTGATACACAACTCCGACGTTGATCTTTACTTGTGAATATCAACGACATTTGCTACCAAATCTGGTAGGAATATGACAATTATGTGCAAATTGTAGTTATATGTATACTATTAGCCATGTAAGTTGGTATGACAATTTACAATCGCTGGTTTGATGTAACAATTAAATCATATGCTTATAAATGTGTCTTTTGGCTGTTAAAGGTGTACTTGTTATGTATAATGATGATAATAATAATAATATGTATAGGACAAGGCTTTATATTCAAGTCCCTGATGGCACATGTCTTCGCAACTCTTCTAGGTTTGAGACCAGTCTGTCACTTGTACATGTACTTATGTCAACAGGATTATATCTATGGCTACAAACTGGCCTGTAGCTATGCTGAATGCTATTGCCTCTTCATATAGCAAGTTTTGGGAGATTTGCATTCTAACAGGTGAAGTTCAAGTTGGCAGGGGGCATTCGTGAGACGTACCCAACAACCCAATCAGTGGATTAGGTTTACGATGCCGTGTCACCTGTGGAATGTGAATACTGTATGGTTGGAACATAAATGGTATCTCCAAGTTCAATAGTTGGCCAGGCTGAACATTTTTGCCACCTTGCAATAAATTACAAGAGCATACTTGTATATTTGTTACCTCCCCCCTTCCTGTTTCTGTTGTGATATCAGCAGTGTTGGGAGAAATTATCAACTCATTTTTCCGAGTTGTTGATCTAACTGAAAATCTGTCATTGCTGTCTGTAGAACTGTTTGTTCATACAGCCTGTGTGTCTACTTATTCCTCATAATCAGGTCTCAATCTGCAGCACGTGGCTGCCTAATCTCACACCTGCAGCTGTATTTGTAGGGTAAACATCCCGAGTACTGGACCTCTCTGTGTCTTTGTGACTATATTGTGTGTCTTAAGATGTTTTACCATCCCCAGGTATGCATTATTGTCGCACGCGCCACAGCCCCGCTACACCTGCCCTTTTGTTGACAGTGTAAACAAGAAAATGCCATTACTGTGCTTGAGTCAACTGCTGGGAACTTGTTTTGACAAAGTATGATGTCGGCAACATTTGTTCCTGATAAAGTTACACCTGCTGCACAATATATCAATTTTGGCACGTGTGACACTCCTGTTATGGTATACAGAGTACTTCAACATCTTATATGACTGGTTTATTTCAGTAAAACCCTTTTTGTAGCCATGAGCTGAATTGATGAACTTGTTACAGAACTCGAACTTGATCATCAAAACGTAGAAAGACATCCTGTGCTAAGATCTTGTCCATAATTCCTGTTGTACTATCAAACATTACTGTCATGTTACTAAAGCTATGATCCCATGTGATCCCATGTGACACATTCAGATGACATTGTCATAGAACATCTCCAGGTTTGTGACCTGTCATTTATTTCTACTGACCAGTTTGTGCTTGAATCGGCAAGTTGTGCATGCTAAACTTTCAAAAGTGTTGATGAGTAGTAATACAGAGCTTCTATTTATGTTGTGTAGACTATTCAAATTATGAGGTCCTAAAGGTCATCAGCGGAACGGTTCAAGGGCCCCGCCCCCCACGCTACCTGTTATTTCACCTGCCACATGAGCTGCTCACCTGGCTGTTTGTTAACACAACAAACAACTGTCACACCTGCAAATATGGAGTCATTAACCTGTAAATGTTACGCTTTGAGGTTTGCATAAATCATCACACTGTACAGAACCAAGTACTGAAATATACCGGTACAGCATATTTGCTAAATTTAGATAAAATCTTGCATTGATTGCATTGATCAAGTATGACATACTGACTAAGAAATACCGCTATATCTTGTATGTTCCAATTGAAATAGCAAGACTACAGTACAGTACAGTACATGTGGCTGACAGTTCGTTATGACGTAAGTGGAAAAGAATCATTGTATAAGTTCATTCAAGATATTCAAATTTCCTTGTGTTTGTTGAACCTCATTCAAAGTCCCAAAGTTCAGAAGGAACTGTAAGAAAACAGTCTATTTGCTAGATGATCAATCCTGGGCAACATGTTGCATCTTAAGTATCTGATGTGGATCAGCATCCAGCCTAATGCACAGAGGAACAGAATCCTACATGAAGTATGCTGTGCCAGAAATGATGCAATTTCTTTGCAAGCTGGTCACTTCACTTCCAGCAGTGAAACATTGCATATGCACATTGCATGTCTGGCAGAAGTCCAGGGGATACTCCTGATCTGTCCCTGTACTGTGTCATTTCTCTGACAAATGGGTCACAGTTTGGTGCGGGGCGGTCTTTGTTCTGTCCAGTTTGCCCGTGCCGCACCTGCCGCCTTGGCGTTCTGTGTACACACGTCAATATTGACCGCGTGCCGGGGAGATAGCCCGGGCCGCTTGTCGTGAGGCTCGGATCACCTTGCCCTTGTCAGGAGCACCTGCCTCTCTGTTGACATCGCAAACTAATCTATTAACATGATCAGGGATGATGTGGCCAGCTGTGATCGTGTTTCCATGGTGACCACTCATAAACAACATCTTGGCTGACCCAGTATGCGTCGTGAAACATCTGGCTTTGTTTGCATTTCAAATAACGGTGTTATAAGTCCGAAGGTAATGGCCATCCAAATTTGCCGTGCCGTCGCTGTGGCAACGAGCCACGCCATCGAAGAACAGGGTTAACTTTACAGGGACATGTTAATGACTGTTTGTACTTGCTCTTGTGCTGGCCACTTTTACTGGTGCTATTAACTCTCGGATGTAAAGCGGACACTTCTGGAAAGTACTGTCACACAGTCTAAGTGTTTCATGGTGATTGTATAGTGTGTAGTGCTTTGAGAGATTTAATGATCCTTACATCCCTGTTGTGTCTTAAGGAAGTGCTTGATAATGTTGGGGCTGCTCCAGAAAAAACACAAAATAATCTGAAGGTGGCAGGAAGAATGGTCTCCAACCAAAAGATAAAATTATTGACAAACTTTTGCCCTGCCGCTCAAGTCTTTTTTCATAGAACAGCCCTTAGATAGGACTGTCAAAATATGCTGTGCAACCTTCTAAGCAAAAGTTTTGCTCTAATGTGGTTCAATGTACTGTATGTCTGGAAAGTTGCCAAGACTCTGATATGGATTTCTGTCAGAATAGGTTTTCTCAGGGTGGTGTCTAGGTGTATTCCCTGTAGATACTGTAGGTGTGTCATCATGGATTGCATTGGCTTTGCTAAGTAAGGCTAAGACAAGCTCTTCTTCAGAGGATGGAATGTCTTAGGATTTTGTATGTTTTGCTACAGTAATCCTCCAGCCACATAGACAGGCATGCACAGAATGCCCACTTTCCCATGAAGTATTAAACCAACATTTGCAACATTCCTGACCTTTTTTCCTTAATGTTCTGCTGCATTGAGGTGTTTACAATCTTGTGACCAGGGCCCTTCAGTGTTTCTGGAAACTGGGAATACATTAAGTAAGGCAATTTGCTACAGGGAAGGACGATTACTGTATTTGGGTAATATAGCTGCTAACTAGGGAATTGTTGTCTAAACAAGTGTATCTATGTCACCATTCGATAGCTTAGGAAATTTGGCATTAATCCTGTCATGTTTGTACACAAAACAGGTTTAAGGGAGGGGAAAGAAGAACGCAAAATACCGACACAGTCTGCTGCACATCTGCACATCCTGTACACCTGGTGCATCCAGGCATCCTGCCAGGGAACAAACAGGTAAACTTGGAACTCTTATGTAACATTTAAAGTCATAGTGTGATGTGCCCCTATACTTTGGACTCTTAGGTCAGGAGTAAAATTGCACAATAGCAACTGTAACAGCAATTGGACTTACTGAGTTACTCAATGAATGGAAGCACCTAGAATTAAGTGGGTGGGGTGAAACACACAAGAATTAACAGAATAATCATAGCCTGGAGTCCAGTCTTGTTAGCTTTAGTCTCCTCCCCAAGATCTGCTAACCCACCAACAAGCGGATCTTGGGGAGCAGACTAAAGCTAACAAGACTGGACTCCAGGCTAGAGGAACCATGCATTACCATTAACGTTTAATGAAAATCAATGGATTATCAGATAACTCACCAATATATTTGTACATTTTGTTCACCCCGTTATGTTTTACAAAGGTGCTTTGTGCTTGCAAGCATTTTTACCATCACATTCAACTGTCACTGGAACTACTGGTGTGGCCACTTTGCCGCAGGCCCTGAGCATCTCTGAAAGAGATTGTCCAGCTGATAGCATCGAACAGGAAGGATGGGGATTTTGCAGTGTCTTCTGTGGGAAATCCTATCTTTCAGGTACGTAATTTGATAGATTGTGTCCTTAAGAGTGTTAATTCTGCATAATAAAGGTCTGCTAGGATCTGTGCTCTGTCTTGATTTAAGTCTTGTAGTCCTTGAGAAACTATTTGTATTGAATGAGGTGTAAGGCCTGATAGATGAACATCCTTGTGAGAGAGGAAGGGGTATCCATCTCATTTAAGTCTGGCTTAAACCTGCTTAACTGGTGTTACATATGTCTTGATATGGAAGGGTACATTCATACTGATCAAGTATGTCCAGTATTGAAAACATACAATGAAGGACTTCATAGGCAATTGGAAAACAAATTAGAACATGTATGTGCTTCGTATCAAGGGAAATGATGAAGAAATAGGCTATGACGGTGGGCATGGAATATTTCTGTCTAGAGATTCATTTTTTAATGCCATTCTGAATGCAGTTTTAAGATCCAATTTGATAGGATAAAGATCTCTAAACTTTAAGCTCCTTCCCTGTGAGAAAGGTCACAAAATTAATGATAGGAACCTGCCCAGGGCCATAAAACGTACAGGCAGATAATAAATCAGGAGTGGTGTTTGGTCTTTCCAGCACAAACAATATGTTTTCTTATACAGGTAAAACAAACATGCTGTGTTGAGATATACTTTAGTGAGATGAAAGTGCAGTTTCCAACTCATATTTTGGCAGCAGGTTTTGGACAATCTGTTGATCCACTAGATGTTTGATTAAGATTAAGGTGCGAGCTTTAAGTAAATTTTAAATGCCACACCCCAATGGGGTAAGGTTGTAGCTGAGTGATAAGCACATATAGATTATCTGTTGGTAAGATTTACCAGAGGGAAGATTGTTGGTCTTAGATATCTGAGAGTCATACTGAGGTTGCACCTTATACCACCTTGGCCTCTTGCTTAATTTTTACCTTGAAATGTCAAAGAAGCAGGGAAACAAAATGGTATGGCCTAAGGAAGAATTGCCTGAAGGAAGGCCATTGGTCTTAGATAGCTGAGAGATAGCAGGGTCACACCATACACCTTAAAGATCTACAAAACTGTTTTGATCTTGCCTCTTGATTAATGTTTACCTTGAAATGTCAAAGAACCAAGGAAGTGACTTGATATGGCCTAAGGTCTTACCTATCTGAGAGAGAAGAGTAAGGTCCCACCTGAATGTCCTTGGTAGGACCTACAATACTTTCATCTTATCCTCCTGCTTCATTTTTATCATAGAATTTCAAAGAACCAAGGAAATGAATTGATATTGCCAAAGGAAGATTTGCCAGAGGGTCTTAGCTATCTGAGGGAGAGTGAGGCCCCCACTTTGCACCTCAGTGTAGGACCTACAAGACTGACAGGTATGCTGTTGGCACTCCTGCACTAATAGCCTGTGTGTGAACAGGAGCCTTGGCAACCAAACATTGGGCCCTCAGGGCCCCCTATCAGGTTCTTTAAGTCACTTCCTGTCTTGACTTTATGCAAATAAGGCAGATCAAGACTACTTGGGTTCCCAGGCCAGGCAGACTGACAAATTATAATCAGGTGGAAAATTAGGGACGCTTGGGTATCAGGGGGGGTGCATTTGTGGTCTCTCTCTTTCTCTCTTTTTGTTGCAATAAACAACATGCAATTGTATGATTTCACCTTAGATGAAGTACAAAATTATTATTATCTGCATACATGTATTTCATTCATCCAGTAGTAGGCAGAGGTTGTTATTTTGAATTTATCATGACAGTCATATCCAAGATACAGAAGTACTTAATATTTGCATGATTTATGCACCTTGGAAAAGAAGTGAAAAAAGTTGTTTCATAAGAATTTGTAGATGGTGTGGTCACTTGCAACATTTCCACTGCCACATGGTGGTGAAGATTATCTTGTATTTATATTTGTATTAAAGCTCATTGAGTACTGTCATTGATAAATTATTACCATTATGTCGTCTTAATGGTCATTGTCCACACGCAAGTGCCATTTCCTTTCTTGAATTGTCCTGTTTTGATGTGCAGTTCCTTTATGAGGAGATTCCTTCTGTTGCAAAGTTGCCAGTGTATTCAGGTCTGACAGCAGGAATCATTCACTCCAGGATCTATGACAAATTACCTACAACCTGCAGGGTTCATCAATTGGGCACACTCTTACAGCTCCTCTGTATGGTGTGGTCTGGGAAAGGTTCTCCCACACCAGACAGGGCTGCTCTGCCTCCAATAAAGCCAGAGGTCAACATTCAAAAGGACCAGGTTTTCACAGGGACTCAATCAAAATTTGCAGATTTCATGGTTTTGCCCTTTCTGTAATTGGTAGCTCAGCAGGAAAGTTTGGAGTGTGAGGAAGAACTGCTACCTCTTCTGGTCAGTCAGGTGACAGGGGAGACCTCTAAGTAAGACTAGTCTGCTGTGAGTTTTCATCATCATAAAACATGGATTCAACTCTCTGGAGAGGATTGTGAAGATATCTGAGTAATATTTGAGAGGTTTTGTCCCAACCCCACAGTGTTCTCCTATGCTGTGTTAGGTAATGGATTCTCCAAATGTTTCCAAGGCGAAGTGCTGATGTCCCTTAAGTACCGTTTGTCTTGCACAGGTTGACTGTTCAGACTCAGACTTGTCAATTAAGCTTCATTAACATCACCCACTTACTATAGTCAGTTCTCAAGGTTGTAAACAATGTGACAGGCAGTTTCAACAGTTTTCAGTGACAATAAAAGCTTGACATTGACAGAAATTCAGACTATGATATTATCATTTCATCCACAAAAGTGGTTAAGATTTTCTATGAGAAATTGCACTGCAAGGGGTGGCATTAGTGGGAAGTAGGAAGATGGAGTTCCACAAAGAGTTCTCTAGGACAGTAACTGTTATTGATCGGAGTTTGCCGTCCCAAATTTGGGATCATCACATTATCCATCATCATTGTCAAGGAAACTTCAGATAGTGGAAGTGATGATCTGATGAAGTTCTGTAGCAGAGAGTTGGATGTAATTGTGTATATTAATCACCAGTCCTGGTGCAACTCCACAGTCTCACGAGACTGACGCATGTCATGGGCAATTCATCATGAAAGTGCTGTAACTCAGCAGGTGCAGCTATATGTAACTGTTATCAGATGAAAACAAGTGTAGCATGCATGCATGTTGTGTAGTTGTGGTCCCAGTAGCATAGTTGATGTATTTTTGCATGACATGACAGGTACATCACCTGGATCACAGGTACTCCAGATGAAGATAAACATCTTTGCATGATCATAAGCATTACCTAATGGGCACTTACTTAGGTAGAAGGTCTTTAAGCAGCTCAAGTGTCTCTTGCTTTAACATACCATCCAAACCTCTTCAGGAAAATTCTGTGGGAGTGTTGTATTACACCCAACAGTGTGTTACAGTTGCAGATCATCCAAATTTACCTGCTGAACCCTTTAGAAGTAAAGCAGTGTGAAACAGGATCATGATCGGGTCTCCCCTTATTTGTGGAGTCAAGGCTGTGGTGAGTCAGCCTCCACCATTATCCAGTGGGTCTCAGCAAATTAAGCCTGAACAGGAGCTTTCTTGGGATGAAGCCATATTTGTCATGCTACTCCTGTGGGCAAATACTGACTCATCCCACTTCAGACCACCCTTGGGTAATGGGGAGGACTCGTTTAGCACAGGGTGATAGAAACAGGTTGTTCCACATTTGTTATGATGTGCTGGCGCTGTACAATTTCAAATGAGAACATGATATGTAACGTTCTCTGTAACAGATACAACCTTTTTTTAAAGGTTCGTTTAGATTTCCTCCTCCTCAGGATTGATTTGTGAATCCTCCCCAAGTGATGTGAACTGGGCATGTTTGGGGCCTTTAGTAACAAGTAGAGTCTTTGCCCTGAGGTTTACTGTTACACAGTGTTGTGTTTGAGTTGAATACTGCATGCCCTGCAGGTGTTTGTTCTGTAGTTTACCCCAGAACATGTCTGAGCACTAGGCAGCATTAGAAGTGTTTGTTTGCACACAACACAAACTTGCGCTGTCTTCATGTTGCACTGCAGTGGAAGCTGCCATAGCTTACTTTCATTTTCTCTTGTTTCAAAAATATTTTGCGCATGGATCAGGAAGACAAGAGTCATTTATCTAGTATGATTAGCTAAATTGCAATTTTACAAAGCAAACAATATGATACTTGTTTACCTGAGAGCACCTATATCTAGAGGGTGTAAGGTGAGGTTGTGATTTACATTGTTGCTGTATAGTCTCCCTATTGCAAAAAAACAGAATGCTGTGCACAGAGAAACCTTGTGATCATCTGCATCATGGTTACTGCCCATATACAGCAGGTGTCAGATATGCCAGGTAGCAAGTGTAGCTTTAAATCAATTGAGAGTGAGAAATGCATACTGACAGTAAAAACAGGTGCTATACTTCAGTCCAGTTTTACTGTTAATCAAATTTATTCAGCCTCCTTGGGTCTCCATATATGGTGAGGACCAGATAGATTTGCCTTTAGTCTGTTTCCTTGAGAACAAGATTCCTTAAGGCTTCACAGCTTCTCAGGTTACCTAGTCACACTTGGGTGAGCTCCTTACAGATGTTTAAGGGATGATGTCTTCAAGGGCTACTTTCCTCCTGACCCTTGACCTAAGTGAGCAAAAGGGGTGATACTTTTGTGCCCTGTGACATGACACTCTGGTCAATGCTACATAACTTTGAAGTCTTCCTTTCCCATAAACTTTGGACTCTTGTTTTATGAACAGTAAATTTCACACAAACATGAAAACTTCAAAGAGTAGTACTTGAAATGGTGGCAGTGTTTTTAAGTGTCAAGGTGTGCTGTGACCATGGAGAGCATTATTAGGGTCACTCTACAAGAGACAACAGTAGAACTACAAGCCCCTCAGTCTGTCTCTCACCTGTAACATCTGTCAGGATTTTCCATATTACAGTGTTTATGTACATTTGTTGTTGCACTCATGCATGTAATCACATTTTACCATTAAATCCAGAATATGTATTTACTCTAGGATCAAGCAGTGTGTGGATAGCCACTGGTGGCCGGCCACTCAGACGCTAAAGAATTTCTTAACGAGTGTCTCAAGACTTCCAAGAAAACTTGTTTCTTAAGCCTTGAGGAGATTACACCCAGAGGCTCCTCAGAACCTCATATATATCTGTCTATCCTGTTTGGAACATAGTACATGTACTATTATGACATATTGTCTGACAGAGTCATCCTCTCTTTACACTGTTCCACAAGACTGACAAGTTCACTTTCAACTGAAGGTTCCTTCTGTCCTTCCTTCTCTCAGTCCATCTCAACAAGCAACGCTTCTTTAAAGGACTTACATTTTCTTCATTCTCTCAGCCCATCTACTTATTCACAGGAGAGCTGGCCATTTCTTGGATAAGTGTCTTAGCCTTGCTTTGACTAGGATCAAAGTTACCTTCCTAAAGCTCCTTGAGTCACCCTAGGTGGAAGCTAAGACCACAGGTTCCTGTGCCAAAGACCTGGATGACCATATTTAGTGTAATGAAGAAGTTGGCCTTGGTGTGGTGTGTTGAGGTCATTTGGACTTGCTTGACCCTTTTGTTGAGCTGTAAGTGTACGTAAAGGGTCCAGGGAGCTATGAAAAGCGCTGGTGGTCTGTCTTGGCTAGTGATAAGGAAGCTGTATAAAGGGACTGACCAGGAGGAACCATGGGGGAAGGAGGGTTGTGAGGGCATAAATAGGAAGTTCTCTAAGAGGTTTCAAAAATCATTAATTGCTCAAGAAAATTTACAGGGGAAAAATATCTCAGACTGCTAACTTTTAAAAGAAATTGTACCAACATCCATCATTTTTACACCCCACACCACCCCATTCCTGCCAGGTCTATCCCCAGGGTCATTCCCCAACAGGAAAAGGTTAGTCAACACCCACTTGACCCTGTGGGTGGCTGGTTTAAACTTGATATTAATTTTTGTGGGGTGTACACTAAAGAATCAAGAAGTAACTTACAAAACTCTTACCATTGTGCTAGGACTTGTATTTGGGACCAATTAACAGCTGATCATCAATTGTTCTTGGTCATGTTTCAACAAGGATGTGTCACTGTTTTGCATGTTGATTAACGTTTGTTCAAGGAGCTTCTACACACAGGGTGTAGAAGCTCCTTGGTTTGTTCAAGCATTTTTGAACAGGAATACACCTTGGTGTCAGTTGTCAACTGGGGAGGTCTGGAGTGGTTGGGTTTCAGGTCATTACTATGATACCTGATGACATCATCAGCAGACAGGAAGTCCTGCCCAGAGTTGTACAGGTGTGAGATTCTGCCACAAGTCACTAATGTCTTAAACAAATAAACACCCTTCCACATACAACAATGCTGCTATAGACTGCACATGAATTCCATGCCTTGTTTGCATTTATTCAGGTCCTCATGGACACATTTTAAAATGCACTGTATTATACTGTATCAGGGAGAGTTAATTGATGCAAACTTGAGAGAACTCATACAAAGTATTTTACCTTTCTGTGATAGATCTGTAATGTTATCTATTTGATGATTCACATCGCCAATAGCTTTGACTTGAAAAATAATTGAGAATGTGTGACACTGTTCACTAATGAGGCTCATAAACTTTGAAGAAAGTGAGACATATTGTGACCACTTGCCACTTATTTTATTTCCATTTGTAAACAATTACTGTACTTAAGTGTTTTTTGTACTTAACTTTTTTTAATATAAATGTTATACAGACATCAGTATGAAAGTTTGTACATAAGTTATCTAACTGAGCTGAGGACTAGCTTGGTGCAGAATCAGAGATCTGTCCTGTTGGCTGCTCGCTGCAGCCTCTGCTCCTGCTAACAGAAAAGGGCAGACCTTATGAAGGGACAGGACCCTCAGACTATCACCAGCAGTCCTCATGTGCAATTTTCTTACATAACTTGTGCAGGAAAATATCTGATCAATGATATTCAGAAGTCCAAGAGATAATTCTACAATCTTCAATTTTCAATTGGCTGCACTAAAAACCAAAGTCCCTGAAAGCCAACATTAGCCTGGGTACCATCCTCCGTAGTTTTTGCTGCTCCCAAAGGTCGCTGGTGGCTAGCGACCTTTGGGAGCGGCAAAAACTACGGAGGATGGTACCCAGGCTAAGCCAACATATCCTCTTCTGCAAAAGGGGGGCGGGAGGGGGGGGGTCCCCCACTCTGCTGACCATAGGGGACACCCTGGGAGACACCTGCCATGCCAGTGTGATGATCAGGTCTGAAGGTTGACCAGACCAAACCCATAGTCCTTCACTGCAGGGTGAGAGGCATCTGTCTGCTGGGCTCTGCTCCAGGGACTCCTGCCATTAATAAAGGTCATGACCTGAGCAGAGGTTTCTTGAAGGTCAGCCAGCGATCCCTGCCTTCCTTATAAGTTATTTCACAGTCTGATGGGCAGATAGAGGGCAGTGTCTGAGTCCAAATGGGCGGTATTGGCCACTAGTTGCCTTCTGCTGTGAAAAATTGGAATGGAAATAAGAATTCAGGGTCATTTTTCACCTTTGGAGACAAGGGCATTTAGATGTCAGCTCAAAAACCATGTCTCCAATGTTTTATAGCCACACATATGACATTTCATGTAATACTAACTATCTGGAATTAAAAGATCAGCAGCCTAGTGCAGTAGATGAAATAGTTTTTGATGTAAGAATGTTTTAAAAATCACTTGAAGACAGAGAAGAGCACCTACTGTGTATTGATCTGCTGAAAAATGTCATACAGATACAACCAATCATATTGAAATGTTAGTTAAGTTCATGGACAACACCATTGTTTACACTGTAATAAAGAGGAGTTGATTTGTTAACAATTGCCTGGAATAGATTCTTAAAGATCCATTGGAGTCTTAACATTCTTGTGATGCTTTAAGACGGTTCAAGAATCACTTGCCAGAGTGAAAGGCCCACCACTGAGCTCTTCATATTGTAAGTGGTCTTTATATCATGCATGATTAATGCCTTCTTAAGCATAGGATTATTCTCTTCTTAAGAATGTTGACTTTGTGAAACACAATGCATCTCAAGGTCATTCATCACCCTGTTGAAAACTGTCTCTTAAAATTTCTTTTCAGTCTGGATTAATCTTCAAGTTGTCCACAGTATCTCTCGCATCTTAAGACTACTCCACACTGTCTCGTTTCAGTACACACAAAACACATGATCAAAGGCTTGCTGGCCACCTTCCAACACATTAAGACTCCTTGAGGCCTCTTAAGCCATATTGAGACGTCTTGAAAGAATCCTAACAGGCGTGCGGCACAGGGCAGTTGTACCCGGCTTTGGTTGGGTTCCTGATCAAAGGGCTGCGTACAGCTGCCATGACCTTCCAAGACATCTTAGCCAGTCCTTCAAGACATCGGAAAGGAGCTTGACAGGGTGCTACTCATTCTTGGCTTGCTATGTAAGTGGAACACAGCAGGACAACACACTGAGGCCTCTACAAGCAACTCTGCTGCATGTCTGCTATCTGCACTCTGGTAGACATGATTGGCCCCCAGATATATGCACATGAACATCACCTTTGACTTGCTTATTTTGGCAAGAGTGTTGATGTGTTGAGATTAGGGCAGAGTGCTGCACACATGCTATTCATTATACCTACTTATCTTGAAGTTCAGACTTCCATTGCCACAGAACTCTTTGATACAGTTGTTGGAGTAGGATATATATTAAGTATCATGGAAAGTTTTGTATTTCCAAGTGTTGCTTTATTTTGGCACAGTCCCTTCAAGCCCTTTGACCTTACTACAATGATACCAGGCTAAGTTAAGGTAAAGCTAGATACAAGAAGTTCAGTTGTCCTATGTCTGTGAACTCCTTTCTAGAGTTCCTTGTCCTGTTGTGCCCTAAACCTGGCCTGAAATAATGGTAAACCCCAGGTGACCACTCTAATCTCTTTTCACCTTGTCTAAATGTGTACAGAAGGAGGGATATGCACTCCAGGACCCACGCATGACCTGTGACCCCAACAGGGACCCTAGGAATGCCATCACTAACACGTCACCTTGACCTACCTTCAAGACACACCTGCAAGGCAAGAAGTAACTAAGACATTGTCTCCTTGTTTCATACATCTCAACAAATTCATGCCTCATCACACCAATAACCATCATCTGTCGGTGCAGTTTAATAACATCTTGAGTGAGCCATTCTGTAAGAAGAGTTAAAGTTACACAGGTATCCCATGAATCACTTTTGAACATAAAAAGTCTTGTCAGATCTTAGATACTGAATATGGTAATGAATCTGTGCTGATTTTAGACAAGGATTGGTGCATGATCAAATCGTCTGATGTCCCTTAGCGGTTCCTTCTCCCTGCAGGTGTGCCTGTCCTGATGTTGCCAGTTTGCTGACACATGGATGACTTCCAGTGTAAGAAAGTGACCTTGCCTTGTTAGCACAGCAAGACCACTGTTTGTTATCCAAGAGATACTGAGTCTAAGGAAGGGGTGAGTCGCTGTCCGTGTGGTCCTGACCGTCCAAGCAAGACGTCTTCAAGTCGAAATGATTGTCCTGTGGATAGATGAAGGTGACTGACTTGTTTGGACAGGTGAGAAAGGCAGGTGAGTTGAGAACTTGAGTCTTAAAAGAAATACACCACTTCTTGCACTAGAGATGGCTATATGTGTAACATGGCACTGATATTAGTCATCACTGTAAGCATGTGGTGTGCCATCTATCTGCCATTCACATGGATCACCTAGAAACTGCTTTAGACAGTAATGTATTGATGCAATCTTAACCTATGTGTTGTATTGTGTGGCCTAACACTAACATTCAGGTTTGATACTGATCTCTGTCTACAGGTGTCATGTAGTGATCTACAAATGTACAGGTAGAAAACAAATCATTTTATCTCACTTGTGTTCAGTGGGATAAAATCATCCATTTAGTTGCAGACAATAGTCATTACAATATTACCTTGTAGATATGAATAGCAGTGGTTCATAAGGAACCAACCATGCCTTCCCTATCAGTGTTACATTACAAAAAAACCTTGTCATAAATTTCTGAAGTAAAGACATTTTGTCGCCATGTAACATAATGCCCTTACAAGAATCCTTGAGAGCGACAAGGTTGCTTCTTTCTCACCTGAGAAGTTTTGATCTCTTGACCTGCAATGTCTCACAGGCAGTCTCAGGTTTAATTACCATGAAATATCTTAATGGTGTAAACCAAACTAGGTGTGATAACATCTGGGCAGTTTGTCCCACAGTTCCTGACAGGAGAGAAGATGTCCTGAGAAGAGACAGTGGTCACCATTCTCAGCATCAAAGTATTTTCCCTCTGGCAGCATCACTTGAAGTTCATAGATTAACACCAGATGGATCATGCAGCAGCGAAAATAAGATAAGATCAGATAGCTGTCTTCTAACCTGTCATGTCCCATTACATATCAAACCAGGTGTGAGAACAGGTAATCACACCTGGTGAACTCTAGTGTAGCATATCTTACCAATACCAGAGTGTGTGATCAGTTTTACTTCCTAAGAAACTTACCACAGACACTGTACACATATGGAAAGTTAATTCTGGTTGTGTCACCTGGTGACCTGACGTGACCCCCTACACTGACCAGGTGTTGGGTTACCTGGACATCCTTGATGTGTTTTTCAGGTATGCCAGGCACTGGTGAGAGACAGTAGCCTGGGTAGCCTGTGCCTGACGCTGGTGTTTACATGTCACAAGGCGAGGCGGATGTTTCCAGGCAGGACCAACACACCCGGCAAGGTGTAGTGGAGGCAGGTGTTGTCTGCAAGACCAGGATGTCCGGGATCATATGCCTTAAGAATTCTTAAGGTGATGCCAGATCAGTCTTAAGGAGTAATTTAGACTGCTGAAAGAGTTGTTTGTTAGCTATTGTTGTTGGGCCTCTCGCAGCCTCTCGGTAGTTATGAAACTATGCAGGTTTTGTTGGAATGAGTGTATTGCAATATTTGGTATTGATTTCTTTATCTATCCAAAACTAGTTTACATGAGCTTGTTGAGGATACAGAAATATTGTGGGTGCTGAAGAGGAGCCAAAAACAAAGCTTGTTTGTGTCCTTGTAACTAATCAAAAAGATCAGAACCATTGTTTAGTCCAGCATAGTGACCTTGTTGCATGCAGTAGTAGCTTGAAATATCTCTACTCTTGCCCTACAGATAAACCTGAACGGGAAAGCTCCGTGCTGTTGGAAGATGGCACCTGAGCTGATGTCTTTATACACCTGTTGACAGAGGAGGACCAGATGTGATCTACACAAACATCTGGTCAGAAACTCCAGATGTTAACATTTGTCAAACACTCTTTTTACATGTTTGTCATACTAAAGGATAAGTGCTATTATTTAGAACAGTGTATAAATGCCTAGGCTGAGTGAATGGGAAACTGTGTGGATCATCCTCCCCTCTAACATCCCTGACTGATGACCTGCCAAGGTGACAACATCCTGGTTCTCTTCAACAGGTGTTTACCAAGCACAGGTGTGTTTCCACATCTATGACAATTAAAATATTTTAACATACACCTCCCTAAACAGACACCAGTAAAGTCATCTGGATGGAAAAGGTACTGTAAACAACCCTGGTCCTACATTTTGTGTGATATGTGGTTCAAAACCACAGCACAGACTTCTGTGGAACCCAGAAAGCACAGTCTGCAAATGTGGAAAGTGAAACCTCTGGTATGACATTAGTTTATCTGTCAGTAATTGGGACTCTTCAATCCCTGACATCCAGGGCTTATAAGAATCCTGGAGAGGTCAAAGGTCAGGAGCTGCTTCCTTGAATGGTTACATAAATCAAGTGGCATTATGAAGAAATATTCTTCTTTTTAGCCAGAGTTTATTCTTCTGTTGTAAGAGTATGGATTGCACCAGGTGTTCTGTTGATAATGGCCTGTAATCCTGAGTTTCTGCTGCTAAAGGACTGTTAAAATATTTCCAAAGCAGGTGTGTGAGATTTCAAAACAGTTACCTGTTTCATGTCAAATGTCTAAACCTTTTTTTTCTTCATTTTTCTGCTGCATTTTTTCTTCTTATTTTTTTACTTGTTTCATGGTCTTCTCAAGATATTGCCACACTGATACGTCTTGGTGGTGCGATTTACAAAGCTTGCATAGTATCTTTGCTATTGTCCTCATTTGTTTGAAATCGTCCCATAGATCAGTGATGACTGATTATGATGATGCAGAGTGAAGATGGGTGATGCAACATCCCCCCCCCCCCAACCCTTAATTTGAATAACACTGGGCTGCTCTTCGGGTAACATACTTGTTTGAGCTAAAACAGGAAAGTTTGGCTAGAAACAGTCTCCTTGTTGTAAAGACATCCTCCTCAAGTCTATACTCCACATATTTGGCCGTGTATAGTCTCCAGGAGTGGTGATTTCTGGGGTGAAGTGGTGTTGACCGTGAGGTGTGGAGGGTCCTCCTGCGCCCCTTGACCTGCTCTCCTGTCATTGTTGGAGAAAGAGGGAAGCACAATCCACAGTTCAGGTATGGAGATCAAAAGAGAAAGTTGAGAACATGTTTGAGATTTGTGAAAGGCTCTTGGAATGGTGATTGTGGCATGATAAGATTCATCAGAACCACTTTGGAGATAACCAGTTCTTGAAGGTGCAACACTGCAACCCTTTATACTGTCAAACGAGACTGTGTCTATCACGTATTGCGGAATAACGAAAACGTGTTGTTTTCTCATCAGAGAAAACAGAGATGCTTTCCTATCGAGTTCTCATTTACAGAATGTCTCCTGGCCTACCTAAATCCTTCCTTGGCTTTTTGCCACATTGCAACCCCGCCTCCCTTTAGTGATAAGAATTGCCATGACAGTCTGGAGTCTACAGATATTCGGTATAAACACCTATCATTAATACAATAATGTATAACCCAGCATAGTATTCTTTGGTGCATTCTTCAACCTGATTATGCGTGAGCGACGGTCCCAGACGTAGCTTATTGTTTTAGAACAGCCCAATATTATGGCAGGCAGCAGCAGCACTTGGCACAGCCCAGATCTGCCTGAAGTAGGAGCGTTCCGTCCTCTTGTTTCAAATCTCCAAGTAGAGGATCAATGTTTGAAGAAAACAAATCCGACATGAAAGTTGAACACACGCCGAGCACCTGTCTGTCGCTATTCACTGGGGGCTGAGCTGGGCAGGTGTCGCCTTTTAAGGGTTCCACACGCATGGACTCTTCACACTAGTGTTTTTCATAGATTTAAGATAATTTACAATTACAAAGAAGCAAGACGGAAGGTACAAGACTGAGAAGTGCAAAAGCACCACCAGGGCGACAATTGGCGGTGTTATCACTCGTTGATAAATGCCACTGAAGCAGAAAAAGTATATATTTTTCCTTTAAGGGTACGGTCATATGCACCGCACCTGTAGCTTGGCTGTTCAGGGCGCAGAACGCTGAACAGGTGCTTCACTTTATGTAAAGTTCCACACGTGTGGTCTCTTACGGCCGCTCGCAACCGTGATACAGAAGGGCCACTTCACTAGCTCACTAGTGTGACAGGACATGACAAGTTGACATGTAAAAAGAAGGGCCGCTCATCGATTTAGTCACCTGATTGCGCGTATGATACTGTAAACATTACGACTAAGGAGAACATCAATAAACAAAATATGAAACGGCTGTCACCATCCGTTGGAAGAAACACCCCACACACACACACACACCTTTAGCAGGTGACACTAACAGATCATTCGTGATCGCCGTCAGGTCCACTGCACGGGTTTTAGCTTCGAGAAAGTTTCTTCATTGGTCAGGCTCATCCACACTCCCATAGACTTTCCAACGTTTTGTCTTTGAAATTATGTCTGTCCTTTTGACATAAATAATGTACTGTCCCACGTGTATTCGGAAAAGTTTGGAGTTCGGAAGTCCCTCTAGTTAAGCCGGCGAGGACTCCAAACATCAAAGCATTCATTGTAGAAGTGAAGCTCGGTGACGGATCGGTTTCACTCGGGGAAAGTTTCGGAGCAGGTGCTTTTCTTTAAGGGCTCTCTGCTGGCTGAATATCCGGGTGCAAGAATCTTAGTGGCCGTCCGGAGGCAACTGCAGATGTTAAAGAGTGAAGAGAAGTCAGTAATTGGCCTGTAGTGGAGCTCCATAAGTTATCTGTCCGTCTTCGACGACTTTTAGGTACCTTCGGGTTTCTTTAAGATGTCTGTGAAGATGATCACTTCTGTCAGTAATCCCGTTCGTCTTCAGGTGTTGGTGTAAACACAAATTCCCAGTTTGATTTATTTTCTGTTTCTTTTCTTTTGTTGCCTTCAAACACTGATCACTGTTCAGCAGAGTAACTTTTCTTTCTTGCTAGTCTTGTTGGTGTTCTAACTTGGGCGGCCTTCACTTCTGAAACACCCGTGTCCTACACACCAACAACACTACACCTTCCCAACCGACAGCCGGCTTAGGTTGCACGGAGACATTTGTTTGGATACGATTAAGTGGAAACACCGATTACCGAGTCATGGATCATGATCACCTTTAACATTTCTGCCCGCCAAGATGCTAATAAGGGTTGAGGACAGGTTGACAAGAAGCGCATGCAGTAGAACACCTGTAGTCCTTGATGACTCAAATTTGTTTCACGGTAGGTATGAGAAAGTTTGAAACAGACTAATGAGTTTTGTTCTAACCTTTCAGCCAACCAAGTCCAATCGATACACCGCTGTTTGATTCTGTTTAGCCGTTATCTGTGGCATGCGTTGGAGCCGAGGCGGGTGTAAACACGGCACAAGCCGTTCCGGATCACGGTGAGAGGACCTGTAAGTGTCGGCACGCCAGGGGATCCGCATTCAAGACATTGCGCCGCGCAGGAAGATCCGGGGTGACAGTCCTCACAGTCGCACGGATCGTGGACAGGTAGTCGGGACCGGCAGATAACAAGTGTACCTGACAGTTCCACCGTTGGAAAGGTGTAGTGATGTATGAGAATTGGAAGTCAGAATAAAGTTTACTGGCAATCGCTCGTGGAAATTGCTAGTATTTAGACGTTACCTACACACATTTCAGTATACATTGAGAGGCAGACATACAGACTAAGTGATATTAATGCATCGTCTAAGTTAGACAAACGCTGTAGTATGTAAGTATGAAGCTCAGTAAAATCCCCTTTCTTTGAATGACACTACTGGCGCTGTTTATGGAAAAATGTTTTTAGTCAACTAAAGCGGATACAATTATAGAATCGTGTTATCATTTTTCTGTAGTAGTTCCGTCTGAGATCGCTGTCGTTCATTGCCGACCGGTATGTACTACAAACACAGCCGTACCGGCAGTGCACCTCTGACATTTGACGTGAGAAATCAGAGATAGTTGGGTGGCGACAGGTCCGCATTCAGGTCATGCTGTGGGTTATGATAGATCCGGCAACCACATGCCCTACCACAGACTCCCGGGGTAACTCACTTCAAGGTCGGAAAAACAATTTAATGAGCTTGTCAACAAGTAGGTATCATGGGTTACATGACGCTTTGAAGTTTTGCAGTCTGAATGAAAAAGACTATGTCCTGCAGACGATACAGAATCCCTAATTTCAAGAATCCTCACAAAGAATAATGTTTCATGTTTGATGATGCATACCTGTGGACTTTCAAGATAAAAAGTAAACAAAGTCCTCCCCGTATTCGGGCGTAGAAAGAAATGCTTTACCTGACCTTCGACATGAAATAATGTCAGACCCGCGAGCCTGCTGATGAAAAACATCCAATCCGCGTGCAGGACAAACCTGTGAGCCACACAGGTTTCTAAACCTAACCCCGGGCAGTAGTCAGACCGACGCTAAGATATCATAATTTAGTTTGTTGTACTAAGATCCGGATACAGGTCGGACCGATGTCGTGTGACCAAGGTCTGCTCACTGACACCTGTGCACACCTGACACACGGTTACATTTGCCTCATGAAAAGCCACTTTGCATCTTGTAACTTGTCACAATGTGAGATATCTCGAAAATCTTCAAAATATTATTCGATAATAAGGGACCATTTGTCAGCTACCCTTGTAACTTTAATAGTGAAAGTCAATAGTATGACTCATCAGTGTAGTAGTCCATAGTCAATTGGACAAATCAGATGAGTACTTTAATCTGTGTGTCTCATGATGTGAGCAACACTGAACGTTAACTGTCAACCTGAGCAATGAATGACGACATATGACGTTATTGAAAAGGTTAGTTATTTGTGATGGTATTAGTCAATATGCTATTTTTGATTTGGCCTTTTAAAAAAGGCATCTACATTGCCTCATGTGTTAAATTATGCATGAGGATGACCACACACCAAAGGTATCCGCTTATATGGCCCTGAGGATGACGCTCGCTGCCGTCCAGCTGATGGGTGATGTCATCTGACGTAATGTTTGGTCACGGCGTACTCCACTCACCTGATTAACTCCAACCGTCCTGGCCTAGTTACACACTGCCGTTCAGCGTCGTCTCGAACGCACGGTAATGAGTAATGAAATGTGATGTCGTCCGCTGCACCTGTCATTTAATTCCGTTGCCATGGTGACGCAAATGACGCTTCGTGTCGTCTGCATCACCCGTGAGCAATAAAACATGACCTAATATTGGTCACGTCGCGTGTTAGTCATGTCATCGATTTTTAATCACACTTAGATCGCTGCCTTTTATTGCCAATTAAGGTGATACGATTAGTCGCCACGGCTCAGTTCCGATACTAAGTACATGATTGGTATGCAGAAGAACTGGGGGATGAAAAAGTGTGAAAAACTTATGTAGTATGTAGTATGTAGGACCTGACGTGATTACACCGAAGGAATGGTTTAGGGTGGCTACATACCTACATCCTGTCATAGTGATGATTCACCGTGGTCATGTATAAATCTGATTTATTTATGGTACCTTTTTATTAATCGACGACTATATTAATTGCCAATTAAGGCAATAAGAGCAGTCGCTAGCCGTTCGCAGCAGAGAGAGTCCTATCCCTCTGCGGTTCAGTAAGGATGTGGGTAGCAATGCAGGAAATACAATTATACAAAATGATCCTTCCTTCGACTTTAAGGGCTTTTGTACAACGTTTTGACTGTCGTATCAAAGTTATCAAACTTTTTCAAGGTAGTTTTATCCGAATTTTAGATGCGTGGAAACGATTAGAGTGATTCAGAATTACGTTAAAAGAATAGGAAAATATCGGATCGTCAGTCATGGGTGACTCAGTGGGTAAACACGAAGCATCTGTCATGTCTTTATCAATCTATCAGAATTTTACAGCTATGAAAATAACACTCTCTATAAAACACCGACATAAGCAACATAACTGACGGTTCAGACCTCAAAGTCAATGCCAATTAAATCATCTTAAAGCAACCGGCCAACTTCTGGCCAAGTAAACAAAATTCAAAAGGAGACGTGTTTTTCTTCAGTCTTGACTTCTCGCCAAGAAAATCAAATCGTTCTTAAATCAAATCATGAGTAACATTAAAATTCCTACCATTTAGGCGAGTGTTTCAGATGTTCAGGAAAACCGCACATAACTCAAGTTCAACAGCTTCCTGAACTGTCTACCTGCGTCTTCAGGGATGAGTCACTATCTAGTCCTGCAATGTTCTATAATACTTAATGACACATGGATGGTGCAGGCATAACTTTATTGACGACAAAAGTTTAAAAAAATACTACCCATGAAAATTGGCTAATTATCAAGGAATCATCGGGTAACACACCTTCTGGTGGCGTTGGAGCACTATATTGATTGATAACGTACTGTCCCTGTAAACCTGACCTTGTTACTAGATCCATCAGGAGTGTTTCCTGCAGGAGGAGGTGAACCCTGTCCTCGGTGCTTAGCCGTCTGAACCGCGCCGTCCCTCAAGGTGTCGGCACGTCACCACGCCGGGTCTGGAAATCAAATCATCGGTACCGTTAAGGATATGTATGATGTGCTCACTAGTCTGTATCTCATCGATTGCTATGACGATAAAACTTTTTTTTGATCAGCTGTGTACTTCCAATCTTTTGCTAGGATGCCATTAATCTTGGTTCTGTATGTAAAAGTCACCTGAGGGAGAGCGGGCTGGCACTTTCGTCTATCCAGCTGGTTAATTGACACAATCTATGTGCATCAGTGTCATCTGCGTTGGAAAGTGAGCAGTGCTAGTGAGTTCAGTTTTCCTCAACCTTCGCCAGTCTTTCCATCTGGACGTCTTTCCCATGTTTGCTTCTTTTTCTTCTTTTCCCACACTTCTCTTCCTCCCTCTCTCAACAGTAGCTCTTTCGTTATCGAGCAAACACACCGCGCCAATTAACCACAAAGGAAGGCCCTGGCCTCTCTAATCACCGCCGTCCCTCCAACAACAACATAACCTGTCACTTCAGCCTGCTCCAGCCCGACTGCTTCCTGCAGATTGCCGAGTACGCTTTCCGCTACCCAAATAGTCCGCGTGTTCAGACAAAATAAATTATGCATTAGGATACGCGCTCTTCCTACTTACACTTCCCATGCCGCTATTACAACAGGTTCGGGCAATTCCTCCCACAGCTGCCGCCGATAGATAAGTGGAGGAAAGTGTTATTGCTTCTGTGAATCGGTACATTAATGAGGAGATGTTTTCCTGTTGAAAAGACCCACCGACGTTACTGTGTTTCTAACGATAACGGAAACGTCAACTCTATTCAGCGTTATCTGATCGGTGGTTGTTATGTTTATCAGGGCGGATTGTTTGCAATCTGTTTCTACAAGATATCACACTTGTTTACTTCTGATGAGATACATCACACTTCTTTTGCATTTTCTATGTGTTTGTTTTTGTTTAATCATCACGTTTTGCTGACTAGGAGTAAAAATGTAAACACCCTACTGTGGTGTCGATTTATCTGAGTATGAAATGATGCTAATGTAATGAAACTGGACAATATATCTTTCGAAATATTATCATTTATCCTAACCATTTCCAATCGATTTTGGCAAAGTTTTTATTCTGGGAACTGGCTTTATCTAGATTGTAAACAATAAATATCTTAGCAGATCGTTTTGTAAAGAGTTTCTCAAGAGCAGTATCCTATGAAGACATCTGGTAAGTTACCTTAACCATCCTTGAGAAATGAGAGTACTTATAGACATTTGTGAATCGTCACGGATGTAGCGCTGTGGAATATCTCTGAACAAATTAACTGAATGTTTCCTGAAGACGTTTGACTTAGAGACCAGACTGTCTGAAAATAGACCTCGGCAAATCGTGACATCCTTCCAGTATTTCTGCGACTGTAGATGAAGAAAGGCAGGTAATCTTGTAGACAGCTTGGAGCACTGCCACTTCCTCTAAGTAATTAGACAAACGTCATGAAACTTCCGGTTTGGACTCTGTGGTGAACCACTTGTGTTCAGAAGAGTGTAAGATGGCAGATCTATAAATAGAAAGAATCTAAAAATAGCCATCATTGTTTCTGGAACTTGCTACGATAATACGTCTGTTTGAAGTTTAGTTTGTGTCCATGGTCATGACTTGTTTCGACAGGAAGGCTTTGGCGCTGTCTCATGGTAGCTTTGTCAAACAACTCACCGTCAGAGTAAACGTCAGAAATGTCCCTCAGGTTGTTCTTGTAATTCTAGACTCCGTTGCCATGGTTACTGACGCGCGCATCTTGGCTCACCGTCTCACGAATCCCAGTGCCCCCCATGAAGGCGTGACGTCACCGGAAACAAGGTGTTGGTGTACCGGAAACAGCTGGCGGTGATCCGGGCAGGGGAAAGGCTGCTGAGAGCAGCAGGTGTTCAACGCGTTAGCCAAGATTACCGGACTTTTCTCAAGGCCCCGTGGCCATCACGATTTCTCGAGTTATACAGCTTACTTTAAGTAGTCTTACGACCAAACGATTCACCACAAAAGAAGCTCTCTTATTTTGTACATCCGTAACCTTTTACATCGCTAGAAGTTTGTTCTTATTCGTCTGTAAGCATCTTGAGATGGGCACATCTGAAGTGAGTGGGGAATAAGACACTACCGAGGGTTCTTCCGCCCACTCCTGTATTAGTACTAAGATATGCTGTTAAATACACCTGACAAATCGGGGTAACAACTCTTCAAAGCGACAATAGATCCTCTCGCCATTAAAAGTTATCCGTATATTTCCGAGATGTCCTCCCTCCGGGCCATGTGTTTAAAGAATGGAGTATTGAGGTATCTTGTTTCTGTTAGAAGAATAAAGAGACTAACCCCCTTTTCATATTCTAAAGACGTAGATATCTTAGGACTAGAATTTGTAATGTAGTCCGTAGAACTGCCAAGGCCTAGACTAGCATACTTCAGCAGTCCAGCGCGCATCTGGAGGAGTGGCGTCTGTGGCTTAAAAGTAGGAGGTGGTGTTGGAGGTAGGACTTGTGTCCGGGCATCCTTCAGTTAACCTAACAGTTGTACAGTGCTGATCATCAAGTTTACATCGAGTCTACACTAGTGAATTTACATTACGCTCATACTGGTCAGATATGTCTTGATCCAAATGCATTTCTTTGTTGCTCTCCATCGGGACCCTCCTCCTGCTGTTGGTGACGTAATGAGGCTGCCTGCTGACGTCTGCACTTCTACCACGGGCTGGATGTTTGGACTCCCGGATTATCTACATCCAGCTTAGATCGGATTAAAATTTGGCGCGACCATCAGATGGTGATGAACACCAGGATCGGTTGAAGACATTCCTAACATTTCACAAGAAAGGCGAACAACAGATCTATTAGTCTACTAAGGAGAAATCCATAGCCAATAGATGGAATTCTGTAAGGATCCCCCTCCCTTCCCTCTCCATCATTTTGTAGCAGTCGTGAGGATCATTTGCAATAGATGTACCCCCCCCCCCTCCCGGGTTAGTCCCCACCAGACTCCTTTAGTGACTGAGATATTGGTCAAATAAGGTGAACAAATTGTCAGAGATCAGAGAAGTTGGCCGATCAGAAAAGGTCCAGTTCGGCCTCGGATTGACACGTATGTAGGTTATAATCCAAGGCTTAGCACGCTTTCACGTCTATCAAGATGCCCAAGATTCTACCTTTTTACTGACATCAAAAGGGCCATGGCCTTGGAGAAATGGCGCCCAAACGGGAGAGAGAGAATATAAGTCTTCCACACCAAGGTCTTCTTATTTACTGTCTGCGATAGCGAATCCTGGTTCACTCAACCCCTTGGCTTCTTGGCGGCTTCAGGCCCTTTAGATATGGTGCTCCTTATCTTTTCTTTAAGACTCCGCCATCAGCTGTCGGAAAACCCTGTCAAGTCGGCGAGTCTTGATTGAGACTGACCCAGACGGTTTAGTTCGAGCTGTCCTTCATCTGTAGGACTGAGAACTAAGAAAATTTCTGTCCTCCTTTTACTCAAAAGAATATTGGTAAAAGTGTATGCCCTAGAGCGCACGCTTCACCCGGTGTATCCTATCATGTACACTTGCCTGTAGACTTAGCTGTGGTTAATCGTAGCCCTGGGTATTCTTTATCTTCCGTTAAGCTTTTCATGTCAGCCGCCGGAAGCAAACGTCAACAAAACACTCAAACTTAAAGACGGTAGGTCAGATTTGACAACCTGGCAGTCGCCGAAGTTCCTTTTAAGACTTTTATGTGACCCTGTTAAACCTGCTTTAATTAGAACCAAACTTTCTTGGTTAGTGTAAGTACATCTGCAAAAAGTGTTAGGCCAATACACATGTGAGGCCATGCCGCATCCCTACTGTGTGTGAACGGTAAAGTCATGAAGTAAGGCGCCCATTACGACAATCTGTATACATACGCCTGTTCTCTTCGCCCGATTATTGTACTAACAATGAATGAAGGGTTCACAAGGTGGTATTTCATGCATATCATTTTTGTCAGTCCCAAGAAAGAAGCACACAGAAGACCTCTTCGAATGATGGACAACCAACACCAAATACACCACGTTATCTCTCCCAAGATCACACCACTCCGGGTAGGACATCACGAAGTCGCTAGTTTGACGTAGACAAGTCGTCAGGTTCGGAACACGAGACGTCTTGCCTCTTCCTCAGGGATGCTGAGTGACGTCACGGGGTCGCCTGTTGTAGAGTCTCGGTAAATAAACTAACTTTTGTCGGCTCTTCATGATCACGACTCTCTGAACGTTTAACACTAAGGAGTTCTTGATACTGTGTCATCTTTTATCAGAAGTATCTTGGGTGTAGACAGATAAAGATCATGATGTCTACTGATAACACCGCAGGATGCCTCTCACATTAGACTTCGACTGTCAGCTGTCTATCATGCTCAGTCCTTTCTTTAACAATGTGAGAAAACTGAAGGTGGCTTCTGCCATATCTCGAAAGACGCTGGGATACCCATGACGTCAGCAGAACCCTATGCCCATGGAGATGCTGGGATAAAGTTTCTATTTTTAGCACTCATATTTTGGACGATGACGTATGTACAAAGTTCGTGGTATGATATCTATATGTGTCCATCATCTGTTGTCTATTTTATCCGCGATCATTTTCTGTCGAGGATCTTAGTTCTCTAGACAGGTCTGAATTTCAATTTATTTCTTAAGAGAACTGTGCCAACAAAGTAGCCTTAGATATAGGAGTAACTTCGAAGATTTGGATTCACTTTCGTGCTCTAAGGCCCTCTAAACAAAATTTCCCCATTGGCAAAAAAAGCAACAGTACCAAAGTGCGTGGTGGCTTTCAACTGTTTTGAATCCAACTTTTCAAGTCTCGCGGATTAACACTGATCCCCCAGGCTTCAGCGCACCTGCGCCCCGCACACCAACACTGGTAGCTTAGCTCAGGGACACAAGGTTCAACTCTAATGCAACAAAAGGCTCCTAATGTGTGCGTGGTGGGCACTGAAATCGTCTTTACTTATGAGATTATTATTGCACTACCCATGTAGGGGGCCGTTCGGTACTGATTGGTTGATGGCCGCTGGTAATCACGTGACCCACTCGGTTGGTGCTAGTCCTTCAGTACTCTGGGAATGGGATCGGAAACACAAGCCCAGCGTTCCCATGTCCAGTTGTGGCAAATCTTTGCTCGGCGAACGATATATGTAAGGCATTCTTGGTTCAAGTTCTTGGATCTAGAGTGGCCCATTTGGATGCCAATGTTATCTGAATAGCCGCCGACGCCTTCGATACCTCCTACTGTATGGCATGGAATCAATCAGATGCTATTCAGACACCTGCGTCCCTAAGACCTCCTACTTCGGATCACATGATTTTGCCAGAAAAGTCCTACCAAACCGACCATCTTTGAGTTCCGTTTGACGTACATGATGGGAGAGAATCAGTCGTGCGTTCCACGTTTTTTGTTAGTTTAACACCAACATAATCACCAACAGTAGTGTAGGTCATTTGAAAAATGATTACGAATATTAAAGGTCGAGAGCAAAACACGTCAAAGTTGTCTGGTGTGGACTCAGATGTGTCGATGATTGTTTCCCCTGCAATTTAAAGGCCTGTGTTAAAAATGATCCGCGTGGAAATTGCGCCCAATTATCGTTGCCATTTCTCCGGCTTCCGTGCAGTTTAGAATTTCACAGGGGCTGGCAGCCATCTGCGTCCCCGCCTCGTACAATGGTCTCCTGAATCTCTGGAGACGACATGGAATTTCTCCTCAATCTTGTTGGTACACCAACGCAGACCAATCAGCATTATTGCCTTCAATGACATTCCGAACTGGAGGAATACGTGGCTTGCTGCCAGTTCTTACCTGAGTTTAACAAACAACAACCATCTTGTATGTAGCTGGTGGAAATAATGAGAAACGCTGGGTAGAACTACTGCGATAAAGACCCCACAGTCGAAACCTTCAATTATAACAGCGCATCAAAAATGGTCAAATCACACACATCGCTAACTCCTGGCGTTTCTAATTTCATCCTCACTTTTAACACCCAGCTTGCAGCGACTTGGGAACCATCTGCGCTCCCTTTCTTTGAGCCTTGTCTCGGGAGACCCACTGTTCTGCACGATCCCTCCACAAACAAAACTCTCCGGCCTAATTACATCTCACAGGGCTAATCCGTCATCACACTAAGTGGTCGCCAGGACAAATTTCTTTTGGCCAGGCAATAATTTGTTTCCAAAAGAGCCAAATCCACATTTTCCAACACAATTATGCAAATGAGCCACCTTTGAGTTTTCTTTGGTGATGTATGAGTTGTGTCGTGTCGCGTGGCGGGCGCGAGACCAGAATGCCCGCACCGTAGGGGACTAAAGCACTTACCTCCACATGCGACTAAAGAACGCTGGTCTTTCACCAACACCTTTCAAAAAATACGTACCTTTATGCTGCAGAACATGCATTGCTTTTTATAACTATTCATGACGGTTTTAACGGCTTCGACACTCAGGCAATAGTCTTAACGCGTACACTCCTTCTTAATTATTTAGCCATGTCATCATTTCCGCCGTGATTTACAACAATAACTGTGTTTAATCCTTGTAACGCCCAGGGGGTTAGAATCCGAAAATTGGAAGGACATTAGCTATAATACCGAACCCAGCATTGGCTACGTTGCCCGAGCTAAGGCTTCTGTTTACCACTGGTAGCTGCTGATGTAGACTTCCATGACAGAGCGTAGAGACCAGACATGTCAGACCTGCGTCGTGAGGCTGAGTGCACGCCTAAACTTATTGTTTCTAATTGGATAAAGTCTTTAAGGGTGTTTTCCGAAACGCCGTAAACTCAGCATTGTCTGACACTTAACATGTTTGTATAAAGTATTGAATACAGAGATTACAGGCGAAAAGACGTTTACTCAATCAGCGTAAGCTATTGCATGTTGATTAATGTCTTGTGCACTTAATTTTATCACACTAACTACGTTACTACTTCTTCAAAGACTGCAACTGATTTTGCTGAGCCAAGGGTCTTGTATAATATTGTTGCTTGAAACGCACAAACGATTTCAACATATTGTACGTTTCTTTGACAAACCTTTTGTTTACCTTTTTCTCACACCGACCGACTGACCGTGACTTATATATATTATTGTAGATTGCGATATTAGAGCCAGATGTTGGTATCACATTGTTGATAGACATTCTATTGTCACTAGAAGTTTCGAGTAACGTAACACCGTTAACTCCACGTGCCAGGGAAATATGATTAAGCTTTCGACGAACTATTTCATCACAGGCAAGCGACGTGCACACGACTACCTGCACTGAGCCAGCTATTGTTCATACATGGTAGGAACAGACAGACGCACAGACATACTGGACTGGAAGAAGCTGCATAACTTTACACGACTTTTGCTTTATCAGCTGTTAGTTTACACGCTGATACATTGCAGTAATACCTAACCCCCATCTGCCTAACCCTTAGGCTAAATACCATGTGCTCAGAAATACTTGTTGAATTCTTCTGTCTGTGTCCTCCTGTTTGATTAAGACGGAGAAGTTGTCTTGCTGCTGCCCTTATCTCCGTCCCATCTCCGCACACGCGCGTGCGCCAGTTGTCTCCGGCGGTCCCAGAGGGGGTGTTATGTCTTCAGCTCGTGTCGCCCACCCGCAGGATGATTATACAAAATGTGATCTAGCAGAAAAGTAATTATCCACCTGTCAAGACGTTTTTAAGGCGGTGCGCTTTACGGAAGTACAATAATCCGTTGTTCTTGTAATCCCCCACACCCCCAACTTGTACGAAAGACGTACGCCACAATGCACTACCACCGTGTTAACTGACTGATGTTCACCGACAAAGTACAGTCACAATCATGGATTAAGGGAGTATCCGAAGTTCATAACATATTTCTCTGTTGGTGTAGTCCTTCTCCGTCCACTCGAGTGGAAAATCATTATCTTCTTCATCCACACGCTGACCACCCACAGGACGTCAACGGTCTTGTTGAACAACAAAGACGAAAGACGTTCATTCACCAGGGCGATTTGTTACTTAGTGTTCGTTGTGAAGGTGGAGAATCCAATTTTCGGCCACGTGCTGGCCACCCGTAGAAAAGTAACTCAATAACAGGGACATGAGTCTTACTTAGGAGACTCACTCAAGAACTATTTCAATAAGTTCTAGCTAAGGGTGATTGGAAATAAATAGTTTAAAACGGTGAATAGGAGTTCCGGAGAAAGGAGAAAGAATTTGTGGTTGAAGAATTTGAGCGAGATGGCCTTCCTAGTCAGCTACTATGACGGTCGGTCGCAACGTTTCCCAAAGATAAGAATAAACTATAGTGTTGTGACAGGAAAGGTAAGATACAACTGGTCGAAAAACTTGAGGGTGGGTGGCCGGAAGGCTAATTAAAAAACGGGAATGAAAAACATGATCTTCAGAAACACCAAACATTTCGGGAATGGCTGTCAAGTCATCTGATCCAAAGCAATGCCGCACTATAGAGTACTCGAGGATTTGGGCTCGTCCTCAACCACGGTAATTCGGGATTAACGTTCCACCAATAGCAAGATGGCCAACAACAGCTGAGAAATGCAGCCCCCCCGTCTTTCATGTTACAATCTTCCACCCCTACATCTACTTGGAGATTATGATTATGTCTTGGCTGCGAATCGTCGAAGATGCAGAACTGCCAGACTGGGTTTCCTGCAATATGCGCGGATCTCTGTGAGCGGTGAGAGTGACGAAGCACTGAAATTGATTTCAACAGCCTAGTAGAAGTGTTCAAATACAGTAAATAGTAAATACACACCTATCTTGACCACTAGCTGTATGTATCAAAAGGTAATTTGACGATCTTGCCAGCTGTTGTCAGCTATTTAGCTAGTCGTGCTGGACCGGTCTGAGTTACAGCCCGTGACTGTCCTGTCCGGCTGTCCTGTACATCCCGTAGGGTCAGGACAGCCGGGAAGGTCCACGCCACCCTGGGGACGTGACGTCCGCATCTCTAACGCATGACGTCAGCTGGGTAAGCAGCCTCCGAGCCTGGTACCCACAGGACCCCGGGTACGAGAACAGACCACACTTGTTCCTTCTCGGCTCGTAAAAATTTCCGAGGCTGCAGACCCGCGTGTCTTTTAAAGTTGACTCAAATTAGGTCAGCCCTCAGTTTTTTAAAGAGTCCTTATATCGTGTTACTTGCCATGTTGGACTTGAAAGTCGACGCACTGCGGTGGCGATGGGCAGACTAAATTACACGTTGCAAGGGGTCAGTCTCTAGTCCTTGTGAAGCCTCGTTGAACTTCTAATTTAACACAGCGTCCATTGTCCAAGATGACCTTGGGGCTTGAACCCGTGACCTCCTAGTTAACGAGGGACTATCCTGTGTGGCGTAGGAGGTTAATAGTGAGCGTGCTTGGTTCGCGGTTCACCCATTAAAGTCTGTAATAAGGACACACCAAGAAACACTTAAGGAACTATATATGTCACACAGTATCAGCTGCGTAAACATAACCATACCATAGATAAGTGATTTTTGGAATGACCTGGTAGAAACATTAAGACAGTGCAATCCGGTTATGCCATGTCAACAGGCCTGGGAGGTGTCTTCGGTCAGTCTTGTGTGTGTGTGTGTCTGTGTGTGTGTATGTGTTGCTGTCAGGAGTTTTACTTGACAAAACGTGAGAACACAGCACCTGGAGCCGATATGTGTGTTTGGACAAAACCTGGAGACGGTCCAGATTCGTGCTGACCCGAGCACGTGGGTTTGTTATTGCAAGTTTGCTGAAGTAGTTCTGTGCCAGGGGGCAGTGTCAACACCGACTGGATCCTGCACCTCTTCGTACGGGTCATCAAGATGGTGACGGTCTTATGTTCACCACTTCTGAACTTGACATCGACTCATTTGGGAGAGACTTTAAGACATTTTAAAAATCTTTTTTTTTTTAATCTAAAAGGCTTCTTCACCTTCTTGAAACAGCTGTTTCACTGAATTATCACCCTATACGACATGTACAGTACTTCTTAGGGTGGCGACATGAAGACGATTTAAGACCCCATTTAAGTTGCCAGGCAGAGGCGGACCCCCCGCGGTGCGGCACCAGCTGGGCCGGGCCTTACCGTGAGACGGTAACACCTGCTACCTGTGCTACCTGTCGTAAACCCATTCACCACCGCAAACACACCCAGATTTCTGCACACACCAGCTTGTTTCTATCAGATAAGGAGATTGTTATGAGTTCCGCATTGTTGTTAAGTCTACATCCCAAAATAATGCCATCTTCAGCACAATACCACTGTGACACAGAATGGTCACAACTGCCACATGCTAACTCAAAACTACGAAGAACAGTAGAACTCAAGATGTTGTATACACTTGGTCATCTGGTGACCACCTTAGCTCTTCTTGGAATCAGAAAATCTCTGACCCATCGTAAGACCTCATTTATACGTACATGTACTTTTATTTACGACAAGATGATTTACTCATGTGGTCAAGTCAGCTCTTCAATATTTCTTGATGATTCTTCAGACCACTTTTGTAACCTGACAGGATACGCATGCGCGGTATGGTCCGCGCCAGCTGGAGCCCGTGAGACCCCACCACCTGTTACCTGCACGCCGAGTTTACCCAACTTCAAACGCTTCCGGAGATAAAGATCGTTTTGTCCCCTCCCCTATGCACCCAACTGCACAGCCTGACGCTCGCACGTCGCCAGTCTAGTATTATTGATGTAAGGGGCATTACAATTCCAGCCCGAACAAAAGCCGCCATTTTGCTGAACAGGCAGACGTATTAGACTGATTAGATCCGGGTACTTTGATCATTCTGTGCGTTGTTAGGCAGGATAAAGACGGAGGCTTTACCTCACGGTGAGCCCAATTACTTCTTGAACAAAGTAGCGTCCAAGCCTGATCTTTGTCCTGGGCAGCACTAACCCCTTTAACTCCGGAAAGAAAGTTCCATTCGCACAACTTTAAATCACATGACAACTGCTCTTTAGGCCGAGTGCGAAATGCTACACATGACAGACGCTTCAAAGTTACAACAGAAGTTGAGAAATCTTCCTAACACGTTAGCACTCGGAAAGATAAGGGAGTTTACAGTACGGTGTCAGCGAGGGGTATTACGTTGCCATGATTACAAACTGTGACGCACACTTAACGCCGGAGGGCTCATAATTGGCTGAGATTTCGGTCGCACTTAGCATCAGAAAGGGTTTTATCAAGTCCCACCATCGTCTCCGCCGGCCAGGGAAGCATTTTCAGTAATTGCATACTTTTATGAATGAAGTTTAAGGAAGATTCGTGTGATGCTAGGATAAGAGTGAAGAATGTAGAGACAATGTTATCGAGGGAAGCAGGCCTGGGTTGTCGCGTGGCGGGCACGCGCTCCGGGCGGGACAGGCCCAGATGGAGGCGGGACATGACAGGGGTCACCAGGGGAACATGGGAACGACGGACGGGATTCTGCTGACGGCCGCAAAATAAAGGCGACGTTTAGATTACTTCAGTCAACATTCTGTTGTTAGTTTCAGCATACGCTTTTCCAAAAATTGTCTTACTAAGCTTTCCTAGTGACTCACTCACACACATGCGTAGTTCAAGCAAGATCAAGAGAGGTTGTGTTCATATACGAATAACAAACCTACCAACAACACCGTCACATATTCATCATGGCCCTGTGTGTGTACCAGGTAATATTAATACTGGGAATCAATGTTGGTATTGCTGACAAATGAACTTGTCCGTCCTGATTTGAATGGACGTCTCCATGCATGGTCGCGTGGCTGGCACGGGACATTCGCCGATCAATGCTCCCTATAGGGGTGATCAATGATCCCTATAGGGGAGGTCATTACAGGTGACTGCGCACGGCGTCCCTTTAAATCAACGGCATTTAAAAGGGAGAACCTGCGTCAAAGTGAAGAACAGCAGATGAACTCAATATGTACACACGTACGAAGCAAGACTGTTGCACAGTGTATCTTGTATCTGTCGCTTCCTTGTGAGACTGAGGTGAATGTCATTTGTATGTTGTGATAGTATCCTGGCTGACAGTAATGTGACGAAGTGCTTTACAATTGGTGAAGTCAGTCAACTGTCAAAAAGACGTTTGTAGCTTAAATATTTACTTCGCCTCTATACTAAATACCGACAAAGCGTCATTTTAGTGGCCTAATGCGTGCTTGTCATGATTTCGCTGTAAGGTAAAAATGTACAGCGAAAGCAGACATGGGGGTGGGATTGTGATTTGAGAGAGTCATCTCAGGTATTTACGCCGGCGATATTAAAGGGGTGCCAACAGTCGGAGACAGCTGGTACTGAACCCCTCCCCTCCGAAAACAGAAACACAACAACGGAAAAGTTGTCGGACAAGTCTGCCCCTCCCACTCCCCACCTGGCTCACTACACAACCTGAACAATGCCCGCTCGGAGCCTCCGGCACAGCCACACAGAGAGTCCGAAATGTACTGAAAAGATTCGCTCAGTTGTAAAACTACTGGTTCATCAATAACACTTATATGTACCCTCGCTATTTGTTGTTTTACACTAGTCTGACTGTAACCATAACCTCGGAAATGTCACATTCCATGGAAGTTCTGTCATCCGAAAGACTTGTCACAGGTCTTCTGTAAAAGTTGAAGTTACAGGTAATGAATGATGCCTCCGAGGCCGACCCGTGATTACCACCAGGCCTTATAAGGGCACACTTTCTTCTTTTGACATGACGTCTCCCCCGCCAGGTGTTTCTACCTGAGACAGGTATTATCGCTGCTTATCATTACACTGTTACCTGTCGATCACAAGGATCAAGGGAGGGAAGAAAGGAAGGAATGATTGCTGCGTTGGGGCTACAGAAAGTTTCACAGCAGCAGCATTAGTGGCAAGCTTTGGATGCAAATGTCCTCTATGTGATAAGTTATCAAACAATGTAATTACAGCGTATTAAAGAGTAGAAAATGTTGCTACGTGAATATAAGATTGTCTATAACAGAAACGCCCCTTTCTGAATTACCTAAACACCTGATTATTGTTAAGGCTCTGATAATCCCCTGAAAACTTGCATTGCCACGTATGGAGGAAAAGTTCCCTTCTCTGCGCCCTACAATCACGGGAGGAGTTGTCATTACCTGGCGTCGTCCCGAGCCTTCACCTGTACAGGCCTCATTGTGCGGGGATCTTTACAATCTTAGAAATGCCCCCGTCGGGAAGAAACGTTCCCCCGAGGCGTCGGTGTCCGCGCGTGTTCAGACTTAATCGTTCGGAGGGAGAACTTTACAGACAATGTCGCTATTGTCCCCGGCACGCGACACCTGTCCCCGCGCCATTAATGATCCGTCTACGGGCCCGGCCCTCGTCACTTACAAATAACTTTAATAACGTTCGCTTCGGGCGACTTCTCCAAGAATACAACAGATCTTAAGCAGTGTTATTAATGTATCTCGTTGTCGTGGCACGCGCCAGCTGGCCTTCTGTCAACAGGTAATCATCATGCTTAAAGCTTTAAGGCAACGACCTTGTGTGAGGTAAGCGAAGGACAGGCGTTACGAAAGCTTAATAAACCGTCTGTGAAGAAAAACAGTCTGTACTATCTAGTTCCAAAAGTTTCTGAGTGAAACAAGAACACTTAAGTTATGACAAAGTTTGGTGTTCTACACTGTATGCATCATGGAAAAAAATCAGTATTTCACAATCACAGCAACATATTGAGACTCGGAATTGTGTGAAATCTACCGCGAAAATCATTGGTGTAGATAATCTAGACAAACATCATGTTCTAGACAATGTTGACCAGGGTATCAGGGCTACAGGCACCACGCCCACTGCACCGTCGTTGGCGGCTAACTGTCGAGTCTTGTCTTGCTTACCCAGACCCGAGCTGTGGTCACGAGCACAGACACCATGATACAGCTTATAAATCGGATAGTCGCTGTAACCTTCTCTAGAGTTTTCCTATCGTTCACCGTACGTGACTGCACAATTACCCGTGCGGTCAGTCGATAGAACAGTGCTGTGTGTTGCCAGTCGACGCACATAATGAACGTTTGCCCAGGGTAATTAGCAACGGCACTACACTGCCGACTCTCAGGGCTTGGTCTCCGGGCTGGAAAATATTTCCGCACATGAATGAAAGGAGGTTATTACACATTTGTTATCTCCACGCTCAGTGGGTAAACATGAGTAAATATTGACCACGCGCTTTCTCGCGCGCCCAAGCGACCTCTTGACCCCGGCACCACGCGACTGTGTTGACACAAGTCGCACAGTTTGCACCGCCGATTCGCCACTACGCCTGCCAGCTGCTCCGATCATCCGGGTTTGTGTACTAAACTCACAAAAAACTCCTCTGTTCACTGACAACCGTCTATTTAATGATTGGATGCTGCTGACACGCTGCATAGTCAAATCACGCTTAGTTATACAATGACCCTATTTCTTGAAAAGACAAGTTAGTGTTAGCTTTGCTTGGGGAAAGAGAATTAGGAGAAGAGGGTGGATGGGAAGGTGGGAGCGTTGATATTTACGAAAAGTATAAAGTTCACGACGCGAAGACCTACTTTTAGTCATCCATAATTTTCAAACCTTCCGATCTGTCGGGTTTCAAGTATGGCACAATTACATTAACCTTCAGGTTGCCTGACAATGTTTGTATTTGTGAGATTTCTTACTTCCAAGGTGAAACGTCCACGGCATCCCGCCCACCCTTCAATACCATAATATAAACTAGAGGTCGGAGATCTCATGCCTTCGTCAGAGGGACATTGTTCTAGAGAAATGAACATGTATTCTATACTTAAAATAATCAATTTGGTCTTGAATACAAAAGAATCTCTGTACTCCTTTTTTTTATTCTACGGAACACTGTGAAATGGTTCGCCACAGATTTACAGACTCACTGTCATCCGTGTTAGCTATTTGATTTTGGACTGATACTGGGAAAAAAAGTACTGTTACAAAAAATTCCGCTTACTGTATTATGATCAAAGTGTCACAACAGTGTTGCAAAATGTAATAAGAGAAGGTGCGATGAAAGGAATGAATCAGAACAGGGCTACTACTGCTGTTTAGTTGAATTATTTTTATGCTTGTTTGTTGTTACACTGTGTTCTGGTATTCTTTTATTCAATTTGTGTCCTAACATTTGTATTTCTACACTCAGTATATTCCAAATAAAAATTACTTGGTGTGGCCATACATTGTAGGTAATGACCTGCCCAACCTTTCCTCCTCCCGCTGAAGTTACAGAACAGTCCCTTAATAATTTAAGCACTGTTATCTGATCCCAGACCATGATAGTAATGGGGTTGTCCAGCTGCCAGCTGTCCAGGTTGGTAGGGGAAGATCATTACATATCTAAACACAAAATGTCCACTAAAGAAACGTAGGGACCCCCCACGAGGCCCATTTTCGAACTTGACCTTGTCCTTTACAACGGTAACTTGCCTATCAAAAATCAAGAACATCCATTTACATATACAAGAGTTATTTTGTTAACAAGCGACAAACACAAAAGGTGCACTAACGTGACGTACGGACCCCCCACGAATCCCAAACTTGCACTTGACTTTGGCCTTAACTACCGTAATCTGCCTGCCAAATATCATGGACTTCGAATTATGCCTTCCAGAGTTATATCCCTAAATCCGCTGTCACCCACATTGCGGCGAGACAATTCCATAGTCCTTCTGACGAAGACAATAATATAACCAATGTTCGACATCATCTCTAGTATTGGACAGCCAATTGGACAACATGCTCCAAGAGTCAACAGTTTATGACCTCTGCGGGCTCTCCTGTACTGTAACAGCGTCACCTCAACATGTCCGCTCAAGCCGCGCCAAGGTTGTTAACGTGTGGCTCCAAAACACTTCAGTAGGCGGGAAGTGTTTGGGGCACTAATGGTTTTCTGGGAGCCTGTGGTTGTTAGGAACAGCCGCGGTGTGTGCTGTAGTATCAGTACGGCTGGAGGACGGGGCTGCGAACGCTCCGAGTGTGAGCACGTGCATCTGCATTGGTCTGTAAACCTTAGATGACCTTTCAATATCAATTACGTGATTAGTTCTAGTATCATCTGAGGTATCTGAGGTGTACATAAAGTTGTAGAATTAGCTTGTTTATTTATTTATTTATTGGGTGGTTGGTCAGTTGCTTGACCAACAACACAGTGATCGGTTGGTTGGTTAGTTGGTTAGTTGGTTGGTTGGTTGGTTAGTTAGTTAGTTGGTTGGTTGGTTGGTTAGTTAGTTGGTTGGTTGTTTGGTTGGTTGGTTGGTAGGTTGGTTGGTTGGTTGGTTGGTTGGTTGGTTGGTTAGTTGGTTGGTTGGTTGGTTGGTTAGTTAGTTGGTTGGTTGTTTGGTTGGTTGGTTGGTAGGTTGGTTGGTTGGTTGGTTGGTTGGTTGGTTGGTTGGTTGGTTAGTTGGTTGGTTGGTTGGTTGGTTGGTTAGTTAGTTGGTTGGTTGTTTGGTTGGTTGGTTGGTAGGTTGGTTGGTTGGTTGGTTGGTTGGTTGGTTGGTTAGTTGGTTGGTTGGTTGGTTGGTTGGTTGGTTGGTTGTTTGGTTGGTTGGTTGGTAGGTTGGTTGGTTGGTTGGTTGGTTGGTTGGTTGGTTGGTTGGTTGGTTGGTTGGTTGGTTGGTTGCCTGACCAACAACACAGTGACCGGTTAGCCATAGTAATGTAAAGCCAGCCAGGTTACATGTATAATGTCCACCTAATGTATATCTTGGGTCAGCCAGGAATGTTGAAAGGCTAGCTAGCAGTGCCAAGTACCAACAAGTGTGGAGCGCACGAGCCGAGCTCAGGGCGCCAGGCGGCAATACCAGGCGTTCCCACCCGCCCCTTCATTAGGGTAATGGCCCCAAAACTTCTGGTGGCCCGCACCCCACCACGCTACACAACAGATCCGTGGACGGTAATGTATTTCTACCATCACCTGTTACGATTGAACGCAGTCGTGCCACGGAATTGATCAAGTTCAGGAGGAAATCATTCTAGAGTGCCTCTTCTTGTTCAGCGTCAGACATAAGGATCATCGTCATCTTGCCACGCGTGTTTGAACGTGTGTTAGTGCAGCAGCCACACCCTCCTCCATTCACCCTCCGACATATTTATAACACACAGATAGATGTACATGTACTACTGCACGTCACCTTCATGCCGCACGATCCCAAGTACCGCTGCACACGTGCGCTATATCTGCCTGTCCTGTTAACACGGGGCTCTTGACACTCACATGCACACTTACACTGGGGAACAGATGGACACGTCTTCCATCCCTTACGCACGAGAAAATAACCGCGACGGAAACATGGGAATGATTAATCCTTTGTAGAAGACGATTTGGAAATTCTAGAGATACGTCGAATTTCTAAAGAATTATGAGACAACACATTTGAGCCTTGGCATTTTACATGATCTAGCACTAGTATATCCTAGAAAATCAGATGTTCTGACAGTTCTGAGCGTGTCGAGGACACGATTAGTACCTTTCGCAATATCTTCTGTTTTGCCTACAGCGTACTCTGTGTTTTAAAAGCCTAATTACTCAGAATTACATTTTCTTCAGAACACTGGGCACTGCTGACAAGGGATGCACTAGCTGAGGCAAGCATGAGAAGAAGAAGAACATAGGCAGCTCTTCACATCCAATCGATCGTCACTTACAGTCCCTTCCACGACATGGGTCCCCAGTTGCCAAAATAAAGATTAAAATATAATGCTTTCAAGCATTTCTGAAAACAAATAGGGCGTTCAGTGTGTTCTTCCGCTGTCTACGTTTATAAGTTAGAAAGCTTCCACTGACTGTAAAGGACGCGTTGGGCGGGCAATGATGTAGAAAACATGGGAGTGTCATTGGCTATCAACGATATTATATATCATCATGTCACATGTGCTTCTATAGGAGACTCAATATGGCCGCAATGACCAACTGTACAAACTTCCACATCCTTGACCTTGCTTTTCTAGTTGTGATAGCGTGCCAGCCTCAGGGGACATTCGGTCTAAGAGAGCATTCTTTTGTTTCACAAGTTGTGAGATCATCTTGCTTCTTGCCGTCCCGATGTTTTGGTTCCGTTCCAAGCGCCACGCGACTTGAAGATGTGAATATTTGATAACGTACTGCCTGCCTCTACTCAGCACGGATGGCTAGGCGCTCGTCAGGCAGAACAGCTGACGGTCTACAGAAATGACTGACGATGTCCTCCAACTAAAGTTTTCTATGTTTTCAATGGAGATACTACTACTAAATGGAAAACAAGTGAGCCTTTGAATTTGTTTCCCCAAGAGCGCACAAGATGTCGAAGTTTTGTGGGGTAGTGCGAGATCAAATCTGTTAACGTAGAGATGTTCCGTCCAATAGATGGTAGATTTATTCATACCGGACAAAAGTGGGCAGGTCATACATCAACGTTCCTAAGAATGTGAGCCCTCTTCTGTTATCAGTCATTGAAATCTTAACAAATCTCGGACAGTGACCAATCGTGTGAATCAACAGGTGTGTTCGGCGCCTGCGCAGTGGCGCCAGACTCCCCCGAACCTCGGCAGCTGCTGCGGTGACCTCGCCCCGTCCCCTGACCTCGCCCCGCCGAGGGACCATAATATGCACTTCTTTTCAAAGCCTTGAAATCTTAATCTACCCATTAGTCATTCATTTTGGGAAAATCAAACAACTTTAATGTCGATATAAGAACATCAGTTAACAGTATTCTGAAGTCCAAACCCTGTAACGTTACATATCTGGCACTTGTTTGTGAAGATGCAGACATCATCTTCCATTTTCTTCCTCGTCGTCAGCCTCCTTGTCAAGGACATGTTAGAAAGTTGACCTGTTTCCACTGCCAAATTGTATGGACAATGCAAAAGTACATATTAGGGATACCTGCGTCCGACAATCGTTGTACTAACATTGATCATGCGTTATCTCAAGCAGTTTGCACTATATCATCTTTCCAAGTGCAAATTTCAGCAGGGATATCCGATAATGTTTACACATGTACATCGTCTCTATGATAGCTAAAACTACATACAGAATATTCCGAATAACTTATTTGACGCGGCTAGACTCTTTAGCGACAGAGAACGTCAAATGTGTGAAACGCGTCTCTCGCCAGTGTTCCCGGGGGACATGTGCGGCGTCCACCCCCTGTTTACACTGACCTTGACAGTTATTTCGGCCACGCGTTCGTTCAATGCGGGTCAAAAATGTTACAAAAAGGGGAAACATTTGGCGCGTTCCTGACTGAATTCCCCGCCCTTTCCCAGGGGAACTGTCCCAGCCACTGCCTGAAAGGCGCAAGAAAGGCGTGACCTTGGCCAGTTGTTGTGGCCACACGCTCGCTCAACGGCCGCCACGACAGATCAATCTTGTCGCCCTCCCACCCTGAGTGCCATTCTCTCGCCTTTCTTCTCCCATTCTATGCCGCTGTCCCACCGTGGCCTGACCCCGATGAATTTCAATAAAGAAGAATCCATAATCAACTTGCAGCCGTGCAGGAGACGCACACACACTTCATGGTTGTGGTGAGCGTCCCTGCGGGGAGGCTGCGGTTGCCCGCAGATTTGTGCCGAAAATTGGACACTTCCTTCGCGGTCCGGCGTCCCTCCCTGACGTATTTCCTAGTGCCGAATTACTACTTACTAAAGCTGTAAACATAAAACAAAAGTATACTCATCAGTTTTATGTCACTGAAAATCTGAAGCGAAAGTGTAGTTTGTATCTTCTGCCAATACAATCAGAAATTTGGAGCGAAGAAACTGGAGGTTTGTCGATCTAAAGTTATCAAGGATAATTACCACTAGTACCATCTATCCATGTCTGCACGAACAATTCACTAATCTATTCGTATTTTATGCTGACGTTTTTTCAGTGCAAACAACACAAAGGGCAAAAGAAGGTAGACAGCATACACAGACGCCTTGGAGACTTGTAGCTGCGACTGGTGCTGAAAGTTTGGTGATTATTCTGAGCGGTATTATGTGGAAGTGGAACTGTGTAAACGGAAGATCTAAAAGGCTTGGAGCAATATTAGGATATAAAAGTTTGTATCAGCGCAGATTAATATAAGTATGGATCAATAAGCAGATATAGTCATGGCAATGTTTTTCCGGTGGTTTTCTCCTCAAAAATCGCCACTTCAAACATAACAAAATGTCCCGTTGAAGGACTAGACCTGATTCGCTCTTGGGGAAAAAGTGAGTATAGCGAACGGATTGAGCATGATGCATGATAATGGCATGTAGACCAAACGGTGCACTTGTAGAAAACAGAATGAATATCAATGTCTATTCTACATGGAACAACTTTCAACTTTTGTTTTATGGCAGCAGTATTGTACATCTAACAAAGTCGGGTGTGTGTTATTTCAGATAAAAACTTTAAAAGAGAACAGACGCATTTGAATGTAAAACAGAAGTAAACCGACATGAGAACGAAGATTAGGTGGACACGGATTATCACAGTAGGACGCCTGGACATTGTCCCTCCCGTGCGCGCCTTAGAATGGACATTGGAGGTGGTCTCCGCCCGGGAGTGAAGTTCACGCCTCTCCGGGAAAGTCTCTCGAGGGCTGAAACAATCGACGAGACCCTCGCGAGACCAACCGACTTACATTTGAATGCTCGGCACGCGAAATAAGTGGAGATTTCCCGTCGTGTGCCAGTCGACGCTTCAGTTGTTGCTAAGGAAAGTGTATGGAAATAAAAGCATAGCACTCTTTGTGTGCTGGCAACTGTAAGAAAAAAAGAGAGCGAACTGAAAGGTTCCAAGGACACTTGATAAATCAAATTAACCTACATACGTACTGCACGGGAATAGAACTTCTGGAGGACCATGATTCTGATGTCAAGAGTAGACGCACATGTCGCTGGCTGTAGCTGTTGAAATACAAGGGGATTTCGCAATATGTGAAACCCTATTAAACTAAATGCTGTTACAATTAATTTCCTCATTTGAATTAATTGCTAAACAGTTCCGGTAGGATTTCGTTTGCATTATTACATTGGCCTTGAATTTTTGCCAGCGTAACGTCATTTTTCACGGACGTACATCCTATAAAGTATAACATCCATGAGCACACTTGCAAAGTTTATTTCTCATTCGCTGTAGGTATTTATACCCAATGTGACTAAACTGAACGGCAAATGACAGATTTATCACAAGAAAAGCTCTGTGATCCTGGTGAATGTGTTAGATTTTCTGGGCATTCCTACTGAAGTCATTGTTACCATCTGCCGAAGAGAACGTCATGTCCCCCAGAGACAATAGGAATGCAAACTTTATATTCAGTCGTTAGCCACTTCATTATACCGGCGATACCCCCCTCCCCCAGGGGAGGAGTAAACACATTTACGTACGGCTTCCTTTAGTCATGCAGACCAGGGAAACACCGTGCGGAATGTGTCGTGCGGTGGGGGTATTGTCAATGGTGTTAATTACTGGTCATTTCTACTGCACCTATATCTGAGTTTATAAACTTCTTCACGGTGTATTGTGTGTACGTGGATTGTTATGTCGGGTCTGTAAAACAGCAATTCCTACTACTACTGTTGGTTTTGTAGATGGAAACATTGCCTTCTATCGCTATGATTGTATATTTGCATATTTGAATTCTAATTGAATAACTGAACATATTATTCCAATAGCACAACATGTTGATATCATAGGTCGTCACGCAGACGAAAAAAAGACTTCTTCCTGTTACCTATGACAGGCCTCTTGTAATCCGCCATCTTCATGAGAAAGATGTTTCCAGCAGAAGCATCTTCATGAGAAAGATGTTTCCAACAGAAGCATCTTCATGAGAAAGATGTTTCCAGCAGAAGCATCTTCATGAGAAAGATGTTTCCAGCAGAAGCTATTATCTATCCCCTCCCACGACCGGAACAAACCATTTTGATTCCAAACACCCCACCCCCCCGAGCGTGGTTAATAACCCGGTAAAACAATACCCAATTAAGAATAATTGCCGAATTGGTAGACCCGTTTTTATTACGTTCACAATTAAAGTGTTCTTGGTTGTGTCACTTTCTTCACGATACATGTATCTGAAGGAAAGACTGGGAATATACGTGTGACATGCTTCATTCCCCCTTAGTTCAACCAAGGACTTGCTTCAACGTTTGGTTCCATATACCATAAGGTACGACTGCCTGTACGGCCCGTGGTATGGACACTGTACTGTACTCAACATAGATGCACCAGAGTCAGAATTACTCATTATCATGAACTGGCACGGGAGGGGAGGACGCGGAGATGAAATCACTGACTTTGGCAAACTACATGAACTTAAGACCATTGGTTTAACTTAAATTGATCCACAACGTATTTGTCAGAGGCGAGTTGTTTAAACTTGACATGTCAACAGAAACCTATTATGGTAAATTTTGACGCAGGAAACTGTCTGAATCTGCGCAAACGCCATGTTTTTTAAATTTGTTTTATTTACCATCCTGAAATTCTTCTGCTATTCTTGATCACTTCTCGGAGCTATCCTGAACGTCTTACGTTTCACACCAGGTGTTCACAACCCAGCCTGACAGCTGGTTATCTCCGCTTCTCATCTCCACGTGCCTTCCTTAAGACATGTTAATAGCTTGCATAGACCGCGTCTCGCCTTATCTCTTAAGGTGACACCTCGGCTGTAATTAAGCAGCCTTAAATGCGTCGCGGGCACGCGACGCACACCTGCTGCAGTAACAACCAAACTTATGCGTCAAGACAATTTTTTTTATCTCCATTGATTTAAAAAAAAATGTTTGTTTATGTCAGTGGTCTTAAGTGTTATACAGTTGTGTTTAATGTTCCTTTTGGTTCCATTAGAAAGAATGGAAGATTGGCGACTATTTTCATAATCAATTGAAACAACACCAGAAATGTTGTCCTCACTTCCACACTTGTGCTCGTCCACACCGACACTTGTCTTATATCATATAATTCGTTCTCAAGAGTCTTTAAGACATTCCAGCACCTGTCATTTGCGTCAAGAAGTAGTCTCTGAAACAGCTGTCATAAATTGGAGACCATCTCATTCATTTGGAGACGCTGACGAATAAGTCCCACCGGGTAAGTCACGCGTCTTCTCAACTTTTTCGGAATGTGGGATGGGCGTTTTACTAGAGTAGATACTTGAGATTCTTATCTAATACTTCTATTTCTATTCATTTTGTAGAAAAGTACTGTAATGTTTGTTTCTGTCATTTTCATTTGGAAAGTACATATACTCAGCCTGAAGTATCTGAAGACTCGATCCCACTCCCGACGCACTGTTCTATATTTGTCAACTGGGACATATATATATATATACACTTAACATTCACTATGTAGATTGTAGGATATTTTCCAATATGCCCAAGTGATATACACATTCGATAATTATCATGTGAGTTATTTTCTAAAAAGAAAGTTAATCATCAGGTTCTGCGTTAGCCTCATCAAGGCTAGGCATGTTGAGAAATGGTTTCTGCACAATGCACAGCGGCACGGCAGGACATGACATCCGAACTTCTATTTTGGGACTAATGGCACGGCATGTAATGGCACAATGGGGACTTTGACCTTGCCTGTCCAGTCGCATGACATTCAACATTCTATGAACAAGTTTACGACAAAATTTACTAGCACCTGTCCTGGAGCAACCATATGGTTCCCTACGGTGTTTTACGACTGTGACGTTGAGTACGATTTTGCGACAGTGGGATGTTTGACATCTTTACACTTGCATTGCTGGCATGTCACATCTGTATTGAATGTATTGAATGTTTTGCTTTTTAAGACGGGTTGCCAGTTTGCAGGGTTACTTGCTGTTCTCACGTCAGCCGACTTGTTCTGAATTCTCAACCAGGACCAATTTTGTCATTTTCGCCGATTTTCTGGGGCCGTCTGGCCCCATACATGGGAAACAATGGCCCCAGCATGGCTAGCTATTGTTCCCCTAACCCGCCCGGCCCCATCTGCCCCCTTGCCTTTGTGCCGCGGAAAATAAATGTGTCTGGTCCTTGCACCCTCACGCCCTCCCCTTGACCCCGTGACCTCGTCCGTCTGGAGTGTATACAAGACGGTGGGAGGGGGGTGGTCACCTGGCCGTCAGACCCCCCTCCCCCCTCCCAGGTCCCGGAAAGGGACGCGTCCTCGGCACGCTCTGGCCACGCGTCGGCATCGCCCGGGGGTGAGGAGGGCCGTCAAATTATGCAGCCCACGTGCGCCTCAAAAGGAAACTTTTGTTATGCAGATAAAGTATTCGTGTGCGGGACTAATCAGTCATGTGGGCTTACTGGACTAGAAAGACCCATTTTTCATAAGAGGGCGCAACGTTTGCTGTACGCAAGATAAAAACTTTCTAAAGAGTAAAGTAACACATCTTTCATTTTCTTCAGTGTAAGATCTTCTGCACGATAAGTACTGAGCGAGTCCACGCATACACAAACAGTTGTAGATATACATACACACGATATCTAACGTTGATTACAGACATAGATGTCAAAGGCAACAATATAAGCACGTACGGAATGAATATGTCGATAGATCTAGACTACAGCCGCAGCATATCCTGAAAAAAGTATTTTAACGCCATATGTGCTTTTCCTGTGGAGCTTGTCTCCTGTGCCAAATCCACGGTGTCTAAGCGCAACGGCTAAAATAAGCTTCTTGAGATTTTTAAAACCAAAAACACCTCGACGACACACCTCTCTCCCAATCTCCATAGGCAGACGGTGGGTAGTTATTGCCGCTTTTCGAGGCAATCAGTCAAAGTGCATCAGTCTTCAGAATGGGAGCGCTGGAGCGCTAATCACCGCCTCCAGCCAAAATGCATAAATTCTGCCCAGATCAGCCAAGCGTGCTCAACACAGTTTATTTGTTATGAGGAGAGTTAAAGCCCCCACTGAGGAACGGGAGAAAAACAATAGCGTATCCATGTAAACCAACCCGTCAGCTGCCACGATCGTTGATCCGTTTCCATGGTAATGGAATAAACTGGGGTTTAATGGCATGAATTATGCATATAAACAGTACAACATCGCATGAACCGGGCGACCATGTCGTCAGGCACATATTTTCCACGTTGTTGACAAAATATTGGAAGCTGCGATGTCGCCATAGGTTTATTGAAGATCGTTGATATAGATGGTGAAACGCAAACAGAACCAGATATTTGTAGGGATAAACCTGATGATTAACAAGAAGTACACAACTGTTATGTTTTACCCAGTCTGCCCTGCTTCTAAAGTTTGCATTCATATTCCTTTCGCGAGAGATATCGCTTGAGGAGATACATGCCGCCCTACATGTTATGAAAGAACAACAGATAGGACGAAACTAAACTTATCGAAATTCTTGACATGATGCCTTCTTCTGAAGAGACAGTTCATGGCCACGATTGTTAGCTTTTGTCTTTTCCTTCAGAAACATTTCTAGACCACTCCTATCTAAATAAACAGGTGGTTAATGTAGTTGATGGTGAGGTGACGGTGCGACATGTTTCAAGAAGAGGAGACAAGAAATAACAGAATCATTTCGTGACGTGACGACCCCCCCCCCTCCCAAGATGAATGAAACACACTGCAGACCGCAATGGACCATAAACGGGCTAATTTCATGTGTGTCCGAAATGAACGCACATCTATGCCCGTAACGGTTTTACTCCGTGATATCATCTATCCCCACATGACTATGGGATATTAGCGCTGTTGGGGTCAGTGGCCGCTTGTGTGGGTTTCAGAAATATCAAACAAAAAACCTGTGGAAACATCTATCTTAAGTGTAGATCTACAAAAATGGACGGAAGGATGGCTTTAAGGGACATTTATTCTGTCATACTATCATGATGTAGGACGAGAATGTATAATAACCCAATGGAGCATTTCTCTCTTATTTTCGTAAGCAACGAATATGATGTGGCCGTGGGTGAACTTTTTACTGCGAAAATTCCCTATGGAGGACCTATTATGTCCTCATTCATTTATCAAGTTTTGCAACACCAAACATGTAAATGCATATCAGACGAAAACCGTGTAGAACTCATCAGTGCAAATCATTGTCATCGTCAGTGAAGTGCCCGAATCCCTAAAATGAAGGTAAAAGTTAAGAGGAATCCGGAAGGAAAGTTCCTCGGCTCTTCCGCCTTTCCAATGTTTACTCCTGTTTGAACCCCTCTCATCCCTGTGGATGGTAGATCTGATCTCCGTGCGCCGAAATAATTACACCGGGCCCTGATATTAAGTCGTGTAATTAGGGAGTGGAAACGTGATCCACAAGTAAAGGTGCTTGCGTGCGGCCGCCCAGTAATTGTCATCAGCAAAAATATAATGAAATTTTCAGCCATCGCGACCTTTTCATCTCATTTTGCACTATTTTTGGCTCATGTTACCAGGGTGCCGAAATGAACGCACCAGCGATACGTTTATCAAGAACGCCGTGCGGTGGAGCGAAGTTTAGACATTTTCGATCTGGCGTCAACAAAATGTTGTTGAACTATACACTACTCTCTAGCTTCAGTACTCTTCAGTGCTTCGAGTTGTGTTCCGTGTTTGTACTGTCCTTATCCTTTAGTTGTAGTACCTCAGGAGGTGCCATCTTGTCGTGAGTTTGCTACAGTTGAAATTTACTGGTCTTCAGTGTTAGCAGACTGGTTTATTTTCGAGTTGTGCTATATGTGTGTTGATCCAAGGATGTTGAAAAATGATTTTAAACCTTGGCTGACCGATAGTTGTTGTACATGCTGCCTGGTGTACTTGGGACAAAATACCGACAAATAGTCCCTATAAGCAAAGTTTATTACACCTTAGAAATGGATCCTACATTGTCATTGGTTGAGAGCCTTGCATAGTTTTCACCATATTCAACAACAAACCGTGACCTTTGTCACTCCCAGTCGCTCCCTATTATGATTGATTGTTAAGATATGTTACTCCAGAACATCAACGCTACAGTATTGTCGGAAAAAGCTGACTGTATAAACTAAGCACAAAGTTTTTCAAGACTGAAAAGACGATGTGAACTTTTGTTTATCATTGAGATGAGGAAAAAAATGATAGAGATGTGACAACGTCGCTAAATGAGGCAGACAATTTCTTTAATCTTCCCGTGTGTGTAAACAGTAACGCCTAGCCTTGGGCGCATGATTACTTGGAATACAGAATGAGATGAAAACACACCCGCAGACAAGCTATTAACGTTCAACATAGCAATTTGGAGAGATTAGCTGGGTCCAAATGCAGGTAGATGAACGACGTGGTAAATACCAAAGTTCGCGTCCATTCAGCCGCCTCTATTCACCACGCTCGGCCCTATTGAGAGCGGATGGGTAGCCGCGGGCTAACTTGCCGTAAAGCTGTCAGTGAGACTTTGAACGTCTCTGCTCCTTTGCAAAACTCAATTTTCGGGGCAGTGGGTCTCCGGCGACATGAAAGGCTGCTTCTTCGATTCTGTTGTTGAGATGATGGACGTAACGGGGGCACGTTAGTGAATATGCATCCTCCGGCATGGAAACTATCGTCACCAAAGCATTCCTAGGTGTTTTTCTTCTTATCGCCATCGACCTGAATTGGCTATCTTGTGTGTGACATATATCAGGCAACAGCCCTATGGGAAGCACCCACGCGTGTATGTAACATATCTCAGCAGAAATAACACCTTAAGTCGACGTGTTTACTTAGCTACCACACTTCAAAGTCCTGTTATTTTTCCCCTGAATTGGTTTTCATTTGGCGCACCTGCCACGCGACCAGGTATGCCTGTACACAAAACGCCTGGATTCTACAAAGGCGAAACCAAGCAACGCAAGACACAACCTCCCTCGTCAATTACCCTGGATGATTTGGAGGATTTTGCAGACAAACACTGCCCTTAGGGGGAGATGTTTGAGGAATTGTATGGTCAGGTATTTGGCAGGTAAATGTTCCCCTATTCAGCCAGCGAGTGTTTCCGACTTTGTTCAGGAACGGTTTCACGGTAGAAAAAGCGTACAGTATTTCCCACTCGTGGACCATATTACCTGCCTTACAAGAAACGCCTCGCACCCGGCACGCCAAATCGTCCATGAACGTCCTGAAGTTTGGAATTCCTCCGCCCACGTGCTTCAAGATGACTAGAAGTTCCCAACAAAAATAAGATGACTAGAAGTCGCGAACAAAAGTGTTTTATGACTCAGTAGACCCTGGTGGTCACGAGGTCAGGCAAAACAAAATAGCCCTATAGTGTCCTGCGTAAATTGACTCGTCGTCCTGTGTTGTCAAAAGGAAGCAACGCTTTGTAGCTGGGGAGAATGATTAGTACAAGCCTTAACAATGTCTGTTTTCTCGGCTGTGTACTTGTCCATGGCAAGGCGCGAATCGGGCAAAACTTCTTGGTATTTTCATAGGCTATTTTGTACCCTAGGAACAATATATGTACCTGACATGTTGATTAGGTTCAGTCGCCAACACTGCGTATTGTCCAAGTAAAAGGACATTAGGTGTGTTTGGTATGGCTGGGCCGAATGTCTTTGATAGAAAGGGATACTTTGTCTTGTGTTTTCCTAAGCCCTTCGACCCACGCCATGTTAAGAACGCAGAACGGAACACGTAAGAATACGCAGAGTAATTTCTAGACAAATAATCTGCCGCTGACAGAGGGTCCACTTAAGCCTGTCGTAAGTATCTCTTTAAGGCACCTTTATGTTCCTACCTGTCCACGCGACCCTATTTGACCTGGCGATTAAAAGCTCGTAAACCTTTCATCCCGATACAGGCGGACAGTGGGGCTAAAAACGGCAACTCACTTCCCAATCATGTCATGAATGACACCCTCAAAGTCTTGCGATTTGTGAAAATCCACCTTTAAGAAAGACTGGTCTTCCAACCGAGACGGGGCAATAAGTCGGAGTCCCGGGGTGACCACTACGCTTGTTGATTCTTCACAGAATTTGACGTCGCGCTATTCTGGGCCTGTCACTCACCTGTCCTGATTACCTGCAGCAGCACCTGTCTATAAGCCGCTGTTTGCTTAACACTGCCTTCTGACTCAGGCAAGGCGACCACCCAGGCGCCCCCCCCCCATGCCTGAGATATAAGATATGAACTAGATAACGAAAGGCTTATCTACAAATCAGTAAAATAAGCTTGCTGTTTCCACGCCGCTACCGTTGGACTGAGTGACAGCAATGATCAATCAAACCAAGATTTTGTTAGAAGTCCTGCCTTTTCAATCTGCGATCAATCTGCAGATTTAGTCTTGGGTTCGACTTTGCATCTCCGTGTACGGAGGTTTTGTTTTCGGCGTGTTTGTTTGTTTGTTTGTTTGTTTGTTTGTTTGCTTGTTTGTTTGATTGATTGATTGTGTATCCGTAGTTATTTGAATACAGTTGAATTACGGAAAGTGAGCAGGAAATGGTTTAACCGCAGACTGACAGGAAGGAGGTCGAATTGGAGGTCAAAATGGTCTCCCGGCAGATTGGGAGAAAGTGGGGTTTTCGATTTCTTGTTTTACTTGCACACGATTGCAAACTTCTCTAAAATCCGGGTTCTTTCCTTGATCGAACTAAACAAAAAGAACCGAGAATATTTTTCTTCAAAACTTTGATAATGTGGAGTTTATTGTTGAAGGTTCAGGTGCTTTTTGTGTCCCGCATATCTCCACACCTCTGCGGACATTAAATCTGCTGACACAGTATGTGTATGTATTACTACGCGTGTGGTAGACACTACTATGTGATAATTGCAAAGCTCTTTGCCTTGCGCCACTTAAGAAGTTGAAAACTGTTTTGTTACGGTGGAAGATGCGTCTGTATCACACCTGTCACGCAAAGGTGTTTACACGTTATGTCCCCTTTTTGATCCGATAGGGCAAGAAAACACACCATTGTGTGGGCGGAGAGAAGAAAACTTGTCTTAATCCACCTTCTCCAACTCCGTGACACGTTTTCAGCTTCAGTTTTCTGTGCCGTCGGCAGGTAACAAATATAGTCCTTTTTAGAAAGTCTCTTTCAGCTCCAAATTCCTTCACCATTCAGTCGTAAGTCGTGATCACGCTGGTAACGGCCTGCTTACCATGTACACCTATATGCACCTTTACTTTACACCAGGTGAAAAGGGCCCTTAAGAGAGAACGGTCCTGTTGATGACAGGTAATTGTGCTACGCGGTACCGTGTTTTTACAAAACGTTACAACAGCGGGTTACTTTAATTTTAAAGTATAGGAGGTGTGACAAGGGCCCTTAATTCCTCCATTTGCGGACACACAAAGGCAGGTAGACAGGATCACCCTTCTGTCACCTGTCTCACGTACCCTTAATAAACACCATATGGTCACCATCTGCCACGCGACCGTGTTTGTCCTCACAACGCTAACAGGTGAGCTGAAGTGAGATACCTGTTCCTACCACAGGTGACATGGCACCAGTCAAGGAAAACGCCCCTTTGCAACTCTTGTAAATAAATGATAGAGACAACAGTTGGGGCAACTGTACATGTTTTATTGCAAGGTATCTTTCGGCTTGAAAGGACTTTATTTTAGAATATACCACCCTGACCCGTGAGTGTATTGATCAGAAATGTTGCCTGGCGATCTTTATAACCTCTTGTGTACTGTGGGGAGGGCACACGACCGTTCAAGGTCAAAGGTGACGCCGCCGCCAACTTTAAATCATTTACAGCGTCAAGAGGTCGAACCATTTTAAGAACACTGCTCTGAGATGGGAGATCAAACAAGCACGCCAGATATGCTTGTTCTGGATACAGAAAAACATCGTCTGCACACGTAACCGGTCCCCTTGTCTTTACTCAGGTAGGCGTGTCCAGGTGTGTCGGCGCCATCTGCTCGACTCAGGTGTGCACAGGTAAGGAGAATCAAAGAAACTTCCGTCTGAGCGCGTGCCCGGCACACGACCACCCCAGGTACACCTTTGTCACCCCACAGTTCACACGACCCTTAAATCTTTTCTTCAGGCACACAAACATATGGCAAGTGGATTCTCGTCATTAACGGTCATTACGGCATTGGAGTGTCAGCGGATTTGCTGGTTACCAACAATAGCCTGGTGTCCAGCTTTTGTTCCCTTCTCATCCACACGGAACTTAATCTGAACTCAGAGAGCAAGTTATGCCATTCGAGACTAAATAATGGTTCTGAGAAAGGCCACGTATTGTTGTACCGTACACCGTTGACGCGTGCTGGGGTACAGGTGTGCCTTTGTTCCCGTTCCGTTCTCATGATCATGGCACTTTCGGAGTCTTAATAACTTAGTCTATGTGAAAGTTGGGAAGTAAACGTAACGACTATGTAAGTATCGCGTCGTGATTTAATCCAAAGGGGTCAGAAGGTAAACACCAATATTTGAGAGAGATTTCATCTCCTACATAGTAACATATTGTAACGGCTGTTTTAAAATTAGTAACATGGTGAAGTAAGACTAAGAGTGGCCTGACGAAAACAATTGATATGAACATCAGTACGTAGACAGCTGTTTCTTGTGATATTGTGATAGAAGCTTTATCTCAAAGGAAGCCAATTCTTATTCCCTGAAGCTTAGAGAGACAAAAGCGTAGACGCCTGCACCTATCTGTGCCGGGATACACAACGACTGAATACTTGGGCCGTTAAACAACTGTGTTTGCCTGAAGTCGTGCAAGTATGATTAAGGTTTTGCCCACAATCCTTCTTCCTTCTTAACAAAACTTAAAAACAGGAACAGCTGGCGAGCGGACGTGGCAACGCAAACGTACCGACTTGGTCGACAAAAGATGTTTGCGAAAGTTAGATTGGACGTGTTTCTCCGTCGGACGTTCTTGTTTGCTGTGGAAGGCGAACTTTGGCCTCGTGACGCAGCGCCTTCCCCCAATCTTATCAGGTTGTTGCTTTGTCGTGTAACTTTATTGCTCCCGTTTCCTTTCCTCCCGAAAAATGCTCGAAATGTCATGATCCCCCAACTTCTTATCGTGTATATTCTTACGTCGGTCCAGGTGAGAGGAACCGGTACCGTGTGTGAAGGAAGTAGTAGGGAAAAATCAACATATTGTTACTTATCACGGTGAAAGCAGAATTACAGTTGGAAACTTTATTTCGGAAGATAGTTTGAACCCAAGGGCGACAACCTATGTTTACCTGAAAGTTTTCCGGAACTTCTGCATTGATAGGTTCAAAACAGGAAACGTCATAGAGGTACTGGTGTCAAATCTAACGTTGTGATTCAGTCCGGCCGATCTAACTGGTTACTAGTCACAGACTACATGATTCAAAGCAAATAGATATGTGGGAGGGAGGCAAGTTGTTAGAATGGCAGAACACTATCTCATAATTGCTGTTCGGCACGCGACAGGGTCTCCGGCGCCCCGCCCCCTCCTCGGCATACCTTGTGGGCATCACCTGGCGTTACGCCACGCCCCCTCATTATAAATGCGAGCGCCCGAGGCTGTCACCTGCCGTGGGATGAAATGGGCCGTTGGAGAAAACAGAAATTTTGGGAGGGGCCCGTAGTTTTAGGTCTACAGCTCATATAAAATAGCATGATACACATGCATTGATCAATCTACCATAAATCTGTATACTACAACTGATGGTGCTACTGCTAAAAGTTACATCTTGTGGTGTCATGCTTCCTGTTGATTATTATTTGGACAAATATGAGGGCAATCAGGCGACCCCTCCTATTTGTACGAACTAACGTACACTTGGGATCAGTCGATGTTTACATACACTATCACGCCATGCCATCAGCATTACTAAACCAGACTTGAACGTTGTTTTTCAGTTCATGTCAATCGTTCATTTGCGTCATCCCCTAGAACTGTATGACATAAGGTCATAAAAGTAAGACAATATTCCATAATTATTGCAATAAGATTCTCGATATGGGTTGACTTGACATATTGACTCAGTATAAGAGAGGCACGGGCTTCGTTCCCGTTTCAAATGCAGAAGAAAGTTTTTTTTATAGTTTGGCAGTACAAACCAAAAGTGTGCTGTAGACTACTAAATATAGCACGGCAACTGTAAGATTCCTTGACTTCCTCCTTTAATATCCATAAAAAACTTCCTCTTCTATAATGCAAGCCTGTGTCTATAATGTATCCACTGCTGACTAGTTATTTAGAGTTCAACCATGTAATCTATAAAGTTGGTTTCTAGTTCGACCCTGCCCCCCTCCCTCGTGACCTCAATGAAAAGCGGTCTGCAGGCAGATTTCAGTTATTCATGATTGAATAAAGGCACAAATAAACAATGCAGAAAAGCAGAAAAAAACAGTTTGGCAATTTGCAACATAAGAAAAAGCGTCCCCAAGACCGTCCATAAGCGACAAGAATAAGTGATGGACGACCAATTTTCGTCCCATGAGGTTTATTGTGAGTGGGACATTTTTTCCGCTAGCGCCGAAGCGGCCATCTATCACACATGACATCCATACACATGTACAGTAGCCACTCGTGTACGCCGGGAGGAATTCAACTGGAAGAGTTCTCAGCACTTAACAATTTCGTGCACAGAGGGAGGGGAGGGAGGGGTTGTGAATCCTTGCCATTGCCTTGGTAATTTTTTTTTGCAACATTAATGTTCACACAAGTAACTATCTTCCAACAAGTAAGGACTTGTAACGTCAAATAATTGACAGGTGGTCGCAGACACTTTAATTCATCAATCCGTGGTAACATAATGTCGTGTATTCAAAACAAACAGTACTCACATGGTAACCATGGTTTTCTGAGAGATGTTTCTAAGAGGCATGGCAATAAACATTACATATGTCACTATGATATGTGTTATACAATACTTCTTATTGCTCTTCTGGTTGTATCTGAATTTTGAAACTGGCTTCATTTTTGCAGAGCCAAATATCTTTTCTGATAATCACTGTTGTTTCTGTTTGCGTACTGATTTGAAAATAAACAAGAAAACATAGACACGGAAAGTCATGTAAACAAAATCAAACCCCGGCGGCGTCAACAGAAACCGGATACTAGTAACCAAGGGATAACTATGGAAATTTGGGATATGGAATATTTGTCCTGGTTTAGGGAGGGGGAAGAGACCACCAGTCACCTATCCATCACTTTGTGCCGGCGTTGGAGGTGGACTTGGCAGAGACCATGCAGGTTACACACGGACACGCAAACCATTCATCAGTCGGTACGACAGGTGTTCAGTAGGTACATGACAGGGGTGATGGAGCCGGCGATTCTGCTGATGTTAGGAGTTATCACGCACGCGAAGATCCAAGTGAGACCAGCTCATCAGTGTGCAAATGTATGCAGGGTATCAAACACCGACTGATGGCCGGTACATTTCGCGTGACCCCACCCATGGGGTTTCAGCGCGTGTGAAATTTTCTACCAAACTTGTCCAGTTTGGGGAATATTTCATTTCCCCGTGTTGTAACACACACTGTGGGCGGGACGTGTCCTTGACCCTACGGAACTCCCATGGCGACATGCAAATGAAAATCTAAATGCACGACAAAACATACATTTTGACTTTCATCTCTGTTGCCTGTTAGTATGTGTAATGACCTTGGTTTCATGTATGCAACGAGATCGATGAAAAGCTACTGACAATTGACAGTTTTCTCTTTGACGTCTACAGTTGCACACGACGGCACATTTCGAAGATCAAATGTATAACGCTGCTTGTTATTACGAAAGCTCATCCTTGACAACAATATATTATCTTTCTTTGGCAACTTGCAGACTCCTTCCTTCATAACTATCAATCTTGTCAAGAGAACAAAATATACTTTGACAAACCACAATAGAAACTTTGCATAAAAGAGTCGTTTGAACGGTCGTGTTTCCCAAACACACGAGAAACATACGAGAATAGAAGCTACATTCGTTCCCACAAGTTGAATAATAGGGAATTCCACGTTTTTGTTCGGGACGCTCGTTTCTCATGTTTAGAATTTCATGCATGTCAGATTTGGAGGCTTTGAAACTCGTTGAATGCAGCACGCGTGTGGGAGGGATCAGTCGTATGCCTAGCTGCCCCTATCCACACAAACTTCACCCAAAGCACCACAACAACTTAAACAACGTCACCACGGTGATGACTGTAGTGTTTTTACATCATTAGGGGCCCACCCTGCACGAAAATACTTGGGACAAAGTTGCTGAAAATCAAATTTTCGAAATTAAAGAAGGTTAAAAAGTGTGCACGCGACAGGAGAATGTTCGCGTGTGCCTACCAATCTGTCAAAGAAAGAGCCTCACAAAGGAAGCGTTTTGTCGGTGCGTACGAGGGTTCTAACTCACTTACGTACATGGCTCTAGCTCTTGTATGAATTGATGGAGGACGGGCACGCTGTGTGTAATGATATTGAGTCCGCTGTCCAAAACAGTTGCTGTTTTTGAAAAGGAAAACTTCAGGAGATAATTTCGTTAGGGCACATCTCCTTCATTGTCATCTTTCATCTTGTCATCTTACAACCAGTCTCTCTCAGCTTCCAGCTGCTAGGAGTGCTTTTGGGAACGGTGACGTTTTACGTTGAATGCAGATTTTATGGTCTGGCCACTTGGACATTAGACCTACACTCACACGACCAGCACACCTCTCATGGACTCTCGCGTTCTGTTCTGTCAGCGTTTTGTTCTTCATCAGCGTTAGGGTCATTCTTATCGCCATGTTCGCATATCTGAGGGATATCACGTTGTGATAGTGTTTTACCATAACCGGTGTATTTACCCTACCACCTTGGTCAGTTGGTGACGTGAACACCGGCTAACGCGAGACCGTCTTCGTGGTACCCGCAGATGTAGGGTGTAGCTTCGTACCAATCGGGATGGCGGGTTACAGTCAGACTAATGGTAAGACCTAGAGTCATAGAAATGTAAAACTGTGGTCTCTAGCTGGACAGTCGATCTCCCTCAAAACCTCCAGGGCTTTGCTGGCATAGGCGTTACCACTATGGTGGAGCGATGGACCGAAAATGGTTACTGCAAGAGAGCCAGGGTAGACCTCCTCTCTTGACCCACTTTTCCAGGGCAGCAGTTTGGAGCACCTGTCAATCATAACAACGTTACCATGGTGACAATGTATTGCTGGTTGTAGACTGATTCGCTATCGAGACGTGTTTAGCAAGCTACCCGATCCTCTGGGAGAAGCCGTCAGTTTTTATTAATGTGAGGGGGGAATACAATCGCTGTATAATTCCTCAGGATGGGTCCAGCTAGGCAGACGGACACGCTTCGTCGAACTCATTTCCATCCGCAAATTTGTGGAAGGATTGGAATAAATTTGCTGGGGGCCGTGCTGTTACTGTAAAAACTCTTAGAGTTGGGTGGGAATAGCTGTGCCGATATTTTTCACAGATTTATACGAAACATTATTGGATACACGAGCAATACTTGTATTGGGGAAAATCCGTCAAAAACTAGTATCAGATATGCGTAACCAAGAAGATTTGGAAAATCTTGGTGTAACCCCGTATCAGCCACACCGTACTGAGGCCTTCCGCACAGGATTATCGCTTAGGTGAGACCACAAGAACGGGCAATCTGCGGAGAGAACATTCTCCACCCCAGACACGATATGCGCAATAAAGTGTGTATTCATGTTTCCTCACACTGGGTAGCACAGGATTAGGAAGGAGAGTTGTCTGCCGTGTCTAGCGCACCATAGCTTCTCTCACAAACTTGCCATTTAACTGTAAGCTGGTGTATCACAGATCGGAGGGAGCTGCCATGATAATTAGTCCTGGGTATGAATTGTGCATAAGACACAAATGCAGGATTTTTGATGAATGCGGGGCATAACAATAGGGAGACAGGGCGTTAGGATCTCAAATTACCGTTTCGGTGTAGGAGGATGGGATGGAACTTCGATGTACAAAGTTTCTTCGTTATACCATGGAGTTAAAATGGTTATACTATCATAAACGGTTATGTCAGACACAAAATTCTGTACATACCTACCGGGTATTACTGTGTAAATGCGTAAAATCAAGAGTAGCTCATTTTGTCCTATGCTCCACTGAACACAATGTCATCGTTTCATTGAGTGAAATAACCAAAATATTTTAAATACGGCAAATATGCCGTAGCTTGTTGTTTAATAATGAACATCAGACAATCTATTAGAGCCAATACACATCGGTTATAGAATTAAAAAATCGGTTTGAAGATAGATTAACAAGTCGGAGGAAAACTCATATTTCCAAAACAGGACATTTTCCTAATTCCTCCTTTCTTCGCTAAACTGTGATTCAATGCTTGGTAAGAATGACGCATCTTGCGGTTTTGGAGCGGCGCTGAATTAATAACCGTCTCAAAGAGTAAAGGGCGAGTCGTAAATAACCTTGCCTGTCAACATCGCGCCGATAACATTCGAACCTCTCAACATTTGTCACAGCCGACTGCAATAATCTGCCAATGTTTGCACTGCAGAAATAGCTGTGTAGAGAAAACAAAAACAAAACGTCCTGGCGGTGTAAACAAATATTTTGGTATTTTGCGATAAGTGTTGTTTTTGGGGCAGTGGCACCCTGCTGACAGAATTTGATATTGCACTTTCTGTGCTGAGATATTATTGATGTCGGATTTACATGCGTGAACAGTATGTCAGCAATACAAATTCTGTGACTTTAATTGGCAATTTTGAGGACCCAGGCGCCATGTTTTGTAGCGTAAACCAGGTGTGTGGTACCAACAACAACAGCGTTTTACTCCATTTTGCGGTAATATTGTAGCAATACTAGTTAGCATGGACAGCAAATGGCAATTATATTGCTTAGCGCAGATGGCAGTATGAGTTTGAAATCATACCAAAGTAGCGATATAGATGGTGATGAATGAGTCATTTTTGTCAAAACAACACACTTCTAGCGGCAATCCACTTCATGTAAGTCTGATTTTGATGGCGGCCCTTAATCATCATTGATCATTTTCAATACACGGATTAGGCCGGATTACGATAGAAAATTGCCTGAATTTGTAGATGAATGAAAGAATTTTGCATGATTCGGGCTGTATTTATGACAAAACCCGACCAGTGTGAGGTGTGTAGTCACCAAGGACAGGTAATTGCTATGGCCTTCTCCCGGAAACGGGCCGCCGATCACTTTTCATGTTTACATTGTTGGACCAATGGAAGTGGGGGAGGCGGAGTGGGCGTTCAAATTACCACGCCGTGATTGGCTGCCCCTCTATCGAATTGCAGAAATCGTTTGATGTGATTGGTTAGCAAGGGGTTTGCCGGTGACGTCTTCGGCGTTGATAAGAAGGCCATGCTCACGGTGTGGACAGCCAGAAATCAGACAGTCTTCCAAGCTGACGGCACAAGCTTGTGCAGCGTGTGAACGAACCCTCGGACACACGGGCGGGCTAGACCGACAGAACCACACCAAGAAGGGACGTAAGCCATGGTACCACAGAACGGGAACGGGAGTACGGGGAGCACCGGCACGGGGGTGAGGGTCCTACCGGGCTGGGAGCACGCGGCGCCGGCCGGGTCAGGGCCTGCTGGCGGCAAGCCAACCATAACAAACATGGAGAGCGCCAGCGACTCGGACTACGACTCAGACACATCGTCATCCAGCGTGGACTCCAACGTCAGTTCCAACTCTAACGTCACGACGTCATCCGACGGAACGTCCGCATCGAACGACAGCGGAGCGCTGGTGAAGTCGCCGTCAGCCGGGTCCGGGGCGACCTCCCCCAAGAGCAAGAAGTCTTGCCGGGACGGCCACATCAAGCGCCCGATGAACGCGTTTATGGTCTGGTCTCAGATCGAGCGCAGAAAGATCTCCGAGCAGGCACCTGACATGCACAACGCCGAGATCTCCAAGCGGCTGGGCCGGCGGTGGAAGCTGCTGAGTGCCGAGGAGAGAATCCCCTTCATCCGCGAGGCCGAGAGACTGAAAGTCGTGCACATGGAGACCTACCCGGACTACAAGTACAGACCCAGGAAAAAGGTGAGAGCCCGATCATTCATTGATTACTCTTCGAAATTAGATTTCACACAAAGTGTTGCCATCTGTCAACTTCTTGTTTTTATTTACATGTGCATAGTGGATGTGCTGCTGGTGCGGCTTGATCGGACCAACTGTTCGTTCCAAGTATTTTTATGTGTGTGGCTCAAGTGTATGGTTCATAACAGAAACACGCTGCCGCGTGTGTAGGATATTTGCATGATCTCTCGCCCACGCGTTTTTGGAAGGAAGGCTTTTCTCGTGAAAACGGGAATTGCTTCTAACATCAACTTTCGTTTCCCGCTACTTTGCGCATGAAAAACAAACTCCAGAGCTCCCCTCCTGAGTTTAAAGTTTCCGACCCAATCCGATCGGCGAAATGTTCTCGAAACACCCCCAATTTTCACACCGAATTTCTAGCGCCGAATACATTAAAGTCTCGGGCCGTGCATGTTTACATTGGGCCTGGGTCCTGCCGGCATGCCTACTTCAATCTGCTTTACAAACAAGTCCGATCACAGTCCAATTCATGACGAATTTTACCGTCCTTCCACTTTGTGTGGCATTCTCCTCGTTACTCCGTAAAAAGTCCGGAGGATCGCACGGCGGGATCCCCCCTGTGTCTCGTGGTTGACCCCGGCGGCTGGGCAGGAGCGTCAGGCCGTCGGGTCGTGTTGCATGCAAGTGTAATGTTGTCCCCGCAACTGTTACTGCTTGTAGGGCGATAAAACACAGGCCTAAACGTAAACACTACTCGCCTTTTTTGGCCATCGCAGGCCTTTTCCCAGAGCACAGGTCAGGTTTACACCTAGTTTTACAAGGAGTTATTGTGTGTTTTGCTGTTATTTGACGATTTTCGCGTTTTCTTGAAGGTGAAGAAAGCGGAGGAGAAACCGAGCAGCGGATCAAAGAACGGGAAGGACAAGAAGAAGTCCAAGTCGAAATCCAAGAAGTCCAGCGGGAGCAAGTCGAGCGGCGGCGGTGCCAGGGAGCAGGTGAGACACAGCGGGTTGGCCCAGACCACTCACCGGGAGAAGGCGCTCAAAGTGCCGAAGCTGAAGTTGACGATCGACCGCCGCTTCAGGGAGAGCATCGCGGCGAGCAAGGCGGTGGAGCTGCCACCTTCCCAGCACACGCCGCCCGCCAAGGTACCGTCATCCCCCACAGCGCGTACACCCGACCGTGCAGAGCCCGTGTCGTTCTACGACGACTTTGAGCCAATCCAGCGGGCCGTCCAGGCCAAGCCGGCGGCCCCAGTCGAGACCCAACCCGAAGTGCAGTCCGAGACGGACGCCGGTCTCCTGCAAACCTGTATGGACATGGACATGAACATGGACTTTATGGACCTAGACATTCCCGGCAGCAGTCCGTTCTTAGACCTGAACACCGTAGCGTCTCATTTCGACTTCCAGGACTACTCCACACCTGAGGTGTCCGAACTCATCCAGGGCGACTGGCTGGAGGCCAGCCTGGCGTCCCTACTGTGATTCAGCCCCACTCCAGTAAGCCCCTCTCCAGCCGCAAGGGCAGACGGACACTTCATGTAGCCCTCTTTGCGAGATTACAGGAGTCGGGACTCCTTTGAGATTTATTTCAACTCTGATTCCACTATTTATTAGGGGACGCGTGAAGGAGTCGATCCAGTAATCGACAGCCAAGTTGATCGCCGGGGTCGTGGGATTTCAAGTCACTGGTCGCCTCCACACACGGACTACTCCCTGAAATCACCCAGTGTAGAAAGTTACAACCATTCTGGGTTCGATCCCTACACTCGCGGCAAAACCGGATGTGTACATACAGCCAGACGGACTGTCCCCTGAGCGACTTACATCGTGCCTGATCATTCCGTACAGACTCAGATTTAGCTGTCCTGAAATACAGTGCACAGTGCCTGAACTTTCCAGCACCATTCCCTCTGAGATTGTCTATGAACTCTGCCTACCTATCGAACTTATGTACATTCCAGGCAATTTTTCTACTGTTTTGATAAATTTTGTACATGTTTCTAATACAGAACCAGGACAAGCCAGACAGATTTTGTACATTTTGCATAGAAAGTGATGTAGAATCCCTGTATATGTTTAGCAGACCCTGCAAATGTTGTGCATCTTGGAACAAAACCAGAATTTTATATATCTGCATCCTACTAACAAGGACTTGCCTTCAGAAGTCTACCTTTTGTAAATTTGAGCCATGACGTTATATTTGATTGGCAGGTGTCAGTCAAGAGTAGGTCTAACCTGAAAATATTTTGTAAATTGGAGAGTAAAGACTAACCCTGTATATAAAGTTGTGTGTGCCTGACTGGTCAGGTCTAGTGAGGGCTGTATCACTAATATCAGCCTGTTAGTGATTGGATGGTAGTGTAATATTTACCGGTAGTGTGGGTAGATTGAAAATGTTACCCTCTATATCGGGCAATATTGTAGCATTTCCAGCCTATTATCGGCGATCTTTGTTGACCTGTCGCCTGCATTTCTTCCATCGATGTTTGTTGTATATGCAAAGTTTTGATACCAGATCACGAGTATTTTGCTAATATATGATGTTTTGCTGCTTTTGTACGTAACTTGATATCAGTTCTTTTGTATCTGGAGATTTTCTACTTACTCTTATCACGACATGAATACCAATTCAAAGGCTGTGTTTCTGTGAATGCTTTGGGGATAGAATATACAGTGTAGTGAGAACGGTAGGTGTGTAAAATGACCATTAGGATAGGAAGACAGGGACCGTCCATTTCTAAAAGGGTGAGGTGGTAGTAGCAAGCTAGGTACTAAAAGAATTCGGACTGTGGGAAGAAACTCGCAGTCAAATAAGACCATATCCAGTTTAAACATCGCCGGTTGTTTGTCACGAGTTGTCCGTGCATGACAATTGAGTCGGCCCCTCGGTCCGGTGCGTATCAATGTTATCACCCGCCCGCAATCTGCCCCTCAATCTCTACCGGGGAACTTCCACAGTAACTCCGCCCAGCGACCGCCCGACAGACCGGTATTTTTAGCCGCGGCCATTCCAAATTATCTATCTGTTAATTTTTCAATTTATGCTTTAACTTTCAAAGCTTCCCAACTTATGCAGATATTGATATAAGATCAAAGCGATACGTTGGCAGCATCGTCTGACTGACAAGTAAGACATGTGGAGATGTTAGAATTTTTAAGGCATGCCTCGGGTCACAACAACACAACATTTCAGATCAAAGGTGAGAGGCAGGGTACATAGCTAAAGCCGAAGTCCGATGCCGCGGACTTATCGTCATAGTTAGGGGTTAATACGCCTGAATCCCGACCCGAAACGTAAACACTGGCTACGTGTTTCCAGTCATGAATCACTAACGAGATCTCTAAAGTATCGGTAATTCACTAAACGACCTTATGGAAGGTCAGCGGCTAGACAGATTCAACAACGCGGCTCGTTCAGAACTTACAAAAACAAACTAGCCACAGGGACTGCTGCAAAAAGATTTTAATGTTCTCTGTTGACCTAGATTCGCCGGAGATACCGTGTGGTAATAGCACACAAGTCGCGCCTGCAGTCTGCTACTGAATAGAAGAGACGAGTTGATTGAAGGATAGAGTTGAGAAATTGAGCGTTGGGTGACGTCCTAAAGAAAGCCAGTCAGGTGGAACGGAGATGTCGGCTAGCCCCTCTCTGGTCTTTCTCAAGTCTGTTGTCTGTCGACGCCTCACTGAAGAAGACTGCCGTGTCCCGTCTCCGGGCCTATGTTGTCTAGATCTCGCCCATCGTCCTTTAGTAGAAACTAGAAAGGTTTCAACAGAATACCGTCGATTTTCTTTACCATTGTAAAACAAGGTAATACGTAATAGTACCCCACCTACTTGAGAGATGACTATAACTGCAGGTTGACAACTGTACAGAGCCAGGTAGATGTAGTTGAACATAGGCCTCTTTATTCAGTTTCTGTGCTACAGAGCAGAAAAAGCAACGCATTCGAAAAGAAAGCAATGGTTTACCCCTGGACTTGCAGGTGGTACGAACTGACCATTGGGAGTGGTCCTAAAACGGGAGCATGCCCAGCGGGCTCGAGCCCTGCAAGCTGTCGCCCCACACCGCCAGCCGCCGTGCCTGGTGTGTCTGTAGCCTGTAGTGTGAGTTGTGGAGTGTGCTACACACTTCCCCAACACTTCTCTTGCCGACGGAGGCAGTGCAGAAACAGAACTCACTTCATGTTTAGGAACAGTACAAACTGTACGGGAAAACACTCCCTGTAATGTCACCCATTGACGCTCAAGGAAAACAGCCCGAGCCCCGTCAATATTTTGGACAAAACAGTCACAGGAGATATTAGGTATATAAATGCAAGGCTCTATCTAATGTCCTTGGGTGATGGGAGTGTACATGTATTCTGGTGCCAGCAACCCCATTGCCTTGTAGGCTGTAGCATCCCTTCCCCGTGCTACCCGGAGAAGTCCAAGAGAGACATGATGCGGTTCGGTTCCTGCACAATACACAAGTACTAGCTATATACCGCACCAGATCTGTAGATGTCAGAGTTTTGTAGAGTGGCAAGAAAACGTCGAGTTATATGACGGTTACTACATGTACTAGTATTTTGAAGAACGGAATGTACAATGTATTACCGAGCTAACCTGACTTACGGTAGTGATTGGCCCCCTGGCGAGTTATACATGATTGCAGACTATAGTCACTGTGTGGCATGGATAGAGGCTCCAAAATCCATGCTCCAACTTCGTTTTCTGTCAGCCAGGCCGTGTTTTCAGCTCACCATTACCAACTGGAGGTGTTCACAAAGTGCTTACTACATATACTTGCTGTCAAGGAAGACAATTGACAGGGCGGTACATAGCAACACAAAAACGAAGAGCGATAATTTTCATAAATGTAAGTATTTGTATCTAGAGGATGAAAAAAAGGATAATAAATTTTCCCATTTGCTCATCCGACCGGCGTTCCGGTGCAATATGCTGACTCTTCTGCTGTCTGGAAGATACTTCCTATCTAAAGGCCTCTAAACAAGGTGGTGATATTGATTGAAAATCACTGTCATGAAGAAAACATTTGCAAACGTTGTGTCGATTTTCAAGTTTTCAACAATATGAATATGAGGAAATAGAGGTCCAAACTACTACAGCTACATCACAACAACAGAGCTCTAATGGCCCCACCCCCTCACACGACCTCTGGGAACGAGGGCAAGGGGTGCCCACCCCCTCACATGACCCTGGGAACTCCGGGTGACGTAAAGGGTCAAAGGCCAAGTCCCCCGTCTGACCTATTCGTCTGGAAGTAGGCCAGCCTTTCTTGCGGGGACCTAAAGGACCGGGGCCGGCAATTACCTATTTCCCACCGCCATTATCCGCGAGGTCGGCGACAGGGAGTCGTCCCGAGTGTTTCTAGTCCGCTGTGTCCCGTTACCGCTCCACTTCATCACCACGGCCTGCGATGCGAGGATGATGATGATGATGATGAAAGTGTATGGCCGCTTGGATTTGATTGACCGTGAAGTTCTTTCAGTTGACACAAGAAAGAAATACAGCTACAACCCGATATGACATACCGTCAGAACGATATGTGCGTTGGTTTAGGCTTGATATCTTATTCCAGTTCAGGTAGAACCACGGCAGCCTAACTATGTAGCACTATTAATTAGGCAAAATTATACTATCATGATTCTACTTAGGATGTCATCTTGGAATAATGTACTAGATTTCTGCCCCCAAACCTAGTTACTAGTATTACTAGTATTCTTCCTGGCCTTGTTCGTAGCTTCTTGAGACAAAATTGTCCCGGCTGTTGCCATGACGACCACCTCCTCCATCTGTCTGACCTGCCCCCATGACCCCTGACCCGCAGAGTGCTGACCTGTTGTTACTGTTTCACCATCACTGACGACGGTCCGATTTACAACATCCCTCAACAAGCATGGAGGGAGTGTCGGGACCAACCATTATAGAATAACGTAAGCAACTGTACATATCCACCCTCAAAGTCACAGAAACTTTGCTCATGTTGAGTTGTCTAATATCATCAGCATCATGTGCTGTATCCTAGTGTGTTCACTTTTCATCTCTTTGCCTCCCTCTCTTTCTGTATCTCCTGACTCGTCCTGTGTGTGTGCAGAAAGCAAGGGTCCATTGACCATCGAGCTCTATTCAACTTAAACTTAGATCAAGGCTGTATTAATAAATTTCCTCCTTGTGAAATACACTGTGGTATCTTTTGATACAAGGTTACTGCAGTCAAGTCCTTGACCCTCTCAACAGAAAACCATGGAAGAAGGAATGATGATCTAACTAGGTACATGTGTAGTACAGGAGACCGTCCGCGGTGACCTCGTCGTATATTATGTGTGGAATGCATTTTATGTGTGGTCCACAACAGCGTAAAACAGCAGGAAAAGTCACCATATCCCTCTGTGGTTTATTTTTTGCAGTCTAAATATGTCATGCACATGTTTGAAAATGGAACAAAGTACTGTACATGTAATAGAAAAGTTGACAAGCTCAGTTGTTCTCTGCTCCCTTGATTCAGGCTATTTGCAATCTGGCATCATACAAACTGCAACCAACAGGTGGACACAAAAAGGCAACGAAAACCGACCTCGAGGAAAGCGTCGCTGTTCGACATATAAATTTCCAATTTACACATTATGCATTTGCATTCTTACAAGTCCTCCGGTACGCAGAATGTGAGTATCCTGTGTTAGGGTCACCAGGAGTTCAAGGAAAGTTCCTTTTTTCCCGTAGGAAGGGTCAGCACCGCTGTCTGCACATGTCAACTCTCATCTACTGACGTCTGACACCCCTCTGCTGCTTCTTCACCCTCTTACCAGCGTTCTAAGATCTTCATCTATCAAGGATTATTCCATTTTATGCGCCTCAAGGCGACTACGCAGACCTCATTGGTAACGAACTCTGTACACAAACTTTTTAAAGAGCCTTAATTTAAGTTGGGAGGTTGATGACAGAATATATTGAAAGACATGCACCAGTTACAGATATAGGTCTAGGACCCAGGGGAGGTTCAGTCGTCTTTATTCATTTGGAGGCGAGGCACGTACAGAAAGCTAATATAAGCACATTGTACACGGCAAAACATTCTGCTTCTAGAACTTGTACATTGTGCATAATGATATTGTTATTCAATACCCAACTTTTCGGATTCTTTTTAGGATGTATCTTCTGTATATTTTTGGCCCTTTTTTGTCTTTCGTGTCACACATGTCGGGTGGAAAGACGAACGCAAAACGGACGAACGCGCACTGTTCTCAGGAATATCTTCTAACTGCTCAGCGCTGCAACTCCCCAATACCAACTGCCCTGCTGTAAGTCGAATCTTCCTGAGACGTTCTCTCACTGTTTGCCCCGGGGATTATAGCCACTTTGACACCGGAGAAGCCGCCGTCTTGACCCAGAACCCGGGCCTTGATAACCACCCCTCACCCCGGGCGGTGGGATGGCCCGCGGGGGGACCTGTTACCTGGTTAGCGCTAACACGCGTCGAGGGGGGGGTCCCTAGTGGGGTTCGTAAGGACCATTACCTGTTTTATCTGATAGAAGTTTTGTAACTTGGCTTTATTTCCACACAAGACCGCTCAGAATTTGTGCTCCCCCCATAGATCTCTTGAATCTATTTTAATCTGTACTCAATCTTATCCAGCCACCCTGGAAGGTCTGGGAATTACCTGATCTGCCCCTAAGAGGTCAGTCGGTGACCGGACAGAGCGGAAATACAAACAACCCCGGCGTCTTGAGATATCACAAGGAAACCATTGCAGGATTCCTTTAGATTCCTTCTGCCTCAAGGTCACAAATATCAAAACAGCCACATCTTACATGTTTGCGGTACCTAATAATTATCAGCGACTTTTATTTTGATTTTATAAGCCAATGTTCTTCTACCGTTATCCGGTCCAGTTTATTTTCAAACTTTAAAAGTTTGAATAAAAGACACCTCGACGTCTGACGTTAAGACCCCAGGATCTACTTGTCTGACCCGGTCCTGTCGTGCCCGATATTTGAGCGACGGTAGGCAAGAGTCCGTTCTGTTACCTGTCAGTACATGTCCGGTAACCCGAGCCTCTGACGGCCCGGCCCGGCCGCTACTGTATCCACCAGCACGCCGCCCGACAAACTGGGCGTGAAATTAAAGTTTAGCCACCCTTTCGGCTGCCACGGCTTCAGACAGGTCCTTTTGAGACTAATAGCACCGAGTGAAGTCGGAGGTTTTGATATCGGTGAAAGTGAACGATATTCGGGCAGCCGTGACTTTGTTGTCCGTCTGTGTGTCTTGGTGACCTCCTGTGACCTTCTGGCCACATTTAAAACTCAAATGCCACACCCCACGTATAGATTACCCGTGCTCTGTCTCCGCTTCTAGCTGTTGTGCGCAGCTGACACTGGTGCCTCAAGGGTCTGGCCCGACGAACCGAGAAGTGCGCCTGCATCCTGCTGACTTGGCGAAATTTCAGAAACCACAAAACGACCGCACCTATCCACATCCACCAACAACGATCCGCCCCTTTAATACCAAGGAAGGTGTGGTGGCAACAACATCATGTTTATATATATATATATATATATATATATATATATATATATATATATACATATATAGTAACAAGAAATGTGTACCAACAGTGCAATATGGCAGTTTTCCTTCAAACGGGGCTCTTACTTATCTTGTAGAATCAAAGTAACTTGCCTTGAAATTACCCCGTTGACAACGTCGGACATGCGAGTGTAGCAGGAATGCATGACACAGCCTAGACATAACACAGTATGGTGCAAGGCCTCGGTGGGTGGCGCTTTCAGGCACAACATACGGGAAAGGAGACTTTTATAGTGAGTCGAGCAGGACAGATATACTACTAGTATCTTTGATACAAAAAAGACACTTGGTTCTTCGTCTGTTAGTGACATCTGTCTGATGCAGAGGATAGAGGAGTGGCACCGTTTTTAATTTACATGAACAAAATCTGCAGTCTCAGCAAGTCTGGCCACGTGTCTCGTTTAGTTCATCATATCTCACAGACACTAGCTGGCACAGGCTGACCCATAGATTCTGGGTTGGTAGTGAAGTGGCCAGTTCGACTTTCATTTAATAGTGTCTCAGCTGTCCTCTCTCGCACGGTGCTGACTCGGTGTTTAGTGAAGGAGACAGCTGCACACAAGGGTGGTCTTCAAGGAACATCTAATAGCAGGCGGTGAATCCTGCATACCGAGGCAAGCACGCAGGAGATGGGAAAACCTGATAGACCCAAGACACGAAAGTTTGGTGGTGGCGAAGGTACGGCTGTTACCCGAGCTAGCACACCCAGCACAGGTGTGACATGAGGTACGCACTCACGGGAGTACAGTCTAAACACGGCCGCCACACTGACAGAGATTGAAGAACCACCGTCATGGATACCTTGGTATTTATGGTTCGTAAAACCTCAATGTTGGAGCGGGCTCTGCATTCCAGTTGAAATGAGTGTGAAGTACCCGGCCGGGTGAACTTATAAATAGAACCTATTAATCACGGGAGGTGGAGAAACGGAGGGAGGGAGCGAGGGAAGGAGGGTGGAAGATAGGGAGGGAGAGGTAGGAAAGTGTTAGCTGAAGAGGGGAGCGAGAGAGAGTCAGGAAGAAGGAGTAGAAGAAATATGGAAAAGGACATCAAGACGAGAGGAGACCTGGAGCCAGGTAACAAGAACCGGTCTGGTTTTTTAACAGGACAGGGACAGATCATAAACAAGACAGGTGACAACAACAAAGAGATGACCATGATAAATAGATTGAATGACAACCTCCTTGTCAGCTCATGTCAAGATCCGCCCAAATACACCCCCAACATGTAGCGTTACAGCTCTGTTCTCACGTGGCCTTGCGTCAACACGACACATGACACAGGTTGTCACTTCTGTACTAGACTGAAACCTTATCTCTGAGTTTCAATACCCTGTCCTTGGCCCATCCAGAGGGTGGGATTCTTTAAGAACCGAGATCCCTGACCCGAACACCTGTCGACACACCTTCCCTCCCTGCATAAGACCGAGACTGAAGGTAAACATCGGCCTCCTCACACGCCAAGGCTGTCTGCATGCAAGTGTACCTTGCCCTTGACCCTCACGTTGGGACATAGTTTCGTTTAGAATTGAAGCGCCACATAGCGAAAATGGGTTGGACTACACTGCATAAGCACGATAAGTGCATGTATGCTACTAGTATGTTCCTTAGTAGATTTCTCAACTTCGTGAGAAAATATTCCCCTCTTCAATCGCTCAAATTACTTAGAACGCTTTCCTATCCAAAAAGCTAAGATGGATGTTATTAACTCACTCTAAAATCGTTGGTAGGATCTGTACAGGGGCGTTTTAGGGATTTTACACATCGTTTCACTTAAGAGTCCCTCACAATTTAGACTCTCAGAGGTATCAAGTAGCATTTTCTCTATTATATGAAGCATTGGCAACTTTCTTAAAGACCACATCAAAGGTACTGTGTTTCTCAGTCTATTTTTAACAGGTGTCGTGAAGAGAACCTGATAGTTTGATCTGCCGAGCCTTTAACTGTCGGAAAACGACCGTGAAACGAAAATAATTGACAGCGACGATGCCTTAGATTGTGTTCGCCTCTTGTGTTTTCTCCCGCTCTGCAAAATTTCCGACCGACCACATCAAACAAGTGCCCACCTTTCTCTCCACGTCACGGAGTCACCTGGCGCTTTGATCTCCGCCGCGCGTGACGTCGTGCCTTGCCAAGCCTTTGATCTCGCCGCCTCACAAAACAAGCTGGCGCTCTCTGTGTTCGGCTTGGACAGGCGTCTTGTAACACCTTGCAGGCGGCGGAAACACTTAGTTTGTTCTCGATATGTCTTGAGGCGTAATGCTTCCTGTGTTATCTTCTTCTGATGTCTACCGATTGAGCGATAACCACATTCAATGACACATATATCCATTCTAGACACGAGGGAAACTAGTAGAATGCAATACGCAATGGGGATTTCATTTAATTCACTGCCAAAGGCAAGTATAACTTCCCCATTAGAGTGAACGCAGCACTGACAATACTGTGGTGATGTAGGGAACGACATTGTCCACGTATTTCAATCCGGAGGATCAGACATAGCAAGGAACCGGATGAAGAAATTCTCCAGTGAAGGATTAATGGCGATAATGCCCTGTGAATAACCCCTCCCTGTGAGTTGCTCAGACCCGAGCCCAGCTGGCGAGCCCGCGTCTCAAGACGTCTCCGCTCCGTCTGAGTGGGTCCGAAAGGAGCCATGACAGGACCGCCGGCCCCCTGCCACAGCACGGCCTTTCTTGTCGCCGACGCCGCCGGGTCAACTGAAAAGGCCTTTCAGTCAGAAATAAATGTATCACGCAAGTTTCTTCAACCTCAATGAAAGCTTTCCATGGATCATACTGAGCTGAGCGCGTCATTATCTCACAACTGCAAATTACTGTGAGAGGCGAATCTTCCAAACAACATATGCCACCTTCGCTTCTGCCTAGCTATGGATGACATACTTAAGGAGAAGTCGCGTCTTCTCAAATATCTGCTCTTGTGTCCACTTCGATGCCATTGATATCAGATAAATCAGAAAATGACTGAACTTTAATCTAATTGATATCATATCAATCAGAAACTGTCGGCAAAGACAGAACCTTTCTATCGTACCGAGGATGTCCTTCCAGTGTTTGAAGAAAAGACGTCGACGTCATGTAGTCTACTTTCATGAAACCATAACACACAGACGCAAACGTGTGTGAAAGCTTAAGGTACCGTCTGTGATTGATCTGATATTAAAGTGATTAAAATGGCGACAATAGCAGATGTCTATATGATACATTTATTTCTTGCTGAAATGCTTCTTTCCTAGGTTCAGTGTGTACATCCGTGCAAAGCGATGCGTGTCCGAACTCTTATCTCCACCCGATCACAGCACAGAATTCACACGGAAGAGGTCTGACAACAGGTTGCACAACAGAACTTTAATGGTGCCATTTCCACTGGAAGTTCTGGAATTCGGCGGAGGATTCCATGATAGCAGCACGCTGGTGTTTACAGGTTTCCCACACATTTCTCAAGACTGAAGTGTGAGTAAGGGGGCGTGTCCACACGTTCGCCATTTACCGCATCATCTCTCCATCTAGATGTTCTCATGTAGGATGAAACTCGATGGTCAGCAGAAATTGGAATAAAGGAGCCGTTTGACGTACAACGTGTCACCGTGAATAGAGGCGTATGTAAGAAATTAATAGATAGGAGAGAGGGCTGACACCGGAAAGTAACAGTATCTCAGATTTGAGCTGTGGAATATTTTCTTTTCTGTCTGTTATTTTCATAGGTAATATTCAAATGTACACCAGTTGTTGTAACCGGGAGAATATTTATACCCGACCAGTCTGCACAGAAAGGCAGTGCACTGTGACGTTCCCACACCCCTCTCCTACATGTCTCCCGCCGTCTTCGCCTCGGGCCGTTTCCATGGTAACACCAAGACGTCCCCAGCACAGCTGGTATTTCCCTGGGTACGAGGGATGTTCTGATGGGAACGTCTTATCACCTGTCGATCACCAAGACGTGAGAAATACCTGAGAAACCTGCCGCAAGGTGTGACAGGGCGGGTCACGTCTTGTCAACCAACATCGCACAACTCCTTTTGCTCTTCAATGTTAACTCGCGTAAGGTGATTCAGCAATAAATAGTCTTGACTTCAAAGTACATTGAACTAACAAGGCCCATAGCTATAACAATTTTCCCCAAGTCATTCTCACCATCCAGATCCCCTACCTGGGTAAAGCTACTCCTTCATTCTAATTATCCGCCTCTTTACACGTTAATTGTCCTTAAATGCTCCCGGGTTCTCACATTAAGCACGTCTGGTCCCGGCACTGTTACAGGGATGCCCTGAAGACATCGGAGCCAGCTCAAAAGTTTCTCCTAAGCTCTGTTTGATGCCACAGGCTCCACCAGGCAATAACCGCCCAGGCATACTAATTATGGTACCGCCGTATTGTCCCTAATTAATAACTTAAGACACGGGAAGTTCTTAAGAGGTGGTATAATCTATGTCTTAATGGTAATGTTCTGCTTAAATGGGGCTCATATACGATGGAATAGCTTCAACTCACTATTCTAGTTACATCTTAGTTGACTTGAAGGATCAGCCATATTGTGAAGACAACACAGAGTTCCGAGACATGCGCAGTTCCCGCGGTTATCGAATCTCATACAACAATGAAGAATCACCATGGTTACCGGATTACCGTCGAGAAACGTCTGCCAAGGAGCCGTTTTCATAAACCTCCTTTTCTCATCATTGAAAACAGGATTAGAAATACTCCAGAGAGGGAGTACATAATAATCTACCCCGACCCCGCCCCGTCGTGTCTTAAGTAGATAAGCATTGTGATTAAGGGGCAGGTCTCGTGACGTCATAATCAGAAGACAAGGGTCAGGCCAGGAAAGTTGGTCTCCTGAACCCAACCAACCAACCAACCAACCAACCAACCAACCAACCAACCAACCAACCAACCAACCAACCAACCAACCAGCCAACCAACCAACCAACCAACCAACCAACCAACCAACCAACCAACCAACCAACCAACCAACCGTTCCTTCAGTCCCGTCTTAGTAATCTTGTCACCTTCCCACTTCATCATGAGACTTAGGTATAATTCCCCAGAAGAGACCCACCCAAAGTCCGCCATTATAGGTTCTCAATGGTGATCCCTTCAAGTGGCTAAGTGGGCAGTTATCTGGGCCGACATTATCCCATATCACGGGATGCACTTTAGTCTGTTAGCGGTATCTGTGTGACATAATGTGCCATTAAACCCCGTCTTTTAGTCACATCTTTAATAGCTTTCCTGGGTGTGGTAACCGTCACAGTGTTGTTACAAAAGTATATCCCATTTCACACGTCACAGTCACCGCCACCAAACTTATCGCACCAGTCCGGTAGTGTTCCGTCTCTTCTACTTGCCTAGCGTGTTCGCCAGGTCCTGCTGTCTTCTTTCCTCTTATCTCAGTCAATCATTTCCGATTCCCTCTAGTTGACCATTCTTTATTCCTGGCGTGACTTTTCTCAGGGACAAACCCCAAGTTCCAGTTTGGTAAAAAAAATCACGGCGTCTTTACTGTTACCCTTTCCCGTCAGTGCCATTCTCTTCTTCCTTCAAGTAAACCACGAGGACGAATTCGAAACAAATTTAAGGCAAGACCACTCGAGTCTAGTTTGAGTTATTGACCAACCCAGATGACAACGATAAGTCATGAATAGCTCTGGAACTCCTCAGGATTCTCCCGGATTTAAAACCAATCATGACATAATTCCAGTTGAGCCCAGATAGATGCGATTCGATGATAAACTTTATTAGTATTTCAATAGAATTAAGTAGTCTTGTCTTAAATGGTTAACATTCTGCAACCGTGCATGTGTAACGTTATAGTCTATGGACTGCTGGAAATCCCTGCTTCCTGAGTTTTTCCAAAACATAGTACACAGGTCGTGAACTAGGAACTCAACAGCACAGCAAGCCTGATGTTTTGCTCGTTTGAATCTTCCTTGAAACCATAAGGATGTAGGGAGAATCCGAGACCGTCTCCAGGTTCTGTGGTTGACTACGCGCCATGCCAGTCAGGCCTACCACAGTACCCACTCCACTTCCTGCAGTGTCAATCCTATCTCATCGTCTTTCCTCATTCGTTAAACATGGTCTGTTGCTCTGTTTCCAACTATGCTGTGTCAATAGAACGCGCCTAGTAACCCCTCGCGAGCAACATATTGAGTGCCTTGCATTCCTGCAATTAGAACATTAGCCGCAAGATGCCTCTGCTGCACGGGTATCGTTGTCGCTCAGCTTAGCGCATAATCATCAAGCAGATGTTGGGAAGGAATATGGTAAGTGTTGTGTGTCAGACAAACGGGACCAATTGGGAACTGGAAGGATCTGGACGTAAAAGCAGACAGCAACCTTGAGCATCGAGCTTATAAACATGATCGATAGCATATCACCGTACGATCACGAGTTAGTTATTTCACCTCGCGGCCCTTACCCAATATTAACTTATGTCACTTTTCAGAGGCTAAAGCTGTACGGGACAGAACGTACATTGTATATTACGCCTATGGAGGGAAGCGTTCCAGGTTTAGTCATTCACCCATTTCACCATTCATCCGAATTCACTCATTTCTCTTCCATTCACTACGTAATAAAGAAAACACACCAGGTAAACTTCCGACACGTCTATTGTTTTCTCAACAAGGTGAAGAGTACCTGCCGCTAACACCTGTCGGGTAGTTACAAAGACAATGACCTGTCAATTAGCACATTTTCAATACGACATAAACAATATTAGTCCGGTAATTGTGCATTCAAGTTGTTGAAAAGGATCAAAAGCCCATAAAACAATGAAGAACACCTCCATGTGAAGTGTGTAAGGCCGATCATTAGTACAACAGTACCCAGCAGGGGTGGTTTTATCGCCGTGTTGTTGTCCTGTCTATGTACTTTTTAAGAACCAATTGTTGCCCCTTCTTCTCTGACTTCCTGTTTGAGTTAATGTGTTAATGATATCACCGCTGATTGCTATAGTTTATTCATTCGTCTAAAGACGATTGTTATGTATGGTAATGTGTACATGGCAACCAAGAGTATTTTCATAGCATGTCACCTATGGCGGCCATACTCTAGAACTATTGCAGAGATGAATAGGTTTGTCATTCAATTGTGAAATAGATTATATAAACATTTTCTTCATAAAAAGGAAACGATTTTGATGTGACACTCCTTGAATGGAGTGTGGGCTATATAAACAATGCCGGCTTGCTTTCTTACCAATGGCTCAGGTAATCACAAGATTGCAATATGCCGTATACGTAGTCTGCGCTTATATTTATTTTCTCAAGGGGGCGTCATTGAGCACAGACAGCCTGACAACACATTAGAATTGGCAATCTGGATTTCACGAATCTAGAAACAGTCCTATCAAAGTAAGGGAAGAAATATAAAAGAAGCAACCACACAAGTAACACAAGGGTAAGTAAATCGTGTCTGGAAACATCTCTTTAAGTTTGTCACGCAAATTTGAATAGCAATAGAAGGGCATGGGTACTTCAGTAGTTCTCAGCAGAATTAGCTCGACTTACTTACGTAGTCTCGAGCGTCCTGAAGGAGCAGCTGCTCGTGAGGAGCAGACACGTGGTGGAACTTGAGAACTTCAAAGACGTCTTCAAAAGACCGACCGAGAGGGATGGGAAGTGATGGGTGCAGTTGATGGGGGTGGGGGGTAGGTGGGGGATGGTTCGTCCATATATCATTATATGGATCCAAAAATTAATGTGTCTTTGCCAGAGTCCATGCAATGTTCACCTTTTTGCAAGAGAGTGAAAAAAATTATTGGATTGTAGAAAACAACAAGAAAAAACACGAACTTAAAGGATCAATAAAGGCACTTAAACTGTGGTTAACCTAAATACTTTAAAATACCTAGTTAACAAGCTAACAAACTGAAGGGAGATTGACTTGGTCTTTTGCCAAGTTATTTGCTGAGTTTTTTTTTTCATTTTGCGTTCGTTATTTTCATTTTATATAGAACGGTAGTAACACTTCATGGCTGGCAGATATGGGAAGATCTCCAGTACTTTTCTGAATCAACAAATACCGACTGCAGTCCGCCCATGACCGTCCGCAGCCCCGTCACCTCCCGCCATCAACGCTCTGGCTTTCTACTTCTCGCCTTTTCATCGTCATGGCGACAAAACAAAGAGGAGGCCGTCTATTGTCACTGTAACAAGATCTAACAAGTGTAGTGAAATGTTGGAGTGTGTTTGTATGACCCTTCAAAAACAAAACAGGTGTTGGGACCTCCTCAGCCGTGAAGCGCGGAAGGTTCCAATGTGCAGGGAGGATTCCGCATAATGATCTAGATTTTTGATGGGTTTCTCTTCAAAAAGGTCTCTACCATCCGTTAATGATTATGATATTTTCATGTGATAAGTTTGAGGAACCCACATTCGTTCTTGTTCAATTTCATCTTTAGAAACGCCGCGCCCCTCCCGTAGATAAACCAGTCTACGCGCACTTCTTGAAGAACCGACGGACCAACATTTTATACATGCACAACAGATGAAGTACGCTCTCTGTAACTGGCCGACGTCAAACTCTCGGTCAGCGACAAGAATCAACCACTCCGTAAAAGGTAAGTGTTAACAATCCTGTTATGATTTCTAACGTATACGTTTTAAACTACATGCACATCAAATAACCACCGAATCGTCTCCAGTCATCTTGTGTTTCTCGGCTTTGTGATACGGCTCTGCATGACTTTCAGTCTCCAATGTTGAATCTTTACCTGAATTGTCCATATCCATATTTCTTTCATTATCCTTTCTATAAAAAAAGCTTAAAACTGCAACACTTGTTGGGTGTCCTCCTTTCGACAAAATCTCAAACGACTTCTACAAACCGTCGTAAATCAGTTGAAAACTGCAGTTCAAAATCAAGTCGCCAGTTGTGAAATAGATTGAAGCCAAGGAAAAGAGAGGATTCAAAAAACTCTAAATGACCCCTCCCCCCAAGTCCCCGCCGTTACCGGTCTGACAGGTATGAAAATAAATAAACAAATAAAGTATGTGTCGCCATGACAACAGTGTTCGTAACGAGGAGTGCTCATTACAGGTGTAATCACGCAGAAAATTGGAACAATGGGAGAACAAGTAAAACAGGGGGACCACAGGCATACTACATGGGTGCGTTCTTGTTTCACCTGACGTTCTTGATGAAATGTTGCCGCGCAATGTGTTTTCTTGGGGCAGACTTTCCTCCAAGGTACGTATGATAGACTTTGCTTCAGTGTGAGGTGCAGACAGAATGGTTTTGGGGGGGAAATATACAAGTCAAATTTTTGTGAGTTTTTAGTGTCGTCTGTATCTCGTACGTGTAAGCCGGCGGGGGCCATGTGTTTAGAACAGACTACACCGTCGTCATCGCTAGTGAACATTTATCAAGGCAAATGACGACAGGGCAGGTTATGCAGGATGGGATAAGATACATGTACCTCTAACGCGAAATGATGCAACGCGTCATTTTGTACATTTCAGGGGTTATAACATACAGGGGAGACACAGCACACTGCGTTTTGGTGATATATTTCAGTCAGTTACAAAATTAACACATGGGCGCTTGTTTTCCTATGTAAATTAGGAAGGCAGTATTATCTGGAACAATTATTTAAATTGCTTTATAGTTTGACTCTGCTGTTGTCCCTGGCCGCAACTGGGCATTCATTCCTAACGTAGTTATGTCATGTGCTGCATAGATAGATCGCCGGCCTTTGCACTGTCTGAAGGGAAACTGTATCAACATCTTAATTGGTTTGCAGCATTTCTAACGCCATTCTAAGCTTGACAATAAAACAGAACATTACCCTTAAGCTTGTTTTGAATGTTCTTTACAAGATGTAAATCCACCGTGAGAACATGGCACATTCTAAGAGCGCGAAACGGTCTATGTGTGACGTAGCAAGTTCTTGATTCAACTCAAGTGGAGCCTGACAAAACATCCTCGGTTGGCGATGGTAACGGGGAGTTAGAGCATGGCAAACACGCGGGACCGTCCACTGTGTTCTGGAGAGGGGAGGGTTATGGGAAGTCAGGAATAATCAAAGACTAAAATAAAACGACAACATCAACAAACCATAGCCCTTATGTAAGGCGTATCCTTTAAAATTCACGATATGTTTTAGTCCGCGACTTTGTATCTGCCCACTTGGTCCGTTTGCAGGAATTACTGAGTCTCCCCTGTCTTAGCTAACCGCCTTGTTTGAGCATGCCGATATCTACTGATGTTGTACCTGTACAGCAAATAGGAACATTAATTGGGAGTAATGTAACATTCAAGATGTCGGAACAAGATTGTCCATTATGGTAAGTGTAACGGATATCCAAACTATCTGTATCTTGTAACTATGGTAAGAGTTTTGTAGTAGGTAAGAGACGAGGGGTGAATTGTAGCATTTGTATACGGAGAATCCATAATTCTTGGGTCTAGTGTTGTAACAGTGTGCAGTTAGTCCTCTTAAGTGGTCTGGTGTGATAAGAACGACCCTTAATTAGAGAGAGAACTGTGTTTTGTGTTTTCATGTCTTACTCAGGATTAGTAGGTGGGGTCCTGCATGACTTCGGTGACCAAACAAGGTTGAACAGGACAACTTATTTTGTTCATAAACTTTGTCAAACAGTTTTCATTGACCAACATTACAGTTGTTTGCTATTGCCATTAATTAAGTCTCAAGTCGCTCCTAGTAAACTGTGTTATTCGGTACAAAGTCTGCCCATGTCATGTCAGCATGTCGGAATGTTTTTGGCCTGTATATGGCGCATTTAGAACACTGTTTGTGGAATGGCTCTGCTTAGTAACGCACGTTTGTCCGCTTCGTTTCACTGGCTTTCAAAACAGTCACCAACCAGACATCTTCTCGCACTATTTTTGTAAAAAAATATATGTTTTTAGAACCTTACGAGGAGGCAACAATTATAAAGTGAAATTCTCCATACAAAGAAAATGTTGAATTGCGGGAATTGGCCATTGGAGTTGAATTCCAAATCTTGAATCTTGAATCTTCAAGTCTTTGGAGATGTTGAATGATACGTATGCTTGTCCTCGTACATTCTGTGCAGTGGAAAGTCGGAGGTTTGCTGCTGATATTCCCCCGTTGTTTGTTAACTGGGCTCCCTTTGGGCTTGTGGTACGTTACAACCTGAACAGGTGTGTCGATTGTACTGGCCACAACACACAACATTCACACACTCCCATAAATAGTTGTAAAGGTAGCTGATGAACCCACAGCTGAACACACACGCTTTTATCGAGTGCGCCGAGGAAGTACTTAAGTTTTCAAAAAAGAATGTTGGGTTTTGATAAGTCAAAGGGACCACAATCCCGGCTCACCCGGAACACAAGGAACGCTAAGTAAGCCTTAAGTCATGTTTTAACTCTTGCATTACGACACGTTTGTTTCTTGCCGAATGACAAAGCTCCTGTGATCCCCCTTTAATTACTTGTCACGTGGTGTTGTCGCAGGGTTTTTGTTCCAAGGAGACGACATTTACTCTCGATAAGCTATAAACAACATCTTGTCAGTCTGTGGCATCTCTGCCACAAGGCATGGGCAAAGTGTCACTGATAACTCTGATATACAAAATTATTTTAATCTTAATCGTGTTTCTATAAGTGGAAGTTAATATGTGTATAGGTCAAATAAAAGAGATGGTAACCTTTAGCCATTCTGTGCCCCAGGTATAGAAATAGCGATGAGCTGTTTTGCCTGCCTTTTCTTTTTTCAGTCTTGAACAACACCATGTAACCTAACGACACTTCCATTAATTTTCCGTAGGTAGAAATACTTAAACCAGTTCAGTAAGTACCACGTTGTCTAGTGCTCTGTGTGGGGCAGTCAGCTATTACCGAGTAATCCACCTGACAGCTACAGTAACCATGAGTGATTATCAGTTAACAACGCCTTCAAATGTCGTCAGATGTTTGTCTTCATGGCGGAGTATGTTGACCAGAAAATTAATGCGGACATACTTCTCTTTCATAGCCGGTCGCTATGGTGGCCACAGACAAGCGGGACAACGTCGTAAAATCCGTTTGGTTGAACTTTAACAAAAGTACAGGTATTACTGTGATACCTTGTTGTAATTCGTAATAATACTCTTATCGCCAACACAATTGAAAGGACGTACTTTTAAACGATAGATGACTACGTAAGCATAAACGTTCACATATTATCACCCAAAATTCAGTTATTGAAAGAATGACTGTCTCCATTTTTGCGCTAGTCTTGTATTAAATGATTTCACTGCAGCTCAGATATGATATTATACTACGGCATTGTTGCTAACCTTTAGTCCCTGTATCTAAGGAACGCGTGTCTTGACCATTGAGGTCAACATACCAGTGCCCCGTTGCTATTGACTTCTTGGCGATGTTACCGACAGAGAACTATAAATTAAGCTCGTTTGATCCAATAAACCAGCGATAGGCAAATATTGGTGTAATGTTGGCTCTCTGTGTGGCCTTTGAACTAGGTTAGTTGGTGTTGTATATGGCAGATGTATATCAACACTTCGTATATCAATGCAGTAAACTGCTCCTGGTGGCCAATCTGCGTCCAAAGCAGACTCTTCTATTATGACTATTGCATGTTACTGCAGCATTCTTGCTGTTTATATATATATACTTTCGTCTTTCATGATTTTAGTACACTCATAAAAATGGCTGGCTGCTAAAGCATGTTGGTCTGATGGTACAGTGTTAGGGTACAATGACAAGGTTGCGATGAAAATTGTCACCCTTTTTTTCAGTTAGTCGTCTTCCCTGAATTTTTGCTTTGTTGAAGTTTTGCGCCAATGTACAACAGTTGTACGACCCGTATTGTAACTGACAGGAACTGACATTTGAAAGAGAACGTTATGGTGTTATGTGGCCTGTCCCTAGTGTTTACAGTCAGAGCAGTTGGTAGGATCAATATTGTCTCTTCCCTTACGACTTGTCATTCCTATAGAAAAGATGTATACAGTCGATATAACCACGGACCACGTACTGGTGCCACACACGGACCTACAGGTTATTAAAGCCGTCACGTGTGGGAGTGAAATTGTAAATTTACACTTTCATGCTCCCAGTGGTGACTATACATCACCTGTTTGTTCTGAAGTCAGGGATTTTTGACGTGCCATTGGTTTTCCGGTTACAACTACGACTATTAAAAAGTCCTTAATCTTTTTAAAGTTACTTGTGGTCGAGAATCTGATTTTCTTTGTAAATGTCACTATGAAGGGGATGTGTTGTAACACCATAACTCCTGGTTGTGATGTTCAGAACAGTGTAGTATGGGAATGTTGTGGACGGATGTAATCCTTTAATTGGGGCGCGCCAATGTTGACCGTCTAGAAAGAGTTATAGTAACTCAGTGAACCCAAACGAGTACCACCCACAGTAGAGCCGTTTAGCTTCAGTTGGACTCGCAGACACCATGCAGGCTGGTAGGTGTCAGTCTGGTTTGTATCTCCGAAAAATCATTTACCGATTATCCTTGATGTTTTGACCCGTTAACGGTTCGGATACATGTTCTATGTGAAAGTCGGGTGTATCTGGATACGGGCGTTCTTCCCGACGCTGACTGTAACCAAGGGCGGCCCAGACTTGTTTTTAACGTCATAGACAGTTGGCATAAAGCGTTATATTTGCTCTAGAGTATTTGTATTTGTTCAATCGTCTTTTTTTCTGTTTTAGATGTTTTAAAGTCCCCCATTTATTCCTTTACTTTTGTGGGAGACAAGTTAGTACACCATACAGAGGTGTCGGAAGATTGGTGTGTGACCAGAGAGAGAGAGGACACGAAATCACACTCTACAAATCTTTCTTCTGTTATATTGTCTGATTGTAAACGGTTTTGACACTGCTTTCTTTCTGTAGGAATGGCGGGACAAGTTGTCGGACCGTACTTTGCGCCTGTCAAAGGAAAGGTTACTGAGAATACCAAAGAGGGCGAAGAGAAACAGGGCACGATGGAACTAGGGACCAGCCGAAACATGGGGCACAACCTGTTACAGTACATCCTGAACGCCGACCCGGCCTCCAGCGACGAGCTGAGGACCACCACCAGTATAAACGAGTCAGAATTCGGCATTGGAAGACTTTCAGCGAGCCCTGTTCTTGGGTCAACAGAAGAAGTCCAGCGCCCGTCCAGACTGTATCACCCGATCACTCGTGTCCGACTAGAAAACGTCGAACGGCGTTGTCATCTGAAAAACTGCAACAACAATCGCGTCTATGAGAAACACAGCCCCTCGTCTAAAAGTTGCTGTCACACAGTGAGGAAGACCCCACCGGTCCTTCGGCACACGTGTAAGTCGCGTTTTACTTCCAAAGGGAAAGAGTCAAGTCTTTCCCCACACCACATCGAAATGACAGACGCTGGGCTGGCAGGTACTGTTGCAAACGGATGGCACTACCACGATATGGACAGTTTCGAAGATTCTGGAATCGAACAAAGTTTAGATCTACCCGATCCAAACAGCGAGAGCCAAGAAAGTTCACCACGTGACTCCAAAGACTCTCGATTGGTTGACACAGTGAGACAGGACCGTCACCATAACGACAGCTCAAGTCCTACAGACGACAGACACGGCAAAGGTCGTAAGAAGGTCTCGGCTGATGGGAGCAGTCCCGACCAGAGGTCTTGTGAGACCAGAACAACGTTCTGTAGCAGCGGCATGAGTCTGTATAGTGACCGAAATGCGGAACTCGCACAGGGACGCGCTGTTCTTCACACATACAGGTAGGTGCTAACAATGTCCTTGGTGCTGAGTTTTAACATAACATCATTCACTTATAGATGATAGGGTCTCTCCTACCAGAGGTTGCAATACATACAATATATACACAGATGTCTATACATGATAACGTATATTGTGTGGAGACAACGCCTACATCAATGCATGAGTTATTTGAACCTTTAGTTTTGAGAATGCACCGATAGCGTTACTGGAACCTCACAAAAATAAGTGTTTAAAAGCTTTGCAGTGGTGATTGTAAAATATACAAATATACTTAGACTGGCGTACGGATTACAGCTATTTGTTGCTCCGGTGCATTTTCAGGAGGAAGTCCTCGGCTGATCTCGCTCAGGATTTGCTCAAGTACCAAGGAAAACATAAGATGCTGAAATACAACGGTAAGACCTTGCTGAATTAAGTATCCTTCTCCATCAATCAATCAACCTACCTGCGTTGTCATTCATTGTAATATCACCCCTGTACTGTATAGCTGTTTGTGAAAGTCATAAAAAGAGAGTGATGCTATAAATCATTCTATGAAAAGCTGAACTTGATGACAAGGCTTAAAACGCTGGCAACGCCTGACTCGCATTGTGGTCATCATCACGAATCTGGGGATTTGACGGGCCCTTCAGTCATTGCTGTTGTTCGTCTGTCCTCGGTGGCATTCCTGCTTTATCTTGTTTGAAGGGAAGAAGGATTTCATTCATTACAACTCTGCCATTAAATGATCCATTGTTTGTTCCCCCGTGTATTCCACCCATGTAATATTTAACGCAGCGTACAATGCGCCCAGCGAAAGCAATATGTTCATTGACTGGTTCTTATTGAAGTACGGATTACCGCTGTAATAGGTGTTGAAACGTTCTACAGAAGTTTTTATGAAGAGGGACTACCAAGCAGATCACCTGTCGTTCCGACTGTGTTGTTGGTATTAGCGGCGGGATGTCTCCGTAACGTGCAAAGGTCACTCTTATAACTGGTTGTCACCTCCGCAGGTGAACACAGTGAGATGAAGCTGCTGAAGCGCCCCCACACGGCACCGCCGACCACTGCAGGCCAGACTGCAGAGTACATGCTCCAGCGGGCCTACTTTAGCCTAGAACATGCAGACATCAAACGGAGGAACGCCGAAATCATAAAGATGCAGGTACAACGTACTTTGTGTTCTATTTATTTACATTTCGATTATTCATCCGCATAACAAGAGGTTCCTTGTGCCATCTACTGATGAATTGGACTTGACTTTGGTGATCTGTGGTCAATTGTCATGTTACTGCATGTACAAACCTTACATTTTGTTTGATAAGCATTATTTTAGTTTTTATCAAGCAGTGTCATATCATTGTCCATTGAATTTTACGTTACTTTTTGGTATTTCAGCCATGTATAACCATTAACACTTAAATTCCTGTTGTCCACCGCAGCAAGAACACACGCGGCACCACCAGAGGCTCAAACACCTGTTCGACCTGGAATGGCAGCAGCAGCAGATGAGAAACATGCACCTGTACGCACGTGAAAATGGCAACAGCGACGGAAGCTACCACGACCTCAGCAACATGCACCACTTCAACCGGAAGTGTTGTCATGGGAACGGGGACAACCATGGAGAAGGGAAGGAGGACAGAGCTAAAACCGCACCGCCAGGTGGAGTCAAAAAAGGTGCAAAATGATTAATCACCAAGGAGATTTTTTCGTGGACAAGGGGGGGGGGGTATTGGGCGCCTGTAACCAGTTATCCCCGTAGCCCCGTAGCCCTGGAAATCTTCTTGGAGATTACAAAATGATTACTTACTTACTTACTTCGTACTTTTATTGACATTTAAAAAGGCGTCCATGTAATTGATCATCTTTTATGTTGTCTTTTCTCATCAGATGGTCACTCCACGTCACAGAATCGATCCGTGACTTTTCCTTCGACCAAGCCGTTTCTAATGCCCTACAGACAAGCAAAACTGACGGGTAACTTGGTGAAAAGTCACAGAGAAGAAAGTAGCGGTTGTAATGGACAGAAACAGGCCGCCCGAGGCACTACAAGAACACGTCGCAAAGAAAGTCTGGACAGAATGAAGGACAGGCAAAGACAAGACACCGAGCAGGAAAATAAAAGGAAAGCGGAATTGTGGAGCACAAGAATGAAATGGGAGCCAGTGAAACTGTAGGCTCTCGAACTCTGGTCGTCAGTCGTTGACGTATCGAAAGATCCCGATAGGAGGCGCTTGTGGATCGATCACTGTCCAGGGCCTTCTACGTATACGTTGTCGGGTCCGTTGACCCACTTCGCATTTAGGCTAACCAAGCGTAAGGGTGATAATGGGTTGTCAAAATGATATCTGCAACGGAAGGATGATGTCAAACATTTAGAGAAGAATGTCAATAGAAGCCGAGAGAACGACAAATGAAAAGTAAAAACCATGAGCTGTTGGTTCAAGAAGCAATTCAACCGACATTTTTTCATGTCATCCCCCCCCCCCCTTCCACCATGTGACCCTTTCTGGTACGTCATTACGCTGCTAGGGTTAGGTTAGGTTATCTCTGTGTGGTCTATGCTAATGTATTGTATCAAAGTTCAACTTATAATGGCAACATTCAGACCTAGGATTAGAGTCATCATAAAGATCACTATAACATGCACCGAGACCACTTTTATGTATAAAGCGAATACAGAAAATTTTAGAAGTACTTGCAATGCATAGTATTTGTTACGTTCCAATAGAATCTACTAATGAATATCAGGCTGTAGAAATGACCTTTTGCTAAGACTAGGAGCCGTAAAACGGCATTTTTTTTGTCCAGGGTGAAGTCAACATATCGTCAGGTGTCGTGCAAGAACACACCCTGGAAGCACATGTACAGATGCTGTAGAGATACGCTTCAATGTGTTACGCTTCAAAAGCTTTCGCGAGGATGTCTATTTCAGCAATAAATATAACGTTATATGAATTAACTCTAAGTTGTGTTGATATTAAATGAATCTACCTTCATCCATCTGTCGAGTCTTTCTTCTGAAGTAACCGATGTGTCAATGCACCTTTTGCAGTCCTCAAGGGTCATAGCGAGAAATGAAAATATGAACTTGACAACAAAATCATAGACGTGATCTTTATTTTGACACCACCTACGTGAAAGTTGAGCAACAATCCACAGTTGTCAATACTGGAGTAACACCTGTACCTAGGCAATATAACTTAAATAAATATAGATATTCCTGGCTAAAATCAAGCAAAACTTGACTTTTCAATACAAAACTGACTGATACAATCACCGAAAGCTACAGCTTATACAATGTCAGACACATTGTCAACGTTAATTTTCTAAAAATATGAAAACGAGTGTCATCAGTGCAAAAACTACACCAGATAGTAAAACTCTCTACTCTCTATTTGTACATTTTATGTACATTTTATACATTGTCCGAACAACGTCCTCAAAAGTAGGCTCATGCCTCCTATCCACATCTTCTGTTCCGGCGGAAGTTTGATTGAAGATGTTGGTGCTGGTACTGAGGGTTAACGAAGTGATTTGGTGTTCTCTTCTTCAGGATTTGAGCCAGGGCCAACGACAGGACCTTCAGGGGCAGCTCCACGGTGCACCGCGCGATAGTTTCTTCGGACGTTAACCTCATTTTCGGAAACCAGTTGGTTATCGATCTGTAAACTACTACCAGGGACATACCAACTACAGGCAGGATTGCATATAGGACTAGAGCACCTAGCAAATATACTAACATTCCAATGATAATGGGGAGGAAATAGTTCTGGATAAGTTTGTTTGACAGTTCGGAGGGGGATGCGGTGGAAATGCACAAGAGAATCACCGCGAATATTACGAACAGATAAGCACAACAAAACCCTATTTTAAGACAAAGGAACACCAGATGGAAAAGGGTACAACATGGCTGCCAAGCAATACTATTGAAAATGGTTCTCAACAGGCCAGTCCGCTGTTGTGTGCCACCAAGGCAGAACACAGTTTGTACAGTTTGTTTTCGAGCTTCACTTGTTGTAGCTTTCCCACCACCTGTTGATTCGGCCTGGAGTGGGTCCATGCGGTGTGGACTGGGTGTCGTAAAACCAGTTATGTTGATGGTAACAACAAGAACCGACTCTCCATCAGTTGAGACGTTGCCTGGCTTTTCTTGTGATCGCTGGCCTTCTTCCACAGCATCTTCCAAGCCCATCATTGGCGCAAATCTTTCATCAGTGTTGTAGTCGATCCATTTCAGTCCGGCATAATGGAATTCTTGCTCTTGATCGGACGGCTCACTTCCACTTACGACATGAGTCCCGATCACATCCACCAATGAAGTTGTATGACTGGCACTGGTCTTTGTCGTATGAGCCAATGAAGAGAGTTCAGCTGCAGTGTTCGACGCTTGGCCACTAGTTGTTGTTAGGCCAGGAGCGCTTGGAATGAAGTGCTCTAGGTTGGCTCCAGATTGCCAAGACTGCTCTGCATTGATGAAAGTCGCAATGGCGATTGACAGCAAAGCAACCTGGACAAATTAAAAATAAACTTATCAGTGATGATGATAGTACATTTTGTGATATGAAATGATGATAAGAATAAATACAAAGAGGGAGAAAATGGCTGGTCTACTATAAGTCTACATCTAGAATAACTCTGTTCCTTTGCTGTTTCATACAGAAAAGTTATCCTCCATAGTGACCTGCCGTAGCGAGCTTCACGGTTCCTCTTTCTTTTGCTTATGAGCTGTTTTAGGATTGTATATATGTCTTCTTAGGGGTAGCGTTTTCCTTGACGGCTATTAGAAAACCGGCACCGACTACTACTACTACTGACAGAAAACAGCACAGAACAAGCCACAAAATTCCAGCCCTGAAGTCTGCTCTGGAGGCTACAGTAAAGCCAGGACAACGTAAATTGTTCAAAGAGGGCACAGAGACGCCCCCCCCCCTCGACTTTGCAGGGCTAACGTTACCATTAGACGACCACCATTTCACTCGGGCAAGAACCTACGGCTGCTAGCACGTGATCTCAAATAACACGACAACCGGTTCCAAATAACGTTTAACACAATAACTTGTTCCAAATAAGAGTGTGACGGTAACATGATTCTGGCTTTCATGTGCTCTTTCGTGACTAAATTTGTACTTCTACGGCAATGCCAGCACTGCTTAACACGTCAGTATGCACCCAAATATGCAGCATGCACCATTATCAATACCACAGACCTGCACTTGCAATGTCCTCAGTGTTACTCAGATATAAACATGTGTGAAAGGCGTTCAATAAAACACTTACTTGTTGTACAACCCACGTTTACGCACTGTAAAGCAGCGCTATATCATGGCCAACATACATTGCAAGTGCTTTGCATATCGTGGCACGTCTCCGAGCTGCTGTTATCCGTCGTTACACTACAGCGAGCCCGTGTAAAATTCTGCAAACACTTACCGGTAACAACTGGAGAACGTTGGCCATCCTTGCAATTGCCTGCATGCTCGGTAACAGTTTGCAAATGTTACAGAAAGACCGGGCAGAGATCGGAGACCACTTGGGCGGGCACTGATCGATCTGCTCGAACCGGGAGTTTTTAAGGCCCTCCGATGACAAATGACGTATGCATAATATTTGGTATGGAGTGCACACTTGTTTGATTGTTTTTCCGAAATGCAGGGCATGCAGGGAACACAATACGCTCTCCCTCAGGTTTCGACGCGGGTCAACGTCCATTTGTCCCTGTTGATTACCGTATCCCTTACAATTATAGCGGAACTGGAAAGAAAATCTAACCCCTAACGCTTTGACACGTACGTTTCTCGAGCGATGTCATACACAACCGGTACAGTAGTCTTTGTAAATAAAAGTCATGATAAACTCTGATTTTGAAACTGGTAAATGTGACTTCTTGCGGATTTTCTATCGCAAAACAACCAAAGTTACGGTAGCCGTACCACTAGAATGGTTGCCAATGGCAACGAGGTATGCCGCGTTAACAATGGAGGCCGGTTCATTGACGCAATTGAAAAATAAAGGTCAAGAACTTGAGAACACGTCTGCAGCACATTGACCCCAGATCTTTCTGCTCACCCGAAGATCGAGTGTTCTTATTACTCCGTGAAGGAGGTATACCTCCTGCAGGAGTATTCGGGTCAGCCGGTTTTTCGTGTTCGCAGCTAAAACTCACGGTTCCCTTTGTTCAATCGGCATTTAATTTTATACGTCGTCTGCAGGCATGCCAGTGGTGATGCACGTATATCAATATTTACCGTAGGTGTTTTCGCGGTCAAGATAATATTCGAAAAGCACCCCTACATTTAGGGGCACATGGGACCGGCCGCGAAAAACCCGTTGTTTTGAATAGCGGGGGGGGCGAGCATCCTTAATGCAGATGCGCGGGGCGGTTTTTAATGCAGACCAGATGCGGACCGTAATGGTTTATGGATGGGGCGGAATTGTGAAATGTGTTCGCACGTAAAAGTCATGTTTGTGTACGTTGTATTTCTATGAATTTTGGCATGTGGTGTGCCGTTATGTCCGTGTTGATGCACGTGTCTTTGTTTTCACCGTAGCGGTTTTTATATCGAGGTAAATTTGATATTTCAAAATCACCCCTATTTTTATAATCCTGTGGAATAGGCCGTAGGTTAAGTAGATATGTGGTAGGCGAGGTTCTCTAAGCAGATATTAGGTGGTTGTTGTGTATATTCGTTTGTGAGTATCTGTTGGGATTGTGACTTATGGTTTGCACCTAAGGTCAGGTCTATTGTCTGGCAAGATGTTCGGTAGAGCTGTTCATAGTTGTTCGGTAGAGCTCACACACTGTACTATTTATAGCTTATAATATAGCGACCTGAAATTGGTCGGAGCACGGAGAATGCGCCAAGATATGTGTTGTTTCCGTGTGGTGATCATGTTGTTTTGTTAAGCAGTTGACTTGAGCGGCAAGTGTTAAAATTGTTGACGTGGTTTTAGACTGACCGCCAGTTGCGCAGTTGACTTTGTGTACGTGTCTTTGTTTTTACCGTAGCGGTTATGTGGGACGGTGTTTTCCGTGTGCAACTGTGCTAACCGTTGCTGTTGTGATCATGTTGTTTTGTTAAGCAGTTAACGTTGACTTGAGCGGTACCCGTTTTTCCGTGTTCGCAGCTAAAACCCACGGTCCCCTTTGTTCAATCGGCATGCAATTTTATACGTCGTCTGCAGGCATGCCAGTGCCAATACCACCTCTCAATCTGCAAATTATAAAATTTCACGGAGAATTGTCGCCTATGGCGTCTTGTTACAAGGTTTGAATTGAGCTTAAAGCTGTTATAGGTGTTGAAATGCGTTCAGGTTGAGGTTTGCACTGTGAGGTTATTCACCCTGGTCTGTCCTTCTGCTCCGGATATCAGCCATTTATTTATATCCACAATTTTCTATTTATATCAGTTCCTGTGGGATATTATTGGATCCAAATAGGTGCCAGTGCGTCACAAATAAAACATTTGCAGACATGTTTGACGTCAGGCGTCGGAAGTGGTTATGGGCAAAGTAAACATTTACCATTCAGAACGTGTGTAGTGATGGGGTTTTTTTCACCTAAGTAACACAACACAACACAGCACAGCACATACATTTTTGTCACATAGCAGCCAGCCTGGGTACCATGCTGGTTAGTTTACGTCCGCTCCCACAGTCACTACCGTCAGTACATGTAGGAACTGTGGGAGCGGACGTGAACTAACCAGGATGGTACCCAGGCTACATAGCAGCCACTCTGCATAGCAGCCAAGTGCTGAATGGCGTGTACAATTGCACTTACAGTTACGTGTTCATTGAATACCCTGAAAATGTCCACCCAAACATGTATTGTTCGTTTTGGACATCTGGGCGATTGCAAAACATATACAATTACTGTTAACAAGGGCAAGTAGAAATGATAAACGTAGTTGATGCGTTACAATAGAAGGTATAGAACTGTTTTTACCATAACAGGGAAGTCTTTACGGTAATATGTGGAAAATACATATCTGTTTGAATGTGGTTACAAGATATCGCCATATGATGTTATGTCTGGTATCAACTAAATGGAATAACAACAAAAGTTTTTTAAAATTTAATTCAATGCTTTATTGCAGTGTCGACCTGTAAATGAAACGATGACATCTGGAAAAGTTTACTTGTTTGTTTCAATTTAACAGACAAGATGGAAACTGGTGCAAGTTGTTAACGGTTTTAAAACGTGTTCATTAGGTATCGCATGACCAATACCAATATATGCTTACTATGGCAAATTATGCATAATAAAAATATATGCCCATTTTTCACATGACATGACGTACATCAACTACACTCACCTACACAAAACGCGGTATAGACTGTCACTCAAGAATAGGTTTGTTCAGTCATCAAGAAGATGTCGAGAGTCTACCATCACCAAACCCATCGTCTAACCAACAGAGAGGAGGCCGGTGATGGTGATGATATCAAAACATACTAGTAAATTAGATCCAAAACCCTCTCTGAGCTAGTGTGTTACGACTATGGAAGGTTGTACCGGTTGTGCTAATACATGAATACGCGCTCTATCTGTACGATCGATCTGTAATATCGTAATAAACATTGGCATAAAAAGAACAAAACGCTATATCTGTTTTTATATCATATACCCGGGCGGCGATACAGTGCTCCCGGCCGTGTTGTATTTTACTCAGGTACGACCGGGCGTATAAACCGGCCTTCGGCCGTCGGGCGATCCGACTCGCGGTCGGGCCGATACCTCGGGCAATACGGAATACACCGTGTTGTATGCTATATACATGTATATTCAACATATGCACAATCAGCACGCCGCGCCAAAGGTACATATCAACATCAGCCTTTTTATGAGTAATCTCCAAGCAGATGTAAGGATCCGGCTCAGTCCCAGTGTTTTACTGCGGCGTGTTTTTGCCACATTTAGTTCGCCTTTCTAGTACTACTGCACCTTTTTAACTCTTCACCTCCTCCTACGGTCAAGTGTTTAAAAGTTGCACTGCTAGAAAGGCCGCAGTAAAACACTGGGACTGAGCCGGATCCTCACATCTGCTTGGAAATTATTTAAGGTATCCAGGGGTATTCCGCCAGGTCTAGCCTTCCGGCACGGATGTACGATTATCAGCAATTTATTTTTATCAAAAATACCCTATTCATATCGACGTTTTTGATATATTGTTGGCACAAGTAGGTGTGTCTCCACGCCACATGTTTGCTACCACTAAAATAGTAATAGGCTTATTTGACTTGTCAGGAGTCGGATGTTAACTCAGATAACGGCATCATAAAACGACCATTTATCTGATGGCTATATTTAAAACAGTTCCTGCTGACAATGCGCTAACCTGGCACATACATACAGGGACACATTTTTGGTATACCAGTGTATCCAAGTGCACCCTCTAGTCATGTCTGTCTCTTACTACTGCAGTCTTTTTCTTCATGATGACATAGGCTATGCTCCTAAGTAAACAGTATGTTGACAGATTTATTACTCTCTTTTCTTGCTTGTCATAAACGCACGTGTAATTATATATGGCCACAAAAACGTATGTGACGAAAATAGCACCATATAAATAGATCAGAGCTCATGTAGCTATAGAGCTACACTGAATAGGTATTTTTATCTCCCATCAATCAGGCAACTAATGACCATTCTCAATACGTGCTATATACGGCATATATTCTCTCTTTTCTTGTTTTTCACAAACACACGCGTAATTATAGCAACAAATAGTATGTGACGAAAATAGCATCATATGAAGAGATCGGAGCTCATGTAGCAGGAAGGACAGGGAAGAGCAGTCACTCAAGATAGATCGTGTTTTAGTTTACGTCGTAAAAAAGGCGACATTCACAAGAGTTTAGTACTTTTTTATTTCACTGTCTCAGATCGTAGCTGCCCTATCTATTTGTATCTATCGCACTATCCGTATCGGTAACCTTTAAAAACCGTTAAAACCCCTTAGGAAGACAGTAACAGTAATTCATTGGTGACCCTATTGAAAAGTTTGATCTTTACAAACCGTAGACTACTACTAATGCGGGGGCGTATTTACATTCTGTTTTCCTGAATACCCACGGCAGAAATAGGAGAACTTTATTGACACAACAAAAGTACAGCGACTTTCGTAAGGTCTAGACATACAGACAGACACGTGATTACAAAAGAATTGACCTACATACTATACAATATATGAATCAGCTTATACTACTTGTCCTAAGTTCTAAACATTCTTTGATATATTTACCTATTTGTACACAGTAGGGGTTACTACCTTCTAGAATGAAATTAAATTTATCTATAGCATGTAATGTGACAAATTCTGTTGAGCATGCGGAAAGAAGGTTGAACAGCTCTGTACGTTTTACATCATATAGTGGACAGCCATAATAAAATGTTGTTCGTCTTCAATCTCATTAGGGCAGAATGGACAAAACCTCTGGTCGCGGGGGATTTTTATATCTTCCTAGTTCTAAATTCAGTTTAGACTACAAATTCTCATTTTTGTAATTGCTCTACGAACTTCAAAATTATGTATTTCAGATAGGTAGTTTAATAATTTTTCTTGTCCGTATCTCTTCTTTAACACAGAATAGACAGAAAGTTTTGAATTGTTTTGAATAGAGGTGTACGTCCCACACGAGTCGTCTACGCCTAGATCTGGTGTATTTTTCCAAAACCAATAGGTCTACATACACAGTCACATATCGGTCCACACAAGGAGGTTCAACCCTTGGTCCACACAAGTATCTTTTGTTGGGAACCGCGACATCTGGTGAGCAAGTTCGATAATGCAGGGACCACAACGCAGCGAACGTTCATTGGCGCCGTCGTGCGAGAAAAAGAAAAACTGCAGAAAGCTTTTACATGCAAACTTAGCTAATTGCCAGTGTAATTAAGTCAGATCCGTACGCAAAGAGTAACACGCTACCATTCATAGAATCTAAGTACTGTACAAATAATATCAATAGTCAAGATTTTAATCTACCATGTAACGTTAAAGAATATGCATTTCACTTGCGCTACTGGAACCAAAAGTGCGAACGCCAACCTGTGCGGGGTAGTACCCGCTAGTACAATGTACATATGTGTGTTACTCTGTGTCTGAGTGAAAGCGTGTGTGTGTTTTGTCTGTCACTGTGCCTGTGTTTATGTAGACACATGTCCACACTAACATGCACACATACGCAATGCGTCCTTCCCTTTCATAATGGTCACGTCACTGGAGCGTCGCCAAAAACATCACATGTGTTCCTGACAGTGATAGAGGCGGGCAACCAGACAACACGGAGTTCAGCAGCGCAGTCACATTTCAACATTTTTTTGCCGAAAAGATTATCTATTTTTACATATCTGGAGATGGAGGAATGCCACAACTTTCGGCGGACCTGGCCATTGAGCTTGTCGAGTCATAATGGTGTTGACGTTTGTGATCTTTCTTTTTTATTTGCTTGCATTACGAAGACATTTGCAGCTGTATGTTGTATAATTTTAGAGAATCTGGTGATCAACGCAAGCAAGTTGCAACATGTGCACAGTCCCAATCGCAAACCATGGCAGTAGTGGCCAAATATTGGACATAAAAAACATGGCACATTTTAGAATCTTACACCAAATCTTACAAAGATATTTACTTGCACTATGGCCAGAGAACATTTTGGTCGGCCATACGAGATTTTTTATGGTAGTTTGCCATCCTACTGTTACTACTGTTACTAACGTTAGTAGCCATATTTCTTTGCCAAACCAATGTTAACGTTATATTATGTCACCGTTGTCTTTACGGCATTTTATATGACATCACAACATACTAAGGAAATTGTAATGATAACGTTAACATTGTAATTTTCTGCTGTTTTGTTTTGTCACAAAGGTACAACACTCCTGATTCCTTCTCCACTTGTTGATGAATCTGAGGCTACCTTTACTGCTCAAGTTTCCCGCCCATACTGTGACCCCTGACCTGTTGAGTCCACAGACATGCCCCCTGCCTGGTGACCATGGCGACCAGGTAAATCAGCCCTGTATGGCCCCCTGTGTAAATGGATCCATTTGTACAGCCCCAGGCTATTGTCATGTAAATGCCTGGTGTGGTTACTACGATCGCCCGGCAACACCCGCCTGTTCAACTGCGTCTACCCACACCTACCTCAGTTCATTACCTGTCTATCTCAGGTGTTTTCAGCACCTGGTGGTGATAAGGGTGTTCAGGTAGACCTGACCATACCTTACTTAAAAACCAAGTGGAATGTGCTGTTTGAAACTGTTGCCATGTGACTGTTTTATTTGACAACATAGCTCCATGGACAAGTCATTCAAACCAGGTGTCAGCCACAGGTGTGCCGCCTCACCTGAGTCTCCTGCCACGGTCTTGGACTTGCCGGATCACCTACGAGACTCCTTGAGATTTCACTAGGACTCTTTGGAAGGCTATTTTGCCATTTGCCAGCTGTAACGGACATAAGGAGGGATTTAGAATTGGTGTTGTTGAGTGTGTGTCGTGTTACGTGTTTACCTCTACAGCCATGCCCGAGAGAAAGCTGACTGTAGGTGAGTGGGGTTTGAAGTGCTATTCCCACAGTAATTTTTGACCCTACAGCCTGTGGTTGTGTCTGGATTCCAACTTTTCAGTTTATTAGTGTGTTTCAATCACACCAACGATTGGGTTGAAGAAAACAATGATCGTGCTGTCCAGTTGCCTAAATGTTTACCTCTGCACACTGTATGCCGATGAAAAGTTGTTCCCATGTTATGGAAACCTTTCTAAAAAAGGAGATACAAAATAAGAAAAGGAAACTTAAATGTACGTCAAGCAATTTCAAAACTGTGAGAAATGCTATCAAACTTATCCCTTGTGTACAGTTTGATAGGTTATTAGTGTCACATTACATCATTAAGAATGACACTAAATAGGTATTTTATCTGCCATCAAGCAGGCAACTAATGATCATTCTCAGTATGTGCTCAGCTATATATCTTCCTCCCTGTCCTCTTGCTACTTTTCAGCCTGAAATACAGAGAAGACTTTTCCTGTTATCATACTGTACTATCTGGTAGATTTCATGTTCAGATGTTGTGATACAGAAAAGGTTAGCTTGTTGCTCAAATATAGCGTTCATTCTTTTAAAGGTGTTATACATTTTGTTACTTGTCCAACTGGTTACACTTGATGTGATAATCAAGGGTGTGTAGGATTTAAGTACTGATGGTATTGTTCATACATTAGCTTGGATTGCTCATTTTGATTATGTACTACACTCTGGTAAAAGAGAAGATTTGTTTACAGGAAATGTAACGTTAACTGTTGTGTAGAACAAAGTCAGTGACCAATTGCATTTCTATCCTGTTTTCACAGAACCACCAGAGATTAGGCATGAAGATTTGGTAAGTATCTTTAAAGTCAATTATAGGTAAAGTAAAATGGTTAAAGAGCAAAGGAAATAAAAACACAAGAATTGAAAGAGAAATTGTAGAAAAAAAGAAGTACAAGAATTGAAACCAAACCATGTGTAAGAACCAGCCTGAGGTTGTTACTTCTTCCTTGAACCCCATCCCAATTTTACCACCCAATGCATGTTACTTTAGATGTCAGCATGACCAGTACTGTGTTCACCAGTACAAAAGCTAGTTCCTCATGAGAAGATTGCAGCCTCTATAAATAAAGAAGCTGAACTGTCATATTTTAGTAAGAAGTTGTCAGTGGCCAAACTTTGAATCTAAATATAGATATCCTACAAAAAAGCACTGGTTTGAAAACAGGGAAGTTTAACTTACATTTCAAGACTAACATCATGGTTGAAAACATGGGTGAAAAACATTTTGCCAGTGTTTTTGACCTGAGATGGAATGCATAGCTTCTGTCATGAGACTTTCTCTTTCTGCTGGAGACATTGATGTCAGTAGTTGACACCTGATCCAAACACAACAGGTAACCAACGTGTCAGCTTTGTGTGAGCTACAATAGTGCACAACTGTCTGACCTCAGACACTGTTAACTCTGTACTCATAGTCACACAGTTGTAAGAGCACGCTGCTTGTTTAACTGGCAAACGGCTTTTTGATTTATTAATGAGTGGTTATGGTGGAAAATGTCGTTTGAATCTGTTGGAAGGGAGTCCTTTCAGAAGTATGTTTGTGCATTAGGAGGCAAGTGTGCACATTAACACACAAAGAGAATCATAAATGGCCAGATGGACTAAAAGGAATGGTTATGTTTACTAATGGGGTCTGTATTGTACAGCTATTCATATTGATATTCTTTACAATTGCTGAAATCTAATGTTGTACATATTCAATGGCAAAGCTAACCTCACTGAAAAAGCAGTTGATCTGAAATAAGATTTGTTGTTTTTACACACAGTGTGCTTGAAACATGGCATAAGGAGTAGTAAAAAGTCAAGAACATTGTAGGGAGACATAGGGAGAGAGTAACTGTAATCAACAAGATAAATGACAATTACTACAGAATAAGAATCTTTTAGAGAATTGTTTGTTGCTGTACCACAATTTACAGTAGCCTTGTGGTTCTCTACAAGTAGGTCTGCATTTTATCTCTCTGATACTGGGAATTTTTAAGGTCACGTATTAAGTCCTTATCATGTACAGCTACTGTAGAAGTTGCTGGGTACTAAGTGGTCATTACAGATACATGTAATAAATCTAGGCACCAGTCCTGTGAGCTGTAAACCTTGGCTGCTGATTAACTCAAAAGTCTGGGAACAGGTCAGAGTGTGCGTATATCGGATTATAGGGGAACTATTGGTGGGGCATGTTTGTGTTGCCAGGAGACTGGGGGGATTGTGGGCGTACCTGGTCACCTATAGGCGGCAGAATACACAAATCTCCCCACCAGCAGTCAGCTGGTTTGTTATATTGAGTGGAATTAAAGCTTTCAGTCATGTGACAAAACATCAGTATAAATGAGTGTACATTTTGGCCAGGTCTGTGGTACAAAACACATGCCATCACCCAATCTCTAGGACCTGCTGGAATGGTGTGGCAATGGGCCAAACTTTAATGCGGCATGAAGCTTGTCAGTAATGGTTTAAAAACAGCTTTTAGTCAGTTTTAATTCTAACAAAAAAGATGCCACAATATTATTGCCCAAGAAGACACTAAGCAGTCAATTAGAATGTAAATTGAAATTCTTTTTTTTTTGACTGAGAAACTTCTATTTTTCTATGCCTACGCTCTAACTTTTGATCAAAGCGTAGTAGAACCATTTTCCCAGGGAAACCTGTACACGTGTACAGAGCTGAGATTCAGTTCCAATTTTCATTTCACGGAGTTAGTCAGACCACTTATGTTTCTTGTAAAGATTATGTATCACAAAGCGTTAGCTGCACATGGTTGGCTGGGCTAGTCTGTTGTCTGATGTTTGAGAGGAATTTTTTGGATTCTGCAGGATTTGTTCAGGAAGGCTTTGGCAGGGTTTGTTGTTGTTGTGATGGTTGCTTTATCGCTGTATCTTTTTGTCCTATTGGTCACTTTAGACCACCAGTTCTGGAGAGCTCCGTACAAGTCATGCTGCCCTTAAGTACCTGTTATCTCACCCCTGGCTCCTTACATCTCTACCTAATGGACTGACATGTCAGTGTGGACAAAATCACTGACCTGCAAAATGTATTTAAAACAAGACGATATTTGGAGCTTTTTAAAACATGGAATGTACAGGTCTGTATTCTTAGTTTGGACATTCTCCCTTCAGTACATGTATATCATAGCTTCAATTTCCCTCTAGGTACACATATTTGTCATATACGTAGTTTTTGTAAAAAATGTCTGTGGAAGCTTGGTGCCCAGATGAGTCATATCGAAAAAGGATTATTAGCACAAGTGCAACATATTTACAACCTAATGGTGCATGATATGCATTTCCAACAGTGACTGCAAAAATACTGACCATTCTACAGACAGTGTGAAATAGACACAATGTGTTTATCTTCGTGTTCATGCTGAATAATTTAGCCTGGAGCCAGGAAGAGTCACAGAGACCATGGTATGTGAGATAATGTTGAGTGACAGATACAAAGAACAACATAATCCCACAGGAAATGTTTCCAGACCACTGGACCTTTGTGTGGCATGTGGTACATTCATACCTCGGTAATCATCATACACATTTTGATTTAGTGCATACTCCTTTGCATTGTGGAAGCTCTTCTCCTCATTTCCTGAACATTTCCCACAGTAATATTAACAATAACAGGGACCATGAATTATATATGTAAAGAGAAAATTCACACATGATACAGTTGGAATATACCTGTTTTGTGGGGATTAAGATTGGCAGGAACCTAAGAGCTAGACACAGAGACTGACAACCAGTTTTCTGTGAGGTTTCTGGGCCACCTCTTCTCTTGTGAGCCAGCCTATTTGCTTCTTTCAGGAGAATTCTAGATCTTTTGCTTTGAATTTCCAGAACTTCTTGTCTTGAAGTGTTGATAATGATTGGAATTCTTTGCCATTCCCAAATGCCAGATAGGCACCCTTAATTAGTACCGCAATTAAAAGTAGGAAGTCAGTTGCTGTACAAGTTAATAGTGCTACATGTAGCTCTAGATCTGAACATTCATCCCAGCTATTACAGTATCAGTTCACACCATCAGTAATAGTACTGTAATTGTATGTGTTGACATTATGCGAGTTGTCAAATTAAGACTTGTCATTAGGGTAATTTTCACTTGGTGGCTGGCACACTGATCATCGGACCATAGCAAGATACCAGGCACTTGTCTCTGGCTCATTCTGGGCTGATGCACACAGTGGTTTTGAAAAGTAGGAGATGGTAATGTGTCGGTACTTTGTGCTCACAAAGGCTTTAACTTGATTTACCTGTGACCCGTCTCCATGGTTGTAGACGGACAATGGCATTCCACGCTGCTCAGGGGGTCGCTTTAAATTGAATTGAATTCTTTTACTTTGGGACAAGTGTTGTGATTGGACATATATTATACTTCAAGGGTAGGCCTCTGAAACTCTTGATAAGCTGGAATCAGTCCCTGCATAGCTGCCTCCAGCTTTTCCAACTTTGAAGCCACAAACTTGTTTGTTGTGTACACTTCAGCAGGCATGCATGCTTTGCCTAGGCTATCAGGTACACTGTTAAACATAAGTGCATAATGTACAGTCTCATTCTTGTTGATCCAGCTTACACTCAACCTTCAGTATTACCTTTACATCCCTGGGTATGTTTATATTTGAAGACTTTTAAGGAGATACAGTAAAGATTAGAACCCATGCTTTAAGCTGTACAACATGTTTGAAGCACACCTGGTAGACACTTAAGGTAGAGGTGGGAAAGTGATTCCCTTGTCTGTCCCATACCCTGTGTATAGTGTAACACCTGCGAATAGGACAGAAAGTACATCTATTATTTTTTGTCATGGGTCCGTTGGGAAGGACAAGAATGTGTAACTTCAGATGCAATAATACTGGACAATGAAATGAGACTAGTGTTACACAACTCTGACTGGAACAGAGACTAAGCTTTTGAAGTTCTCAAATCTTCCATGACTGTGGAATACAAAAGGCACACAGGACAGAAAGTCTCCCTCTTTTTTATTGACAGTGTTTTCCAATGCATGATTGACTTACTTAAATCATAGTTCCTGTACATAGATTGTGATATCTTTCATTTCAAACATTTTTAGAAGAACCCTATTTTATTTAACATTCAAATAATGTCCTACTGAATCACACTATGATTTGTTTTCAAATGGTAAATGATTATGTTGGTAAACAACATTGCTAGAGTCTTCTCCGTTGGTCTATATTACTGCTTAATGCTTGAAATCAAGTCAATTAAACCAGCCCTGTTACACTGTTGGTATCCCTCCTCAGAGCTCAGGTGTTTTATTTGTTTATACCTGTTGCCTTGGTGACTGTGCAGCATACGCAAGAGTCACAAGGGTTAAACACTCTCCATATTTGGCAACAGTGACAGGTAACCCACACCTGGGACGTGTTTACAGTTCTTTGTTTGCTGTAAACTATGACCAATGGACGATTGTTATGAGTTAAAATATGGACAGAACTGTGTAAACAGTAGGTCAGTGCATTCCAGAAGTTTTTATTTCTGTCCTGTTACATTCTAGTATTTATTTGTACTACTTATATTTCCAAACAGACTTCAATGTAAAAGAGTTTTCAAAAGAAAGTAAGAAGTTCATGATGCTTGTCTTGTAAAAAATTCTCTCATACTAGGTCACAAGGTCAATAAACTTGATACAGGACTGTCCTAAACAAGGCATCATATAACATCTTGTCTTTATTACTCATTCTTTATATACCTTTATATACATGTATCTCAAGAGCAATACAACTATTTTCTCTGCACTCATGATCCCTGTTGGTTAATTTTTGAATGCCCTCTGCTCAGAAAAAAGACAGCTTTCAAGATTGTCTTTGTAAGCTTTAAAGTATGCAAAAGGCAGACACATTGTTTTACCACTCCTGGGAAAGATACATTGTGCCAGTTCTTAGACCGACCCCACCGAGTGCTTATCTCCCATTATAACACTTAGAAACACATTTATTAGTCCTAATTATCATGATATATCACTTTGGCCCCACTCAGACCAACCATTCCTACTTCAGACAAATGTTGTCAGGTAGGGGCTCCTGAAGGCATTGTGTGCCTGCTCGTCAAAGACAGAGAACAGGTGTTTTTGTTGACGTTACCAGGTCTGGCTGGTGTGACTTGTTCAGCAGACATCTGGATGATTGCACTGACATTTTCCAGTACCAATAAAGAGAAAATCTTGTGATTAACTATTATAAAAGGTTATAGTCATACATATCAAAAGCATTGAAATAATTATGACTGTTCTTCATCAATGACACTGATTTGCTTTTGTTGATTTCAGGAGGACTTCCTGGCCACAGATGACCTGTTTGTGGATTATTTCAACAAGTTCCTCAGCCTCCCAGTAAGTTTGAACAAGTTAAAATCTTTGTTCACTATGATCATCAGGTTGGCATGTTCCCATGGGGTCCATTCAATCAGTGGTTGCTCCACACAAAAGGCCATGATTATAATAGATTGGAAGAAAATTACCCTTCTTATATCAAATGTTTTTCCAATTGGAGACCTTTCCCCAATGTTTTATGATTAGAGCCAATGCAAAGTCAGCTTATCACAGATAAGTTGGAGAGCATTTGTGTTTGCCAAATCAGGTATGCACTACATTGCAGCTCTTTATGAAAATATGTCATAGACTACAATGAGCTTCATGCAAATTTCAAGAGGTTGACACTAGGCAGTTTTGTTGATGCATATTGCACATTACTTTTCTCAATGGTTTGAGAAGGAACATTCAGTGTTCTGTAACAATTTTCTTTCAGACATTCCCAGAACCTCTTAGATTCAACAAGGACCTGGGAGGGTTTGAGGTTGTGACCAATGCACAGAAGGATGTGGCCAATCAGATCAAAGCCGTGGCGCGTTCATATAAGGCGCCCAGCCAGATCTACAATGCCACGCGAGCAATCACAGACAAACCACTGTACTACCAGGTGTTTTCTGATGAGCCACAAACGCAGGAGGAGATTAAAACGAGCTTCCTTGTAACAGTAAGTGTGTTGGTTTTGTCATGATGATTTTCATGATTGATGGAGACAATTACAGGGATTTCTCTCGTTAGAAGAAAATGTATAAGAGGAGGAAGAGTGTTTTTATGTCAAATCATTTTGGCATATGAAAGCATGAATTTTTTTGACTGACTGGTTATCTAATGGAAGTGTACTAACTGTAACCATTATCCGTCTCCTCCAGTGTCTGAACAAGGAACAAGGCATCCAGTGGATCAAACAGCAGCGTCTGCCTGCCTTCCTACAGAGTGACCTGTACCTGGAGTATCGCCTGGCCAAACTGTTACAGCAGACTGACAACCTGGAGAGTGGGGTCAAACTTACCATAGACACAGAGTACAGGTGAGATGATGGACAGAGATGTATGAAATGTAAACCAGTATCATACATGAGCAAAGATACAGGGAATAGTTGCAGGGGTGCCAGGCAAGAAGAGGACCTTGGGGGGTGCACAAAACTTTGCTGTGGCACAAATTCACTATCTAGGACATGAGTCTTACATTAGAAGGTATCAGCTGTCAAAGTCAACTTCAGGCAAGGCTAGAGAGAGGTGGCAAGCTGGTCAGATATTATAAGGCATTAGATGCATGCCAGTAAAGTCAGAAATGCACCTTCAGGTGCGGCATTGAATAGGTATTTGTCTTGTCTTACTGTGTGCAAAAATGTACATCTTTTGATATCTCATGATGTTAACTTCAGCATTCTGTCCCCAGACCCTTTTCCAGGAAGAAGTCAGTTGTGATTACCCAGCAGCTGGAGGATGATGCAGCAGTGAAGCTGATGAAGACCATGTATGTGTGTATGGGAGAGGCTTCAACAACACAGACTAAACAGTGGATCTCTACAGCCAGACAGGTGTGTGTGTATGTGTGTGTGTGTGTGTGTGTGTGTGTGTGTGTGTGTGTGTGTGTGTGTGTGTGTGTGTGTGTATGTTTCTTGCAATTGATTTAATTAAGGTCTGCTTCAATCTCCATACAGAATTGTTCTCATTAAATGCCTTTGTAATGAATGACACCATCTTGTGTGTTCTGTTCAGGCCAACCAGCTCCAGACAACCCCAGCTGTGAAATCCCGCATGTCCAGTGGAATTGGTAGTGACCCGTTTGGTTATCAGTCCAGGCCGAACAGTGGACGTCCAGCGTCTGCTGAGTCCCTTCTGGGAGAGGATGGCCTGAGGGTACAGGACAGTGCCATGTGGACAGGCTCTGCTAGGTAAGTCTTCTGTTTATCTTCTCCTGTCTAATTGCTTTCTTCCTTTCTGGCTTTCATCTTATGGCCACTTGTCTTCTTTCTTATCTATTGTGTAAAATGCTATTGCCCTTGGTTTACCTTCTCTTTGTCAAAATCAGTCATTCCATCATCAATGCTGATTATGCTCCAACTTCACAGTCTTGTTTGGTCTTTTCTTTTTCCACTTCTGCTTTTTCTCAGTATATTCTCCTCATATGCTTTAGCCATTTATTTCCTTTCTTTTTCTTTCTTAAGAAATTACAATGTAGATGATTTTTAATGACAAAGAGAACAGAGGATGGCATACTCATCATGTACCATCACACCAGGTCCCATGACAGAGATTCAGTGCAGTCAGAAGACTGGTACTCCAGCAAGTTGTTTGGAGTGGAGAGCCCGTCCCGGAGACCTCCCACCCGCTCGAAGACCCCCCTGCACGAAAACTTTGTCTGCATGGTGACAGACGACCAGTCACAGCGAACAGGAGCTGTGAGTAGAAGCACGGTCTATAAAGAGAGTGGATTTGGGGATGATGAAAAGGAAGGAGGGAAAGATACAGAGGACAATGAGGACCAAGATGACAAATACAACAGCGATGATGACAGTGGGTCATCAGAAAAAAGTGACTCATCTAAATCAGAAACAAGTGACACTACAGATGAGGATGAGGAGCATCCATACCTCAACGTGCACAATGTGGAAGACTTTGCAACTGTTGTTGTCGCGATTGTGATGAAACAGTCAGTTGCTGCAGTAACAGACGTGGACATCAAGGAAGTTCCAGATTTCTTCGACATGTCCCAGCTTCTAAAGCCTGGTGTATCACTACATCATCTAGAAATTGATCCAAAGGGAAAAATCACTGCAAGAACAGATATAGAAGAGGAGGAGAAAACAAAGAAAGTGACAATCAAGGATGAAAATGAAAACGACAGTGAAAGTGACATTGACTCCCTGTTCAGCGAGGAGTCTGAGGAGCCTGATCCCTGGTTCAGAAAACAGAAGGTGTTTGAGTTGCAGAACTGTAAAGGATTTGAAGCAATGAGGAAATTCCTGGAGGGAAGCAATGGAGATAAATACTGGAGTTTCTGGCTGGATATTGACAGAGGAAAGCTGATTACTGATCCCAACAAACACCAGAGGTAGGTCTGTCACCACGGGGTTACCACTGTTCCTACTGATATATGCACAGTTCTTTTCCACAGTATGTTACATTGCTCACTTTACCTTCAAACATGCTCTTGATGGCAATCATCAATAGTGCAATGGGGACATCTAGTGGGACAAGTTAATATTGCAGGCGGTTGAATTTGTGTGTACATGCTGCAGTGCAAATAAGAATCTCTAGGATTCGCTTTTGTGTTGCTTTGCTGGTTTGTTGGTAGCATCAAGGTCATTATTATATGCAGTAACACTACTACAAATTTAGAAAAGTCTGTACTTTGCAGACTTATCAAGGAAGTTCAGAATAAATGTATAACAATACAGGCACATTTGTCTCCAACACTGTACCTCCCCACAGCTACCTGGTGAAGATGCGAGAGAGGTACCTGCAGAAAAGCAGCCCCCTGGCACTGACCCATGAGATGTGCCAGGCCCTGGGGCTGGGGCTGGCCCGAGACTGGACCATGGAACAGCTGGCTGATGTACAGGCCAGAGTATTGGAACCGCTGCTACTGTACTGGTCAGTAGATCTCCTTATAGTGTCTCTGAGGCTCACATACATCAAGGAGGTTTAAAAGAAATTTTAAACCTTCTTGCGTACGTATCATCTGTGTTTGTGTTTAGAATGTTTTTTTGATATTGAACACAAATATTCCCTCCCTTCGCCAGGATTTTTTACTACTCCAGGACTGTTATAATAGGCCCTGTAAAGGATTTCACTTTCACATGAGACTCTTAATACTGTAACTGTTTTTCCCATTACTGTTCACTCTGGGTACATTTTATCTAGACACACCAAACACAGCCCTGGGGCCAGCCCACAGTTTGTGAGCCATCTGTCATTAGGGAGTGTGCCTCCCCTGTCTGCAAATAAACACCACCTCTAGGTTCCACTGACAGACTCACAGATCTAGACATATCAAACAGTCAAAAATTAAAACCTGTCTGAGCTGCGTGAAGGAAATACAGCTGTCACCATTTTAGGCAAAGGTTTTTCAGGGTGATGTCATCTATACCAAAGCAAACTTCTAAAAAGAACGTATTGTCATCCTGTCACATCTTCCTCTTTGCTGTAACAATTGAAAATGTAACTACATATATTTTGCATGAGACCTTACTCGAACAGATAGTAGTTATCTTAGTTGTTGAAATGGCTAGTGTTCCTTTGGACATCATTCAAACTTCAGAGTCACTGAACTCAGACCTGTCTTTCCCCCAAAGCATATACAAAGCTCATATTACAGACCCTGCTTGTAGGAGTCCCTCACCAAAAACACTGTAGTCTTTCACCTTGTGTGAATCTTGTACAAATAAACACTGCAAGCTTCCTCAGCCAGACTACTCCCTCCATGTTTTGGACACAGTGATTCTCCCACATCCTCAAATGAGGGAAACTGTCTTACGTTACAGGTCCTTACTTTACACAGCCTTCGTAATTTGGTAGGCTAAAGTGGCGGAAAATATGAGCGGGTGCATTATGGTATAGAATTTCCTTACCACACAAGATTGTGGAGATTATGTGGGGCCTTAGCGATGACCTTTGCCCCCAGGTGTGTGTGTGGGTTTGAGTTTCCAGGCTTATCACCACTCTATCTGTTTGAAGATCAGCGTGCTGTTCGGAGGGTCGGGAAAGCCAGGATAAACTTGGACTTCTCTGGGCTTAGAGGGCCAAAAAAGGCTTTAGGCTGTTGTCCTTAGCTAGAACAGCAGAACTACTGTAGTGACTTGTCTATGTTCTTTCTATACTACTGCAGCTGTTGCCATAAGTTAGCACAACAAGTTTTTAGCTATGCAGACATTTGAAGAATAAGTGACTTCAAAGTTAGTAGAAAAAAGTTGGTAGAAAAGGAGACGTTTGGGAAGATCACTTTTTCTTTTGTGAGGGTCTTGAAGACCGTTATTTAAATGTCATCTTACGTACAGCCACATTGTAGAAAATGTTGGATGAAATGAGTTTACCGGTACATAAAAGTAACATTTCTGCACTACAGCCATATTAATAAAAATGAGACATGTCCTGATGACTTGTTTCTCCCCCAGGGCTCCCCGGTTCCTACTAAGTCAGCGCCGCCACACCAACATGGACCAGAACTATCTGTACTTCAGACAGAAGCTGAACCGACCCAAGTCTGCGGAGATCGACCCCCAGCCTCGCACCATCACCATCATCCCCCTCCGCCCTAAAACATGCATCCCCAGGGTCAAGCTGGGACAGAGACAGGTCAGAACTCACAGCTGCACCAGTCAATACCAATCCTGATGATGCGATATAGAAACTTCTTGGGAAATGAATAATCTTACAAAAATAATTTGTTGCTTTCTGGCATTGAGTCTTACAGCTGCTGGAATATCGTTATTTTTCTGGCTTGAGGAGTACAAAATTTAATATATAAAAAATATCAACTGAAGATGCCATTCCCCTAAAATGATATAGAACAGCTAAAATGACTTTGATATAGATGGAAGGATAGTTACCTTTCCGGGCTATTGACATTTTCTCAATGCTATATACATCTTCAACTTTTACTAGTACATGTACATGTGAAAGTCTCTCAAGTTCACCCTGTATGCTCATTTGTCATAGATCTATTTTTTGATGCAGAGATATCACTGGCACAGAATATTGCAAGATTTTTATCTAAGTAGTGTATTTTTGTGTGTGCTCAGAAGCAAGTGTCCAGGAGCGCAGACCTGGCCCTGTTGAAGCAGCAGGAGAGGAACAGGAAGGAGGGACAACAGCTGCTCACTGCTAAACTCAACCTGAGGAAATCACCCTCACCTGACAGGCTCAAGACTAAGGCTCTCAGCCCCAAGCACAAAAGGTATGGCTTTGAGAGAACTTTATCAGTGGGATATGGTGAAGAGTTTATAAACTGCTAATCACACTGTTTGAGAAGATATTGTGAAATAGATAAAAGACGACAATGTAGTTGGGTACAGAAAAAAAAGCTGACAGATGTCTTCATGAAATTTCCCTCAATTAGAAAATCTATCACAGTATATACTTCTATAAGACACTGGTGCAGTAATACAAACTTAAAACCCACAGTGTTTTGATGTTTTCTCTACTTGACTAGGCTATTGTTCATGTAATGGTCAATTCAGCACCAAGGACAGGAATCGTGTGGTCATGTAGCTGTTTATCACCATATCCTGTAGTGTTGTCAGTAATTTGTTTGCTATCTAGTAACACAAGAAGTGCAGTTTGTTGGTTAAGAATATTATCAAGGATATGGTGTGTGTTTTTTTTGCCCTGTAACTTAAATTGTGTTGCCAACCTTCCAAAAACCCTATTTAGTCTTGTTCTTGAGAAATACATGTGAACCCATACCTGTGAGTCAGGCTGTGACAGTGTATAGGTGAATTACCTAATACAACGCTGATTAATCCCCTGTCTACATCCAGGCGGAAGTCAGCACGGAGCGACATTTCCTCCATCAGCGGGAGCAGCTGGGCGGGGTCAGAGGACAGCTCACCAGACGAGGGACCACAGAACATCCGCAACATCGTGGCCAGGAAGTTCAGCCTGCCGGTAGGGTCACCACTTATAGATTTTGTTTATTTGATGTACCACAAGGCTGATTTAAATGTTATATATTGTTTTCATTACTGCAGACAAGGAATTACTAAAAAGTTACGGACATGATGCTGCAATTTACAATAATCATTGAACAGTGCACATCTTTTGTGCTCTTTCATGACTATTATTGATTTCATATCTTCTCCAGAGCTCCAATGACAGTGTGTTCCTAGGCAGCTCCAGGATGGAACAGATGCTCCAGGCTTTGTACCACGACAGGAATGCTGGGTACTTTTTCACGCAGTTCTGTGAGAGGTCAGGGAATAAGGTGAGGAAGCATGCTGGGAAATATGTCCTGATCAGTTGGCCATTTTTTTCACTGATAATGCTTCAAACACTGTTGTGACTTTCAGGGTCAATGAAAAAAGTAAAATTATCTTTGGGTCACTCAAATCAGCAATATCAGTCTTGCCTTTAGAAAACTGTTGTGTCAGTCAAGGAAGGCTTTCAAAACTTCTTAGTGATAAATGATGATGATTTAAAAGGCAATGTCCCACTGTTCTCCCAGCTCTGGTCCAACTCCATCCACTGCTGGACAGACCTGCAGACGTACCACACCCTGTTCTATGCTGATGTGCTGGACCCGTTTGTGGTGAAGAAAAAAGCTCAGGTAAGAAACATTTCGCCTTCATGGATTTCCAGAAGAATGTTGTGTCACTATTCTCTCCTTTTCACATTATGGTACCTTGTAATAGGAATGCTACTTTATAGTGTTGCTATGACTCATGAGGTGTAATTTAATTTGTATGAAGGGATATGATACTCTGATAAAGATTTCTAATGCAGTTTTCTCCTTTTTCAGTACATCCACTCCAGGTTTGTGGTAGCCGCCTCCCCAGAGGACATTGGGTGCAGCCAGGACATCAGGAACGAGGTGTATAAGAACATTGACCCGCCCTTCGAGGAACTATTTGACTCAGCGGAGGAATACATCCTGCATGTGCTGGTGGTGCCATGGCAACAGATGATTGAGGGAGACAAGCACACTTACTCTAAGGTAGGAATTAAGGGAGAAATTTACTTCTTTGGAATCTACAACTGTTACTATCAAGTCGTTAAATCTTGTGGTCAGAAAAAGTTTCAAAGTATTGTTGTGCATGTTAAGGTTTGAAAGACATGTTTTGATATCTTGATCTATCATAAATCATTGAATACTTGGAGTTTGATATATGAAAGATCTCATACCTTCATGTATTAATGAATTTGCCATAATGGTATTTTTCATCAGGTGGAGCTTTTTGAACAGAAGCGCCATCTAGAGACCAAGTCACGGCAGCTGCTTCGTCTACAGAAGAAGGGTCTCCTTAGGGAGGTTAGTTTTCTATTTCTTCTTTGTGTGTTAAAAAAAGCTTGTGCAATGCTGTTCAGGTTCTTGTAAGTTTTGCTTCAATGTTATTCTGCCATTCTTAAGCCTTCATCTCAGCATTAGTGACTCTAAATGATCCTGTATGTTCCCCGTCCCAGTTGACCATCACCCCTGAAGCAGAGGAGCTGGAGGAGTCTCAGTACGACGACACCATCTGGGCCAAGCTGCCCGACCAGTTCAAGAAGTGGAACTTCGAGGGGCTGGTGCACAACCGGCTGGAACTGGAACACTTCCGCAAGTTCCTGGCCGACAACTTCGCCTCCATCGACCTGCAGTGTTGGATGGATATTGAGGTAATTGTCAGTTACAGCTTGCATCATAATGTTGACTGTACTCACATGTATCGATGTCATTGGAAATGGCACTCTCTAGATAGATTGAAAACTTCATAATGTCTTACTTGTAAACTAACAGAGAAACAAACAGGAAGATAACAAAATACAGCCATGTATCTGATATTTGCACAATTCTCTTCCTTTAGGCGTTTCGTCGGCTGTCTCATCTAGACAACACCAAGAGAGATGACAAGGCCAAGGATATCAAGAGCAAATATCTGAACAAGAAGTACTTCTTTGGGCCCAACAGTCCTGCAACAAAAGAGCAGCAGAACAAGGTAATGTGGAACAGTTCATAGGGAAGGGGACATTTCAATACTCTAGGAAGGAATATGGGCCCTGACAGGTTCGGAAGATAAGAGTAGTTTTTCTATCCCCATTGTTGAATCCCGTCTGTAAAATTTAATTTATTTTGCTATCAAAAATAGAAGCAGCTCTGTAATTTTAGGAGTTTATACTAAAAGGTTTGACTTGAACACAGATCAATCATGACAGAAACTAGTAAGAGAGAGAGACAACAGCAGCATGTAGGGCATGTGAAGATACATTGTGTTATTTCTCACAGGTGATGGAGGCTGGCGGAGGCTGGGGGAAGATCCTCCAGGACCGCCCTCCCACCACCCTCCTACTGGAGGCACAGAAGTACGTCAAGGAGCGGCTGGAGAAGAAGTGGCTGCCCATGTTCCTGTCGACATCAGAGTTCCAGGAGCGACAGAGACCGAAGATCAACATGGACGACGTGGCTGAGGACGTCATGGTGCACAAACAGAGGAAACGACAGCAAGTCTGGAAGGTCAGTTGGGAAATGTAAAGGATTACTTGTGAATTTACAACGATCAAAAGGCAACTTGTCTGTGTATATATCTATTGTTGTCATGTCTTATCTTCTCCTTCATCTTGTATTTTCTCAACATTTAGAGATTTTTGTCCCCATCTGACATGTTAAAGTGAGTAGATAATTCTGATGATTCCTGTTAGGGGAGCAGTTTTAATCATTTATTATACCATATGTGCATTGATTTGTAACTTTGTGGATACAAATTAATTATAACCCTGCTCCTCCCTTATAGATGCTGGACAGTAAGCTGATGTCGTCCACCCGTGACATCATTGCCTTCCGCCGGGCGCTGATGAACCCCGTCACCAGCCAGCAGTTCCGCAAGTTTGTGTCTGTGAAGGGAGAGAACCTGGAGAATGACGTGCTGTTCTGGCTGGAGATCCAGAAGTACAAGGTCTGGGGAGTTCGTAATATATGTATTCTCTTTTCCCCTGGACTGGAGGAACCAAAAGCTATGTCTCATGTCAAAATGAAATATGTAACAGCCAACCATAACGTTAGACGGCTTGGGGTCACGTGGTGAGAGCACTTTTACCAAGATGTAATCATTGGCCAAGCCTGACCACTCCCCTGGCATGCTGACGTTGCCCTGCCTTCTGCGTACCATATAGCATTCCACCCGGCAGCAGAGTCTTGAGTGTTGCAGTCTTAGCTGCCCAGTTCTTTCCAACCTTAGTTTACAGTCGTAGTTCCTGGTAGTCTCAGAGTAGTTCTAAGAAGCATCCAGTCATTCTTAGAACTTGAAGCATTCTGTCTGAAACTGATGCCGGCATCTATCTGTATAGGTAACTGTTCCATCCCAAAGCCATATTTCAAAGTGTAGGCACTTGTTAAAACCTGTCTTGTTTTCTGCATGCCTGTAGGACATGGTCCATGCCCACGTGGAGGACTCCTTCATCCAGCAGAAGATCGCTGCCATCATCCACTGCTTCATCGACTCCTCCCTCCCCCCGTCTGTACAGATAGACATTCCCCCTGACCAGGCCGACAGGATCCTGGAGCACAGGAGGGAGCTGGGACCGTACATCTTCAGGGAGGCACAGGTTGGTAACAGGGGGACAGACGTAGGGGGAGAGTATGATTGTGTTGGTGCTAGAGATCTTCTAGTAAGATAACTTCTGTTATCTTACAGAGATGTTGTTGAGGGGAGGAGGGCTGAATACGATGACGCTGAGATTGGTTATCAAATTCTTTACTTCACACTACGCACAAAAAAGTAATTTTGCTGTATCTACATGTCTATGCCAATTTCTGCATTACTTGAAAGTTCCTCTAACAACCACAAATGAAGGACTTAATGGACCTTGTGTGATTTTTTCCCTTGAACTTTTCCCATCCACAGTTGACTGTTTTCCGGCTGCTGCTTCACCAGTGGGGGGCCTTCTGTGAGTTCCGACAGAACATGGCAGAGGAGAAGATCCTCACGACCCTGGAGAGACAGAGGAAGAGAGCGAGGGAGAGAGAGAGGGCCAGGCAGAAGGCATACGAGGAGGAACAGGCAAAGGTTTGTTTCTGGAATGCTGATGTAGGCTGATTCTGAAAGATGCTTGATTCTGGTATACCCTTTACATGATTTATTTCATTGAAAGTTGTACTGTAACTGACAGCTTCTTTTGTGTGCAGAGAGAAGCGCTGAAGTCTGGTGAGGGAGAAGATGAGGATGCTGGGAGTGACTTTGGTAGTCAGATGGACGAGGATACATCACAGGCTTCTCTGGAGAAGGTGAGGCACATGTCTGTGGAGGAAAGAGGGGAGAGGACATTTGATGCAATTTTATGAAGGCTATCATAATATCTTCATGCCATTTGAGGAAATCTGATGAAATTTGAAAACATGATATAGAAAACTGCTCTCATGACTGTAGGAATGGAATAGTTTGTACACTTGTTTATATGTCCTGTAAGTGAAAGTTTATATGTCCTGTAAGTATGTCCTGTGCAGTTCTTTTTTTTCTGAAACTGATGCCATGACATGTGCTTGTTGCACAGGTCACCTGGTCCTATGGGAACTATATGGCAGCTCTGGAGCGAGAAGAACAGATGAACAAACTGCCTGACATGGACAACATCTCTCTCACCACACTGAGCGACCTCTCAGGTAAGTCTAGACTGTTCAGCAGCCTATCATACATTACCTATGTCTGTTCCTTCTTACCTACCTACACCCTTCACACACACACATTGTAATCAAAGCAGAAAAGAAAGAAGGAGACAGAGGGGTCTATTCACTTCTTCCATATGAAAATATTTTTGCCAACAAATAACAGTGCCTGTGCAATGAAATCTTGACATGTCTGTTTGCCTCCCTCACCAGCGCTGACCTCCAATACCAGTATGAAAACTTCGCGGGCGGAGAGTGTCAGTTCCGAGGTTACCAAGGAAACGTTGGAGACAGGGAAATCCACACTACTGGAGAGCCAGAAGAAGGCGAGGCCACGGAAACAATCCATTGTCAGTATCAAGGATGGGGGCAAGGTGGTACAGGCCAGGACGGGGAAGGAACTGGTGCCTGCTCCCCCGAGGGATCTGCCACCCCCTCCACAAACAGTGGGAGAGGCCGACGGAACCAACAGACCAAGGGGGAAGAAGGTGGTGAATGGGACCGGCCCACATGGGGATGGGAGGGAAGCAAAGAGCGGGAAAAACAAACTACCTGCACTGCAGAAAGTCAGATGAGATTTCTACATGCCTGAGATTCTACAGATTTTGTGAGAGGATTATTTTATACAACATGTATATGAACAAAATTCACAAGATATGCAATATCTTATCACATGTGGTACACAATGCCACGGGTTTAGAAATCTAGTAAATGAGAAAAAGTTATAAATTTCCTCTCCTTCTTCATTGTATGTTTATCCAGCAAGTCTGAAGTCAATGCAGTAGTGCCAAAGTCATAATCTGACAATGTCACTGGAGATATACATTTTTAAAATGAACCTGAGGTGCTTTTAGAGAAAGTTGTAAATAGATGCTTGCATGAATGCTTGCTTATTGAAGTAATGAGCACTTGCCAATGGAGAAAATGAAGCCTATAAGTGCTTCATCATTGAAAGACCACTTTTGTGTCATGACAATCCCGTCCATTTAAAATAAAGTACTTGTGCCACATGTAAGCATGTTAAGTTAAAGACAAACTGAAATAAGTGCTGTGGACACTTAAGTGTAATTTGCACATTGAGATTGATAGAAATGATATAATGCAGTATGTATTTTGTAATTATGTTGTATGCAAAGAAAATGATATTATATAACTGTGGACTTTCAGATTTTTAATGTTACATGATTGTATATTTATCAATTGAGGCATTACAAATAATCATGAGATTATTGTTAACCTACAGACCTAGGGATCTGTTGTTGAAAATGCAATTTGTGTGGATGTACAGATAAACTCTGTCTAGCTTTAAGTCTGTTTAAAAGTTTGAAACTGGACCATTTTACAGTGTTCCCTGTTCTATGATACATGTTTATGTATGCAGTAGATACAGAATTACATAGAAACTTATAGACTACAGAACATGTGTGAGATTAGCTTTTGGTTTTATACTTGAGTGTTGTTTGTCCTAGTGTCTGTTTTTGTTCTGTGAAGTAAAAGAGTATTTACAACCACCATTGTGTGACAATGCTTCAAAGACATATTTATTGCTATATTCTATATGATTACTGTTTGTGTCAACAGTTTTTATCATATTTGTTACTGTTCGCTGTCCAAAATATTTTTCCAACTTTCATCCACCAAAGCTTCTTGTGATGAGACTTGCATTTCATCCTAATACAGGTAGGGGCGCTTTTGACATTGCAAAAACATTACATGGACTTCATCAACCGTTCGGAGAGTAATCCACCGGCGATTGATGCAGTCAATACAAAATTACAGTACATAACACATTATGACAGATAAGCCAATATAAATTGCTGATTCAGAGATTAAAATCAGGTAATCAACTCTGCTATTCTCCAAACTATTGCCGTTGTAGGATGTGTGTATTTTTTGGCACATTACAGGTATACTAGTACTTTTTTCACCCGCTCCCTCCATTATGTGCCAAACGGTAGTTTAGCTTCAGGCATCCATGTAACGTGACTGCCCTCTCATCTTTGTAGAAATCCTTTTCCACATCGAGTTCTCTGCCGGACGCTGTTTGCAGCCGCCGCCCTGTCCCCCACACAGGTGTGCCGCCTTTGATGTCTGGCGCCTCTGGCGGCGGTAAGGTAGACTGGCAATCAAAACTGCCCTGATGACAGGTCATGTGATTCTTCTTGTCATCTTCTGACGTCTTGTCTGTCAACACCCAAGGCGTAAGAAGTACAGTAAAAAGTGCTACCTGAAATACATGTTCAGCGTTATATGTCAGAATAGACATACTATAGTACAGTATTAGTTAATACAGCAATTTTAAAAGAATGTTTCCCTTTACAGTTTTAAGTGCCATAATCACAAAACCTACAGGTACTAGTATAACGCACTAGTGCCTAAATACATTTAAAAAAACCGGAAAGATGAAAGTTCTCCTAAGTTTACTTCTGTCCATCATTCAATGTTGGTCACAACGGTTGATCATTTAGACGCTAAGATACTAGTCGCTAAGGTTCATGGAAAAAGAAACACTTCACGTTCTGAACTATACGGAAGAGATGGAACCATCTTTCCGTGGCGAAGTAAAGGTGGGCCGCCTGTGGTCCACACAATACGGGAAGCAGTTCCCTCTGCAAACTGCGCTATCAAAAGAACAACACTTCTGCGTTTTGAAAGGACCAGGCGTGCACGCAGTGATCCTTGTCGGAAACGCTGTGCGGCTTTGAACAAACTTCGGTTATCCGAAGGAAAACAATAGAACAAGATTTGGGTGTTTACTCAAAGCGAGAGGTCTTATTTTCTCACGCACGTATTGACGTAATCTTTTTTAACGGAAGGTTAGGCACACGTACACTAAGCGTTAGCTTTTTTCCCAGAATACAAAACACCTATAAAAACAACAACTCTGTAGTACACTTTTTCAGTCAATATGGAATTGAAAGGCAGGGCATCTGCAATTTGACCAGTACAGATTTATAATCCCTCCGAGTTATAATTTATAGAGCCGAATTAGATGAAAGATTTCTTTTTTCGGATGATAAGGCTACATAGGCAGAGATGAAAAATCATGTTTTAGGATTTCCTCTCTTTGTACGACGGCGCATACTTCCTGGAAAAAAGGCCAGGTATTATTGTTTAATCTCTCTTTTATGATATGCTGTACTTTGAAGTCTCTTAATTAAATCCTTGAAACGAGCCGACGAAAAGTGCCATGCAAACATCAGTCATTTCATGAAATGCTTCTTTCAACACGTTACGTAAGCCACCGGGCAAATATTTTCTTACCATATGGCCGCACAACAAATCCTCTGTCCTTCCTACAAGTGTTTTACCGGAGAGAGATAACATTGATGGAGGCTTTATGTAGATTAAGTAGTGCGCTATTCTGTTGAATTTTTCTATTTGAATGCTTTTCCTTGTCTTTCTTTCTTTCCGGACGATGATCATGCAGGAAAAAAAATGAGCAAAAGCCGTCGCCTTGTACCATTAACCACATACATGTAATTATACCACTAGCATATTTATGTTAGCAGTATGGAAAGAGATCGGCTCCAATTTATGACTTAAGTCGGTGGGTATCTCGTACACTTGTCTTTTCGTCATTTTTATTATCTGGTCCTAGCCTTCCACGTTTAGTATCTTGCCCTGCGTCTGAAGATACCTACGGCCACTAGTAGATGGCGTTTCTGTTTTGCTAGCTGCACGGAAGACTTGTCTAGACGCCTCTTCCTCGTTATTCTTGCCAAACAAATTGTCCATCTTGAACTATTCATGCTATCTTCCACACAACCTCTATGAACTACACCACGACGTTTGTTATTGTAGGTGAGATTCCACCAGCCTAGTGAACGATTATTGTATGTACAAGGTGTTTACTAGCTGACGTCAGCATGTGGAGGCCGCCGTCCCACGTGTGTTGTGGGAAAGTTGCAGCATCAGTCACCACCTGGGTTACTGTTTGTCTAGAATGTTTTGGGTACATTAGAGCGGCGGGAAATAGCAACAAAAATCTATGTCCCTTCCTGTTTGGAACATTTCCCAACATTTTCAGGCATTTCCTCAAGACGCAACACGTAGATGTCAAGGATTAAAGGTCACAGCGATGGAGTAATATTATCTAGCCTTCGTGATTGGAGCACGCAGAGAAATACGTTTTCGTGCTTTCTGGTTCATTTTTTTTGTACAAAGGGAACCGACTGTAAGTTACTATGAAACGCATACACAGGCATTTGAGCAAAAAGGAACTTGATGAATTGAAGATACAACAAATTTCTGTCAGAATGACAGCACAAGTAATTCAACTGAATACTGCCGAATCAAATTGCTCCTATGCCAAGTTAATTTAAGCAGGACGGTCTCCACAGATGAGGTGGTTTCCGTCAGAAAGTTTGACATTCGCGAGAAGCATGGAAGGTCGCCAAAAACAACCTGTGCGCCTGTCGACAGGAATGTCACAAATGTGCGCTTCCGTGGGAACAGGACAGACGCAGAGTTGACTCAAAGACGGCACGCACAGGTCGGTGTGTGGCGACACTGTTACGGGTGGGATGGAGAGAAAAAACACGGCACTGGCAAGCAGACTGCCAGGCAATTAAACAAGCAAATACTTCGGTCAAAGAGGACGAAAGAAAGTGACATTGAAAGACAGGAATGAGGAGACAGGGTCAGAGAGGTGCGCGCCACAGGGGGAGAAAGGCGCATGGATGCCGGTGATGCCAGCAACCGTACGCATACTGTCTCCGTCTGCCAGGACTTCAGACTATTTCTAGATCTCATACTAGTTTTCTATCGTCCAGTACCCTTCCCAAAGTCACTTCAAGCTCCATACCGCCTTCATCTTTATCATCCATTTCTCGTCCTCCAACCATCTTCTTTCTTTCTTTCTTTCTTTCCTTTTCTTATTTCGTTCGCCTCTTTCTTTCTATTTTCTTTCTATTTTCTATTTTCTTCGTGTCTTTCTTTCTCAATCTCTCACTGTTTTTATAGAGATCTTTCTTGATAAGTGACTACTACAGTTACATCTGACACACGCACAAAGGCCACACGTGCACACATGGCCACTGCCAGGCACAAAACAAAGATGCCATGCCAACGCTCTGAACCACACTGCCCAGGAATGCAGGCGTCCGTGAGAACAGGAGTGGGCAGGGAGGACTCTGAAGTGATTTCGATTTACTTAAGATGCAGTGAGATTGCGCGCGACTTTGATCGGAGGTTGGTTAGTGCCGGGGTGCGCGGGGAGAGGTCCGGGCGTGTGGCGGGGCGCGTGACGCCGATCAAGTGGGAACGTGACTTCGTGAGGTTTCCGGGATGGAACCTCCTACAACAGACCCACGGCACATGCGGGTGCTGACGGCAAGAGCCGACTTTTCTTCTTAAGGTTGCCTAAACTTTCTTAGCCTTCAAGGACATCGCTGTTTGCCACAGTCTACTGACGTCACGACTTCTGATGAGGTGTTCAATCAGTCTCCTTCAAACGTCGTCGGATATTCACTGATACTAGCTGACAGCTCTATTCATAAACTATACAAAGGCGTGATGATGTACATGTGCACCAGGTATGGGGTGGTGTCGCAGGAACTTTACAATGGTCAGGAAAACGTTACGATCTAACCTCCAAAGATTTGCTTTGAGATTAAAAATATGTTCTTCCACATCCAGCACTAGATGAGCTGGTCATAGCTTTATTTTACAACCACATGTTGGTTGGATGTTGTCGCGACTAGTTGTTGATATTTGATTATATTTATTATTCTGTGCAGGAAGGCTGTATCTTGATGCATAGGCTTTTAGACTGGATAGCGAAGATTTGAATTGTTATATTTCTGTATACATGTACATCAAAATGTGTATTCATATCGTGCTGGTGATGTATGATAATATATCATGTTTTTCCTGACCAAAAATAGCAAAAGAAATAAAAACTCAATCCAACCAACTCAGTACTGACGTTAGATACATGTACTATGTCCTAGAGGTGTGTTAGTTAGGTGTGTGGACAGCGCCCCCGTAGTTGGTCCGTCATACATGTACCTTTGTGAACAACAGGTAGTTAGTCATCTGCCCGCTTCCCGCTGTGGTGAAGATAGCCCATCATTCAGCACCTCTGTCCAGCCGACATTACCTGAGAAGACACGCCTGTGTGGAGAAGACACGGGCGGCTGGGCTAATCCCGTCCGCCCTCTCCCGCAGAGGTGGGGAGGGGGGCAGGGTGGAGACAGGTGGCGCTGCAGGAGGGACACATCAGTGGTTTATGTAAACAGTGCGACTGTCCTGAGCATGGCATCCTTGTCCATAGCCTGGGTACCGCCCTCTTTAATGTAGCTTACGCTGGTTGGTGTGAGGGAGTATGGAAGAGAAACGTAAACTCACGGGGTGGTGGCCAGGCTAGCTCTGCTCCTGGTTATCCTACTGGGCAACTGCATGTTCAACATCATGAATGGATGGATAGTTGGTTGGCTGATTGGTTAGTTGGATGATTGATTGATTGATTGATTGGTTGGTTGGTTGGTTGGTTGGTTGGTTGGTTGGTTGGTTGGTTGGTCGATTGGTCGGTCAGTTGGTGGTTATTATGATTTTATTGCAATTTACAAGACAAAGGTTTACTAACACATCAACACTGTACCATTTCATGACTGTTACTGATGAAAATATCTTTAATATCGGACCAGCTTTTAATACTCATCCTGAGCACAAAACCTACTCCTAACAGCACAGACCTTAATGTACTGTCCCGGGCCCATAATATACTGAAAGCGTTGCGTTGAGGATGCAGGACCTTTAATACTTGGCTGTCCCGACGATGTAGCTGAAAGCTTCAGTGATGAAGACATTCCAGGGCCCCATCCCTGCCCACGGGTCGTCTCAGCACGCCGTGGTTTTCCGCCGGCCGCGCGTGAAATGGTCCCGCACCACATCCTCTGCCTGCTCTGTCGTCAGCCCGCAAGAATTCTCCAACGGGAAATGGAGTGAAGCGACCAGTTCATCCATTTGACTTTGCTTTCTATAAGTGTATGACATTGAGTCATTGTATTTTTTATCGCTAAATGACGTAGATGAACCGTTGAAGTTAGTGTATTGTCATCTAAGTTCTAGAAAATCAAAGCATTCTTTACTGATGTCATTGCCGTAGCGGTGTGTCTCTCTTGTAGCCGGCTACTGGTGACGATACACTTGCCAAGATAAGAATTTTGCAGACAAAGTATACTTGAAGAAAGTGATCCTTGCGATGTAAAGTGGAGGTGATGAGCCATTCTGTCTGTTTTAGTGGGAACCTTTGATGGGTCATTTGTACAAAGTCTGAATCATAGTGACTCGTTAGACAAGGCTGTTTCTCCCTCATAGTTATAGATAGCACAGAGGATAAGTTAAAAGATTTTGACAACTCAGTGCTTCAGTGGCGGAGAGAACTGACGCTTGTTTAGCCTTCATAACAGGTTCTGTAGGCGGACCTTTGATATTACCGCGTCTTATTTGAGGAAAGGTTACATGGGGAAGACAGAAAACGACCCTGAGCTGAAAATATCAAAAGTACTCCGGCGGAGCCTAGTATGGAGACTTGAAGTCAATGACACCCACAGCTTTAGAAAAGCGTGGTGAACATTACATGTGACATACACAGTAGTGCCATAGGCTCATGGTAAAGGAAATTTATCATCAGAAACGATGTTGTATGAATTAATGAGAACGCTTTACAACTCACGAAGATGTTTCCTATGCATTATTTTTTATTCTCCTTGTAGCAAAGTGAAGTTTGGCTATGTTTTTGTAGTCTTTTGTATTAGTAATTTTGAGTTACATTTGTACGCTTGACCTTGACAACAGCCGGCGTTGCATGCACTGATTTCCACAAAAACTGGAAAAATGATTGAAACATGAAATGGAGAGTCTCATCATATTTCAGGTGGACTGTGGTTTTGCATGCTAGGCGTAGTACATGATTCGTAGCATTCGTTAATTTGCCTGCCTTTGAAGATGACGATAATGAGTTTCAAGTCACAACCTGCTTAAGCTTAAAGCCTTGTGTCTTGGCTGTGTTAGTGTCTGCCTTCATTTGTACAGATCTTCAAACGGTGAACCTGTCTTCTTTACTGTAACCTTAGATAAATCCCCACAGATTAAGACCTGTTACAGTACGGAGCTGGGCAGAGTACCGTGTAACCCTACCAGACCACCGCTAAACCCGAGCAAGGGAACCTCGACCAAAAACACGCTAAAAACCCACCGGTCCCGTCACGGGCTCCTCCCGTAGTTCCACCACACCAAGCGTGCAGGATTTGCGCAAAGTTGTTACATGCAACTCCCAAACAAGCGCGCTACATTTTGTTACATTGTTCCGGCCGTGTTGGCCACTACAGCTGTGTGTCAGGTTTACACGGCCTGGCAGCAACTGTCCGTGCAAGGCCGGGGCCCGTGCAGCCCATTCTACAGCACCCGAGCGTACAAAGACGTTTATCTTTGCCGCTAAACCAAGAATGCCGAAAATGTCGCAACAAAGTATCTCCAAAGTTTGTTTTAATACGTTTGTTTCATCAGCAAAGCTTAGATAGCTTTCTCGGCATGAATTCCAGTCGTGCTCTGCTGGTGAGAAATCTTGATACTGCACATGCGGCAACTGCAAACTTTTTCAATGATACGTCCTATACCACCGAAACAGAGTGACATATGCATATATAGCATACTATATCTTTAGAGACGAATTGATTTATTTGATTTATTTGATATATGTGGCAGGCAAAATAGCTGGCATCCCGCCAAAGAACAGCTCATCAGCCATGCTATTAACAGAGCCGTTGATGATGAAAGTATTTTTTCTGAACAATTTTGCACGATGTGTATTTTGCACTCCCAGTGGTGTCAAGACATTTTCACAGAGATTTCGGGGGAAGATCCGCTCTAGTTATAAGCTTAAGGTACTGTGTGAGTGATAGGGATGTTTTCAGTGTTACTGTTTGTGTCGTCCCTAGCACCTAAAAGCACACGGTGAACTCGTCACTTCCGATGTTGTAAAAGTTGAGTAAACTTAAGATAGTGGGAGATTATACGTAATTGTGCGTTTCAACGTTCACAAAGGTGAACTCCCTCCGTCCTGCAATGGAACAAGGCCCGAGGTCAGCAGGGAGAACATGTGTATGTAGATAGTGCACGAAGTTGCACGTATTTTTTCAGGTGTTTGCATCTTCCTTTGCCATTATGGTTTCGGCGAACGACTACACGACTATTAATATTCTCAGGGATGGGCGCCTGTTGGCAACAGGAAAGTCCACAAACGAACACACTACATCATCAGCACCACCTTCAAGTAGCATGCAGCCTATTTGAACGTTTGAATTGTCCTTTTTGTTTCAAGGAGACGTTTGCAGTTTCCCATGACAAGACAGGACATGTCGTCTGCGGAATTTTGGCTCAGATCCCCCGCCTTTCTTCGCTATGCCTTTTGTAGTACTTGCCAGTGTTTTAACATATACCTACAACCACCAGAGATCGAGCCATGAAAAGATCGTTCTTTGTTCTTTATCTCTCTCCACATCATTTCCTTTATCTATCGTTCAACCGCTCCAATGTCTGATTTGAATTGTCTTACTATCCAATATCCATCCCCCATCGTACTTCTGTCGACACGACTTCCACATCTCACTGTGTACAGTTCTCACACTTTCCCGCCCTTGTACCATGTCTCGGTGTTTTTCCCATGTCTTACAGACCCGCTTGCCGACCGGGGATCCCAACAAAAAGGGCCTGTCCGTGTCTGGGTCACTTGGAAACTTTCAGCCCTAAACAAAGAATCGGATCCCTACACGAGAAACACATTAATCTAGCCAGGGTGCCTTTTGGCCTGGACCCAAATATAGACCCCCAAATAGTCACCTGACCGTTTGTAACGGTCTTTAGTTCTTCCTTTGATTGGGTTGGCAAACATGCTATCAGCCACGCCCCCTGTCTTATTGCACATCTATTTTATCAAAGTCGTCGTTTGAATAGATAAAGATGATGTGTAGAGCGTCCACTGATTGGTCAGTAAGTCTATTGCTGCGAAGTACTGTCCATCGACCCGTCACGCCGATGTGCACTTGAGTTTAGGTTGTGGCTAGACATGACCGGACGCACCTTTCCCTACAGGTGGTTGTTGGACACGCCTGGCTGAGTTTTGTAATCAGAAAGGGCAGGTTCTCTCCTGACGAGAGATGTAGCTCACCTGGGGGGAGACAGCAGCCCACCTGCCGTGCGATTTGTCACGCATGTATTGTGTGGTGGTCGAAATGTAGAGTTTGGGGTCATCGAAGCATATTGAATAGGAATATATAATATTCTAGAATAGGGCGATGCCCTTCCTCTCGGGGTACACCTGCGTGTCGAAAGCTAAAAACGCTAAAATCTGTTCTACTCCATTGCCAACCACTTTATCGGACTGTGTTTTAAAAAACACAGTCCGATTTGTTCTATTTGCACTCATTCTTGTCCTGTGTGATAGGCTTAGCTTCCTTCTATGACTACTGCCTTCGTCCCAAAATGACCTTTGTGCTGAGGACTTTGGGACTTCATTGTGAACTATCGAGAATTTTACAAGCCTTTTCTTTTTAGTTCTGTCATCTGAAACATAGATGTGTGTGAACGCGGTGTTTTTACCATTTTATTCACCCGTCTTGAAGCAGGCAGCAACACAACACAGGCTGCCTTTTCGTCAACAGAACACAAATTCAGGTATTGTCTGGGACTGGCAGCGTGAAGAGCCGCAGCTTTATCCCATGAAGTGGTCTTGTTAGTTTACATACACCAACAGGGCGCCCTTCCCCGGCAATGGGGCGAGGAACACACAGTAGCCAGGAGAGAACACGATAGGGGTGAGTTGAACCTGAGATAGGTTTACATAGCCGAGAAAAACAGGCCAGCGTCAACAAGACGAGCACGGCTTGGGATATTTTGACTTTTGTGTGGTCCAATCTAACAGGACGTCGACTTTTCCCATTAAGATGTTTCCTTCATGACCAATAATACAGAATGAAAGCGTTGTTCGAGTTGATTGATGCCGAACTCGAAGAAGAATGAGACAACAACCTTGCTGCGCTCCAAAATAACAACCTACAGGAGAATAACTTGGCAGCATTCTATGACCTCGCGTTGGCGTCGTCTACACGTGGCCGTGAGAACGCACTAAAATATGTTCTGTGGTTTTTGTTTCCTGTACTGGAGAGAAGAGATTGCTCTTTTGAGGCCTGTGCGCCTTTCTCTGTGTCCCTTTCATACCCAGCAGACCGACCCTCACATAGCGGCCAGCCGGCAACCCGATAGCGGTAGTGCGACAGGGACACCTGTTTAGATAACGGTCCGTGTGTGTTGGTGTGTGTGTTTTCGTGTCGCGGCGGGGTCGGCCCAGCTATTGTTCGTTCTGTTCCGGTATTTTCGACTTCTGCAACCACTCAACCGTTACACCTCTTCAAAAATAACCTCGCATGAAAGGAACGAGAAAGTCGGGCTTTAAATCTATGAACCACCGTATTGCATCAACATTAGATTACCGAAACAGAAAGGCTAGTAAAAAGGCTCACCTATCTAAAAATAGATAGTATATTGTATGTAGTCAAGATTGAATGAAGTTTTGATTTTTGGTACGAAACAATTTTCATTTTATCTATCTACCTTTTCTGGCAGTGGAGGAGGCTTCATTTTCAAACAGCTCACAGCAAAACATTCTCATGAACTGTCACCAAGATAAAGGTACGATTAACTATCTATGTGTCTTCATGGCCTCGCAACATTCTGACGTCACTGTTTCCACAAGCCTTATTCGCAACGCAAAATAGTTTTCAAGTCTTCTCTAATAAACCGAATGACAGGTTGCCACGCATTCAGTAGGGAATAAAAATTCCGTCCCGTCAGAAGTCAATATGTCGAGAAATGCACAGTAGCTAAAACTGCAACCCAAAACCGATTTGCAGAACTCGATCCGAGTTTACACAAACTCCTAACTGAGGACCATGTGTCTAAGGGCTTGTCTGCCGCGCTCTCTGCCTGTTTGGGGAAAAGGAAGTGAACCGATGAAGGCGGCAGGAGTCAAGTGTCAGTAGTAGAATGAGAGCATTTTACATCGCCATCTTGAAGAGGACAGTTATAGTGGCACGTTATATACAGTATTTTGTGTTTCAAATATCAAGATGTCAGTGTTTTGAAGGGACTTTCGGCCTCAATGGCAGGCGTCTCGGCTCTGGTAAAAGGATAGACAGGCGAGAGCAGGTCTGTACAAGGGGACCACGCTAAAAATGTGGAGTTCGTGTCCAACATGACGGTGTGCAAACTTGTATAGAACGAACACGGAAATAGCGATTATTGATCAGGCTGGCTGTTTGGTTCTGAAAGGGCACATTGATATAAAATTTCTGGTCCGTTTTCTCTTAAGTTTAACTCGATGTCCTTGCTATGGCCCGTATGGCTAGTCGCGATATGCAAAGACCACGTCCAAGTGTCGGACCATTGCAGACCTCCTACTAGTCACCGCCTCCAACACCAATGCGGTATATAGCCTTGGTTATGTTACGATAACGTGGTTCTAGTACTTTCTACTGGTGCAACCTCAATACTCCGGACTCAGCACTGTCTCCGTCCTCCTGGCCGGAACACCGCACAGTTCCAGCCGTGACAGCAGACTCGTGGTGAGTGATGGATCAGAACCAACCACCTGAGCACGAGTCAACAGTAAACAATGCATTAGGCCCAAAGTAACCCAAAATAGCTGACGTCATCCAATATCTATCAAGACAAGCCGTCTGCTGAGTGCCCTACCTGTCGAAGGCGGGGTCACTAGTTACATCTATTTATCATTTACAACTTTCTGACACAGCTTCTTCTGGTGAATTACTGAATACATGTTAGCATATGCAACAAAACGAGACAAGCAATTAGCAAAAGTATCATAACTTGCACAGTATTGTCTTTCCTTGCAGTAAATGCGCTAAAGTAATTGAAGACTGAGAGCGCTGGTAAGAAGTCGTGTGAGACAGGGACTTTTAATCGTGATGTCGACGCTGTAATTTAAGTATCGACAATGTTTGGGGTGGATCATCAACGGGTGGTTATCAAAACAGAATTGCCCTAAATACTTCACTCACTGTTTCAGCAAAGTTACGGTTTTATAATTAGTTCACTTGCCCAGTACCACGTCAATGCAATGATACCGCCTCTCTTTTCCAAGGGCTCCGATGGCGTGTTCTCTTCACTGGCCGGGATTGAAAAGCATAGGGGAGGGATAAAGGGATGTAGGAAGGAACAGAAGAGGAACAAGCAAGATGTGTGCATGCACAAGAACATTTGATGAAAGAAAAGAAAAGACAGAAAACATTGAGAAAACAGGAATAAGCATAGAAAGAAGACATATACTGAAATAAACCTGGAGAAAACACACCAACATAAAGCATTTCTATATGACTGATTTGGTTGACTTTCCCGTACATCATAATGCTAGCGGTTTATAACACTAAACAGGGCTATATGGCATTAGAACTTGAGAGTTTATTATGGCCAGTGACAACATTCGTCATCTCCATCGGCCGTATCACGTGTCAAGTAGCATATCATGTGGTTATTAAAGACCGATTACTTCTGCATTAACTTAATCTGTTCATGGGTGATCTTAGTCGCCTTTAATCAGCACAGGGACAATAGCATCAATTCAAAAACATTTCAAAACGATGCGGTGGAATTTCACGTGCACTATTCTTCTATACTTGTTTTTTTCATGATGTTCACGTATGTCAGGTTGTCAACTTTGTCCTTTCTTAAATTACCAGCATTTTATAGCTACTTAGCTACTTTTAATTGATTTATATTCATTCCCTCACATTCACCACATATTTTGTCTAATTCTACTTTGAATCCTATTTTTTCGGTTATTTGAATAACATTCTCAAACTCCTGTAACCTTTTAATGGAGTAGCGTCATCAGCATATTTTGGCAGTAGATTAATGTGCAATTTTTCGAACACAAATGGTGAAATGATTAGAAACGAATCAACGTAATGAAATAAAGAGATAGTGTTACTTCCGCAACATATGAGCGGCGAGGCGTCCGCCCACAATTTTGATAGTGCATCTGTCACTACACAAAGTAGGGGAAGGGGAATTCATTTTGTACTTCAAGGCACCGACACACCACGAACACGTATATCAATTATGAGGGACCAAAATAATGAGTAAAAACGATAGTTTATTCTCGCTTTCACGGTACTCAAGAATAGGCGAAAACATTTTTCTTCGCAAAAATGTTTGCTCGTTTTCCATAAAAGATTGCGTGATATGATACAACCTGGCAAATTGGTTTGATGCCAAGCAAATCAAATTAAGTAAGCCTTCTCAGTACGGTTTAATTCACACCTAGGGTCAAAAATAGGAAATGAATGACAGTATCACGAACTCCCATGACATGGTCCCTATGATACACGTATCCCTGCAGAACTTTAAAACATCGCTCAGCTAATTGCCTGTACCATATTGATGGTTCTAATTAATTTCCCCACTGATCCGCGTTTTCGTCTCGTCCTTCCTACCTTTCCTGTGTTTGTTGTGTATGCAGTTCACCCCATCTGGAGAGTGTGCACGGTGTAGATCATTACCAATTACAATTAGGTACGATTGGATTCCTGATAATGCAAACAGTATTTATCCGGGAATGTCCTGGTAACGAGAACCACAAACATACACTCGTCCCCAGGGACATGCCAGACATTGACACTGACATCAGCAACGTCACAAAATTACGTATACTCACAGACTTCTTCCATTTTCAACAGAATATAAAATATAGCTAAGAATTCACGGATGTTTTGAGTGACCGTTAAGAGCAAGAAGCAACGACAAGATCGTAAAAAAGACAAGGAAATGTATTTGAATTTTTCAGGATAAAACCTTGGGACTGCATCAGGCCAGTTATGAGCTAATCATCGTTGTCATCATTCCAATGGCGAAACGCTATATCTTACAAAGTCCTGTAGCGACAAAAAGGACTCAACAAAATAAAGTATGACTTTCTTGAAATTCTCATTTAATTCTCAAGCATGCTGATGTGTTGATGAGACAGGACCACTGATGACGTCCCAACATTCCGGGAAATTATATCCTGATTACAAGGGTATTATCGTAATGAATATATCCGTTATCTACCTTCCCTTTCCTCGTACCGTCATCATGATACCGTCCCTCTGAGCGGGTGTGGTTTCACAGATCGTTTGTTAAAAAGCGAACATGATTAGAGAAAGTGTCGTCAGGTTTCACAGTCTGACGGATGCGCCATGTGCCAGCCTAGTGTTGGCGGCACATCTCATACACATAGACAAATTCGCCTTGGAATTGCCCCCAGTGACGCCTTTGTAGATTCGCCATCGAGATTTCTCAAATGACTTGTGCCTGAAGCATCCAGAGGATAGGCTAAGAACGTAACAAACTTTGATATGTGAACCTTATTGGAAGTTCCTAGCTAAATACTGGATTCAAATAGTTCATTCGCTAACAATTCTTACTTCAACCAATGATAGGAACAAGACGAAATGTTACTTTGACCAAGCATCTTGTCCCTATTTTATAGTTTACAGGAATAACGTTACACATACGACAGACATGTTCATGGCTTGGATACCAAAAACATTGACACTAGACTTGAACTTTACGGGGTATGCGATCTGCTGTTTATCTAAACTTTTTAACAATTTGTTTAACTTTTCAGCCCTTTTGAAACGATCGGTCGATAAACATTACACCTACTGAAGTGGTAGCCAGGTCTTATGTTAAATTGTCGGATCCGGTAGTTTATGTCGACCTTTGCTATAGTTATCGGCATGCAGAAAATAGTTAACGATTCTCTACCTGGTAACCACAAGTACCACCATTTTCGATACGGCTCTGGATGTTGACATTCTATACCAACTCTAACATCTCTCACGATAGCTTGTGAAAATCGTGCAATTTTGTCAGATGGGAAACTTACTGTCCAAGGACAAAATGTCGTCTGCCTGCCTGTCAATCATCTGGGTGCAGTGTTTATGCCCCCGACAGGCTCCTCCCCTCCACCTCCCGCCCTGCCGCCGCACCGTTATCTACCTTTCTTTCAGGTGCGTACCTTCCAGGAGCTCCAACAGCACACCTGGTCGTTCTCACCTGCGAAAGGGCTCTCTCTCCAGGTAGCTCAGCTGAAATCTCTACTTACCTGCGCCTGTGGAGTAGTGCACACCTGAAGACTCAGGTAAGCCAATCCAAGTGTGCCTTACCATGCGGGTTAGCTTACTGGGAGTAATAGTAAACTGTCTGGCCTCGGTCCGCGCTTTGTATTAGTAAACTATTCTGTTGCATCTGACTATACAGGATACCTGTATACCTGCCCGTATATCTGTATTCTGTTGTGGGCATCTGGACGCTTGGTCGGCGACACCCTATCTGCATCTCAAAACTCGGGGATCTCTTTATCTGTGGTCGGAAAATGATATCTTTTGAGACGACAACTGGCTATGATACAGTCCTGTTCCAGACGTCGTTTTGCTTTTCTCTGTAACTACCAACACCGGTGCTTGTCGTGAAATACAGACAGCTGTTGTCTGATGTTTATGGCGATTTCTAGTCCATCATGATGGCAAATTTCCCGCCATGGATAACAGAGGGCACCCAAGTCTCCTCACACCTGTCCACTCATGGTTGAACGAATCTTTTCTTATCTAAAAAACACAATCCTTGATGATAGAACACTTCCTCATTATAAGTCTGTGCAAGCAGATTTCAATCATCGTTATTGCAGCCCATACAAACACCTGAGCGCACCTGCTGTTTCCTGTTTAGGCACATCTTTCTCAGTGGACGTAGCGCAAAACCGTCGTAAAATGCAGGAATTCATAACTTATTTCCGAGAACAAATATTCACTGCTCTAACAAAACTGTGAAGTATGTGCAGCAACAGAGCCGTACCGAACTTGAACACCTGTAGCTTTATCATGTTTACACATGTACTGTCTGGTAACATTTGAGCAAGCTATATATGGTATCAATATTCTTTAATCGCTGTTTCTTTTTAAAAACATAAGCTATTTTCTCGGCTTACTGTTTCAAACGAAGACATTAGGTTGGATGTAGCAGCGATTATGAACTATGGGTGTTTTCAGAAAACTGTAGTCGAAGTGTATGACCGTTTTCTTGTGGCGGCAGCTTTCTAAGCAATCTCCCTGACAACGCATAACACCACTTGTGTTTTCTGCGGTGACACAAGAATATGGACATGAAGTGAGCTCAAAATTTATACAGGTCGGAACATGTATTTATGAATACATAAGAACAACTGTTGCATTGCTGGTTGTCCACGCATGTACCCTGAGATACGACTGAATTTCCGTGTCGTACCTGGCGTGATAAGATCATTCTTTACCATTAAAAGCTATAGAGACGATTGTATAAATAGATTAAATCAATATTTTTGAGACGTATGCATTTGATGTTAGCAAACATGTTGTCGCCTCATTTAAGATTAAAGAAACAAAGACCAGCGATATGGCCTGTTCCAGCGATATGGCCTTCCAGTGAGCAGTCACATAAGTTAAAATTTGGATGTAACGTTTGTGACGAGTAAAAGCTCAACTTGTGTTTAAAGTCGCTGGCAGTTTCCTCCTTGTGGTGTTAAAATTTGCTTCGAAGTCACTCTCACCAAAGTCAATTGTCGATTTGTACTATTATCGTAACTGCGGCGAGTCATTAAGCCAGGTACGGGACTGCTGGCTCACCTTTTCGCTGTACATATCACCAAAATCTCGGCGTTATCATACTACCTACGCATGGTAATTCTGTTCTATAGAAGGGCTTCAAAAGTGCTGGAACCATTGATATCATCGTCTGACCTTACATAATATGCTCAGTAATTATTGCAGGTATATTTCACTAATGTACGTCGCGTTTGAAAAGAAAGGAATCACGTACAATAGTTACTAGCACCCTAACTGACAGGCAGAGATAGCAATTAGCTGTCCTGGAACTAATGAGGCAGTTTTGAGTACCTTTGCGCCATGGTCAACGCCATTTTCTAGTTCGCTGCAGTTCGTTTGTTGGTTGTTTTGGACAACTTGTATCCTGAGACGAAAATGGGCCCTCGGAATCCAAAGGACAAACAGAGCTCGGTGCACCGGTAAATTGGCTGAGGTGTCAGGGGCAGTGCGACCCCAGGTAGGCTTGCAATTACGGTGTAGGTTTTCGCAGTGGTCTATTCTTCTGCCTCGGACACTCTAGTTACTGGCAGACTCTGTGACATGCGCTTCATGTACGCCTTCTATACGTTCTTGTGGTAAAGACGGACGTACGGTGGTCGTTTTTGACCTGCCACCTGTTGTTGTCACACTGTGTGGACCTTGTGAAACACTACATGTTCGTACTAGAGATGAGCTTTAGTCGCTATATGTATGACCACCTGTTGCAAAACGGTGCACGGTAGGACGAGAACAGGATGGCTGTAGTATGTACAGTTGATGTAATTCTATTTCTTATAGAGCAGTCATCGTACAGTGTGGCTAGAGGCCGAGACGATTTTCAAATATGGCAGACCAGTTGATGCCACTCCCTAAAATTCTATAAAGAACAGATTTCATGACGGTGATCTAACTGCTTTACGAATAGTGTGGAGAGCAGCAAAAGAGCGTCAACAGTAATGCAGGGAACATTACTACACATGTATAACCATTTAATTGTTGAATATATTTTGAACAGCTTGATGCTTCTAGAGGCATAGGAAAATAAGGACAGGTATCATAGCTGTGCATAGATATCAAAACATTTCAGGGAGGTTAACCATCCTGCCGAAGGCTTGTCAGTGCAATAGCTGAAAAAATAAAGACCTCAAGAAGAAAGCACCTTGTTATCAATAGATATAAAGACGCTCATCTAAAGAAAAAGATGAAAGGGGAAGTAAATACCCCAGGCAGGCAGGTGAATCCGCCTGGCCGCGGACTGGGTTCTAATTTAGCGTGTCGGAGGTGCGGCGGGTGTTGACTGTTCTTATAGCCGGCGGGAGGCGCAGGAGCTACTGAAGACAGCCGTGCCACGCATCGGTACCATCAAATACTGCGTGCACACAGCGGAATAGCGCACCGACAAAACGCGGTAACGTTTGTAGCAACCTTTCCCACACATCAAAGAAACACTCGTTATTGAAATATCAGTGTAGGATGTTCAAATAACCCCGGATGGATCTCATTAGAAAACTTTATTCCATTCAAATGAGCGGCGTTTATTAAGCATCCTTCGTCACCACACGTGCAAAAAGTTTTAATGAAATCTGATTGATTTCACTAAAAGAGCTGAAACCCGGAAACCACACTAACGAAATGTGGTAAATGAAACAAGGTGTCATGACAACTACAAGACTGTTACTTTTCTTCTTAATTCTGGTATCATATCCGATTCATACAAAGGACATTACGCTTTTGTCATTCATACATAAAAACTGAATAAAATGTAATATTACATATCATTCAAACTCCGAAGGGTTACCCGGGCCTGTCAACAGGTGCACAAGTACAGGTAGAAACTGATCCCTCAGGAATTCTCACCCCGTTTACACATCTTACTTATCTGTGAATTAAACAGTTGCACTCCCTTGTCATCCTAGGGCCAAGTCACGTGGCCACCAAGGTGACCTGGAATAGAATGTGCTTAATTTTCTGTGCAAGAGGGGAACTTAATGGACACTGAGAGGTCTGCTCATCTGGATTCCTTGGAAGACAGAATCAGGTAACATTGAAAAAGATCAGTAACGCCCACCACCATTGCATCTGACGACCAAAATTGGCAGCTACGAAATCGCTTCTTCTAACACTTTGTCGTTTTTCTCTACACTACATGTAACCTATCAAGTAAATAACCCAGAGGAGAAGAAAACGGTGGTGCGCGGCACAACTATCCACCCACAGTCATGCCAGATATACATCTCTAACCACAGAACTTCCTGTGTCAACAGGTGAAAAGAAATGGTTCCTCTTCCTCCTTGAAATAAAAGAGGCTGTCTAGTTTTGACAAAGAAAAGTGAACAAATACTGAATTGGCCGCCGACAGAATGCTTTGAATTTGATTTCGCATGACTACAAAGGAAAACACATGCGGCAGTACAAAGAAATGAAACAAGAAGAAATTTTTTTTACGAGATCAGGAAATTCAAACACAGCTGCAGAGTCATTCATTATGTGCTTTTTGACCATTTCAAAACATTCTATGTTTCTAAGGAAAAGTAAGCCCGAAGTTATTTTACATGACCACCCTGTTCATTCTGTCACACCTCGTTGCAGCGCCTCCTAGCGCCCTAACTACAAGTGGAGATTGGCGGGAGCTGATAAAGGGAATTTCAGGCAGTTTCGTTGCTCGTTTGAAGTCGTGCCAAACTCCTGCACTGCCCTTATCTTCAAGGGGAGTTCCACATACCAGACATGGTCGGCGTACAGTTTTGGCGGGAAACCATGTCGGACGTTAAATGTCGTGCTTTAAGATCCTGTCAGGCAGTACAGGACGTTATCTTCGGCAAACTGCCTTCCTGTCCGTCTTACCCACTCCTTCACAATGCTTCTGGCCGACTCCTTCAGAGGAAGATTGCTTCCTGACAGATGAGTGGGATTTCGGCGGGAAACCGAAATCTTGACCGTCGTATAGGACTGCACAGACAATAGAATTCTGCATGGGCCCTGTAGACTGGATGTAATTTTTTTCTTATGGAAAATACGAAAAATCTAGCTGTTTGCAGATATTCAATCCGTTTGACATATACGTATACGTAATTGTACTACTGATTGTTTTGTAAAGTAATTTTGACCGTCGACGATACACTCCCCTTGCATGCCAATGGCCAGTACATACCATTTCGGGGCACGCACAAATCCTGACCATGCATGAGATGACTGACCCCTGGAGTCCCACCTTACTTTATTTTCCTCGTTCTATCACTTACACCTGGGGAAAGAAGTTCAAGCTAGTACATCGTTTGAAACATTAGTCCTTAAATAAGTGTTTGTCTAGATTTTACACAGCAGTTTGTCTAGATTTTACACCGCTAGTTTGACTGCATCGGTAATTACAATGAAGTAAAGGCCATAAAAGGTCGTCATAATAAATAACACGAAAGGCCATCAACAATTGAACTGTTCATGAGTTGAAAAAAACAACAACATGAAAGACCATCAAGGTAAAATTCATGTTCACATCAAAAAGGCCTCTGTGCTCGTTATGAGTTGTCCTACTGCGTTTGTGATATTCTTGCAATTTTCTTATGCCTTATAAGTTATGGCTCGGAGGTGGAAAACTTTCGTCCTATGCTGGGCTAACTCCTGCTGAACCCTGTGCCGATTTCCCTAACTCTCTCACCCACTGTCACCCCGACCTAATCTCCTGAGAGCTCTCACATTCCATACATCGTCACCGTGCAATTTTGGCGGGAAAGCGTGTCGGACGGTAACTGGCGCAATTATCGACCAACTCCGTTATCTTTCGCCGTGTCACGCACCGGGTCTCCCGGGTCTGACTTCAAAGTCTCCCGCCGGCCTTCCCACGAGCCGCCTCGGGAAAAATAAAACGCCTTTTACCAGCTTTTTTGTCCGTGATTTATGCGGTTTTCAATCTGTTGGAGCGTTTTTTTCACTCAACCTTGCTTGTTGCGCCCAGGGGGATTGCGACTAACTACTTTTGATGGGAATATTAACAGGCGAACGTGACCGTGGGCTGATCAAGTTTCCAAGTTATTACTTCTTTCTGTTACACACCGGTCGATAAAAAGCGTCGTACAGTAAGCATTTACTATTTGACAGCATTTTTCAGAGGAAATATGTCATGCGAAAACCTCAAATAAACTTCGAACTTCGCACACAAAAATATAGCTGAAGTTATATGCTACTCATTCTGATTGCACTAAGAAGCGTCATAGTGGTAATAATTTTTTGCGTGGAGTCCATCACTTATGAGCAGAGTATAAAAGTTTGACTGAACAATGAGTGAACATAACAGCAACATGTAAAAAGTAATGCTTCGATTAGTCATCAGATCATTAAGCTCCCGTGAAATGTTTCACGCTGCGAGCAACCCATCAACTTTTGGCACATTCGGGGCTTGAAGAAAATACCGTGAATGTGTTTTCGAAAATGTGGATTGAAACAGAGTCGTACAACTTTGCACCACACGGTGACGGAGGTCACGTACTTATAAGGGCGTAACATTGAAAAAGCAATAATAAGTTGGTAAAATAAGTAAATTGATAGATATACAAAAAATTAGCCATTTCCAATTAATTCTTTACTATCTGAGTCGTAATTTGGGTGAAATGGGGATACTAGCTGTATAGTCCTCATTGTAGTACAGCCAGTGCCAAAATCAGACTTAAAAAAAATTCAAATATACTAATTAGTAACGTTACATTTCTACTTGTACAAACTCCATTTCTAGCTGACTACATCTTCTGGCAATCATTTTACCCGAATCATTTTTCCGCCCCAAAAGGAGTGTGGTGGAGACTGGGATCATTGCATCACTCAACAATTTATCTTTATTTTTCTCATGTCGCCATATATTGCTTACTGTATTTTGCTGGAAGAAACTCCTGGTCCTCTCTCCTCGCCTTCTTTTCTAGCCATTTTATGTACCTTTCTTTTGGTATAGAATGAATTTCAATGTATCGCTTCCAAGAGTTGCATAATTGGCATAGATGTAGCAGCACACTAGGTCCCTCCAGTGGGAATGTATTGTGTAGCTCATGCAGTACTACTCACAGTGGCGCTGTCTGAGGAAACTACTTTGTTTACCGGAGTGAAGCGGCCAAAGCAAAACAATATTAGTCCGCCAGTGTTTCTGTCCCGTGGATCCTTGCGCGCGCGGGTCGAGGAATGGCGAAATTTTAGAAAATTTTCTGAACAGAATTCTGGATTTCTTTACGTTTTTAGGTAAATCCTGCCTCTGATCAGTCGAACTGACCATACCGGGACGTTACTGAAGATCCTAGCCGGCTACAGGAGCCACAGGAAGGCCGCATAGGGTTCAGGACGGCGTGTGGAGGCCGAGAAGCAGAGCGAGGTGAGTGAGGTCTCGACGTCTCAGGCAAGGGAGGGCTGAACCTGTTGTGAGGCGCGCTTCGCAAGCCTGGCGTTTTCTATATTGTCATGAGATTTGTTACCCATCTTCTGGATTATTTACAAGTGTTTATAGTCTCTGTCATCCCATGGTCTCATCAGTCTGGTCTTATAGGTCGAAGGGCGCTTAGAAATCACATTTATTGGAACGCGTGTTCGGTTTGCCGGCATGCAGGTAAATGGGACGGTCCGCTATGTTGCGATGCTACCGTGAAAAGTTAGTAACGTAACTTTCTGATCTTCCAGAAATTATTTATTCTTTAAGGTTCTTGTGCAGATCTAACCCTTGACTTACTTGGCTCAGAGTTTGTAGGACGAATGCAAATCTGCCGAGAACTTCTGCAGGCAATGCAGTGTCGCTTCCCGAAGCTGTCATTCACCATCATGACCCGCCATGTCTTCCTTCCACTGCAGACGACGCGCCACCAACTTTGGATGTTTTTGTGGGATTTTTAAGGGATCTTGTTGGATTTAGGGAGATTTCTGCCTAGCCTGTGTGAAACTTGGACAATTAAGGAGTAAACAAGAGCGTGGGAAGGCATAGAAGTTTTGCAAACGAATCTGCACTCAATCTAAAACCATGAGTTTCGCTATCTCAAGCGAGTATATGTGTGCACTTGTAGCTGTGTGGAAAGTAAGAAATAAGTTTGCTCGGCTTTTTCACAATTGTTCATTGTTTTGGCTGCTTAAGTTTGGCTTATGGACAATCTTGTAAATACACGGATTTATGATCTCTTTTTATCTGCAGTGTTCTTGTAAAATGTGAGTTGGTTTTTGTTCTGAATGGGCTCTACACAAATGGTAGCGAGCACGTGTGCTCGCCCGTCCCGCTAGATTGTCAAGTGCCGGCGGCTGTCAAAACAAAGTTTTCTTTCTTTCACGGCCCGGGTCGGCCCGCTCTGTTCCTAACGTTTCCTTTTCCCTCTCTACCTTCAGCATTTCCTCAAAAGCATCTCCAAACGTCGTGCAGAAGAGGTAGAAGTTGTGAAGTTTCTGTGCGGACGGAAATAGGGACAGTGTTTGTAATTGGAGAGGAAGGCAAAGTTTGAACAGTACTGCTGTCAAAACAAGAAGCCCTCTCTTGATGAACCTCAGGCAGACTGACGCAGAAATGGCCAATTGTTGCTCGGGCATTTTCGGTATTTTTGTCCTCATAAAAGGACAAAGACGAAGTCAATGTATTATTAAAGATGAAGTGAAAGCATGTGTATGCCGCATGCATGCTCTAGTGGTTAATTAGAATGGGCCCATTTAGCCTTAAAATGACATTTTTTGTAAGTTATTAATCAAGGTCATGAAGCAGTAAGCTGTGGAAGAAAAAAAGTATAATCAAATGTAAGTCAGACAATAGTCATAACATAACCAAATAGCAGATGTACCCAAATTTCTGTCTCTTAGTAGCATCTAGGGAGGTATGTGTGGACCCACTCACTCAAGGGTGGCTCCAGCCTGCATAGGTCAGAATGTTGTGCTGGTCTTCTTGTCCCAGATGAGAAAAAGAATGAACATTGGGGAAGGGGGTGTCTTTCTTTTTATGTCCTTGTAAAGACATGCCAAAAATATTGAAAAACCAAAGTGCCTAAAGGGCTTCAGCTGGCAGCTACTGTATACAAACATTCAAACACCAACCTTGGTGGAAGGTCAGATAGTTGGGAGTTTTAGCAAGGTACAACAAGGACACACTAGTAGCAGCTACGGCATGTATGAAGCAAGTACGTAGTTGGTTTTAACATTAAAACCACAAACAGGTCTTTCTGTTTTATAAACTGGCAATCTTAGTATAATGATTTGACAATTTTATATCGACGTTTTTAAAAGTTATTGTGGGCAAGTAAGTTGTATCTGTTGTAGTTTGTCTCGTTTACTTTGTGGGCTGGGATTGACAATCTCTTTTGTTGCTATGTCCAAACTGTTGCTACCATGCTGATGCAGTCTGGCTTGTTGGCTACTGTCTGACTTCTCATTAGAAAGTTTGTAAAACTTTCGTATGGTATTACTATTATAAAGATTTGTGCAACTTCTGCATGTTTGAAAGAGTGAAAATTTTAGGTTCTTGTGACTTCTGGTTCAGTATTTTTGTTGTTTACCATGGAGTGTGTTGATCTAGAAACAGCTTTGGGCAAAGCAACTGTAGTGTAACCAAGCAGTCTGTCATGAAAATATCCGAAAGGAATGCAGAGACAGCCAAACTAATTAATAGGTACTGTGAAGAACATAACAAAAGTCATTTTCAAGATTATTATGCCAGAAAGTTCCAATATGTTTCTGTCCTGATCACATTGAATTACTTACTTAAATTCAAAAAGTTGCTAATGGATTTGGGATGAAAAGGTATATACGGTAGCAAATACCTTTACTTTTGCACAGTGTGTGCTGTGAGTCAGTACGCTGAGAGAAATGCACTTTCTGTTGCTGCTAACAAAGAAAATCCTCTTTACATGCCATGTTGTAATACCAAGGAGCCTTGGTAATACAATGTATTAGGGGGGTCAGTTTAAAGTCTGTCACATGTGTTACAGGAAATTACTCTTTTCACAGGAATCAAATTGGTTTCCTGATTAAAATCTCATTAAATTCAACAGTACCTCTAACCATGGTGTGAAAATAGTGTTTATATGTGTGATTATAAGATGATGTGAAAAGAATTAATCTACATGGAACAGTATTATGATAATCCTTGTGTATTGTTTGGAGCATCATCACATCCATTTGATGAATGCAGTCAATTTCAAATGAATATTTCCTCATTTGTAGCTGTCTCTGTTTTGAGGTATTGATACTTGCTTCAATTTGTACCGGTATTGATGTTTGCTAGCTGAACAACTTTGGAGGGAAATTCATTCAGACTCATGAATAACAAACTATCATTATATCAAGAATCAATAGTTGACTGTGTTTTGAAACTGTCAGCAAATGAATAATTCTAATTTTATTGAGGACCAACAAGGGATTTTACATTGTGTACAAATGGTAAATGTTCCAGAAGATCTTTGTGTATCCCTGTGGTTTACCTAAAATCTTCAGCTTAGTGTCCTCTCTTTCATACAGGTCAGATTGTGTATCCGTTCTTGCTATGAACCATGCACAGACTATGTAAGACAGGTTGAAGTCAGAAATCCAGGCTCTTGTTCTCCCATATATCTCTTCTTCCCTCCCTTGTATCACAACAATAGTAAGGATGCTCGGATTTCCACAGAGGAAACATTAGAGCCCTTGGGATTATTTCGATCAGGCCACAAGTAGGAATAGTGATAGCTTTTCCTAAGGAACTTGGTCTCTATTTGTGCCGCAGTTTCTCTCTTTATAGCAACAGCTGTGTGCCAAATACTGGACTGTCTATGTAGTCAACATATCTAGTTACTATCCTTACTATCCTAGTGCTACACTTCCACTTTGAAATACAATTAAAAAGCAAAATTTATTTCCGTTAGTGTGTAGAAACTTTGAATTAAATTAGGAGAGTTGGTAGCTAATTTTGGTGGAAAAATTATAATGGCCGTTGCATGGTTGTAAATCTGTTATTTTTGATGATGATGAAATGAGTGTAGTTTTCTAAAATTCTACTAGTGTGTTGTCAGGACGGTAAATGTTTTCAACTGTGCACTTCTAGTTTAATGGTAAGGAGCAGCAGTTTTCCTCATACTTGTTTGCTCCTAAAGTAACTCTGTCAAAGGTTTCCTTGGTGTTGGGAACTATTATGTAAATGGCTGCATGGCCTTATCTATTCATACTGTTCACACCCCTGGAACATGTCTGGGTGTCATATTTTCAGGAAACCCCCCTTCCAAGTCTCAAGGGGCTTAATTTCTATCTTGCAGATCAGTTTTACTTTTGTAGCCTGCATGTATAGGTCCAGCTATGTTACCATACAGTATAGTAGATGTCAAAGTTCTACCTGTTTGTATAGTCTGGATGAATTGAAATAATTGTTAGGGATTTTCCTAACAAAGAAAGTTGTGGTGTAGAGAAACCCTTGCCTGGGCACAGGTAGTATTTACCAGCAAAAGCTGGGCTTGCTCCAATTTCACAACAAAAACAGAAACAAACAAAGCCTGTTGGCATCATGGGTATCTATCTGTGACAGTTTTTGTACATGTCTATGCTTGTTGGATTGTTCCATGTCTGACTTTTCATGGAGATATTTTAGTGCCCATTGAAGAATAGTCATCCATAGAATGGACTAGAAGAGAACATATTCATTTGCAAGACTCCTTTTTCAATGCGATATCATATATAGTCTGGAGGGTGTCTGTGTCATCTTTATCCAAGTCTAGCTCATACGCAAGTAATATCTTGATATCCCAATCTATGCTGGTTGGAATTTATCCTTTTGGACAAATTGTTGTGTTACATTTACTTCTGGAAAGGACAATATTTACTATGTAGTCACCTGATTTATCTGCATAAAAGTCACCATGTTATGTATGGCATATTTCTAAAGAGTTTCGGCCATTGTTTGTAGGCAAGGTGGACTTTCCTGGTGAGCTGATTTTCTTTAGACCCAACATAGCGTGTCACGTCTGCTGATCAAGTGTTGCTCTCAAGGCACAACTTCTGGATTTTTCCTGTCCACTCATTACCTTCTGTTCTCTCCCGTTCTTAACTTAAATCCTATTTGTAGTTTTAACAGCAGTTCACAGTTTGCTGTTTCAGCAGGAAGTTTTAAAACCCACAAGAACTTTGCGAATAGGCACAGTTGTTGCACTATGAACTGAAATTTGCATGAAAATAAATAGGAAGAAAAAAGGGAAAACAATACACCAAGTCATGTCTAGGTGTCAAGTACACGGGAGAAAGTCTCTTTTGCTCAGGTAATTTTGTTTGCATGTCAGCAGGGTAGTATCCCCTGGTCTTTGCCACTGCTTTTCACCCCTTCACTAGTTGTCAATCCTTGGCTCTGACAGCCCTGCTACTATATTTGTAGACTTATCGCAAGGCTAGGCTGTTTATTTGGAAGGTGGTATTTTGTGGAGCAAGACAGAGAGGCGGATAGGGGAGCTGGGCTGGGGTAGGGTATCTGTGTTTACAGTGGTCAGCCTGGCTCTGATTTCAATGGGCTTCCCCCAGAAATCTGGCGGGAAAGGAGGCATGACAGCAGATACAAAATGTCCTGGATATACAGATACAGTAATGGTGCACAGGATTGATTTTACTGTAGTGCTGCATATTACAGTTCATTGCAACAATATCCAAAATGATGATATTCTTGGCATTATTCATAGCAGTTGAACATCTGAAATTCAGTTGCATTTTAATGACATATCTTCTGCATTAGCAAGTACAAGTGCAAAGGTTTATGATTAATGATGTGAAGAATTAAGATCATAATTACATTGAAAAATTCCCAGTGTACTTGTGAACCAAAATTTTTTGCTCATATATGAAGTTAGAGTAGACTTGAACTGCGATTTGCTGAATCTGAGCCAGGCCAAGGATCATTTCTGGTGCAGCTGCTCTGTACTCTGGCTTCAGACATGTCCAAATGGGAGGTGACTTGAGTTATAATTAGGCCGGCCAAGGGGTCCCAAAAATGGAGTCTATGTGCGATGTAGGTTTACACGTAGCTGGAGTATAAACAAAAGTCTGTGCCCGGAAACTGGAGTGAGGTTTACCACAGGGAGATACTGCAAAGTTGCATGGGAAATTTATTCTGAATGAGAGTAATTAGAAATCAGACATACAGTATATAATAATATGTACTTCACTGTCTGGATAAGGGGAATGATAAAACAGACGAGACAAGGCACTTTTCAGTTTTAATGTAGATAATTGTTGTTTGTTTTGTTCAGGTACACTTTGCTGTCTTGGTACCTTGGTACCTGTCAGAGACAGTATTTTGAAGAAAGCTAAAAGTATGACAAAAATGTGACCTGCCGGTTTGTGGCTTACAGTTTTATAAGCAAAGGGTGAGAAGGAAGCCAAACAAAGGAGGGTACCTTCAATTCATACATGTTTAGCTAGGCTAACAACAAGGATTTCTTCTTTTTTTGGGTGATATTTGAATATTTGGAAGCTACTTTTTGTACTTTATACTAGGCGTGTTTAAAAAAAAGATCCTTCATTCATTTTATTTGTAGAGGAAGGTTAAACACATGCATGTATTTCTAGTTAACACAGCTTTCCACGTAGCTTTCCACTTAGCTGTTTCATTTTGCATTTTTACAATCCATTCGTAGAAACCTCTATTTAAACTTTTACTTTTGTATGACAGTGTCAGTTTTGCCCAGTGTTTGCAAGTGTCAGCCAATGTCAGACTGTCTACCTACACACTTATTTGTGAAAACTAGAGTGTAACTGTTTACTCTAAACACTGGACTGCATGTGAGCTTGTCCAAGAAAGACCTGATAATGATACAGTACTAATATGGGTCTACCATGGCCCAGTGAAAGAACATCTAAAAAGTTTTCAAACTCTAAACTTTCTATTAGACATAAAATTTGATTATATTTCCTTTTATTAGTTTTAATCTAAAAGTTGCTCTTCTCAAGCAAGTACAGTGGTCACCAGTATGAGTATGACCAGTGTATTCAAACTCTGTTTGAAGTTTGATGTCATGCCTGTTCCACCCCGTCTTTGTCATGGTGTTTTTCAACAGAACTGTTTGTACCTCATTTGTATTTCCCACAAAAACACTCAGCGTGGAGCACATAGTAATACCTTTTCATGGTACTCACAGGGGGTACATCTCTGTACAAGGCATCTAGGGATGGTATAGTGTTGGAATAGTCACGAATCTGATAATAGCAACTTTGCATCAGATTGCCTTCATCCTATGGATTATATTGTGTTCACGCAGGCAGAGATTAACGTGACTGAGGCATCAATATATTGGACAGCTGTAGTGTCTCCCTATTTTCCAGAATTACCTTTTCAGTTTGCTGTTTTTAGAAATGTTCTGAAGAAACTTTTTGATGTATGTGTATATCATAGTATATTTCATTTGTATTGTGTCGTACTTGTTTGTAAAATATTTTGTTCTTTCGTCTGAATCTGCAGGAGGTTGAGTGACAGAGCTGCTGAGTGGGGTGCATATGCACGGAGTGAGGGAAGGAGGGAGGACGGACGTTAGAAACCAGGAGATCTGACTGGCCGACAGATGATGATGATGGAGGAGCCACAGACCTCGGATCTGCACGACAGACCGGTAAGGAGGAACAAAATGGAGTAAAATGTTAAAAGTAGATTTATTTTTAAGTAATGAAACTTTGAAAGCTCTCTACCACCTAACCCTGTAACCAATGGAGATTTGGTAATCATACAGCTGATTTAGTGTGCTAAATGTAAATGTAATTAGTGAGAAGCAATCATACCATGTCATCATCAGATATTTCTGGATCAGTGTTTCCGCCAGACGGCCGTCTGACCGTCCTTTGACGCCCTCTTCCCGCTGGGGACGGCCTAAACCCGAGAGGAGGCCGTCCCAGAAAAAAATGATAATGCCAAATTTTGGCAAGTCTGTGGTTTGATTGGCATTAAACTTACCTTTATTCAACAATTATTTGCCTCTCAGAATGCAGGAAATGGTATTTAAGAGGGTTAAAAATTTCAAAATTTCCTGGGGGGCATGCCCATGGACCCCCCTAGAAAGCTCGCGCCTTTGGCACTCGCGGTCGGGCCTGCGGCCCTCCGGTTGGGACCCCCTTCGGGCATCGCCTGGCGGAAACACTGTTCTGGATCAAGCACATCCTACTCTTCTGGCCTATGAAAACATCTTAGGTTAGTGAAAAGCTCCTCACTCCTCAAACAGGTGTATTCATCACTGAAACTGAAAGAATAAGACATATCTATACTTTTTCTTCCACTATCCCCTCAAAACAAGAACTGTAGTCCGTCAAAGAAATGTGTAATTAGTGCTACTTTTTGGTACCCTGAAGTAGATATACTTGGTACAGTTAGTCTTTTTCAGCTCTTTTCCTGTTGATATAACATAAGCAGCACCTGTTACAGACTAGGAGACCTTACAATGGCAGACAACCATTGGTGTACTGTAAATTATGAATATTGACCCATGAAAGTCTATGAACTCCAGAACTTAGTAATTAACCTTGAAAGCACATATGAGACGCATATGGCCATGAAACAGCCCTACATGCTTCTCGGATTATAGATAAGCTTGCCTTATCCAAGTTGGCTGCTCATAAATTGCATACAAAATACCATTTACACTATGGTCAACAGCATGTTACTTGACATATCCAGCCTTGCATGTATTAAAAGTGTGTTTCCCTTAATATGTGGTATTTCTTCTAATGCACTTCTAAGGTAGAGGTTGTCCAACCTTCTTGGGCAACTAAATTATATTCTTTTATGAGGCAATCTGTTCATGAATATTAATTGTCTAATGATCAACCCAAGTTTGTCAAAGTTTAAGACGTACTGTATATTGGCCTAATGATAGGCTTTTCACATAGAGGTTTTTTACAATGGTTTGAAATCCATGCAGTTTGTAAAAGTTTGTTTCTGTGTATATACCTGTAGTACACTTAGTTCGTCTTTGTGCATGTATGTATTTTATGTATGTATGTATGTATGTACAGTATGTATGTATAGGATAATAATAGCTCTTTTCGTCAACATGAAATAAAACCTTTGTCTAATATCTAAAATAATTGAGATCACCAGTCTAGTACCTCCCTGGGAACTTTTGACTGAGGGTTCTTTGTTCTTTGAAAAATTGCCAGGGAAAAGTTCACATGCCCAGATTGCACCCAAGCAAAACCTGGAACCAATTTTGGTTCAGGGGCAGCTGACCGTGACACCACCATACTTCCCTCATGATGGTCCCCTGTATGTGGGCCTTGGACATAAGTTATGGTTAGAACTTATATCACTGCTTGTTTTTCTTGGAAAATGTTCTATATGTATTGATAATGACTGTATGGTTTTAGAAAGTGTAAGGAACAACTAAGGATCAAAGGTAGTAAATACTTGTTACCATATTTACCTCTCGTTAGATTTTCGCATTTCGATATTTCACTTTTACTACCTACTTTATCTTGATCATAGCCTTTACTTAATCTTCCCTTCAAGATATCTTTAAGTTAATTATCTGTGCATAGAGTACCATACTTGACATAAGTGTACTGTTCAGAAATTTTAAGTAACAACAGTTTTGAATGCTGTAATGGCCCCAGTTAGTTGAGTTAATCTATGTGGAAGTTACTGATCACACTGTTTGAAATCAATGTTTGTCAGTGTCCTGCTGTGAGAAGAAAGGTACAATTAAAACATTTTAGGCATCTGGAAAAATTTTACGGTAGTTTTGCTAAAAAGTTTTTGCTGATGTAAACTTCTTGACCCTAACAGATGAGAATGAATATCTTTGACTAAAGTATAGAAGTTGCAGACAAGTGAACTAGCCCTTTTTTGTTCCAAGAGAATTTGAAACCATCAGGTACCATAAGGATACTTATGGAAAAGAAATAAACTTAAAGTTGTTTGGAATGAACCCAAGGAGCCAAAGAAACTCAATCATGTGCCTTGGCTTTGTTCCAACTCAGCTGGAGGTCAAAGGTCAGAGTTGTGAGTGCAGTGGCAGATGGGATAGATCAGGGATGATAGCTCTAACAATGATAACCATAATAAGAGCAACTTGGCCGAAGCACCAGCTTTTTTTTATGCTGGGTGGTCCTGTCATTGCTACCTACTCTTCCCAGGCTTCTAGTGGGGTCAAGGGTTCTAATGGTGGGGTCAAACTGATGCGATCATTCCAGCAGGTTTGCTGCCATATTTTCTGACCAGGAGGAAAAGTTGCTCTTGTTCCAATGAGGGAAAGCACAGGATTTAATGACCCTTATTATGAAGGTTTCATCAAAAGTATTACAATAGTTCTGGGAAGATTATAACATGTGTATTAGTTCCCAAACCTGTATCAATGTGCCTGAAGAGAATGTAAAGATCAAGGCAGTTCAACATGGTAGCTGGAATATTACCATAATAGTATTCAAACTCAGAAATGTTATTAGTTTTGCTAGATTTGTAAAAAATATAAGTTGGAATGAATACCCCATATAAGAAAATAATGTAACATTGAAATGAATAGAAATGCTTTAATTGATTCAGTTTGACTGACAGGAAGGTCAATATAAAAGTGCAGTACTTGTTCTGTAAACAGGATTCATTGTTGGCAGATTTTGTTAAGATGTCACATTCCATGTTTGTACCAAGGCATAGGTTATTGATGTGCAGCACCATGCAGTCCATTTTGTAACATTGCAGGCTGACCAGAACTCATCAATTGTCTAAAAGACTGGTCACATTCCAGACCTTCAGTGAGGGGTGAAGTGTTTGATTCCCAAAATCTTTGTAAAAATCTGGCAACTTGTTATGTGCAAGTTTTCTTTCTTTCTTTTGGCTATGTACTATTATTAGATAATAATTTTACTTACATGTATGTGATTATGAAGCCTTTCATCATAAGAAATAAAATACAACATTCGCCCAAGGTGTCATTTAGCCAAGCAAGCTTATGAAGCATTAAGGTATATGTGTAAGCACTTCAGGGCCACAATGCAGAGCAACCCAAGGCCTGTTGAAGGTACATGTTGTCTTGGAAAGCAAATTTCTTGAAATATTTTCCCATGGTTTTGCATTTGGTAGGACTCTCATCTTGAGGCTACTGGTGTGGGTGGATATGGGAAAATGCACCTTTATTTTCCCAGACATCTTTAGTGCGTTCTGTCTAGTAGTGTACACACATGGTGGCCAGTCATGTCCTGTCTACGTAATAATGTCACGTAGTTAGTGAGATGATATGCTCATGAAGACATCTTGTAAAGTGTAAAATATAAGCATCTCATAATTTCAAAGAATTGTTTATCTCCAAACAGGTTCACAGTTTTATGAATCATTTTTACTGGATTATGATTTTAACAGAGATATAGACTTATAGATGGTTAGCCAGATAGAATCACAGATGCCCTACTGAGTAAGTATGATGACTCTGTGTTAATTGTTTTTATTGATGGACATCTGTCTGAAGGCAACATGGACAAAGGTTCAGCCTTGTGACTTTGTATGACTTTCAAGGTGACCAGACTGTTACAGAATTACATATTAAAAAATCGGAGAAGGTCAAAGGTTAAAAGACATGCAGCTAACCTGAAAGACAATATGGGTTCAATCAATAGCATGTGCTGGTCTGGGGTTTAAATCATGTCTATAATAAAGATTGACTGAAGTCAATCCTGGCTTTGCTGCATGTCCTGTTATGGCCTGGAGGATGTCAAGTTCAAAGCCATGCGGCAGGGAGGGGTTCCCTGCTGTTGCCTAGTCAGCAGGAAAGTTGACAGGTGCAGGTGTGTGGGGGTCCTGTCAGCAGTGGAAGATGAAGTTTCCCAACCTGCATGAGTCTATGGAACACCAAGCGTTCCTAATCCTAAGGTAGGTCCGGAGATGTTTTAAAAATGTGATGGACCTATGACGAGTAGCATTACTGTTCATACCAACAAATTTTGGATGAGCTTCAGATCAGTTTGCTATAGCACAATCTGTTGTTATTTTCCAAAGGTAGATGAAAATTGAATCAAGTGATCATTTTAGTAAAAGATGTAATTGCAGCATTACTAAAAGTAAAACGTTATGCCAGGAAACTGCTTTTTTCATTAAAGATATGTTGTTCTACAGGCACAATTCATTACTATCTTAATACATTCTTACTAGTGGCAGTATTGTTGGATCAGACTTGACACCAGGTCCTGTGCAGCCAACCAAAGACAACTAGTTTCTGTGGCTGTGACATGTGTTCTGGGTAATTATAAAATGCTGCTGATAGTTGCCGGGCCAACTGGAAACATGCTGCTGCCAGGGTGAAAATGTTTTCAAGGAGTCATAGGCAGGGATAAGTGGGGTGAAATGTCCAACATCATAATTACTGAAGTTAGGAAAAAGTTTTGCTGACAGACTGGAAAGGCTGTTATTTACCGGTAATAGGCAATATGTTTTATTCTTAATTGTCATATAAGGTCTTTTCCACAGTGGTCTAGTCATATTTTTATTAATGACTGTTTGTTTTTCATCAGCTCAATATGGAGTGTTTTTGATATACTTCTCATGATACACATGCAGAAATTGGTATTTCTAGGAACAAACAGATTTTTTTTGGGGGGGTTCTTAAAGGCAAATACAAAATGTCTATTAGTACTTTTGAATCCCCCAATCCCCAGCAGCAGCAGCATGCTGAGTGCCCAGAGTGGGTGCAGAAGTGTGAGTGTGTTATCTCTGTCCAGATCGCAGCAGCCATGCTAATAGGAAGTTGTTGATAAAGGTGTGGGTCAGAGGTCGCCAGAGGGAAACATTTGGATGTCCTTAGCTCGGATGGAAGTTGACAGGAGGTGGAGTTGTTTATTGCCAGCTGTTCTTGTTTATTTTGTTGATGTCTGGCTACTTATTTTGTTTATTCGAGTTGAGTTGTGTTGTTTTGCGTATACAAAGTCCCTGTAATAAAAAAAGAAAGGCACTAAATCTCCTGCTGGTCTGAAGGAGTTCCTAAGATGTACAGTACTATATGTACAGCCTACTCTTTAGAAACACTGTGGTCCTTTTGACTCACAGCTAGTCACAGCGGAATGTAATATAATCATCAATCCCTCAGTTAATAACCCCTAGCAGCCAGATATGATATTATTGCATTGCTTCCACATAACGTGATTAATGTAGAAACTGAAGCACTTAACTTTTAATGTTTGGGAACCCTTAACCTCTGCCAAATATTTACAAAGGTTTCAAACAAAAATGGTCAGTCATAGACTACAAGTACTACAAAGCAACAAGCCCCGTTAGACTTTGTTCCAATGTAGTTTCTAGTTGTAGCATCCAAATTTGTGTGGTCTTGGACTGTGAAATATCATGTATGATTGCTTGTGAGTAAACTGCCCTCCAGCGACAAAGTCAGTTTGTGAAAGTCTTAGTGTTGTGAAATTATGATTTGGGCAGGAAATGATTTCTATGTGCAATGATTTGAGAAGTATGACTGTTACAGTTTTGCTCCCCCCCCAACATTTATGACTAGGTGAATGATACTGTTCACTTAAGTTATTATCAGTAATATAATTAACATTATCATTACACATGCCTAAAACACATTTCCAAGGATGTTATAGAAAATGTATGTAATTTGTCGGACATTTTCAGTGAATCACTGTCTGCATGAAAAGCGTACCTTTGCGTCCCCATCTGGACCTGATTTCTCCAGCCTGCCTGCTGCCCCCATGAGGGAATTACTCTGGTCCAGGTCCCCCTCCCACAACTCTCCCTCCCAGGGTGCCCAGGTGTGGCCAACATTTTTCAACTAAATCAGCAAATTATAAACTGACCCTTACTGTGAAAGTAGAAGATGGGTGGCCAGGCCCCTCTCCCTAAACTGCATTCTGGCAGCTGAGAATACTCTTTTACTGTGGAGAAATGAAGTTCAAAGTTACCAAGATATACCTAGGGCCATTCCAATGAAAACAAAATAACTTCTTGAGATGTCAAGTAGAACAATCATGTTCCCTGAGTTGTTTAAATGAAAGAGTAAGTATAAAGTACAACTGTACATAGAACATTTATTACCGGTATGTCCCTCACCCCCCACCCCAACCAGAAATATGCCTTCCAAATGTAGAAAATCATATTCTGCAAAGAATGAGAATATTTTCTGTAATGCATTCTGAATAGATTCTCTTTGTTAATGGTATTTTGTAACTTAAGTCTGTTTTAAAATTGAATAAAAACTGTAATGTCAAACATTGTCGGATATGTTGGACAGTATTATAGTATTGGTACATCTTCACTTATATCCACATGTACATAGAATAAAAGACAGCTCATCCTGCTAACAAGGAAGCTCTTTGTGTATGTATTAAAGAAGCTCCAAGCTTTTCTTGACTTTAGAGGCTACTTGGGTGAACAGCTAAAGGCAGAAGTGAAAGTTGATCAAGTTTCTTCATACTGCTCTAATTTCACAACACACAGACTTGTGAATGAACCCTTCCCAAACACCTCTAAAGGCTGTTTATAAACTTTGGTTTCCTTCAGGCAGAGGCTCTGTCCTTTTTAGTTTGCCACATGCAAGTCACAGTTGTGGTGGGTTTTATAACATCATGTATCTTTGCAACTTTAGAAGGTGATTATAAATCTTGTCTTAGAACAGGCTGGTGCTCCAGTGATTGTCTCATACCCCGTTCATACCAGACTTATATTTAGCGGTTTCAACCGGTTTTTCAAAAACCGGTTTTTATTTAACCTGGTGTGAACGCAAATTAACCGGTTTTTTAGGGGTTTAAATCCGATTTTCAAAAACCACCTCGGGAGGTGGTTTTTCAGGGGTTTTTGAAGGGTTTTTCCACCGAAAAACCTGGTCTGAACGCTAAGGGTTTATTAAACCGGTTTTTGCGTATTTCTTCTATTAAAGGACGCACTTTTTTTACATTTCAACTCTCAAGTAGGGGCTTCGGGTCAAAGCCAAAGTCCGCTTGCGACAAGAATTCCTGAGGAAGCATACGGCTGAAACGTCGGTACATCGTGCGGGTCCACAAATATTTTGATCAAAAACATAATCGCTGGGATCTGAAATGTTACAGGATTTTCTTTAGCGGTAGTTTTATTTCTGTTTTGATCGGTAAAACCATGGAGTTATACCTTTTATAACTCCATGGTAAAACTACGTGAATTCAAACCCACGCTGCCGGCTCGGCACGTAAACTTCCGGGTTGATTTGGGCGTCAAAATTACGCAAAAGACTTCATAAATCCGCCAAGAAATATATATTTTCCCCAAAGATTCTTTGAATTGTACATTTCTTCACTAGAAAATCGTTCTGTGTTCGCGGAAACAGCATTTTGGCGCGTATTTTTAAACAAAGAAAATTTTGTTTACACGCGCGTCGTCTCGCTTGTGACTTGCCGCCGACACCGCCGGCTGAAATCATCAACCAATCGGAGGCGCGTATCGCGGTCACGTTATGCAATATTTGCATATGACCTCATGGCACGCACGTCAGCAGGCGGTGCGTCGCACATTGTGGTGTAAATTCAGCGCCGTATTTCAGGAAATAAATGCCGGGACACGACCGATTATTTTTGAAAATGTATTTTACAAGTTCATCTTTGGATAGCCTAGTAGAAATCAAACCGTTCGATGTCTGGTCCTTCGATATGATACAAATCAAGATAACGATGTATTCCACGAAATTATGGTGACGTTTTCACGAAAATTATGGTGACGTTTTCACGAAAATTCCGTGGCACTGTTTTGAGTTCGTTTCCACTGTTTTTTCCGCTGTTTTGTTTCATTTTGCAATGGAATCGGCATACGTAACCTGGACAGCGGAGGAGACCAAGCTCCTGATATCCATTTTTGGAGAGCAGGAGACGCAGAAAAAGCTTGGGGGGGCTGTACCGAAACAACAACGTATACCTGGAAATTTCAAACAAGTTGCGGGAGCATGGTTTCGACATTGTTACGGAGCAGTGCCGCAGCAAGATCAAGAATCTGAAGACTGCATACAAGAAGGACAAGGACAAGGTTTACATTAAACTGCAGTGGCTATATTCGCCGGACAGGGTTTTTGAAAAACCGGTTTTATACATTTTTGTAAGTCTGGTGTGAACGCTAGGGGTTTTAGCCGGGTTTTCCCCCGCTAATTATTTAGCGGTTTCAACCGGTTTTTAAAAGTCTGGTATGAACAGGGTATCAGTTCTGTCTGGCAACTTGTGTTTTGGTCATGTAAAATGATTTATTGCTCAGCATCTATCATGCAGTGTGAGGGTTTGTAACATGCATTTTCCTCATTAATTATTGCGGTATCAAGTAGACATTTGGCAGGTCTTGAAACAGAAACACAGAATGGTGTATATTTTACCCTATACATTGTAATTTATTGATATTGATAGAAATGTCCACAAGATTCCACATAATTGTTGAATGTGTATGTTAGGTGAAGACAAGCCCAGAAGAAGGCAAGGTAGACTATTTCATGTATTTAGTGTTCACTGTAGTCTGTTTATGAATAGTTGCAGAATTTAGCACCAGGACTGCACCACACCCACCCAGCATTACCATAACCTCCAGTAACAGGTCTCTGAACAGTTGTCACTGTTGCCCCTTGCTGACCTGCGTCAGCACTTGTTTGTTGTTTTTGCCTGTGTTTTTCTATATTTATTCAGCATGATGGGAGCAGGGCAGGCTGTAGTAAATTTTTAGGGAGGGTGAGGGATCTATTTTTGTACCAGGCATGACACGAGGTCTGCTGTTGCCAGTCTGTCTGCCACAACTGCTCATGTGGGGACACATCACATCCATAACTAATAAAACAACTGCACTTGTCCAAGTTTGCAGAGAGTCATTTGGATCTGGCATTGAGTCGTGTCGTACATGTATATGGCATATGAAATGTCTTGAAGGGGAATGTTGGATTTTCAGTTCAATATATATCATGTGATTATCATGTGCATGTACATGTACATGTATGTATCTTTGTCCCACTTGGCAATCCACTACTTTCAAGTTCTCTCTCCATAGATCTATATATATATGCAACATATTGTTGCTGACTGCTTTAGTATCAGCTGTTTCTTTCTTGCATATTCTATTAGCTTCAAGGAATGATTTCTTGATTTCAGCAATTACAGGGAATAGAGAGCCAGTGATATTGTACAACAGTTGAGCATGTTCTCTTCTTTTTACTTCCAAATATTCCAAAAAGATATAACTTACAAGAACTTACATGGATAGAAATATTTCTATAAGTTCAGTAGATTCTGAATAGGTTCTGAAAATGAATTTGATAATGTGGAAGTCTTTGCTCTGTGTAGTGTTTTCCATTCACAGGTATGTTCTGCCAGTTTGAGTTAAGTATACACGCGACAATGAGTTGCACATCTGTAGTGTCATAATTTTTTCAACCAGGAGAGGAGAGATATCTATTTTTGTACCCAGGCCTCACCAGTTAATCACAATATTTTGACTACTTGCACAAAATTTGTCACGCGACCGCCTGCTGTATGAACAATGCTTCTTATTGTACAAAACTGACGCTGGCATGTCTGGATAATGGTTAAATGTGGCATAATAAGAAGCATATACCACAGAAGACAATTAGGAATAAGTCATTTTCTGTGGAAGTAAAATTGTTTGCAGTGTTTTGACTAGGGGCAAAGGCACATCTGTTATACAGTCATTAATATGGTGGTAATAGGCATAGCAAAGACAGGGTTACAGCTATTACACATCTAAAAAGTTGTGTCACATGTTATAACCTTACTTGTTACCAGTGTGTGGTCTTTGGTGGCAGTTTTTCTACTTGACTACTTTTGTTGTAGGAAAGTTGACAACGTGACCAGAAAGTAGGAGTGTGTGCCAGGTATCATTCTTGCCACTTGCATTACCGGTATGAATATAACTTGTGCAATTTGGGGTCTGATCAGTTAGGCAAAACTGGTAACAACTAACATTGGTGTATTCACAGGAGAGATACATTGTCATATGTTGTTCATTGACAATAATAACAATAATGGAATCAACTAAGAAATGTCAGATAATTGATATTTTTAGTGAAGCTGAACCTAAATTCTATGTGTAATCTATTATACCAAAGTGTAGGATGGCATAATGGCATTACATGTCAGACATATTCCATGGCACAGTGCTGATTTCTAGTATATGCCAAGTTACCAACCGTGATGTTTTTAATCGAGAGATACTTTATTTGGGTAACATATATAAAGATACTGGTACTTTTGGTACTGTATGCATTAACATTTGATGTTTTTGAACATCATTTCTTTGCCCTACTGTATTTGCTGTAGTACTAAAAGCTGACACAAACTGTAACTGAAATGCAGCCACAGGTACATAAATCACCTATAATTAAAGTTTCACTGCATGAATATGAGGATTAAAGGTTAAAGTACTTGTTCAATTGGATAAGCCCTGCTATGAGACCTTTCACACTTGCTGTTTCCAAGTGTCTCACCCCTGTACAATATGGTAGTGAGGACTGGGGGTTAGCCAAGGTTACTGGTTTCACCTTCTCATGAATGGTGTCATCAGAGAGGAGACAGTCCATGATTTAGGGCTGCAAATAGAAAGTAGATTGAAACAGATGAGGCATTGTTGGGAAGGGTAAACCTTTGGAACTTTGTGTCAGATCCTCCAACTTTTGTTACAGTGTAGCTTGTTTAGCAGGGAGTCCAAGGCTGTTAGTTTTTCATGTGGTAGAAAGGGCTAATTTTTCAGTAGGCTGCGGCCTGACCATGTCAGGACCTAGGGATATGGGCACATTGTGCACGCTGATTAAGATCAATGGATGGTGGGGAAGAAGCAAAGATTTATGACAATGCTGCATGTTAAAGTCAATACATGGTGCACTGGGACAGAAAATTACTGCCAAAGAGGTCCTTATTCCTATTTGATGACAAAGTTTAAAAATTTTTTTAGCAAGCTACATCCTTGGTTTCCCAAATGTCTTGTTGTGAGCAGTGTTATTGCCAAAGATCAAAGTTACTACCATGTCACAGTATGTGTCAGCTCATGCAGTTCCAAATAATAACCCAAAATGTCATCAGTATGTTTTCCTTTTTCTTTGGATAAGTCTTTACTTGTGTCAACTGAGTACACTTAGCTAACTATATGAGCGAGTGAATGATCACTGTTATTGATCCTTGTAAAGGAACATTGAGAAGATAACATATGTCATCGTGTAAATTTGTCCAGTGACATGCATGTGACATACATGTATGCCTGGACTAAAGACAGCCCTGGACAACTGGGAAGTCAACTATAGCCTAGTATATAGGGACAGACCAGAAGGATCATAGGGGGTTAGAAAAAAGTGGTACATGTACAAAAGTTGTAGAGAAGACTCAGAGGAGGATGTACAAGAAAGTCTGAAAAGAATACTTTGAGAAAAGAAGAACATTTGCTCAAATTGTTTGTCAAATAGTCCTCGTATGTACCACAGAGCATTGAAAGAATTCTAAAAAGATTTGAATATTCAACATGGTTGGCTGTACTAATCCTTCAAACACAAGGTCATTGGTTGTCAATGGTAGCCAGATATGATAAGTTGGGTAGAGACTGAGCCAGTTGGGCCTCTGGCCAAATACCAGACCACATACACAAGTTGGAAGCTAGCTACTATATCACAACTGTGTGTTTAGACACATACTGTACTAGACATATAGATGCACAATACTTACAAAAACTGGACAGCGATATTTCAGAGTAGCTGTGAGAAAAGGTGTTGTGACAGGTATGTGAAACTTTTTTTTGATATTTGAAAAAAAGAAGGTATGGTGTTACATTTGAGCTTAAGTAACAATGACACTTTGGCTTTCAATGATATTTCCCCTTTGCTTGGTTATCACATTGCTTTATACAAATTAAATGTAATTAGAATTTCACAAATAGTAAGAATGGCCATGTCATTAGCTGTATTGAGTTTCTAAAAGGCCCTGTCAGAATTAAACAAAAAAGGAAGAAGATGATGTAATGGGGGAGGAGGGAGATTGACAAATGTAATGCAAAAACAGTTAGAATAGGGATGCTAAAGTTATAACTAAATTAACATTTGGTTTTAAGATGTTTCTTTTCTTCATTTCTGCCCTGGCTCGAGGTAGTAGCTGAACACTTCAAGTTTTCTTCCTTTTAGATTTCTATTTTGTTATAACTGTTAAATCCTATTCAGTCTGATGGAATTTGTATGAAATTAATGTGAAAGTCCCATCAAGTTATTTTGTATGAAAATACCAGTTAGTATGATATATTTTTTTTTTTATGAAGTTTTTATGAACTTGTCAGAGTAAAAGTGCCTTTTAGTTTACAGGGTCTAGGTCAACACTTAGTGACTTGATTACTTCTGTATAAGGCCAGGTTTTGAGGACTTGAATATTAATATCACAGTTCAAGAGGAGGGTATAATAAATTCTGCTCAGTTTAGAATGTGGGTCAACGGCTGCCAAGGTTGTGAAAACATGCATAGCGATGTGATAGGGTGGATCAAATCACTGGCCAAGGTGACCCAACTTAAGTATGTCCATTGTAAGTATAAGTTTCAGCTTTAGTACGAACACTATTCCACGTACTCGTAGTACAAAAAAGCTGTGAAGATTTTCTTGGATACTACTGAGTAACTAGTAAATCTGTAACAGTACATTTAGCATCTTAGGATGATGTATTGTTGAGCTGCTGAATTTTAGTAATCATTTGATTTAGAAAAATGTTGGAAAAGTCCTGGTATCTACATGACTTTCAAAAGTTGATTGATTTTCCAGAGTGCAAATGGATGTTCTCATTTTAAAATACAAGCACTTCTACATACATGTATTTATTGCGAGCATTTCATCTTTTTTTCGGAAGAAAAGTTGAATACATTGTCTGCTGTCTCAGATCCAGTTACTAGATTGAGAAATATTTATTGCAGTGGCTTCCATCTGAACTCTCTGAATATGACCATGTTCCCGGAGGCAAATATATGTGATACCTTGTTCCATTGGGGAACATAAATATAATTATGGTAGCTGTAGGTTGGATACCAGAATTCCATTAGTTTGTTTGGTTGGTGTACTTTTGTCACATACCAATGACTGCCCCCTGTTTCCCTCAAATTTTGTCAGAAAAATGACGTCTCAAGCTTGAACCATGGTTTACGGTGATGACACAAAAAATGGACATGTACAAATTGACCAAGTACTGACGTGCCTTCATGTAATATCCCACATAAAAGCGTAACGTCACACTTGATATGTTGTCCAATAGATTATCCTCCTGTCTTACCACTCCTCATACATAACAGGAGTGATGAAGTTTCACAGAAAGTAACACCTTTCCTCGGCTTATGAGGCTAGCTATATGGTTTCTTTGTCAGTTTATATATCAAAACATGAAAAATTATCAAACCACAATGTTCTTAGGTTTCAAGGGTCCCCATTATATCACTTTTTGGGAAATCCCAGCCTGATATGCTTCTGATAATGGATGACATATAGCAAAGTGTGGAAGATTATCCCCAGTACCTAGACAGGGTTTCCAGAAAACTGGGACCTTGTAATGTTAGACTTCCAGAGTGGGAGGAGATAGGTCCTGTTACAAGGTGGGAATATCACTTTTTGAAATCCTTCGGGACCAAGAAGTCATAAACTTTGTGGTTTCCTGTCGTTAATGGCTTATGGCACTATATCTTGACTTAATGTATCTACTGGACAGTGGTATACTGCATGAAAGAAGCTAACTGGGTCTCTGGGTGCTGAAAGGAGGTTTGCAACTGTTTATATAATTTGATTCATTTTAGACATTGCTGCAGATAAAGAAAGTGCTGAAAATGAATAATCACGTCCAATTAAAGTAGTCATCCATCACTCTAACCAACCAACCAACCAACCAACCAACCAACCAACCAACCAACCAACCAACCAACCAACCAACCAACCAACCAACCAAACCAACCAACCAAACCAGCCACCCAGCCACCCAGCCACCCACCCTACAAACAACCCACCAACCCAACCCAATCCAACCCAACCTAACCCATCCAACCAAATCAACTAACTTGGTTATTTCTGAAGGGATAGTGAAATTCTGATGAAAATGTTACTGTTCTGGTAAGCCACCTGGTGTCCAGCAGTGTTTCCCTCTACTTATTTTCTTTCCAAGTATATTCTTCATTTCCAAGTAACTGTCTCCCTTGACATGAAACCTGTTTGTTGGTTTTTCCTTTGTTTGATGCCTTTACAGTGGAGAGGTGGGGAGGTCTTCCTGTGGTCTGACTCTTTAGGTTGTTATTTATGACGAAAATCATGAACTGCTACCACATGAGTCAACACTAACTCCTCCTCAGGTGATCTAGAAGGCTGGAGTTATCTGGCAATAAGTGATTAGAGCAAGTGGTTCAGTGTTCTGTTTGGACAGTGTTCATGTCAACTCTCTGTACTTGCATACAACAGAAAACAGTTCTTGAAAGGTGTCCTGCATTGCTTTGGTCAATTTTCAAGACTCTATCATGTTATTATTAGGCTATTGAAGCAAGCCATCATATAACTGGTAATAGTGAAAGATGTTATAGTGGTGACAAACTCTCAGAAGAAGATGAAATAACAGTTGTCAAAGATCTTGTTATTCACATTTTAACATCTGTTACTTTCTATTAAAAGAAAAGTTTATGTATGTTAGAAGTTCAATGGCTTGACACTGGTAGCGTATGACTGCAAAATAGTTTGGCTATAGCTCTGTTATTTTGTCGGACCCCAAGAAGAGAGTAGTGGTGAGGAGAGCGGGAACAGTGGTTGCTTTGGCAGTTGGGCATGTGGAATGGCTGTGTAATGTTAAAAGTAAATAGAGGTCACTCATAATGACTCTAGTCTGCTGGTGTTAAAAGACTGAGCAAACCGGTGCATGATTGTCTGACAGATTGGTCCGCTATTGTCAGCCCTGCACAGGGCTCGAAACAACATGAGTACTGTTCTTATAATAAACAGGTGAGGTAATAGTGGATTTGATGCCATTGCATTTATTTTTTTGTGCTTACAAATGTATGATAATTTGTACTTGTGTACATGGACTTAGGGGGGGAATGGACTGTGGTGTAGCAAGGCATTTTTCTTTGGAAATATTGTAATATTGCGGAGAGAGCAAGTCATTTTTAAAAAGCATCAAGTCACTGTGTGTGATAATTTGTCAGGGATGAATGAGAACAAAGCCACCTTGTATATGTAAATTCATGAGACAACACACCTGGCCTGTATTTCCTTTACCATGTATTCAAGAAACCAAGAGATGTGATATTTTTATGACCTTGTCCCTGTGGAACAAACTTATAAGGTGAGGTTTTTGAGCCCGTTTCGGAGGTCTGCTAACTGCACAATGAGGTTTTCCAGCCTTCTAAATGCCATGCAAACATGGTTGTGATTGTTTGATGATTGAAGGGAAAATGGCCCTGAAGGCGGGAGGTGTTTTGCCAGGAGAAATATTTACCTACTTGAGAGGGGTGCTACCAGATTGTACAAATAGATGTCTGGCAAAAACTAGGTACCAAATCCTGAAGGCTGTCTTTTCTTCTCCTTTCGACAAAGGGATACCAAGGGACCAGCCGTTAGTGATGTGACAGAAATCGCTCTAATGCTTTTGTACTGTAGATAAAGCACATACAAGGCCATTCTTATTGAAAATGCAACCTGTAAAAATTGTTGTAGTCTGTTACACTATAAAGTGCTGTTATAGCAAGTCAGTTGTAGAAGCCAAGTTTGTATACTGGGGGATGGAACATAAAGGATTGGAGGGGTGGGCTTAAGTAGTCCCTGCTGATGAATCCCATAATATCCAATACAATGTGCTAGAGGCTAGCTTAGCAAGGAGAAGGTTAAGCTGAACAGTTTGTATTTTTTAAAGGAATTTTACATCTTTTCTTTACATCTTTTTTATTTTTCAGTCTTATTTTTTGAGTTTATTTACATAGATGTTATGATTCAGTAATGCTCATTATAGGATGAAGAACTCCATTTCCTGGGTTTTATTTGATTGTTGTACTGTATCTGTTTGGTCCATGGTATTGCAATTACAATGTTGTTTGATTACAACCTATGATACATTGATATTTTGAAGTATTTATTGCATTGGTTGTCAACGATATCTTTCTTAGTACTAATTTTTCCTTTCCCTCATTTGGCCCATTGCTGTTTCCTGTCTGCTGAAATCAACATCTTGGCTTGTTGACTGGTTGCTGGTGTCTACGCTATGGATTCACAGGTATGTCTCATTCAAGTAAAAATCATTATACATGTATCAGGCATTTGTTTAATTAAAAATGACTTTTGAAAAAAAAAGTAACTCTGAAATGTGTGCCAGAGTCAGTACTAGTAGTGCATCATATTTGTCCCCATTTGTAGTTTTTGTACAGATATCGAAGTAAAGTTCTTGACCATATCAAGTAGAATTGAAACATTAGTGCTGACTTTGCCAGATTTAAAGGTTAACCTTTGCATTCTCACCAGTATGCCTATGGCAACTTGTTGCATTGAGGCTGTAGAAGTAAATTTAAAGATAATGTCCAACATAGTTGCTGACTGTGTGGCATTGTTCCCTACCTGTTAGTGTAAGTTTTGCGGTTATTAGAGCACTGTACCCAAAAGTGGTACCCAGTGTATATGTATATCTGTCAGTGTGCTGATATGGGTAAGGTTGGGCAGCTTACGACTTTGACTTGAGCAGTTATCTTTTACCTGAAGTGACTCCCCATGTGTAGGATGCTCCCTGCTATGGGCCGCTAAGGTTGATTTCACTCCCAAGTCTAATGCATTGAACATGTTTCAAACTAACTCATATTAGGCTTGCCCATGTCCCAAGTATTCAACAATATGAAGAAGTAGACTATTTGTGTGGGAGGAAGGTCTACAGAAGTAACAACCTTGACCCATATCACCACTCAAACGTTACCTAAGCTTAACAGTATGGCACTATTTGTACCACATTACCTGAAGGCTGAAGTTAACATCACAAGTTGGTAGGTTCTGTCGGCCATGAAGAAGTGTGTATTCCTTTGAAGTGTAGCATTTTTGTCTAAACAAACATGTCTTCTCGGTACGACGTACCCATTCTTTACAACAGTGAATTATGAAGTGCAAACTTGTGAGGTTTGATACTAAAGGAAAAGATGACAGGGAAAAGGAAAGCAGACCTTTTATACTGAAATGAAAAAAAAATTAAACAATTTCATGTCTATTGATAGACCATTTATTTGATTATTTTAATGCAGTGTCATAAAGTAAATTTTCAGCTCCCCTGGAGAAACAAATTTTTCCACTTAAAGAAAGAAAGAAAGAAACAACTCTTGTGTCTGGAAAATGTCAAATATTTCTTTTTCAATCCTTGTACAAGGTCTGTTATAGGCAGGGCAATGTCCTTCATGGTGACAGCTCTAAAAGCCCCACCTTAATGAAACAAATTCATGGCAGCCAGCTAACAATAAAGACAATTCATGGGGGATGGAGCCTGGAGAATTGTGGAATTTTGATTAGAAGTTGTTGCTGGCAAGTTTTCATGGATAATTCATCCATAAACTATATATATAAAGGAACAGTGTTTCAGAAGTGCAGGTGGACATTGTTTGATGTGCAGGTCTGTGTTTATATTATACATCCTGGACATCTTGAAAAATTTTGTTCAACATGGAAATTCCCTGATCAAGTTATGGTATTGAAGAATTGGAACATGATCTCTACACAGTTGTTTAGAAAAAAATTGGAAAAGGTTTTCCATAGCTGCAGTACCTGTCTCCAACCATTTTCAATCCTGTGCCAAAGACAGAATCCTGCATCTTCACACAGAGGTGCAAAGTGTCCCAGTAATCTCTCTAAGTGTTTTTCTCACTTTGAGTTTATAAACCGGAGTCCATTCACACTTTTGCCAATCAGAAACATTTAGCAGATGGGCATTCTCACACCTCCTGTAAATGTAATGATTAAATACAACAAGCCAAATGGCTTCATGTACATGTATATGCTTGATCTCTTTTGCTAGCAATTGTGTATTTGTTATGGTCACAGCAATTTCAGTGTATTGCAACTGTATCTCTGAAGAGAGAATTCCTTGGTAAGTTCACATGCAGGTTGTAATTTAAAGAACTCATGTGAGAGACCTTTATCAGACATGTTGCCTAACTCATTGGCCCCATGAAGTATTTTACTCTGCCTGGAAGAACACTCTCTAAATTTTACCATACGACAATCCTTGGTTATGCTGATAGGTACATGTTAAGTAAAATTTAATATATTCTGGGAAATCTGTCTCTCACCTGTATAATTTCAATAACTATCCCTACATCTTCCTTTCAGTGTCTTACATTCAGTTTAGGGCGCCCTCTCTGTATGTGTGTGGAAGGGTGGTTGGATGGACGAGTAAGCACTGATGTAGGTTCAAGATCTTCCTGATAGGCCATGCCTGGTTTAGTAGCAGAGTTGAACAAACTACAGTACAAGTCTTCCAAATCCCAGGAAAACAGAAGGACACTGCAGATATCTCAAGTTCGATGAAAGCTTCAGAGGGAATATTGTGAAGAATGCAGGGGAATATTTGCACAAGACTCTGCTGGCTTAGCCGGAAAATTTGCTCTATTATTGGTTCAAGTCGGAGGACTTAGGCAGGTAAACTCCCCACAGCTGAGGGCTATAGCCTCCACTGTTTTAAGAAATGCAGGACAATATTGGTGTGAGGAATTTTCCCAGCTTTGGGGAGAGGTCCCTCCATTACCAGTACAAGGTGGGAGATTTAGAGGATAAGGCAGCAGCAGTATCCCTGCTGTGAAGCTGATGAGGTCAAATCCCAATGAATTCCTCCAGGTTAGGACTTCTTTTACCAGGGCTTGAGATGTGAAGGACGTTGCCGTGGTTTTTTAATGGTAGATTTATTGGAGCAGAGGTCTGATGAGCCTGTTCCCATAAGGTCACTGATAAATTTGTTATGGGGTTTTCAGTAAATTTGGTTATGTAAAAGGGCATTGGTTAGTAAAAAACCCTATAACCAACATTTCGGTTAGCTCCAATAGCTGTACAATTTGCGTCAACAGGTATTTCTAAGGGATGCTTTACACAAAAGCCAGAAAATTTTGGTCCTCATTGTCCTTGCAGTGAAATAGTTACAGTGCTCATTTTCTAAGCAAGAAGTAGTGACAGCAGGTTGATTTTGTCTTTCCCTAGATCTTAGTTATCTAGGAGTGGAACTGTGGCAGAGAAAGGTTGAGGACAGAATGTCTACCATCCCTGTAAGGCACAAGGTCTGGTTTCAGCAGTACTCTTCTACCCTGGCTGCCAACTTCAGTTGTTCAGTTGGTGTTGCTTTGAAGACCAGTAATTAGTACATTAGCATCCTTCCCACCAGGGAGGCGGGAGCTTCTGCCTGCCATGTTTTACACGCTACTCCATCACTTATCCCCTCCCTTACTGCCAGGACTTCAGCATAGCTCTTGTCATTTTTCCTCAATATCTATCGATTTGGGAGGTGATGGATGGGGAAATGAACAGGCTTGAAAGTCAGTTACTCCCCAGAGATTGCTGCCACACGCACATGTTACTCAGAAGTTGGAGTGACATCCAATGCTAGACTAATTTCTGGTTGAGTGAGTTTATTAGCATGATGAAGAAAATGCAGATGTCGTCTCACATCATGTACTTATTAGCCCCAACACCTGCTTCTGGGGAAGGCAGTGTGCGAAATGAAAAATCTCAAAATGAGTCAAATGAAATGAAAAGTTAGCACAAGACTAAATTGAAGTTTTCGTGACTTTTAAAATAAGAGAGCAAGTCAGTTTATAAGTGTATTTTAGAAATGCAGACAGATCCAACAGCAATAGACAAAAAATGTTCTTGGACCAATGATTTCAATTTCATTCAATTTAAATGTATGTTTACCATGTTTATTGTTGTTTGGTTGTTAATTTGCAATTACCATTTGAGCTGGAATTCATAATTAACGTGTAGTTTTTTCTCAATAATGTTGTAATGTCAAAAAGTAACCCAAAAGCAAACAACTTTTTTGTGTGGAAGATGTCGGTTAGCTTGAGGAATGAATCCACTCTACTTTTAAACTTTTTTTTTATCTTGTCGTTCCAGCTGAGCCCTTGTGTTGGCCTGTTTCAGCTTCTTCTGTGAGAGACTAATAGATACTGACTGCCTAACAAAGGCCCCCTACCATTCCCCATCTGGTGCCTTTTGAAAAAAAAGTTGTTCACAACAAAAGAAAATACAGTAGTACCTTGCCATGACTTGCTAATTAGATATAACAGCATAATAAAACTGATTTCTCGCTATTTTAAAGAATAATAAGCACTAGATTTTTGCATCAGAAAGCAAACAAAATCAATCAGATGTTGGAAGCTTGCAATCCATTGTCTAACTCAGTGATGCTGTTTGAATTGTTGCCTCTTCTACTGCACAGTGTGCCGGTGCAAATTTCCAGTCGTTACAAAAGATGAAAAGAGAAAAAGTTTGTTATATTGTAGGGACTTTGTAACACGTGGTCTACAACAGAAACTAGTATGACATTTTTGGAAAAAAACTGTTGTTAGTTGATTGTCACGTTTCAAGCAGGTGACCTGTTGTGTTGAGACGCATTATTGGGAAAGACCACTTGAAATATACTGCCCCATTCTACAGAATCACTTAGCATGGCTGAGTATTCACATACTTTAGGCAACAGTACATGGCAGTGGAAGGCAATTAAGTCTTCAAGACTAATTCAGACTGCATTATACCACCACTACAGTAAAGGTTATACATGTATAAACTGTTTTCCTCTAGCTGTACATGTACTAAGTAGTGACATAATCCAGGTGCAGTAAAGATTAGGTTGCCTTCAAATATGTTGATAATGTGTTAGAACACCTGAGAAAGGACTTGAGAGGTAGTCAATATTTTGTTAGAAGTGTGTGCTAGCTGTTTGAAAATATGCCTCAAAGTCAAAGCTAATGTGTAGTTCATATGTTGTAGCTTCTTTGATTGTCACATGTTATTGAGAGTGTGCTGGCAAAGGTTCAATTAATAGGGTTTAATGTATGCACATTATGCTTGAAGGTAGATTTTGTTGTTTTGTCTATGTCTATGTGTATGTACATTAGCTTTTATGCTCATTTAGGCAAGGGGATATACCAAATAAGGCAAAGCCCTCTGTTAGTTGGATTGATGCTTCTGGCCCTGAGGATGAAAATTTTCTTTGTAGTAGAGGATGATTTTGTTCCTGCACTTCATCTTCCGGGAAAGATTATTTGTGGGGAATTTGTGGTAATGCCAATGTTGACTCAAGCACGCCAGCCAACCACTTTGAACCTACAACATTTTGCATTTTTAGTAACTTACGTATTGGAAGATCAAACAAATGTGATCAACTAGTTTTCCTGGAACTAGACGATGAACTCGAAGCCTTTCACACTTAAAAGACAAGGCAGGTGCAGGTAAAGTTCACTTATCAAAGTTTTGATTGCTCTAGATTAAATTGCAGTTCTCAAAAGAAATTATTCCACTCAGAACTATTTCTTTTATACTTTGAAAGGCATTTAAGGAGTCACGTTGGACTTGCGTAGTCTTCAGTCGGCAACCCTTTCGCGCTGTCACGCGGACAATTGAGAGGTGCTTAGTACCGACAAATCAGCTCCTCTGCAGGCCTGTGTATGAATGTAGCCACCTGAGCCTGCCCACGCCATTGTAATAGTCCTAATTGTATTTTCCCTGCGGGGCTATAAGGGAAGGTATAAAGCAGAGCCGCTGCACAGCGACATGTGGATAATACAGTGAGGGAGACAGGCAGCACGGTGTTAGCTGTTTAGCAGGGATATTTGTTGGACCTGTAGACAACAGCTTCTGGACTGCACACAAGTCTCTCCCCAGCAGCATGCAGTGTCTGTACCATACCACACCTGTGTACCAGGTTAGTCTGTTTGTCACTGTGTTATATCTATCAGAACTGGGGCAGGGGTCTACGACATGTCAGACCAGTACAGCAGTTAATGTGCCCGATCAGCCCTGGGCACTTCCGATGAGATGTTCAATCTCTGATGGTGCAGAAAGATTTTCTTCATCTATGTGTTGTAGATTTGACCTGCCTTCAGTCCTGTTGAATGGGAACAATTGTGTACCATGTTTTGTGCATGTCTGCCAGGTTGTATCCTTGTTCTCTCAGCCCCCTGATTGGTAAAGAAACTGAGGCTGGATAAAGATAATTATGGGCTTTCTTTGTGCAAGTGGTGTGGAGTGGTATCGCTCCAGTATTGTTGTAATTACACGGATGGCTAGCAGAGATGATTTTATTCACCTAGTACAGTGTGAACACATCCTGTCCTTATCAGTCAGGACTATACTGGTAACAAAAGTGGTGATTTCAGTTCAGTGTCGTAGAAATTGTGGTGTTGTCTTGACTTCCAAGGCATCTACATGTACATTGCTGTTATAATAACAATATTTTACTCATCATTTTATTCTCTTTCTTGAGATTAATTGTATCTGAATGGGGTGACCCTGGAAAACAGCTAAAACATCTAGTCTTTCTTTTATTCCGTTATTAACCTGCCTGGATTGTATTGGTAATGCTGGTAGTTTTTTTTTTATGTAACACAAGTGGCAAATTTGATTAAGGAGGATTAGGTAATTAGCTACTGAATTTTTATTTATCTAGAATGTTATTTTTGTTTCCTACTATAGATGTATTTTCCAGATTATGTTATGATATGAAGGAATACAGTCATAATTGACTGTTAAATCCAGGTTCCTGTTAGATTAGATGTTAGCCTGCTGTTAAACATTGTGTGCCATTGAACATCACCCTCATCCTTCTATACCAGTAACAAAGGCACAGTCTTTTGACTCAGTATACAGTAGCTAGAAATTGTTCAGACTTTCAGTGTTGAAAGTAACATCTCCCTTTTTTATGTTGCTATTATAATATGATGATGGTCAAATCTTGCTTGTTACGGTAACAGGAATGTGTGATGCTTGTAAAAGATAATTCAGATTTATGTCGATTAGATGAGCTGGAGGTGCTTTATTGTAAAATGTCATTTTCTGACTGTAAGACTTCATGTTTTACATGTAATTTTATTTCTGGAAGGTTTGAAATGTTCTTGTGGATGGACGGGTGCATATTACCCATGTTGTGAAACTCAGTACCCTCATAATGTGTTGAGCTTTTCTTTCGAGGTTGGACGTCTTTGTGGTATACATGTCACTGGAGGATAGACCACAAAAGCCTTTCGGCGGGAACTCTCCAGGCCATTGTCGCACTTCCTTTCAGAGCGATGGAATCGTGGGCATGGTTCTGTTGGGAGATGTGTCATTTCTTTTCAAACTATGATTAATTTCTATCTGTCAGTAGACTGGTCTCCTTTTTTCAGGTTGTGTTGTTACTTTGTACTATTGTTGTTCTGTATAGTGATAGTAATAGTAATAAGTGATCAGTAGGAGGCTGTTCCATTCAGTAAAACAAATTTTGCTGGGCCTTCCTCTTTCTAGTGGAGAAAGTTGCATACAAAGTGAACTCTTTACTTTTGGCTGGATAAATTCATCCATAAACAATTTCTAAAATGTAGGGAATATCGACTGCCGATATTAGGAAATCATAGAACCACTGCAGGTAGCATAATTATCTTCGGAACAACATCAGTACTAGCGACCTGAAGTAGTAAAACTGTTTTCGATGATATAGACAAGGTCTGTCCACCTTGCAGTTAATATGTTGTGTCCTAGCTTGTTTTGTCAATGTCCATTTGACAAAAGGCTTGCCGCCACTTTCTTGGCTTTGTGTCTAGTACAGTGGCAGTCTTTTGTGTGCAACTGTCGCATGTAGGGGGACCTATCCCTGATTGTAAACTTACGGATCAGTGGTGGGGTTATTTTCACCTGTGATATTCGATTGCCAGAATCTGGATAAAATTTCCCGTCGCCCGGGCGACGTTTTATTGGGGAAGCGCGGTGGGGGAACTCGATCGTCTCCTCCCAAGGGGTTGTGTAAACTTTATCTTAGTGCCAAAATGGCGTGGAAAAAATAAAAGAACAGCCTTTTACAACCAAATTCAATAAATGGGGGATGGGGGAATGCAGGCTGTTTGCACAAACTGTGCCCTTAAAAAAGCAGGTCGGAAACCAACACCCCCAATTGGGCTAGGGTTACCCCCCTCACCCATTCAAAACCACCCTGGCTTGCTTTTAGCTGTCTTTGCCCTCTTTGTGTAATCTGATTGAAATGTTACTGTAGCGATCCCGCCACTCCTTGCTTTCTACCCCCTTTATTTGTCTCCCATTAAGTCCACAAACAAGAATTTCTTAATATGCATCCCGATACAAAGCCTAACATGGGGAGCAGGTGAGGAGTTGTTTGGATATCAGTGCAGCGGGAGAAATCGTAGAAGTTTGCAGCGACTGTTGGCATTGTGCGGCGGGAAAACTAGCACTGCTCACCGCCATAGGGATCCATAGCCCTCCAGCTTTGTAGCTGCATTGTGTTGGAACGTCTCGCAGCAAGAAATAATAGGTTAGTACAAGCATAACATGCAATTTTGTTATTATTGCCTGACCCCAGCGCTGACTGAATAATGGAAGAAAATAGGCGGTAAATCGACAAATAACGGTTAGTTGGGTGGCTTTTTATTGTGGCATGAAATGTGATGTTTTGGGGAGAAATCGTGCCAGGGTGTCGGCATGTTTCTCGATGTTTAAGTGTAATCTGGATCCCTTGCCTGCTGATACCTGAACCACAGAGCAGGTAGGAAAACTTGTAACTGCCCACTGGACATGTTACCGTTTCTTTGAGCTGGACAAAGCCGGGCGAGGTAGGATAGCAAAGCTGGACAGGGAACTACGGCGTGGTGGGGTGAAACATCGGGTAGGGGCGTGTTTCTATAACAGTTAATCTTACCAAGTTGATTACCCGACAACAGCTTTAGCTACAGAAGACATGGTTTGTATTTATGAATGGTAGAAATGACAGTCTTTGTTGAAATTGTGCAAGGGAAAGTAATGGAAAAGTTGGTACATGACTTAAATGACAGGATCTTGTGCATTTATTGTATGAAGTACCAATGGTAATGATATAAGAATGAGTACTGTAAGGTCCGTCTGAAGGTGTTCAAAGTATTAAAATGATCCTGTCAACACTTTTGACATTCTTTAGTATGCCCTTTTCTATTTAGCTGGAGTATATAAAAAATGCAAAATATTCTGGACTTGACAGCTAGTTGGTATTTCAGAGTTGAGGCATTTGGTTACCCCAGTGTGGTAGGTAGGCAGACCATGTGATGGAAGTGCATACAGGTCTCTGTTGGGAGAAAACAGCAAGTTGCCTTGTAGTCAACACGGCCTCAATTTGTTATCAAATCTTAGGTGTCCCAGGTCTATGTTTATTTCTAGCAGGAAAATAAACAGGTTTTCTAGAAAATACAAGCGAGATTGTATGGTGGGTGGAGAGTGCTTGGTGGGTGGTGCTGGATCAGAGGGATTGTCACACTGGCTGGTCTTACTCTTCACTCAATGGTAGTATTAGATTTGAAGCTCAGGTGGAATATAGGTAGCCTTTTAAGTCTTAGATTTTTTTCAAATTTCAATTAAACAGGCTAGCATCAATTCGCCATCAAAGTAGATCTGCAGCAAGGACAAATGTTTGAAACCCCTACTGTGGTACATTCATACTCAGAATCGGCAGTGCAATTCAGGGGCACAGCACAGATAAGATTACGATTGAAAGGGTTTTCATTGACAATCTCTTTTTTGGCAAAGTGATTGTCAAATGGTGGAACAACATGTTGAAATGAAAATTTTATGGCTGTTTGTGGCTAATGCTTTTGTGAATGTTGCTTTCTGTGGTAACCTGGACTTAACCATGGTCCATCTTTGACAGCTGAACTTACTGACAGTTGCTACCTAGGACAATGTTCAGGTGATTTAGCTTCAAGGGAAACAAGCCATTATACCATATTCATCTGTTTGATAGCGGACAGTTCTATTTGTAAAGAGCAAGTGTTTTGTTTTAAAGTCTTATCAGTGTGCTTGTTGTCACCAGTAGCCTGTTAGTTATCCCAGTTCCTGGCTGCCTCCTTTGATAGGAAGTGCTTCTGGGTTCTCAAAGCACCACCTTCAGGAAGAGGGGCACAGAAAGTATGCCCAGAAAGTGTGCCCAGAGAATTTCGGCATGTTTGCTGCCACTTAATCATATTGCCATATGTAGGAGCGAGGGTAAATATTTGAAGGACAAGGTGAAACGACCTTTGGAGAATACTGTAAGGCTATAGCAGTGTAATAGGCAGTGACAGCCAGTCTGCTGTAATTTACTGCCTTATTTCTCAGTAAGTCCTATTTGAAAAATGAAATTTGCCTATAACTATAGATGAAGAACATGATGTCCACATGTAATTTTTGCAGGTTATATGAAAATAGTAAATTTGACACAATGATTGAATCAAAAGTAAAATAAGTGGATAACCAGTATGGGGTACGGTTATACGTATTTTGTATTGTTTTTGACTTAAAATGATAGTTTTGATAGAAGGTTGATTTCTCTAGGAAATTTGATTAGCCATAATTATATGTATGATTTAAAGCATAATAAGGAATTACCATGGTAGCTGGCACTGTTAGTAGCACAGTGGGATATGGTTAGTTTACCTAGCACAGTAAGGTGTTGTCACACAGTAGCCTCTGCTGGTTTACCCAGTAGCTGAGGAGTTTGTAGTGGGGCTAACCAAACTTTGGGCCTGTTTGTCTGGGGCCTCAAGGTGGACTGAAGAGTGTTTGCTGTCTAACTCCAGAAGCAAGGCAGATTTCTTTCTTATGGGTGGCTAAAGATTTGGACATGACCTGGCTATTTGCATACATTTTTTTGCACAGGTTGAAGCTATAAATAGTTGAAAACCTTAGAATAGATGCACACAGTTTCTAGTGACTCTTGTCATAAACTCTCATCACTCCGAAAAATGCTGCACCATGACAATGTCATTTGGGATATCCGAGCTGATTTTATTATTTTCATTATGTAGCAAAACATGATTAAGAAACATGGGTACAAGGTATATGTATAAATGATATACATTATTGCTTTTAGTATTTGTTTGTACTTAAATATACTGCTGGCATAAAAGTAATCTCAGTTTTTCTGAAATTGGATTTTTTTGGGTCCTAGTTAATCATGCAGAATCCCTGTAGATCTGATGGGTTTATAAAGATAAGCACTTCAGTCTGTTGTTTGTTTATCTATGTTTGGTCCATTTAAAAACTGCCCACTAGAATTTAGTAGAAAGAGCCAAGAGGAGGTACGCTAGGCTTATATCTGGTGCTGTCATTAAAAAAAAAAAGAAGTTAGAAAATACTGCCTAACTGTACTTCGCATAATAATGATGGCCCAAGGCATAGCACCTGATACAAATACAAATGCCTGATATTGAATATCTCTGGAAATTTGATATTTCTTGGACATTTTCTTCTATTTTGAATTCTGTCATAGTCTTGCTTAGGAAGACTATACAAATCTAGTGATGCTAACCATTATGGATTGGCTGGAACTGTAAAAAAAAAAAAAAAAGGTATTTGATAGATGTCCCTAACTACATTCCTGTCTGTGGCACATAATGTAGTGCTAGCATTTTAATCCAAATCTACTCATCTCAGAACCTCCCTATGTTTGATTTGGTTTCCCACGCTCAGTGATGGGAAGGCGTGGGATTCTGTCTCCGCCATTCTGGTAGCAGCGAAGTCAGCGCTCCTGCTTCTCCGCCATGCTTCCCAAGGGGAGCTGCGATGTGTGAAAGCCAGGACTTCCCCCAAACCCAGACGATGTTATTGAAATTGTTCCATTTCCTAGATTGAAAGTGGCCATGCCAGTATTCTCAGGAGTGGGCCTTAAGCCACCCACATTGAAAAGCCCTTATTAACGACAATATCTGTCCAGTTTCAAGCCTTGAGGGAAATTCTCCATGTGCCAAGCGGGGAAATACTGTGCATATCTGAAATATTACTTCTTTGTTGAATTGGATGTAATTTCTGTAATGGACCAATGGGCTATTTTGACTGTGATGGAAACAGTACTCTATTATACATGTAGTGTCATAAAGGGATTTTTTTCTATTGTCAGATTGCTAATGTTCATCAGTACAAATGATGCAGAATCTCAAATGTTACCTGATAGATTTAGGAATACAGTATTATTCATTCTTGTGAGGCAAAGAATAGTATTACAGATGCTCTAAAGAGAAAGTTATGTTTCCTTGATTCTCTTTCAAATCGCTGGTCACTTCCCTATATCAGCAACAACATTTTTAGTTAGATGTGATTCTTCAATAGAAAATCATCTTCTATTTATAGAAAATACATGATTTATAAAACTGGTTAGATGTTGCTGGGAGTTTTGAACATTTTCAGTGAACACAGATATATCAGATTTTTGTAATAACAGGCTCTTGCCCAAAGAAGTCATATGTCATGAGTTGACAGTCCAAATGTGCTCCCAGCTACTGGTTAATTCACAGTAATTACTGTGCTTTCTGTGGTTTGACTCACTGATAACAAACAAAGCAAGAATGTCATGTTTGTTAAAACACTCCCTTTCAAATTTTGACATGATGAATAAATAATGGACATAACCATCAGTTTAACAATATATCAGTTGGGAGTTTACATGAATGTCAAATGAATTAATAATCATATTGCCATGGTCTTATGAGAAAAAATTTGCAGAGACTACTTCCGGATTTAATCTAGCCTGGGGCTGAAAAGCCTTTGTAACAGCATCAGATGCTTTTGTTGTGATACTAGTAGGACAAGAGTTTACTAAGGGAAAGCATCTGTTATATCTGCTGAAATAACACAAGATAGAAAGCTTGAATTTTGCTCTGAAGCACCATTAACTATTGGACATAGCATAATATAAACACAAAAAGTTTTCGTGTAGTTTTTGGTTTGAATTGTGTCTAGTTTGACTACAGATGCATTTGTAAAATTTTCAATAGATCCATATAATTTCTGAATGAGTTTGATTTTTAACAATAAACATTTGCATCAATTCGTGGCAAAGTGGAATTTAGATGAAAGAATTCATTTTTTAGGATATATTCAAATTTTTCATGACCAAGTTTTCAGGAAGGAGTCCTTCAATTGTATGTGATTGAAGGAGTCAGAAAGTCACCAAACAGCACAAACACAGGTATGAGTTGATCAAATCATGCTCCCTTGACTGGGCCGGGGAGCCCGCTGGATGAGGCACATTTGGACCCTTATGTCACAGATTTTCGGTCCTTCACTGTGTCAAATGTACTGGAAAAATCATTTACATTCTGAAGTGGGAGCAACATGCATTCCACTTGGCTGGAGAGGTGGCTAATCCATAATGGGAACTTCTACAACCAGTTGCAAAGGTTTCGTCTGTAGCTGTCAAGAACCGTTACTTCTGCTACTCGCTGGAATGCTCCAATATAAGAGACAGGCACACAAGTTGATGGTGTATAACTTATATAAGTCTACACTGTGTTTGCCTGTAAGTTGTATTTCCATGCATGTTGACCTGTTTGATCTAGGAGCAAGCCCTACACACTTCTGCCCTCTTCAATGGAGTGTGTGACTCAGGGGCTCTCCACCATTCTTATGCAGGAATAACACTAACCAATACTTGAGATATCTCCAATATATTACTCACAATTGGCTTATGTCCGGCTGTTTGACTGCTAGTTTTCAGGCTGTTAATTTTCTTGGTCTAACAGCATAGTAGTAAAGCCACATCATCTGTAATGTTTAGCAGTACATGATAGATTTAAAGATACCAGTGATTGTTCATGTTGAAGAAAGGATGCCGCATATATCCCTTGTTTACTAACCCACCCTGCATTATTTACTATAAGCTGATTAGTTATTAATGAGGTATAACTGGAAGATGATTAGGCAGTGTTCATGTTAGAAGGAGGGGAGGTCAGTAGTTGTCACAAATACCCTGACACTATTGCTGATATTTGTCAGAGAATTTTGGTTCTAAGGTTTGTAAGTTGTACGAAGACCAAGGTGGCCTCTTCTAAAGTTCTGTGTGGCTTTGCTCAGCTGATACTATGAGTCAGAGTCACCATATTGACAGTGATGCTATGTATTTATGTCTGATATCTAACTTCTTCAACAACCAAACTACAGTCCCTACTAGTACTTTGTCTGAATGAACTCATTTAAATAACAATTCTTGCTCCTGTTAATTACTCTCTTATCATTAGTACAAAAATTAACATTTCCACAGGCAGTACTATTGATAGTAGTGGTTGATGACCCATGTAACACCACAGGATGCTATAGATAGCTTCTACCTTTGTTCAAATTGCCAGAGTCAATGTTGAAGGAAATGTCAAAGTGATTTACTTGGTCTTTTGTGAGATCAGAGTGCTGTTCCTCTCATCAGTAGGTTTATGGGTTTATTATGGTGGGTTTGTGGTTCACAAGTGCCCAATGGCGCTGATAAGAAGAGTTTGTTTGAGATAAGTCAGGATGTATTGGCTTTTGGATAGAAAGAAGGGCCTAGATACTGGTTCTGATAACCTAAGGTGCATATTTACATTCTCACAAGTCAGCCTTTGTCTGCCAGTGAAGTATTCTGAATAAAAACAAAAGGTGTGTGGCTGGTCATCTCTATCTGTTGTCTTATCATTTCATTGGTGGCATCCCAGCCTTTGAAATACCATTTGTTGACTTTTGAACAATAGTTAGGTAGTTGTAAGAAATACTTCAAAGGGTAGAGAGAATATTTGTTGAACTTTTCAATTATTATTGTATTGATTAGTTTGTGCCTTCATAAGATCTGGAGTGGCTCATAATAAACTTGACAGCTGTGGTAAATAACATTGATGTTGGAACTTTGAAAAAAAGCAGAGGCCAACATGGTTCTAAATCTTTGGAATGTCTTTTGCAGTGTGGGTTTTGTGTAAATTTTCCTTCAATTAATTAATTGTCTACGCAAATCTTGTGGAAAAGAAAACATTGTTGTCTGAAAAACAAATGTTTCCAAGGAATAGTGAGTTCACCTATATTGACATGTAAAGAAGGAGGCCTGAGGACACTTCTAAGCCTGACTGATCTCAGTCCATCATGTTTAGCACATTGTCCATAAGGGAAACAAATGTGTCTGTTTTGTCACCTCTGAGGGTGAATTTAGCACCTTTTAAATCACTGTTAATGGATCATAAATCAATGATAATGATAGGTTCCCACACCCAATGGCTCATTCCATTATGAAGGAAGAGTGCTAGTTTATTAGGAGCTACAGAAGCCCAGAGTTTTTGTTCAAGGAGAAACAGTGTATAAAGTTTTACCATGAAGAACACCTAACACTTGTAGCAGGTTTTCTTGAGGTTTTCACCATAAGCCAGGTTTCATTTTCAGCTAATGATAAACGTAACCTTTACGCATGCACAAGATAATCAGTGCATGTGAACTTGTTTCAACACTGCAATTGAAAATATTCCATGTCATGTGGCAGAGATATTCAATGCTAACATATGGTGGAAAACATGCACCATAGCTGACGCCTTGGAAAGAATTTTGAGTGGGATCATAACCCCAGACTTTCATTACCCAAAGAAAAATCATAGTGTAGGTGAAGAACAAGCTCTGCAAGAGGCGGACAGTTTAAAGCAGAGGAAAAAATGTCATTAGCAGGAACTATGCTCCCCTGCCGTGCATTCTTCTGGAGTCAGGCCTACTCGCTCAAGCAAACAATGTGTGTGCAGTCACATGAATATTCACCTGTGGAGAGAGATTTTCCGCTTGGGCAGTTCTTCATAATGAAGGGGGAAAAAGACTTCCTAACGTGGAAGGGCCTTGGAGGGGAGAGACACCTCTGTGAGTGTGATGTCTAACTAACTTCTGGATGGATTTAGAGTTTCAAGTCAGAAATAGCATTTTGTTCAAATGGGAATGGGTTTTGTTGGTGTTAACTTCATTTTGGACACAAAAAAAGCAGCATATTTGTGGTAATAACAAAATATTTCCTTGGAATGTCTGATGATAGACCATGAAAGGTATACAGAAAATGATGCAGGAAGTGGATGTAGATGGAATCAAATTATTTTAGCTGTCTCAATATCTGTTGGCTGGCCACTAATTGTGCATCCAGCCAAATAAAAAAATAAAAAAACTTCCCCTGCATATGTTTTTCTCATTCCACCTTTATAGAGTTTTACAGGTTTCAGAAGAACCCCCTCTGTGACCCTTGTCCTGATTTTGCTAACCCTGTCCTAGTACAAACACAGCCTCATTGTTTATTTATTAACTCAAGCACAGGGCTGTGCTAGGGGAGGGACTTAGGGATCAGCCAATAATCACTACAAGCAGGCTGATTTCTTCTAGTTGTTGTTCAAAACAAGTTGCTTCCAAGGCTTACCTTCGTCCCAGCATGTAAGCTCGGTAACGTGAGGTATTTGTCTGGTAGGAAGTCATCAACAAGATGGTCAGTCTTGAAAACTCAGCCAGCCCACCCCTTTTCCTTAGTAATGGTTGGTCCCTTGTTATGGTGAGTGCTTCCTAAGCCAGGAGCCAGTGAGCAGGCAGCGGTGTGGGAATATCACAGGCATACTGTGTGTGTATTGGTTTGCGGACAGGCAGGCTGGTCCCTACGCTAGTCCGAGACGCCGCAGACTGTTTCTTGTAACCACTGCTTGTAGAAAACCCATTTTCTGCTTCTGATATCTTCTACTATTTTTTTGGTCCTGGAGACCACCATCAGACTCATGTGGCATTGATCAAGTGTGACAACGTAAAATTCTGCCTTTGTCTGAGCGATAAGTGTTTACTGTTGTGATACATGCAAGGAGGTTCTTTGATACATGTGAGCTGCAACACGGGAGCATGGTATACTACTACTAGACTTTTTCTCCACTTGCTGTGCGTTCTACAAGTGATGTCAAGTGATGTACTGAAGTAAGGCTCAGTTCAGCAAGCTTGAAGGACTTGGGACTTGCTCTGGACACTTGTGTGTATTGGTGACTTTGTTGGTGGCCAGCGTTCTCATTATGAAGCTGTATAATGCCTATGCCTACATACAGGATGATGCTATGGTAAGTGGAACATTTACTACAAGGATCTCTTCAATGTACATGTGTAGCCAAGGTTAAAGCTGTATTGAATTGATGCTCAATATATAGGTAATTTTTGTTCCATTGCGTAGCATTTACAACTTCAGTTCATGATGAAAAGAAATGCAAGAGTCCAATTAACCTGCATATTCTTTATACATGTAGTTTTTAAACTATCTGTGGTCATGACCAAATTTCCTGATGCACAGTAAAGAGGACAGGGAGTTTTCTTTGTCTGGAAACATGCATGTCGCAAGGAGGTAGGCAGCAGCAGCCCACATGTTGGCATGCATGTTGTGGCCCATTCACTTGCAGAGTTAGGCAGTTTTTCATGAACCAGGTATGCTGGCACTTGACTTCCTGAATCGGGATAAAAATGGAACAAAATTTTTACTTCATGTGAATGATTTTGACTCCTGCTACATCTGTATATGGTATGTAGGGTGGATTTCTTAAGTACTAGTATTCAATGTCTTCCTCTTAGTTGTGAGTTTCTGAAATTGAATAACTGTGATAACAAAGATGTGAGGCCTTTGACATAAAGGATACAGACTGTACCAGTAGCCCACCGACAGCATTTCTACTGCACATACTGTACACAAAAGTGACAAATATGCCTCCCCAGTTTGGTTAGTCTTGTTTGTCTGGCTTGGTTTATTTGAGTGGGAAGTTAGTTTTACAGGAGCGAGTATTTTTGTAGGGTTGGATTTCACTTTCTAAACTCCCTCCCACGTGTTTAAGCCAGAACAGAAAATTCTAAAGGTAGAATGTACCTACATGTATGTTCTGACCCCAAAACAACAGAATAGTCTGAAGTTAAAGGAATCAAAGAGAACCTTGTCTATGCATATTTCTATTATCAATATGATGTTCATGTATTAGTTTTTGTACGGGCACAACAACCATCTTCCTAACTTCCCCTTGAATCTATTTTTTTTACGTCAAATTATATTGATAGTTTTTTTTTTTATCAGGACTTGACAACTGAAGATTATGTGACTTGTAGTGAGTGTACCCTTTTCTGTAGTCTGAAAATTCTGCAATTGATTGAAAAAAAGAAAGCAGTTTAGTCATGAAAAATTGGGGGGGGGGGGGAACTGGTATGATCATAAGAATTGTAGTTTCTTGTTTAATTTCACTGGAAGGAACAGAGGAACAGTCTCTGTCTGGAAATCAATGTTGCATAGACAGATCAAAAGGCAAGTAGAGGAGCTGGAGTTGTTCAGAGGGTTTATCCTATAGACCGTAGTTGTTGTGTTTGTCTATGGTGCTTTACTATGTAGCACATGGACCACAGTATGTAGGCAGGTTGGGTTGCCACAAAAATATTTAGGTATTGTGTGAATTGATCCCTGAAATTTGTCCAGGGAGGAGCTGAAATGTGCATCAGTTACCTGCTGTTTTTGGCTTGCCTGTAGGATAATTTACCGGCAAATTTGTGAACAAAATGCACTTTTGTATGACTAAAGACAGCCTCCTAGATTTTACTGCAAGTTGTCTTGTTTGAAAGCCAGTCTGTAATTAGAAATATATCTTGCTAATGGATGAAAATTGTGGAACAGTGTTGGTGAACAATGGATACCTGCTAAACAGCGGTAGATGTAGGTTTTGATGGTATGTTGCAGTTTAGATTGTAGTGCACATTCTTCCCACCAAGCAAGTGTTAGATTTCTGGTAAAATATTTTGTTAGTAACCTGCACTTCCAACTGTATGATCAGGAATTTAGAAAGTGCAAGCGCCCGTTCCTTCCAATCTTTTCAACATATCAAAGCATGAACTTAGGACAAATATATAGTATTCTGCTGATGAGGGTAGAATTTCTTTATAACTGTTGTGCGTCAGACCTGTAGTCTGATCTCACAGTTACACTTTTAGTGGAATTTTGGGCTCAATTGACCGCAAGGAATCTGTGGAATCTTGATGTTCAAGGGTAAAGAGACGCGGGGCAATGAAGTGTTTGACTGTGGCTGACATTTACAGCACTAACACTTGTGGTATGTCCATCGCATTGGCATCAAAAGTCTGGCACAGTCAAGGTGATGTGTTCTTAAAAGATTACTGTTGCCTCTTGATATTAACTGGAAATGTATTAAAAAAGGAACATATTTGTAGTTTTGCTGCCCAGTCACTCATTTACTTTGCGTTTGTGTTTTTTTAACCATAACCACGCCCTATTATGATGAAATTGCCAGACCCAAATTTGTGCGCACTTAGCCTGGGTACAGTGCAGTTCAGTCTTGAGCAGTTTATGACTTGGCATTGAAAGCAGACTGTACTTATGAGATCCTTGACTTATGTAATATGTTCCTTTTGCAGACTGTAATTTTCTTTATCTCCTATTATGACCATGGCATTCAAACTTGTGCTCACAACAAATCCATATAGAAGAAGTCCCAGTTCTCTGTCACTTGTTATGGTTTTGACAGTGAATTTCACAGTTCAGTTGTGGAGCATGTGTTAGAACAGACATACATTAGTTTCCCACGCTGTAGTAAACAGCCTTTATGCAGGGAAAACACGGCCTCCAAGCCAGACGTGGGACTTGGTTTCCGCCCCTAACAATGTGTAGTCTTGTAGGATGGTGGACTCAGACTATGGTGTCAGTGTTAGGAAGGTAACTCTCTCTTCAGGTATGTCCTGTGGTTGGTTGGACTGTTGTGGTAAACAGGTTACCTCATGGGAAAGGCATGGCGGTTTGATGTCTGTGATTGACAGTGGATCTAGAGCGGAAGGTAGTGGTTCAAGGTGCAATGACTAATTATGATCAAACAGTTTATTGGAAACACAGCAGTCTTTGATAGAATGATTATCTTGGATGTTTTTGGTCTAGTATTGTGAAGACTCTTGGTAAGTTAGTTTGTACAGATGTCAAATGTGAAAACAGCATTTGTAGTAAACAGTTACATCAGGTGGATGGTATGGTACATTAGGTAGACCTGATTTCCATGCTCCAGAGATTTTCTAGAGAAGAGTACTAGTAAGTCCCTAAACTCCTAGAACCTGCCCTTCAAATATGTACTGTTAAAACTCCTTTATAAAAGAAACTTGGCTGTTTTTCCATATAACAGAAAAGTTTTAGTTCATTGTTTGAAGTCTTTGCATAAGGTGTATGTCTTTAAACTTCCTAGTCAAACACATTATCTTGACAAAGCCAGTGTTGTGCAAATACCATTTAAGCTATTTGAGCAATCATAACTGGCAGGGCTTTTTGATTTGTTGAGTAAGTTGCATGTGATTCGGCAATTTCCTGGAGGAGATCACAGTCGACCACAGTGTTTGTCACAGTCTGCTGACCTACCTCTGTCAACTGCCACCCAGGTGATCTGCACAGGTGGTAGAGTTAATCCTTATCAGATTTTTTATTAACATTAAAGTAACATCCATCATAATAGTTGGGAATGTATTATTATTGAGAAGAACCCAGCATTACCTAAGCATGGGTTTGCCATATTCAAGATCTTGTAAAATGTACTATTTACTTGTAAATGTCTATGAATGATAGGTGTCAATATTTAATCCTTCATATTAGAATTAAGACATCATTTAATGCTCTATAAATGGGGACACAGCTAAGTATACTGGTAATAATTCCAGTAAGTGCTGGTGGCACTTCTCGTATTTGGACTTCCTTTCTCCCTTTAGTCCTGGTTATTTATCTAGCCTTAGCTAATTCATCAGGAAATGGGTCCATGTTGATTTTGAGGCTTTAGCAGTGAGGTGTGCCAGCCCTCACCTGTTTGGCACTCCACCTGCCAACACTGTCACCTTTGTTTGAGATCCTGCGTCTTAGCAGGTGATCTGTTCTATCTGGTGGAAGAACTCATGTCTTGTCATGTTGTGTCGTGAAATGATCACAGAAGCATACAATGTAATTGTATCATCACTTGTACTTTCGTACCTAAAAAAATCAGTGAACTGCTATATCAGCTCCTCCATTTGTTACTCATATCCTTCGAGACTTGGAGATAGGAAATACATGTATTGTAAACACTAGCTTGTAAATATTTTGTTTTAGTATTTTGATAGATACAAGGATTGCCCCTGTTGTTTCAAGCTGCAAACATTCTATTATGGCACCTAGGTGAGATCCACCCATGTCAGCTCTCACCTGTGCCTTAAGGGCTCTTCCTGCGGCCACACCTGTACTTCCGACAGAGATGGATTTTCTCCCAGCTATAACTATTCAGTCTGACAGTGGAGCTTAATGAGTAAATCACAGGGAAAATTCTGCCTATTTGGATTATCATGTTAAATATGAGTTGTACAATATAACCAAAGATCCAAGAATGGTGAACAAAGTATTGCAGACCAAATTAAACTTAGGATAATGTAGCACAGTAGCAGTACCTAATACTACCTTGTATGAAGTACAGTATAGCTGTTTGTTTTCCTAAGATGTTTAGTGGTTTGCTTGAATGAACTAGGCACAGTTTAGTCATGTCCCTGAATATGGTACAATAACAATTTGGTATGAAATGTGAAATAATGGACTTAACATTTGTGCTGTCTATATGGCAAGAGAAATAGTAATCAGTATAATCTCACTGAATTTTTGATGACATATGACTAGGCATCATTAGTACTTGTCAAAGGCAGATATAGATATAGATATGATTATGCAAATAGTAAACGTTTTTCTCCAACATAAATCATAAAATTCTTGCCATTTATCAGATGGTTCACGATGATACGTCAGACACAAAACCCAGGGGACATATCACAAGGAAATAGGCTGCTGTTTGGGAGCATTTTTGTGTATAAGTACCGGTAAACAGCTTTTCATATCTGTGTCTGTGCTATGGCTCAAGGTTAGAGATCATGGCGGCAGGGGAGGAAGGTAGCAGAAGAAAACTCCTTTTGTTCTCCAATCAAACGACAAGGACAATGCCATCAGCTCTAATTTGTCTCCCACATCCCCTGTGCTTAGAGGATCACACTGGTATTTTATAGATTAGTCAGCTCTCTACAGTAAGAGGTGGTTAGTGTAAGAGTTCAGTCAGTAGGCACATGTTGACCTATGTTGGCATATGTCTGAAGTAAGATAACTAAAAAAAAACAACACTACATGCATGAAGTCTTTGTTGAATTTATCACAAAGCTTGCCAGGGGACTGTTGGGTCATCAGCTGACCTGCAATAACGACATCATGTATCAGCCCTGTATGGCTATAATCATCTGGCCTAAGTCAGCACTAATGTCTGAATGTTGGACAAACTGCCTGTCCCATTGTAGTCCTCCGTGGGAAATTGCCTTCTATTGTCCTCGCCTATCAATTTTTAATGCAGCAGTTTTAATGGCTGCTTTCTCAAAGGGAAACATCCCCTGGCTACTTGTAGGTACATATTAATATAGCCATTTAGGGTGATTTATTTTGTCATTTTGTAAATGGTATAATGATGATTACTATCTGAACTGTAGTGGAAGTATTGCATTTAGCTACAAAAGTAGCATGTGTTTTAGAGCCATGTGCCTGTCCAGCTTCAATAGCGACAGGCGGCACTGTATGCACAGAATTTTCCTGCTGGTAGCCCTGACTGTTTTCTTTGTATCAACAGCTCTGTTATCCACATGCCTTCATGCTTATTAATATTCATGTATTCTTTTGATTGACAGGTGAAAAAGGCACGTCACGAAGAGCTGTCAGATTCACCTGCAAACAGGTTAGTCCGGCGTGTTGCATGGACCTTCACGTTAGTACACTGTTGCTACAAATGTACGTAATGCTGCATGGTAATCCCTGCCCTCCCTAACATCTGTACAGAAGTCAGACATTCCTGCTTAGACTGTGCACAAGATTAATCTCTCACAGCATCGGTGACAAATGTGGATGCTTGATGCACCCTTTCCTGTCCACTGGACCAAAGAAATGGTTGCCAAGGATTCAATCCCAACCACGACAGAAGAATTTTAGCGGATGAACATACTGCCCTCCCACCTTTTAATCACCAATAATGCACGACAGGAATTATGTGTGTAGTATTGTGTAGTGTTTTGTGCTATTGTTAAAAGTGTTCGAAGTTTGTAATTCAAACGCATTTAACAACAAGGGGAATTTCATTTATCACTGAATTATTACATTCTGAAATAATATCAGTGTTTCGCTGGCCAAGAATCCTTTTTACTGTGCATTGATAGAGCTGTATTCTCATAAATTGTCAAAACATTTTATGGTGTAAGTTGGAATAAAAACGACGAGGGGTTTGTAGGGCAGTTGCCCCATCCTTTGTGAGCTACAATGGATAGGACACTTTCACCCAACATCTGTCCCCTACAATCATTGTGGTCTACCCCCTTTCTTACACATTGATCATGAGTATTTTCAAAGGATGGAATAGTACATTTTGACAAAATAGGGGTGAGCAGGATATTTTTTATAGAGGGTATCATATGCTGCGGCAAGGGCCCCACGAAGAATCGTTTTTCACCCTCCCGATGCGATGGTGTCAATTTACGTTTTCCTCAGCCATGGTTTGGTGGTTCAGCTTTCCACTGAGGGGGCAAAAGGGGTTTGAAGAAAACTTGAACTAAACAATTTACAAAAATTGTTTCTTTGATAATTTTTGTGGTCAGTGGATGCCCTTAATTGTGTTATTCACCATTCTCAATCAATACCATTTCAAGCTGTTGTCATTTTCATTAATTTTTCAATTTGGATCTTTTGGACAGTTCCCATTCCGTGAATTTTGTTAAGAGTCAGTAAGAAAGGTTTAAAACAGCTAGATTAAAAAGCGAGATTTTTTCTCCCCTATCAACTTTGTTTTATCTGTCTGGCAAACTCTTGTAAGCAGGGTACCAGAAAAATTTCTTTTTCACCAAAAGAATTTATATCTCCACAGAAACATTCTTGGATACCTACCATTTAACAGGTGGTTGCATGTCCCTCCCAGCTTACCCACCTTGTCCTATATAATTAAATTTCAGTTCTGCTCCTACATGTACCATATCTTTTTCATAATGCTTTTGTCTCCCTTTCTTTTTGATTGTAGAAAATAATGATAAGTCAAAGCTGTACAGGTGCCATAAGTACTGGCTCTCCCTCCCCCTTGTAGACCTCAGCTATTGTTGCTCTCCCCACCTATTGTCATCGCCTCCAGCAGAGTGCCTTGTGTCCTTTCCTCCAAACTTTGGTCACGCCTCATTATTCTTTCTCTCTGCCCATTCACAAACCTGTCGCTCCAAGGGGCGGTTGGACTAATGACGGGTGCGCACCTTCATATGTAGATTGCCCTGTCGCGGTTCCACAATTTCTCTTCTCCCGTCCGTCCGATCTTTTCAGTCAGTCAAAAACCTGGCCCGGCCTTTCTGTTCCAAATTTTACACTGACTAGCTGAGTAAATTCACGGATCAGCTGCCATATCTGGATGTTGGAAGTTTCGGGACTTATGCCAGCGGAAACTACGAGAATGTTTTCGTGTGCGATGTATCAGCCCGCGTGCTATTTTGCCTGTTACCCCAAGCCCCACAGGTAGCTGTGATTTTCTGCTTGTTTGGTTCTCTCCTTACGTGTTTTTGTGCGGTTAACTCGTTGTGATGGAGAATTTACCTCACCGAGGGAGGCCCGTGGTTTGGGTTACTGAGTCCTACTCCACTGTGTTAAAGTAACTTTACTCTGCCACTTCACTTTTATATGTCACTATGTAATCCTCTCCAAAACTGACACTGTTACCCCCAATAATACTCTTGTTCTTTGATTTGATTGGAAATCTATTATCAATGTCAAAAGTCGTTGGGTTGATGGGTGGGTTGTTGCGGGAAGTTCTTCAGACAATGTTTTCACGCTGCCCTCCGCCGAGGGAGGGAAGTGGAAAGGGGAAACCCGTAGTTTGTGGTGAATGGAACGTTTACTGATAACTTTCTCTCAAATTTCTCCCAATGCCAGAGCATGGAAGTACTATAGGTAGGTGAGACTGACCGTTCCTCACTGTGGCGTGCACGTGTTGTGTAGTGAAATACTTCAGTTCTTTGTTGTGAAATGAGAAGCTTTGTTCAAACCATGCGTGCTACAAACCTGTAGTACTGTATGGTTAAGTCACCTTCAGGCATCGGACACACTCACCTGCTGCTAGATTTAGTGATTAAAACACACAATAAGCTCATCTCACCCAACCACCTTGTTATCAGACATAATAACAGAGGATGACAATTGTTGCTGACAGATAGAATCAAAACACTCAAAGCTTGACAACAGATTCAACTCTGATTCAACTACTGTTCCAACTTATTACTACAAAATTACTACCGTAGCATTCATACACTGGATGATAAATACACCTACCAGTAAAAGTATTATTTGTTCTTTAAATTCCAAGCCTCCAGATTTCAATGCTTGCCAAATTTCACCAGTGTTTATTACTCTGTCAGAGACCTAGTCCAAAATACAGTGTGATCTGGTACAAAGTATGACTGATCTTGCCACTATTGTCCAAATGTAGCAGCAGTTGGAGATGTCCCAATTCAAATGTGACCTACAAGGCTTACAGTTCTTGATCCAGGGACTGATAAGTCAAAGATACAAGGACAGGGGCCTCTTTAATTATAGCCTGCTTACACATCACTAATAAAGTCAATCTGAATTGTATCAACTACTATCGGGGGGGGGGGGGGTATTAAGACTAAAATGGTACAGATTTTTGCAGAAATTGAACATCAACTTTTATATTCATTTGTTTCTGGGCAACAGAGCTGCTGATATGAAATGAAGTGTCAACCAAATTGATATGACTCACTCACTCACTGCATAATGTGTTGTGTATCCATTTGTTACTAGTATTGAATTCAAGGAAAAATGAAATATCCATGAAAGTTGTGGAGTACTTATGTAGAGTTTATAAAAATAAGAGTACATGTACTTTACTGACATTTTCAGATATAAGAAACCCTATCTTTCAGCTATATTCTGAGGTGACCATGATGCATGCTATTTGAAGTAATAGAAAAGTGTATGGGTTTGTGTATCATGACGTGTACATGTAAGTAGACCTGAGATATGCCCATTTTATGAAAGCTTCTCTTTTTCTCTTTTCTAGCAGGTTAATGGACTCGCAGCAACTGTCGAGTCCTGGACATCAGACGGGCAACGGCAACTCTCCCAGCAGCATAGCCAATGCCAGTTACGCCACAAATGGGACAGACAGTACGTAATGTACTTACTGAATAGTCATAGGTCTCATCTGAATAGCTGTCATTTGAAAAATAAAAAAAATATTGCAACAAAATAGCTACACTTGACTGCAGGTTAGTTTGTACACTATATCCATATCATACAGTGTTTGTATTTGTCTCAGTTGAAGAAGCAAAAATATGAACATGTGGTATTTTTGTCACTAGATTAAACTGCAGTTATATATTAAATCTTGGTTGGCATGAAAGGGGGCAACCTGGCATATTGGCAGAATGTGAAGTGTTTGTAGCACAGCGAGAATGTAGGCCAGGATGGTTAGGGTGTTAGTGGTAGATCCTGGAGGATTAACGCACACAAGCATAGCATGAATTGTATAACAACTCCCCTCGAGCGCAAAATTTGTTGGGTTTAAAGTAAAGAGGCTAGCACAAAGATAATTGGGTCACTGGCGGGACAAAACATTTCTTCTGATTATCTGGGGCTCACCACAGACCAATCCCAAGACACATTTATCAGACCTAAAGCAAATTTGTTGCCTACAGAAAAATTGGTCACATCATTGGAATCCTTTGGACTAAACTGGATTATAGTATCTTCCAGGTTTAGTTGGCATGGTATTTATCTACAAGATATCTGCTGTATAACATTGGCGTATCCTTCTTAGTTAAGGTCCGTTACAAGATGTTAGTGAGATTGCAACTGGACTGAAGATTTGAGATGAGGGTTCGAAAACCTAAACGGAGAGACTTCAAAATGCAAATATACAGATCTACTGAAAATACAGATATACCGCTAGGTCATTATTTTGGATTGTACAAGGTACGAGCTGACATCACATAGATAAGACAGCTGAAAGATTATTACTATTTCACAGCTGGATACGGGGCTTTGGGAAAGGTGGCTCCAACTAGTACTACTTGTTGTCTGGCTCAGGAGCTCATGTATTTCAGCAGTGATGAAACCCACAATGTAACTTGCACTTTTGTGATACAAGCCCATTCTTGCCAATTTTGATAACATAAACAGGGCATGAAAATTATTGTATAGAAAGATGCCAAACTTGACATTACCACCCAGAAGTGCTTGTTTTCTTACAAACATGTTTCTGAGAATGGTTAAAGAGGTATTGACAGTTGGAATTGCTTGTCTAAGTCTTCCCGTTGTTTTGTTGCAGCTGGCCAGGGTGTGATAGTAACAACAGGTGACTCGACAGTGCTGACCAATTCAGACTGGGCTATGACTGGCGTCACAACTCAAACTACTGTTTCTGGTAAGTTTTGCTATGGGTGGGAGGAAGGGATGGTGTATAATGGAATACTATAAAGGACACTGTAAGGTAATCCGGACAAGAAGGTCCAGGGGTGATTGTAAATGTGTATAGAGGGACCATGTCATTTAAAAGCAGGGATTGAGCATACAAGTATGAGGGGAGTGTAGTGGAACAAGCATGAAAAAAGAGAGATGGAATATGGTCAAAAGAGAAGGATAAAAGGTGTGGGTAGTGTGGAGAAAAAAGGAGAGAGTGAAAGCATGGAGTTGATTTTGATTTAGAGCCAATGTAGAAATATTAATGACCCGAGAGGTAAGTTCTTCATGAAGAGAAATGTGTTCTGTCAGTCATTTGGTGAGTGATTGGTGAACATTGTGACAAAACTCTGTCATAAGTGGTACATCTTTCCAGGTCCTTCTCTGTTTTATACCTTAACTGTTGCATCTTCGTACTGATCCATCTGGACACAAGACCCTACAAGAGGAACACCACAACACTTAGATATTTCAGTTCAAATCTGTAGCTGCTCATTTGCCCATGAGGTTTTCGTTTTTGTTATTGCAAAGTTAGTTGCATTTTTTCAACATTTTTTGCATAGTTTTTGGCTTTACGTTTAACCTGTTCATGGTGGCTACCACAAAGGATGGTTTCAGTTGTATTTCTACCATCAACACAAAATAAAGTAGGTTGAAGGTGCAGATCTTTTACTGTAGCAGGAAACCTGAAAAAGACAGGTGCTTGGTGCCGGCCCTTGGCAGATTTTTCTTTTGCCTTTGATTGCATGAATTTTTTATTTTTTCTGCTACAGTAAAAAGTGAACCTATCACATGTGACGCCCCCACTTCTGGCACCTTCTCACACGGGGCAGATTTTGCAGGTGGGTCCCTCCTACACTCGTTCGCAAAGTTCTTCACTCAAACGTTCGGAGACTTTGCCATTTTTTCCCCATGTAGGCTAGACTACCAGTTCCAGAATAACATAGTTGTCCCTTGTCACATATGATACTCCTATCACTCCCTCAAGAAGTTGTAGGTAAATCCAGTAGCTACTAACAGTAGCATAGGGATCTGGCATAACATAAAGCTGTAGTGAAAATTATCACAGAAGCCAATCTTTTCAAAGCTTGTTCAATGTCACCATCTTGTTTCCTTTCTAATCACTCAACCTCTCTCAATGTAATGATGTATATATGTGAGTAGTTTGGCAGTGCCCCTTTTCAAATGGGTGCTGATTTGTGCACTTAGAAGTTAGAGCATTGAAAATAACACTAATAACTAATAAGAATTATTCACATATGTAATGTGTTGAGATATATGCTGTAGATTGTTGATCAGATCAAACTTAGTTTTCGTTCTGTATCCTGTAGGGTCCACTGAGAGCAGAACGATGAACAGCCAGGGCACCTCCCAGAATTCCACAGCGTACGAGGGCACAGCGGCGCAGTTTGCAGCCTCTCAGTTTCCCTATGGCAGGTTGGTCTCTTCCCCTCTCTGTTTTTCCTGAATCTCACTTGAATTGTAACATTGCATTGCATTACCCTCCAGTCAGGTTAAGTTAAAATCAAGTAAAGCATGTTACCATGCATGTGATGGTGCTGCCATGGGGCCATGGTCAGGCACACAGATATATTTGGCCTTACCCAGGGTTATCTTCTTTACTCATATGAGACTGATTAAGGAAGACATCTTGGAAGGTCACAGTTGTGCAGTTGCTGTTGGTAATTCGTATGATATGTGTCCATGAAGCTAGGTTATCTTGGGCTGGGTTATCAGTGTGGTGGAGTGTCCTCAGAATGACCTTGTTGTACCATCCAAGTCTGGCCCTGCGGCTGAAGCTGGTTCCATCTGCTGCTGGGGTTGTAATTCTCTGGATTGGTGACATTCTGGTACACTGCTGTAGCTGTAGCCAGGTGTCTGCACTGGTGGTGATGAAGTGCAAAATTTATCACCATTTTCTTGTTACAACTGACTTGGTACAGTAAACATAAACAGCTTAGATGATATGTTAATGTTTTGTACATTGATGATGCTATTTCAACATAAGATCTGTGTACACATCAGTGATCTGTTGAATCCAGTCCTACAGAGTAACTTAGATCCACAAGCAGTCCAAGTGTAAGGCATTTTGTTTACTGCTATAATTGTAGGCTCTTTCAAATGATCATAAATCTGGGCACCTTAGTGCCTACTAATTAAGTGATCAGGGTTGGTTAATGAATCATGCTCATTGAAAGGGATCTAATTAATAACGGTAGTTACACCAGATAACAACTGTAACCAGTGGTAGTGCAGGTCTGGCGCTGACTGCCCATTCTCCTGTTGTAATTTGTTATGACAATGGGGTTGTTAGAGCCTGGAGGGGGATTCGCCCTTGTGTGCCCATTGCTCCAGGTTTCCTATTTTGTGTGATCAATAAACCTGAACGGCCCTGTACACCAGACTTTCCACATAATGGCTGCACTTTAAAAGTTTAGAACTAGATTATCTCCTTTTCACCAAAAGGCAGCTTTCAATTATGACTTCAAAGGTGTGTCTTAAATACCGGCAATCCTTTAGAAAAAATCAGTGTGGATTGTTTCTGTTGCATTGTATTGACAATGTGTAGTTCTGTCATCACCACAATTTTCATTGCTTATGAATTATAACTGTTTCTTACAATGATCTATAACAACTACAGTAGATTGTGTTGGAATGGTGGTTTCCAAGACCAAAGACTTTCGATAACCTTGCAGAGTTTTATCATGATTGCCATTGCTCTAGGAAGTCACATGTGACATGTTTTTCTTCCAGCCCTGGTCGCCCATACCCCCACATTCTGCCTGCACCGGCCTCACAGACTGGGATGCCGGGCTATCAGCAAGTGGTGACGGGGCAGCAGCAGTATATGCAGCCTGCAAACCCAGGCTACTACAACCCACAGACCAGACAACCTTATCTGCCAGGAGCTTATCCTCCAGGTATGTTAGCAAATCAAATTCCATAGGCCAGTGTTAAGGTACATGTGTATCTGTGGATCATGACTATTTCATACTTGGGCACATCTGTAAGTGCCCAAGTATGAAATGGAGTTTAGAGACAGTTTAGTGTTTTGTCTATGTAATAGTCTGAACCTGTTGATTGCATGAAAAGTTTGCTTGTTGCCTCCTGACACTTGGACAAGTTAGAAGTAAAGAACTGGGCCACTGCTTGAAGCATGCTGTTGAGTGTTGTCTTGTTTTATGTCAGTAGTGGCGAGTGAAACTCTACCTTGGTGAACTGATTAGTAATATAGATAAACCTTAGAGAGAAGCTGAATTTTGACACACAGAAATGACACATGTCATGGGTCATGACCAGGTGCAACAGAAAAATGCAGGGACCACACGTTTCACTGATTGATGTGTCAAAAATGTCCAGTCTGCCATAAAACATCCTGGGGAAATGCTGTGGGAAACAATTGATTCAGTAGGAATTGCAGTAATGCTTGGCAGGAAGCTGTAGCCATGGAATCGTCACTGTTAAGTTGTAGTGTGCCTCCAGGAAGTGCAGTGAGATCTCCAGGGCATCAGGACTGTGCCCTGAAATTTGGCCGTGACTTTGTTCTCCAGAAGGTTGGAAATCTTTTAATCAGCCTCAGGAAGAGGGCTAACTCAATCAGACTCATGACAGATTACATAAGCAGGCCCAGGATTTTCTGTGAGGCTAAACCTTAGCCCTAAAATCCTAGAAGGGACTCGTTGTATTGCATGGGTGTCTTAAAAGAAAAGGAAAGTGGTGGTTTCTACAACAGTTACTGCATCAAGTGAACAGGGGATTGCTTTGCAAACAATAATGTCTCAAGGAATCAGTACTGTTGTTGTATGTAATATATGCAGCTTACTCACTTTTAACTGTTCAGTATTTTTATGAAAACTTGTCAGGATAATTTGTTATTGACAATCTAAAGATGCAAGCTTTGCATATGAATGGAATTATAGGGGGAAAGGTCACTCATCAGTTTTTACTGATGTATAGAGGATTGACAGACTCCATTCAGGTTGGGAAGTGAAGTGTGTCTGTGGACAGCAGGAAAACTACCTTCCCATGTTCATAACTGTCACAGGCAACATTAGGAACCATCTGAAGTTAAGGGTGTCGACAACTTTTATGCCCAATTTAATAGGAAGAATTTTCTTGAGCTTTTTAATAAATTTTGATGAATGTTACACTGTTTCCTTAGTGCGTCCAGGTGGTAATCATGTAGACGTTTTGACATAGAGTTTTTGTGTTGAAACAGAGTGTCTCACTGTTGACTACATGTACGTTTGGTTTAGGTGCCAGACCAGCAATGCAGGAAGCCAAGGGGGTACAGGGTCAGCATGGAGCAGCCTACCCAACTGGCCTGTACGGTCCAGGCTTCTCGGCAGCAGGACAGCCAGCACAAGCCCCATACACTGCATATCAAGTACAAGGTATGGATACTGTCTTCATATACATGTACGTATATTGTGTGGACTGAGTCTAGGTCATATACTGTACTATACTATAAGTTAGAGAAGACTGAAGATTGTAATGGAAATGTTAGATGGCACTTCATTTTCTATGGTGTATTTGATTCAGTGTAGGTCTTGTCAACAGTCTTTGAAGTAGACTCTTATTCAAGATTTTCAAATTTTGATGTCTGCACTCAAAATCTAGTCACCTTGGTCAGACATCTAGGAGAATGACAGATGTTTGTAACCTTTGACCCAATGGTGTGTCAAAGGTCCCAGGATGAGGTCACAGGTCAGGGAGACCTGTCATGGTGAGTGACAGCCAGCTGTTGAAAGTTTTCATTGCCATGTTTTCATTGCTGTCTGCTTATTTGGACAAGGTGTAGGAATTATAGTGGTCTGAAATGTTTTAGTGGTCAAGGTGCACCTGTCTTCATCTCAGAAAAGAAAGTCAATTAAACGCAATTTTGGCCATATGAGCTCTTCCTGTCTTGTTCCCTGATTTGATACTTTGTGTCTAATTTGTCTTTGATTACTGAGCATACATATTGTCCAGCCCTTAGCTCCAGACATTAGTGATGTATGGAATAGTGGCCTGTTTTTAGATACTTGTTCCATACCTTGCATGTCCAGTACAATACCCCTTGATTATTTCTTCAAAGTCAAAGTTAGTATGTAGTCTGTTTCCACTTAAGATTGGATGTGGTTGAACTCTGACACCTGCAGGGTCAGAAGCCATCTTGGTCATCAGTATTTGCCAGTGTTTCTCTGTTGCTGTCCCAAGTTTTGGCTTGATTGTTTTCCTTTGTTCTTCCAGGTTTGTTTTAGTCAGCTTGTGTAGCAGTGATTCCCCCAGGACAGCCCTGGCTGGCACATTTCCTCTCCCACTTGTTTTCCTTGGGAGGCAGGCCTGTTTTCATAACCTAACCTTCATGAGCTCTTGTCAGAATTGGGGTATTGAAACAGCCTACATAGCATGACAGTTCTCATCAGCACTGGGGGACCTTACAAGAATTCTTACTGTGATGTATGGTTCACCTTTTATATGAAGGATAAGCCTATATTTTTTTCAGGCATTTAGAATATTGCTAGATGAGTTGCATTGAAAATTTATATTTCAAGATAAAGTCTATGCTGGAACGTCAGTGAAAACATTTTATCCATTGTTGTATATCTTGCAAAGCATCAGATGATTTAGATGCTTTTTTTGGAAGACTTTTTTCTATTCGTTTTTACCCTATTCAGGAAAATGCTCAATGAGTAAATTGAAATAAAGGTATTATATTGTTTATTACCACTAACCTCTATCCAAAATACCATAAAAAGAAAAGCAGATAAAAGTCGTAAAATGCAGCAAAGGAACATAAACGAAGAAAAAAAAACGCGAAGCATTTTCCAGTATGTGATTGATTCATACATTACATTTACCAGGTACTGCATCTGTCCAAGAATGCTCCCAGTGGTTTTACTATCTTCCCTCTAAACTCTAAACTCATTTATGCTCAGAACACCCCCATTTCTTGCCAATGGTACCTGCTGTCTTTGACATCTTATATGTTGTGATCACCCCCTTTAGTTGTTCTGGTTTCTCCTCTGTTCCCCTGGAGTGAAAGTGTGGGGATATCCCCTTTGTCAGTCTAGCCAGTCATCTGGAAGTGTTGCAGTGTTTATCACCCAGTAAAGACATCCTAGTGGTGGTCCAAGTATGTGGCAACTCGGCTACTCAGGTATTGCAGTGGTTTTAGGTTTTACAAGTAACTTTTTCTTGCGACAGGAATGATGTAGACATAGTGCCATCATGCTGTTGACAGAAAGCAAAGATGTGATACTGTATGGTTAGTAAAAACAGAAGGGTGAGTTTACTGCAGGGGTGTTAGTAGTGGTCAGGAGAGTTTCCTCTTCAGGTTAGCTCAGCAGTGTTGTTTTGTCTGGCTTAGTTTCTGTTGTTTCCGCCAGCTACAAATCTTGTCACCTGCACCTGTATGCCAACTGTCAAACCATTACCAGGGATTGCACTAATTAATTTTAGCTCATTATCTGAGATTTCCTGTCTCCTAAACACTTTTATTACTTACTGGCTATTAGGGCTTTTTGAAGGTGGTATGTGCTCTGTCAGCTATAGAACTGTCAAAAGTACAGAGAAGTTTTGTTTTAAAAGCCAAATGTGTTTATCTGAGCTTATAGCTAATATAAGTTATACTGGTATGGCTAAATGATACTGTGTGTAGTTACAGAAGTGTTTTAGAGCAGATACATGTTCTGTCTAACTCAGTAAGAAAGTATCTTTTACCAAAAACATGTGGCTTTTTTCTGAAATGCACCAAAACAAATTGAAGATGATTGAAATGTTATCTTTTGTGGTTTCCAGTTCCTTGTTATCAATGCCAGAACAATACCTTTCTCATGGTTTGGGAAATAGTTCCACAGAAAAGCTAATCTAGAAAGGAAGTATTTGTACATTTCTTTTTTTATTATTTCAGATGGTTGGTTTGCTAATGAAAACTAAGATGCCTTGCACAAGGCCATTGTTTTGACAAGTTAGAGAATGTGCAGTAGCACTCAGAATAATATCTGGTAAAAAAGGGCAGACCTGGAAAAGGTGCTGTTCATTAAGGGCAAGGAGTGCATTAAATGGTCGTCATGTGGGGCCTATATTAACCCTGTAGGGTAGGTAAACAGTCCCAGGCTCTTTTATTATGTGTGTGGCAGGCGGCTGCTTCTCTCTGGCTGCCATCTGTCAGACAGAACAGAGTTACTGTGAATAGAGACCTGATGCAGGGGGAATGGAATAACTGAGTCTGTCAGGCACGCCAGCAGGCTGACATTCCTGACTAAAAGGTGCAGGGAAGAAGCTGTTAGGTGAATTAGTTGATAACATGCATGCTGCTATTGAGGAAGGGTCGTATCTATATTGACATGTTTAGTATTGGAAAAAAATCTTAGCATAAAGTACATGATATAAGATGTTGGAGTTTTCTTGTTCACGGACATATAATATTTTACAGGGATGGTTTGGACTGGTGTAGATTTTACAATATTAAATCACAATGTAAGTCTATTCACTTGCTGAATTACAGTATTAGTCAAGGTTTCATTTATTTTCTTGATATCAAAAGTATGAAAAAGTATGATTGGAAACATACGGTAATATGGCAGCATACCATCTCTACCGATACTCGGTGTCCAAATGAAGCTTGGAACAACATGGACTGCATGTGAAATTCCATGCCTCTGACCTAAGATGACGCATAATTACAGGTCTCCCATTCAGCCCAAAGTTTAAAAATTTCAGGCTTTGTGTGAAGAAAGAATTGGGCATGTTGTGTGGCATTTGTGATGCACGCCGCCATCTGTTACATTGTTGCAGAATGGTGGCAAGCCTGCTGCATTTACCACAGCTTGGCTCTTGTTTAAGTAAAACAAACCACTCCTTGTCATAGATTGCTTTAGAATTTAAAAAATATTGCTACTTTTTACAATGAAAAGAGTTTATTGTTAGTGTAATGCATGTATTCAAGTAAGTCAGCCCCGGAAGTCCTGTTGTGAAATAAGTGTGCCTTGCCAGCCACTGTGTGCAGCAGCAGGACACGCATGTCCACATAGATGTACATGTATCCTTCTGTTCACTTAAATGTCAAAATTGAGATATACGTGTCAATTCAAAGCTCATCAATGACTCAACAATGTCCAAAGGCAGCTAAACAGCAGCAACTCATATGTACTGATTTTGTATGTGCAGATGTACACCTCTTTAACTGGCATATAGTATGATATACACATGCCAATGAATTGCTGATACAGACCCTATGCCCTAACAGGCTGTAGAAATTTTCATTGGTTCCATTTATGCCAGTTGTTATTGGCTAGTTTCTACCTGGCACCAGTTGTGTAACCATGTAATGTTATGGGCAAAATGGGAAATGCCCTCCCTAATCCCAGGCAAACTATTATGGAGCAGACCTTGGCATTTCAACTAAAAATATAGCAAGCAAGACCTTTTGGAACAGTTGGAACAGTGCTGATAAAATTCTAATATATGCTTATACTGGCACCAGAATTAGTAAGTAAATGTAGATATACAGAGCAACAGCTATCATATTCCTTGTGATAACCACCATTATTTTTCGTCATAAGAAATGCATAACATTTGTGTATATCTTGGCTACATGCATGGAGATTGCACTAGTTAGAGCTGAAATGTCAGGTGGGTGGTTCCCTTGGTAAGAAGTATGAAGAAGCTGGTTTGTCTAGTTTCTTATCTCCAGATCTACTAGCCTGTGACTTCCCAGATATGACAGCAATGTGTGTAGTACTACCTGAAGCTTATCCCCTGCCTTACTACCCATGTTGTCCAGTTTAACTTATCCTAGCTTGCTTAATACAGGCACAGCTCAAGCGTAACAAGCTACTGCTGTTTTGTTTGTGGGGAAAATAAGTTCGGGGGCAAAGCACTTGGAACTAATTAGTCTGTTTTTGCTCAAGGAAGAACTGATGCAGAAGGAGGTGAATTAAGACGATAAGTACCAGAGTAAGTGCAAGAAGGGCAGGATAAATGTGTCTGTTAAAAAAGATAATATAAGATAGATTTGATTGGGTAGGATAGACAACAGCACATTTGAAATGTCATGAGAGATGAGAATTTATTACAGGTGTTTGTTTAAACATCACAACTGTGGGTAAGCTGTATTTCTGCACGTACTGTATGGTGCAGCTGTACACACTTTGAAAATTTAGCTTTGACAGAAATCTTGAATAACACTAGCTTCCTAAAGACTAATTAAATGTGTTTCCTCATCATTACCTGCAGTGTAGTGATTATGGATATCATACAGCTGCTGATCATCCAAATCAAAATTATTCCCTTTCATGTCTTTATCAATAGAGGCCTGAATAGCTTCTTTTTCCTAATGACTTCTTTCTCCATACGATATTTACAATCTAATTGGACTCCCTTCTGGGCTTGTAAGGCCCTCAGTCTGTGAGTATGTGTATTCACCTGGTAAAGGTGAAAGTTGTTAATGTCTTATTAAAACTGACATTTAGAAGGTTTGTATACGTCACAAAGGGAATATGTAAATGAGAACTCTATCAGAACTTGCACCTTCCTCAGCAGTTCAGAACTCCACATGTACCCTATGTGGATTTTTGTAATTTCGACTACAGCAACACGGCTACAAGAAATTGCTTCAAAAAGTAAAAGTCAAGCTGAAGTGGCTCTTTGCATATTTAAAAAAAAAACATTGCTGAGTACATCATTGAACTCCTGCACTATGAAGTGTCTTCTTGCAAAGTATAAAATATCTTAGTCATGCTGCATTGTTCTCTTGTATGTGTGTGTGTATTTATCACTAGTTACTACTATACCAGATGATTGTATGGCCAAAAAATAGATACAGAAAATGCTACCAAACATATGTCATGGATGAAAATCTGCTAGATCTCAGACAAAGCTACAGTATCACCTGGCTTTATAGATCTCACCCAAGATACAGAGAAAATTGCAGCAGTGATTAATGAAGGTCTGCATCAGGCATTTGTACTGATGTCCTGTCACCGGTGTGTACGCCCGCAGGTACACCTGGTAATTATTTCTCCCATCCGCCGCCCTATTGTTCTCAGGTATCCTGTGGCTTCTGCCCCTCTGGGGATCATTATGTTGTGATATTTAGACAATGTTAACTCTTGTTCAACATGGACCCCCAACTGGTCTAAATGTTACTATTGTAATGATGCTCACCTTCAAATTTTCCCTACAACATTGGTGGCAAGTAAAACATCTCATGCCCTTCCTGTTGTTAGTTAAACCCTGAAGGTATGATTCATCATTTTCGGAGTGTCTCTTTGATGGTGCTCTCCTGTCAGATGTGGATTGATATGTGGATTAAGCTGGGCTGATGTTGGACCACACTTAACTCCTTTATTGCCAATTCATCTCTATCTAGCTAGGAAATTTGTCAACATTATGGTACCTTTCTGTTGTACACATTGACAGAAGTGTTGTCAGTTAATTGCACAGTTATATTGCTGTTTAAGCCACCAGAAAGCAACAAATAAATCACATTGGCATGATGAGTAGGAAATGATAGGAAATGAGTGTCATTATGGAAACTTTTTGATGTAAGGAGTAGAAGTTGTAGCTTTCCCTTTTCAATTAGCAATCTGTCAGTTACCTAAGACCTACTTTATCAATTGTCAATGAAATCGATGGAACTATCATATATGTTTGTCAGTGTCTTTATTTGATATATCTTCTTACATTATCATAAACATTAATTATTATTTTATTTTTGCCATTCAGGTGCATATAGTACAAGTGCAGCTACCTATCCCACCAACAGTCCAGCTACCAACACGCAAGCTTACGCAGCACAACAGGTGAGGTTGCCGGTAATCTATACTCATTTATAGACAACTTAACAAGGGTTGTAGGGCTAATGCCAACCTGCTTATGGAGTTGATAAGAAGCTATGTAGACGCTCCACACATACAGAAATCGTCTCCGTAGTCCATGAGAACACTTTAAACTGGATGTCAGGTTTTTTAATGACATCATTCTCAAAAATATCTAAATAATAAAATGTCTGGATGCCCGAACTGGAAACTTGTGAGTTGTACAATTGTCCATTAAATGTATGATGTATTCTCATGTTCTTCTGAAAACAGCCCAAAGCACTGGACCATGGATAACTGTCCAACCAAGGCATCCATTTCCCATACCCAAGTGTAATGTGTAGTGACAAACTACCAGCAAATTGAGCTGAAATTGAGCCAACTTTTACTTGGGGGTCTGACCTGTAGCTCAGTAATGGTTCAAGCTCAGTGACCTTGTTGGCTCTTGAACGTCCTTTCCCTTTGTTAAAATCAGCAGATGATGATGGCCCTCCGTGCAAGCATCTCTGTGTAGTCACAACTGCTAATTTGTAGGGACAAAATGAGCAAATTGAACACAAATTGGAGACATTCTGGGCAATTCCGTGACCTCTGCCCATGGAAAAACGAGCAAGTTTCGTGACCCTGGCGTTTGGGAACAGTTGCTTCCATTGTCGGTGTTAGACGGCCGGGGGCAAGGTGTGTTGTGGACACCAGGCATCCAGCTGAGGGCAGACCAGTTTACCACAACAACTTCTCTTCTGAAAATGAAATTTGGGACCTTGCCAAAGATTCTTTCCTCTTACAGCCCATCCTAAAGGGCAACACTAATGTGGTCTTTTAAGGTTGTTTTTAAACTTAGGATAAGGCGTAACCTGAGAAAGTCGATAACAGTGAAGCTAGCAAATATTTGCATCCATAAATATATAAATACTAAATTGTTGCTTTTAAATTGCAAACAGTATGTTATTGAGGTAAATAGAATAATTGCAGTTTTAAAAGTCATTGAAGATAGTTTAAATGTCAAAGAGTTAGAGAAGAATACTTATTTGTCCGTTACACATCATCTTTAGTCATGGGAAAGGTACTGTGACAGAAAATAAGAGATCAAAGTGCCATCCCTGCACAAACTAACCCAAAAAGTGCTTTTGGCTATTCCGCACCAAGCATGTATACAATTTCCGGACTCCCAGCAGGTGTGGGTTGACCTCTGACCTCTCCAGAAAGGACAGAGGTCATCAAGGTATAAATCTGGGTGCTGCTGACAGGAGGGCTCAAAGGCCTCACATCAAAGGAATGATAGAAACACGTCCCCCACAGAACTGTAATCCTTTACATGTCCAGGTAGATTCTGCATGTGGAACCTGAGCTAGTGGGGACAGAAGTTGAAAAGAAGTTGACTTATATTTAGAGGTTAGACTTGTAGACTGCAGGTTCAGATTTCATCCTGTAAATGTTATCATGAACAGCATGATATCTGCAGTACTACTGGTTACACCTTTGAACATATATATGCAGTTAAGCACACTTTCGCTTTTTTTGAATTGTGTGTATGTTTTGCATTTCTCAAAGAACCTTTTGGAATGTTGTCTTTATTTATTTGTGTGAGGCCGCCATTGTTGATATTTTTGTTTTTCATTTTCCTTGAGGCTGCTGTTGTCTTGCAGGCAGTGGGGAAACAAACCCAGAGTGGTCAGGTATGACCCGTCCTCACAGCATGACTCAAGCTTGAAAAGAAACTCTGTATTTTCCTTTCCCTATCGGGTGTCGGAAAATATAAAATATATCTTTATCTGTGGGGTTGAAACTGTTAGAATTGGAAATAACATTCAAGTGTGAATATAAGTTTTGTACATGGTGATGAAAGTGATTCTACTTTGAACCAAACTTACTTTCCAAAAAGAATTGAAACTTACATCAGTAGACAATGAATATTTTTTGTCCATATTCTGCCTTGCAATTGATGTAGAGCTTTGATTGAAAGTATTTGGAATGCTAATGATGAAGCACCACTAACCATCACACCCCACATATACATTTTGTATGCAGCACAAAGATCACTAATCAGAAAATAATTATGGCCACCTTAATGTGGCTATGATTGCTATTACTTAATCAATGATAATGGTGGCCTAACACAAATGCAACACTAATTGCTAGAAAGCTTCATAGATATGCATAACATCAGTAAGCAGTATTGTTGTTGTTGTTGTTGTTATGTTTACTTGAAGTATTTGGACTGTCTACTTGTTTATGTGAATGCATCTATGTCATCACTCACACTTGTCTTTCTCTTGCCAAGCTTTTTTATAACTGCTTAGCTGTTCAGCTACTTACTTGGTTTGCCGGAATGAGACAATTAGATTGTTATTTTAATGTTTCCAACAGGAATACACATATCCTCCCCAGTTTGGCCAGGCAGGCACCTATGCCCACCAGTACTACCCCACCCCGCAGGGGTACTCTCCCTTCAACACATCCAGCACCACCACCCTGACTGCTCCCAGCACCACAACCACATATCAGCTGCAACCAATGCCTGATCTGCCTACAACTGGAGGTACGGATATATTATGAACAGTATTTACCATGTGGGCTATTATCAGTTTTGTTCTATGTGCAATAGTGTTGTTACACTTCCTACCTCACTCCTTAGAATGATCTCAAAAGAAAAGATCATTTCTCTCTGTGATACATGTAGATTCATGCTGCAACTTGCAGAAGAACTGAAAAAGCCTACTTGAATTATTTTTTGTTTAATTTAAATCTTATATTTTTTGCTTATTCTAACATCAATAAAAGTGTCCAGTCAATGCTGCTATGCTTTGTTGTTGCATATGAGGACATACCTGGCATGTAAAAACTCTCATTAGACAGGTTCTCTCCAGACATCAAATCTGACAGAGAAACCTTTGACCCTTTTTGATGCTACCAACTCTCCCATATCGCGCCAGCCTGACAGTGAGTTTCAGTTTGCGTGACATGAGGAAAAAAATCTGGCACGTCCAGTAGCCAGTGTTTACTGTCCTAAGGGGCAGAGAGGAATCATCATCATTTGCAGTAAAAACCTCACAGATGAAAGGTTTCTGGACGTCAGTGTCCTTGTTTGAAGGCTGTTGGTGGTTTGCACCCAGTAATATTTTTCTAGGATTACCCAGTGTTTAGTATCCGTAGGCGAATATTTGGGCTGGGCCTTGAGGATTAGGTTAGAAAATAGTTCTGATGTTTTTATCAAGATCTTGGAGTTATGAGGATATATATGCTAGCAACATTGAGGTTCTTATGACGATATGTCAATTGTGAAAAAAATTGAGGCAGTTCAGTCATATTTTCTTACTTTGGCAAGGAATTTCTACTATAACAAAAATATACATACACTACAGTAGTTGAATCCTTTTTCCAATCTCTCCTCTTGTCACAGAGCATTCCAATGGGGATTTGTTTTCCTTTTTATGTATGACCAAAAGCATCATTCTTATTTGACAAGACTTTTGCTTTGAAGACTCCTTGCATTCCCAAGACGTTCAGGCATTGTTCTGGGTAAAGGAAGCATGAGAGATCTGTTGCATGATAGGCTGAAGTGAGTGACAGATTCCCAGCTGCACATTCAGTGATTAGCATCACAGTAAACAGAAAGTGGTGACAGATTTGTCGCAGCAGATTCCAACCTCCAACCAGGTCTTGTGTGGGTGTAAAAAATTCTATTTGTTTGTGAGACAATGATCTTAGGTGTGTACTGAACAGTACTGAACAGCAGATAAAGACTCTACATGGCAGATGAGTGTGATTATGACTAAAGATACTTGATATTAGTAATTTTTCTGATTGGAGAAAGGTTTGATTCTGCAGAAATTTTTTCCTTTGTATTCCATTTTGTTGTTTGTCCAAATCATAATGATTTATGGATGAAATTAAATTTTGCTCAAGAAAAATCTTTCTGAGGACTATATGTGCCTGCATAGAAATGCATTTATGGTTTTCTTGAGCAGAGAAAAAGGGTTAGTTGGACAATTTGTGCTACTAGAAAAAAAAAGTCATGCAAAATGGCAATGACAAAGATGAACACCTACAGGGAAACCTTGACAGCATTCCAAAATTTGATTTATGCTGTTTTTACCTGTTCCAGTCAATGAAGTCAGCCCCTTCCCAAACACTGATCTCAAGCCCACGATAGATATGAACGGAGAGCGCAGAGCAGGGTCAAAATCTTCCTCCATTCGCAGCAAGGGCAGGCGGAAACAGCCTTCCCCACTGCCTGATAATGATCTAGAGGTAACTAACCAGACTTCATGTCATTTTTGTATCCTTACAGTAGTGCACGAAGATGTTACAAAAGTGAAAAGCACGCCGAGCAGATCGAAGTCACGACGGAAACAACCCAGCCCACCTCCAGAAAACGATCTAGAGGTACATTTATCTTACATCTTTATTTTGTACACGGGTTGAAGTGGCACACGGTTGCTCTGACTTGTTTGCTGTGGTATTGTTTGAATTCTGTTCCTGTGTTACAAAATTTCTTATGTCAGACGCCTATAGTTTTCAGGTTTCAGTGTCAGATTGATCATGTTCAACCCTCCAGACTGCGACCGATTTGGTCGCATATGCGACCAAAAATTACGAAATGCGACTAAACTTTTTACTCTGGTCGCGCATTGCGCGACCGGCAGAGAATCCGCTGTGCCCCTAAAATTATTGGCTGCCAAATCTCGCCCCGGTCTGCTTGCGGTAACAACGACCCATTTTCCATTGAGAAATGTTCCTTGAGAAGTTTCATCCGTAGTCAAGTTGCTTTAATGCGCCTATAAACGCAAAAATTCATCCGAAACACGCGGCAGTGATCGGCCGGGAGCCCGGGACGGACGAAAACATTAGCGGCCATCTTGAAACCTCGCGAACTCACGTTAGATCTCACAAAAACACGCGAGGAATATGCAACGCCCCTAGCGACATTGGTGAGACTGCAGCCTAGTGCAGGAGATATCGGTAGAGAGATGATAATGAAACAAATTAAATCTAGCACCGCGTTTCCGCCGCTATTTTATCTCTTGGGGCGAAATTAAGTACTTCTTTGCTGTTGTTGCTATAAAAAAATTGTACTATTAAAGCTGAAAAAGATTTTTCTGAAATTATAATATACACTGTATAATACTAGTAGCTTAATAATATGTGTTTACTACTGAGTATAATAATACAATATTCATTGTATACTAGTAATTTTTGCATGTATTTTTCAAATTGCATGTTTTTTTTTTTTTTTTTTTTTTTTATTTATTTATCCAGGAAATACATGTCGCCTATTGGCGTTTTTCAAAGATTCCTGGTATTACTAGTATTCTCTTGGCTTGTAAATTAAAAAGTACTTTGCGCGACCAGATTTTTTGTTTGCGCGCCCAAATGTTTGCCTGCGCGCCTAACTTTTTGAGGCTAGGAGCGCATGCGCGCCTAAGCTAAAAATTTAGTCTGGAGGGTTGATGTTTGATTTGGAATTTTAGTTGACACCTCTGGTTCATCTGACTTGATCTTGTCTGCCATGATTTTTTTATACTAATGAATTAATATAAATCTAAGCTATTCCAAATTCTTACATCTGTATCTGTATCTTCTTGCTGATCATTTCTTTATTTTCTTTCATTATTCAGTTCTTTTGTCAAACAAAAAGAATTCAAATAGCACATGTTGTTTGATTCATTTTCATTTATTGGAAATAAAGGTACAAAGAGAGAGCTCGATTTTCCGTCTCCCTTCTGAAATAGCCCTTTAGCACCAAATCTCTGTTGGTTGCAGGGTTAGGCAGCAGAGAGAATGTTAATCGATAAATGAGTTATCTTGAAGACTTCTTTCCTTGTTTTCCTTGTGTAATGTGTGTGTGTCCTTGCTAACTGTTCTTCCCCCCTTCCTACAGAGAGTTTTTGTGTGGGACCTGGATGAGACCATCATTGTGTTCCATTCCCTCCTGACCGGCTCATATGCACAGAGATTCGGAAAGGTAGGAATTGTAAGTCCACCCACAGCAAAACATCTTCTTGCATAATCAATTAGACTGATTATTGTTGTTAAAAGATCTGTTCTGTTTCCCTTGTGTTTTGCCAAGTTAAGAAATACTATCAAAGAAAACCATGATACTAGAAATAAGTTGACTTCATCAGGTTTTTCCTTTTGCGCAGAAAGGTTTTGTTGTAAAAGTACTCAGTTCTTCTTCCCAGAGATACCTGTATGTCCATGTTTAGTGTGATTAGAAGATTTCCTGTCTTACCAAAAGCATTTATTGGGGAATTCTTATTATTGTGGCCGCTCCACGTTTAAGATTTAGCTGTCTCTGGATGGATCTTTAGAGCCATAGACCTTTTCATAGATTTGTTTCATACAAAAGTAGGTTGTTTAATTACTGCTTGCAGTATTGCCTCTAGCCAGCAGGGATTTCCTACTATCTCTCTGGTCCTATTGTCTCAGAATTTGCATCTCTTTGCTGGAAGGAGGGTCACATTGAAAAATTATGCGGCCCACTTCCGAAGGAACTCAGATACAATCTATCGCTTAGGGCGAGGAGCATAGACAGATAACATCATAATTATGTAGTTGACAACTTTTGTCTGAGATGAAAGAACTGTGCAAGACTGTGATTATAAAATATTGTCAGACGTCTTGTATAATCTACAAATAAGCAAGCACTACAAGAACATCATTCCAGTTGAATCATTTTATATTTACTTCTTGTTGCAGTCCAAACTATTGTTGTAATTTATACCATATTCTCATTCTTTTCAAAACTTGAATTATGTATGATAACAGCAGTTTAGTTTATTGAGATACCCTTTAGCCCCTTGAACAACAGTTGATTGAATCAAAGCCTTAATGATCAATGTCAGTCCTCAGAAAAATTTGTAAACATTCAGTAAAAGCTGTAAGTGTAATGAAAAATGTTGCCAAGTTCTCAGCGTCCCCGAAAAACCTTCAGTGTATTTTACGGCGTCGCTACCCTCAAGGCTTGTCTCAATGCCAAGACCTGCTTGTCCCTGCCTCATATGAGCCATCTGTGCCAATCTGTTGACCCTGGGCGACCCCACGCTCCCTGGTATGGCCGCCCCTCCTCCTGCCAAGAGAGCCCGACATGGGCGGAATTCCGAGGGAGATTTGGCAACAGTTGCTCTTTGTGTTCAGCGGGGCGGGAAATGCACGGGCACAGTCAGGACGGACCCTGGCACACTGGTGCTGCTGTATATAGGCAAAGCCTGCCCAGAAAAAATGTTGCTGAACTTCAGCTATTTTTGATCATCAGCTGATGGATTGTTCTAGACACTTCTTACGTCTGAGTACAAATTATTTGGGCCTGGTATCTTATGTGGAAAAACAAAATGTAACGCTCGCTTTCCTTTTGGCAGCGAGCTGCTATCTAAGTAACTTTGATCCAATTATGTGCCATTTGGTAGTAATTATTATTTTGTAAGGACTCCTGACAGGTTGTTTGCAGTTGATTTTATCCTTCTGCTTTTTAGTTCTACGCATTAGAATCTGCAGGGAAATCTACATACATTTTGTAGTTGAAACAAAGAGAATACTGAAAAATGTAGGAAATCAATTTTTCCAGCATCATTATTTTCTTTATATATCAACCAGGTAAAATTGTATGAAGTCTTGTTAACTTAAGGATTCTAAAGTAGTTTTGGATGAGATTTTAATTACTAGTATTCTGTTATTTTGCTTATTATAATATCACATTGAATTTCATTTTAAATGGCTTGTGCTATGTGCATGCTGCCAAAGAGCTGGGGACTCTGAGACAGGGTGCCAGTGCTCCCCTTATCTTCCTGTCAACAGCAGTAGACTTGATTTATGTGGCATCTTAGATAGGCAGAAGTGTAGTAGCTACTGTATTGTAGGTCTGGAGACCACAGACTCTCCCAACTGTACCTCCAAGTTGGAACCAGAGAAACAATGTTCAAATTCAATTGGGTTGTAAGGTAAAGCTAGCTCTCATTCTGAGCTCGGAGAAAAAATATTATTGAAAGGAAAAGCAGGTTGTGTTTTGTTTGGGTATCAGGTTTGACAACCAAAACCTCTATTAGGTAGTGGTAGAAACACATGAGGGGTATTGGGAGCTGGTGACAGTGAGAGAGTAAGGGGGAGACCTCCCTGGCAGCTTGTGTTTCAGGGAGATGGAGATGTTGGATATCAAATAAGCTCAGCTGCTGATTGGCACTTTGTATACAAATTGTACAACAGCAGTAGCACTGGGGTATATGTTGTACAAACAAAACCCAACTGGACTGTTTCAGTCATGTTTCAGTGATTGTAACTTGATGGTACTGCATATTTTCCCAGTGTTTTTGGATGTCTGTAGGTGCCAGTATGATGAATTGGTCATAGAACAGTTTGTGAACAATTGGTACATGTCCATGCATTCATTAGGCATAATTTATCATGAATGTTAGCTTTGTCAAGACTGATTTTGTGTTGACAGGGCATTGGATCACTTTGGACTACTAGACCATAGATATACTATGGGTGGGTAGTTCCTTATCATTCCAAAGAAAAATGAAATACAGGTGTATATAGAGGGGTTATTGCAAACTACTACAGGTATCTTCCTTTTTTCACTTCTCTGTCCAAGTATTTTTGTGTTTGTTGTGGAGATACAACAGCCTCATACCTGCAGTGCATTTAAGAAGGTGTTGACTATTTTGACCTGGTATTGACATGTACATGTAGATGGAATTTAAAAATCCCATTAATACCAGTACTGTGGAGGTAACTCTATGTATTACATGGTGTCTACAATGTATACAATGTACATTGTACATCCCCAAACAAGTGCCACACTGGATTGTGTTTCTGTGAGTTACTCAACTTACTAGTGTTTCACCCCCATACGATCGATTGCCTCCAAAGTATTTCTATGAGTTTCTAGTATTTCATCCCTGCCAGTGAAACTGTTTGTTGCAGATGCTGGAGTGTCAGGTTGTAAGACAACTGTCCTACTGTAATGGTGACATCCTAGTAGATTGTGTTTCTGGGAGTTGATAGGGTTTCAGTGGCTTTAGGGTCAGTTGCCTCTGCAGATTGTATCTGAGTGAGAAATAACAGGGAAACAGTTACTGTTTTGGACACAATACGAATGGAATAGCGGAATATCTTATGTGCAAATAGTTGCCTTTTTCAACACTGCGGATGAAATCTTTTGCACAAACTTTGGAGGGAGCGACGACTGAAACAGGACTCCATAACACATGTAGGTCATAACCAATAACGTATCATCTGGATTTCTAATGTTGTCATTCTCCGAACGCTGGTTAGTTGGCCAAACCTTTTATAGAAGTAAATGTGGTTTTATCTGTGGTTTCTGTAGCATGGTTGGGTTAACTGTTCAGGGAAGAAAAATATCCACAAAGACATGGACCTAAGTTGATTCTTTCCTGACAAATTAGGATCACACCTAACTCACCTAATACCCATACATCAAGACATTTGGGGGCACTTTAGCAGACTCATCCAACTTGGCCCAGTCCTATAGAGGATAGATAAATGGCTTTTGGAAAGCCGACTCCCATGACAGAGCTACTGCCATGTAGACATGTCTGACTGTAACAAGTAACTGATTGAACTTGTCCATGATGAGGGACAGAGGCTAAGGGAGGTGGTGTCAACAACATTCCCCACAAGCCTGCCTGTAGCTGTTCTGCTTCAACCCTTTAATGTACAATGTATATTTAAGATAAAAGTGGTGGGTAAATGTGCTCCAGTTCTTCTCCCAACATAATTTTGAATGACCTTTACCTGTAATTACAGTGTGACAGAAACTAGATCATACAAGTTAGCCTTATATATTTCAAACCCATTTCTAGAAGTAAATGTATCATTGTTTTTTAGAGAAAAGTTTTTAAACTTTCCTTGTCCGTTTGGCCTGATTTTGTTAACGTTAAATAATACAAGTAAACAGGACAGCAGACTTAGTGTGCAGGATGGGAGAGCCACAGTTATGTCAGGGATGTACAGGGATCTGTCTACACTTTGATCCAGGTCAGTTGTTGGGATGGCAGGGAATGCCATATCTACATGCCTTAGCAGTGGCCCATAGCAGACAGTCATGATGACAAAATATCTCTGCAGAGAACTTTCTTTGTCACCAAATTGTTGGTTTACAGAAAGGTCAGGCAAAGCTTTCCTAACACGTGGACCTTCTTAAGTGCTACTGTAGAATTGCCATCCTGGAAGAGTCATAAGATCACAATCTGCACATTCTTTGTTAGGTACAAGTTCACTGTGGCATCCTTATAGCCATTTCCCTCATACAAAGGCTAGACATGTGCACACAATCTCAACTTCTTGGGTACGTGTGTGTCTCAGAAATAGATCAACAGGTACACTGTCTGTGACTGAGGTGTCGCACCTTGTCCAGTCTTTTATGTTCTCTAGAAGTAGTCATGGTGTATTAACCTATTGTGTCAAGAATGGCTTTGGCTATTTCACCTTTTAAACACCAAATTGAGAACACATGGATGGCCGTAAAAGTTAATGAAAGGCAGTATAATAGTCTATTTCTAGTCACATAAAAAGGAACAACAAAATTCACCATAAGTTTTAGATGCTGATATGAAAAACAACAGGACCAGAATGGTTGCTTGCTTTCCTGGAGTCATGAATCCTTTTCTTGATATGGACATAAGTAAAGAGATAAGATTTTGGCAGGTAAGGTTTTATTTTGAATCTGTCCTGTATGTAGAGACCACTGCCCCCTTTAGAAGTCTCTTGATAAGTGTCTGTTCTGACATTCCATGGAAGGTCCCCTGGGCCCACATCAGCAGCCCTGTCAGGTTTAATACCACAGCCTGCTGCCTCCCTGATGAGCCTTATCTTCTGCTGGCAATCTTTTAATTAAATTTTTGGTTAGGGCAAGAGGAGCATGTTGTTCTTACCTTTACGACACTGATTATTGCCTTGGGCAGAATTTGGCAACTGCAGAAATTTTGACCAAGCCTGTTGTTCTGTTGGAAAGTTATCAATTAGCAATTTTGGCTTGTACTACAGGTTATATGAGTACAGAAATCCATAGTAGTTTCTGCAATGTCTTAAACAGTCCTAAACAGTTTGGTCACCTAAACAAGGGGAGCGTTTTACTAGAAGGTGTATGTTTATTTTGTTACTTTCCTGGTGGATCTGGACTCAGTGCTGCCAACAGATGCAAAGTCTCAAGTATGAATGGAACAAGGAGTCTACTTCACAGCCCAACTTTTTATCTAAATTGCCATCTAGATGGAGTGACTGAAAAGTATGCTAATGAGCAAGGGTCCCTCTATGCAAATGAGGATGGTGTCTGGATGGGTGGGGCCAAGGTTTGAGTGACAGGTGGAACAGGTGGGAGTTTACAAGGTGGCAGGACCTTTAGTTGGCATGGTAAGATAAACAGTGGCAGTGACAGGCTGTTTGATGGTTATTACACTGCTGATTGGCTGCCAAATCAGAACAAGATGGGAGGCTGGGCATATAGGTCAAACCTGGATTGATGCAATTAGAGTTGTTCCTCAACTGAAAGGAAAATGTTTTTACTTGCAATGAAGAATAATCAACAGAAAAGAACAAAGTCCTTTTTGTCTAAATGGTACAACTCTCTGATCTTGTTCACTGTTGTTTTGTATTTGAATTCCTAAACAATGATAAGTGTTGAGTGTCTAACTGTAAGTTGCAATGTTCCACTGAATGTGAAGTTACAACATGTTCTATTGCTAGTAGGGTCTCTTGCCAGGAAATTGACCAAGGATATCTGAAACACTTCAGCCTGCAGAAAAGCAGTATCCTCCCATTGCCTCGGACATTGGGACAGGGTGGGAGTAGAGGGACCAGGTTGTTAATAAAAATGTGGTACAACTGATTCAGATCTGTTGAACCTTTTGAAACTTTTTGGAAGTTTGCACCTCTTTTGCTTCTTTTTATTATTACCATCACATTGCTTATGAATTAGCAACATATTGAAAAATTTATTTTTATTTAAAAAGAAATCTATAGAATATGTTATAAGCTGCCAGTTATTGATAAGTTTTCGTGACTGGTTTTGCTTTTATCCAGTGAGAAAATTTTGATAAAATTTGTGGCATGCCAGGTAAGGATGATCAGATGTACATGTATGTCTTAGAAAGTGCAAAGGATGTGCTGACTGATATGGATGTCTAAGGAAATGGTAGAAACACAAGCAGAGGGAAAGGTAGATTCAGTCAAGGTCAAGGCCAATAGGCAGACCTCAGAGAGCAGAGACATTCCAAAAGAATTACGGAAGATGGGGGAGGCTCTGCAGCAAAAACAGCATGTGTTTGTGTTTGGGCTAGAACAGCTCAGGCCCCCATATTGCAGCCCTGGATTTATCGCTAAGTAAGACCTAAGCCATCTCCAAAGCACTTGAACGTGCCTTACGTCCACAATTTGCTCTGAAATTTGTTGAACTATGCAGCTACAAATCCCTTAATTTTCAAAAAGGGCTGCCGTGCCAAAATTGTGATAGATAAGAAGTTTGAGAGATTATCTTTTGAGCCAGGCACTCTCTACCCCATAATTCATGAATATGACTCACCAGTGTTGAATAATTTCAACTGAGTCTCAACAATCATCAGTTTTCCACTTCTGTATGGCTGCCTGTACTGAAATTAAATGGTTGCAGTTCAAAACAATATAAATGTCACCCAGATCCCTTTTTGTGCTTGGACGTAAAAAAGAAGTGTCAAACATTTTCCATCCTTCAAGAAAAAAATATTTGTGGATGTCAACTACAGATAATTCTGGCCTTCAAAGATCAGAGGAAAGTGCAGTCTGTAGGTAGATCAAGTACTGTGCTGTGTGTTATTGCAGGGATCTGGATGTCTTACTCTCTCCTAGTGAGGATTTTCACATAAAACAGTAGAAGGATGATGGTTTATTTTCAAGCTGTGTAGGAATAGGTCAAGTTCAGTGGTAGATTAGAAAGGATTCTCGCTCTTGTGTGACTTTGGCACTGAAGCTGGCCAAGGGTTCAGCTCAAGAGAATATTTGTCTAAGTGGTGTTTGGAGTGAGATCCTAATAAGTGATCGAGTCACAGAGAGTGCAAGTACATTTTTTTAGTACATGTAGATGTGTTTTACTACTAGTACATTGCTGGGCAGGTAGAATATACTTCGGTCACTATGGAAGTGTTTTTCGGTTTTGTGCAAGATGTTAGCAATGTTGTAAGATTTCAGTTCCTTCAGGTGGCTAGACATAGAAGTGAAAGCTCAGTTGAATTTGAACATGACATGAAAATGCATTACAGAAAGTCAAACAGAGATATGAAATAACAAAAGTTTTGGCTTGGACACTCTAACCTCCTTGATTAAAGGGTGTTGCAAGTAGCACTTGGCAATGGCCTATACCACATACAAGGGGAACATGCTCATTTCTTCTAGGGTTTCAAAATTGTATCTGACCGAAACTACAAAGGGCTAATATAAGCCTCCTGAAGACTTATCTCAGACAGAAAGGATCTGGCCAGTGAGACCACTTTGAGTTCTGATCTGTTGACTGGTGACTGATTGATGCCAGGCTGGAACATGCGGGGGAGGGGGGCCCTGTACCTGCATTGCTGGGCAGTGTCAGAAGTTTGGACCATACAGGAGGGAGATAAGGAGGAGTTAGTGGCTTTGACCTTGGCATTAACTGGGAGGAACAGACATGTAGCAAGAATTTGGCTAGTTTAATGATGTGAGGTAATGGGGGAAGAATGACTGATTGAAAGTCATGAGTTGGCAGCAGGTGACCATGGCCTGCTGGCATTGTTGTTTATGAGAACTTGCCTGGCTCAGTTGTACTTGTAGCTCATGAAGTTTACTCACCTGTTGATAGCTGTGGTTTCCATGTAACTCTTCAAGGTACAAGATGAAATTGAAAGATGAAAAATTGTCATGTTGTGATATCAAAATGATTCATTGATTATTAGGGAATTTTATTGAGTGACATGACCAACATTTTGTAAAGGAATATCAAAGACCTGTATCAGTGCTTGCTGATCTGCCAGTCTAGTCTCCTATAGCTGGGCAAACCGACTGAAGTAGACTCTTGAGCCTGTCAGACACATTCTTCACACTTTGCAATTTGAATTAAAAACTTCCAGAAACTTCAAAAAGATTGTTGAAAGTCCCTTACACTTCCTGCCATGCATTACATATGCCATTTGAAATTCCTGTTGCAATTGCCTTAGGTCGGCATCCAAGCATGGCTACTTAGATATACCAACTCCTACTTAATTCCTGGCCCAATATTTGCTCCTCTTGATCTGGTGAAGTGAAATGGGCTCAGCTGATGACACTGTGCTTGCTCAGTAGGGATGTGCTTCCGGCCACTACCAAGCCAGAACTGAGCAATTATTTGGTCACTGTGAAGTATATATGGGCCCACTTCTCTGCCACATTTTAGTACAGATGTCATAGGTTTATGAGTCTTATCCTCAAATTGTTTCTTCTTGTCAGTTTAGTGTGACTGAGATGCCTACACATTTAGTGCAAATTGGTAGGAATCAAGTCTTTGATCTTATTTTTTGCCTTGTTGTTCGCTGGAAATATCTTGCTGATCTTGCTGGCTCACCATTATACTAATCTCCCAATTTTGTAAGACCTTGTAGTCTGATCTTTAAAATTTATACCATGCCAGTGGCAAGCAGATTTCATTAGGCATGAAATATTGTGATTGTTAGATGGTCCCCTGAGGGGAAAAAAACTCAACAAACTGAACAGACTTCATCTGCAGTAGATCTGACAGGCCCCAACACTTATCTAAACCTAACCACTCACAGTTGGCCCAAAATCTGATGGCAGTTTGTCTCTGTAAGCAGTGATCAAAGCCTTGTTCCACAGTTGGCATGGTGACGGACAGGGAGGAAGGTCCACTTGTCCAGCAGAGCTTATCTTGTTCCTATGGCTTGCAGGCATTCACCTGTGAGGGGGCTGCCAAGTATGTTGGTCATGATAAGGCACGGCCCACCAAAGTGGAAAATATTTTCATGAGGATGCGCTTAGAGCTATACAAATAGTAATCTATCAGTGGTTTCTTCTCAACGTTGTCATTTATGAATTAGAAAATCATGTTGGTATTTTGAAGAGGTGATGAAATATCAACATACGGATTTTAGCATGATGTTTTGAAAGGATATCTAGTTGAGGAGCCTCTGCTGGTTTAGGTTAGCCTGGCAGTGTAGCTGAGAGACAAACTGAGAGTTGTGGGGTTATCTCCAAAGCCTCTTTATTGGCTACAAATTTTAGATTAACCTCATGACATCTTTAGTACTCAGATTAATTCTAAAAGGATTAGGAATGATATTACAGGTCAATGGGCTAGGTCGTTCTCACACTCTAGCCCCCTAAATCTGATAGAGGTAGCACTTTAAATGTCATAAATACTTCATAGGTCTAATTTTCTCACACGCTTTACAGATGTTTAATACTATCCATCTGTTAGTTGAGTCCTGTTTGGAGTGAATTTGTATCAGAGAAACAGTTTGGAATTTCCATCTGATTTTGCTGATGATGATATGCTATCATACCAGTAATGTAAGACTGTGAGCTGGAAATTTTGGCACTGACGGTCCCTTTTGATTTGCTATGGACTGTACTCATAACTCTTAGAGCATAGTGCGGATAAATGCAGGATTTTGTATAGAATTCAATGTCAAAGTTATGACAAATTATACTTGCTTAACTGCATAACTATGTATACATATAACTACACTACTGGAGAGATGTGATTCTTGTTGACTTTAAGTATAATATGTTTCATTTTACACCTGTCTGCTGAATCCTGTGACTGCAATTGCCTCATGCAGCAAAATGAAATCCATGGTCATGGTATTTGACTCAAGTCAGTAACATGATTGATTGGCATAACTATTTTCTATCTTCATAATCCAGGTGCTCATCAAAATGCCCCCAACTTCAATTTTCTGAAATTATGCCCTACAGTAAGCTTTAATTAGTTAATCATCCAAGATTATTGGCAATTATTGCTCTTTGTTGGTTAATCAGGACCAGATTAGGGCCATGTGGTAGTGATTAGGCAGCCAATATCCCCACCTAGCTCCCACAGTCCCACCTGCCCCTGCCTTCAGCCAAACACCAAATCCCAGACAAGATCTGATAAGACAGCCAGGTTATTTGTGTAGGCAGCAGCACAGGAGTGGCTGCGACCAGACAAGACAGGAGACCAGAATATGACTATATTGTCTAGAATTGGATGTTCTCTAATTGTATCTGTCTTGATGGGAACGGTTATCAGAATTGGTGACACAATGCTAAATGTTTTTCCTCATAAGACAAAAGATTGATTAACAATTTCATTCACAGCAAGTTTTGTTAAATAGGTTTGAACATATGTACCTCAATATTGAAAGGCAAATTCAGGCTGACTACAAGTACAAGTGTGATTTTTATTTTCATACTCTGAGGTTTGCCAACACAAAATGCAAATTTGAGACAGTTGTCTTCTGATCTGACAGGTTAACTATACAAGTTATATGAATATGTATTCTGAGATGACATAAAGAGACCAAAATAGAACTATACATTTCCCATAAAAAAGACACAGAATATGGAGAATGCATGTGTCGCAGATGTTTTTCTTGGGCCAGACATGTCAGATTTGAGTATTACCTCTGAGAACTTCAAGTTGAAGTCCAGTTGATCCCAGAAATCCAGCCATGTGCATGTAAGACGCAGAGTACCCTGATGTGGATTATCTGTGGTAGATTCCACAGCTTACACATGCCAGGCAACAGTCATGCTTTCTGAGAATTCTGTCTCTATCCTGGAGGTGGCATGTATGATCACCAACACTGGGGATGCTTACTTACCACAGGGGACGTCTTACCTTGACCTGTCCAATCAGGATGTTGTATATGTGTTAAGTGCCATAGACAGAAGAAATAGTGAGCTGTTCAGATTCCAATAAATAATACCATCATTCTTGTTTTGAATGCCTTTTTAGGATAGTGCTGAATGCATTATGTACTTGTTGTGGGGAAGGAGTTGACTTTCTTGCAGTCATCTTGAAAGAAAGAGAGCAGGAAATAGAGTTTCAGACTTGTTTGCTCTGGAAACTTTCCAAGTGGTTCCCTGTGAAGTTAGGAACTGTGCAGAAGGTTTTTCGATGGCTCCATAGTGTTGCAAACATGTTAACCAGAAGGTGTACCATGGGGATCTGTACAGCCTTAATGTACTTGAACCCCTTTCCTTAATGGACCAGCAATTTGTCCAGGAGTATACAAGACTGGCACAGATGCCAGATCCATGAAATGGGAAGAATAAAGAAAATGTCCAGATCTTTCAATTTCAGTTCTTTTACAAGCTCACTCAAAGTTTTGTATAGAAACAACCAATCTGGCCCTTAACTTGGTAGATGGCAATGTATTATCCTGTATTGCAGCTGCCCCATTGATGATTATGATGATGGTGATGATGATCATACCCTTTAACATTTTTTTTTCAGTTCAAGAAACTTCACCTTTCCTTCAAAAGCGATAAAAATCAGGCTGTTATGCATCTTATCATATTATCCGTATACATTGTAATTTCTTTATGAAAACTGTATGGAAAATTTCAAATGAGTTATCCAATGTCATATCTAGACTACATCTGAAAATTGAAAGTAATGTTGTATAGACCTTTTTTTTTACTGTTAAAATTCATTCCCTTTTCTTATATTTCCCAGGACCCCCAGCAAGCTGTTGCGCTGGGCTTGAGAATGGAGGAGATGATCTTCAACCTGGCTGATAACCACCTCTTCTTCAACGATCTAGAGGTAGGTACCACTGTACGTGTTTTTCCTTTACTCTCACACTCACTCTACCCTCACTACCTCTGTACCTCTGGTACAATAAGTACTACTGACGTTCCAATGCAATTATTGAAACATCATATCTCTTGGTTATATACTATCAAGTCACTTACATGTAGATACAGAAAGCACTTGGCAAATATGATCTGATGATCAGTAGGAAGTTCGGGTATTGACTCAGCAAAAAAATCAGCAGAAAAATCAAATTTCTGTATGTGTATTTTTACCCGCCCAATAGTTCCTCAGCACTTAATCTACCAGGCTTGTTACAAAGGATGCCTGGTCCTCTTCTGCTCATTACTGACCATCAGGACCTCCTCAGTGTTTGAAGTTATGAAACAGGAGAGACCTATGGCCAGGTGGAGCCTGCCCTTTGAATATTTGATGAATCCAGTGATCCAGGCTTTACTAATAGGATTGGGACTGTTGCCTGTGTGTCTTAATGGGTGCTGCTGCAGAACTTGACATATACTGTCTGTCCATCAAATTTGCTGAATGCTTTGTCCTTTTCTGAGATTTAATCTTTGAGAGATAGTTTGACATTTTTGTTCTTAAGGTTAATTGAGTATTGGTAAATCCATATCTGCATTGTGCATTTCTATGACACTGCTTGAGACCATTTCTAGTGCAGTGTTGGGCAGATATGATTGCTGACCACAGGAAATATTTGGAACAAAGTAATAACTACATTGTATATGGAATAGATTAGTGAATCTCCAGTCGTATCTAAAACAGTAGTCACTTGACTGATAAAGGATTACAAGTTTTCATTAAATGTTTTGTTGAAACAAATTTAGGTGCTAACAGTATACAAGTTTACATTTAATGTTTTTTTAAACAAATCAAAAACTGATTGGCCATCAAAATAAGACAACTGTGCAATTAGCAAAAGGTTTTTACAGAAAAAGACATTGGATAGAAAGGACTATTATAGTCTGTCTCCCTCTCTTATTTCTGTAGATTTTTTTGCCAAGGAGGTGAGGTGTAAACGCAGAAGAAAGTTCTGTTTCATAATTGGATTGTAATTTGTAACAGGACTTAAGAATGCGATAATGCACTTCAGAAGCTTGCTAGTATAAACAGACAAATTGTGTCTCTGATGTTGATTAAAGTTTTGAAATGTAAGACAACCATTTGTCTGTCATCTGCAGAAACTGTATACAGCTTTGGTCAAAAGTCTTGCATTTGGAAATGGATTTCTAAGAACAAGTTCATCTTTAGTCTTATTTAAAGGGCCATCTGTCATTTATAATTATGCAGCATGAAAGATAATTATCATCTGTCTACCAAAATAAACTTAGCGTCTTTGATGTTATGAAATTGTATATGTGGGAGTGAAAGTGGCTTTTTGCAAAAATGTGTCCATAATAGGATTGGAAAATTATGGAATTTTTGGAAGCTAATCAAGTATGAACAGTTCACTAACTGTCCAAACAGTTAAAGTCAAGTTAAGTTCCCCAGAATCATGTCAGCTGGTGAAAATTAACCATTACAGAAATTTCTTCCAGTCTGAGTTTTCTTACAGGTAGTTCTGAAGGCTTTACTGAAGGCTTTACACAAATATTGGTACCACAGATGTCTTTGGAGTCAAATTTTAATGCAATTTCTCTGAATACACTTAGCAGAAAGCCCAGACTGCCCCAACACTAAAATGCAGGATTAGGTCCCCCTTGTATAATTCTAATGGAACAATCTAGGTGAGCGAAGCATCTGCGACCTGTTGACAGGTATGGATGGATCAAGGAAGTGTTTCTTTGATGACATGTAACTGTAGATGGCTTGATATCGAGGTTATAAAGGTGCTGAGGATCCTGTGTGCTCAAGCCTGTAAAACTTAGATGGAACCAGCACAGTGCACATGAAAAACTCTGGGATTCACACAGCTCAGAGCCGGGAAAGCCCCACGGAACAGGTAGAGCCTCCTAGTCCGGGTGGAGTTAGGGTTTTTGAAGCCCTGAAATGATATATGTCTGTGGAAGAAGTGTGCTGGTTTTACACAGAACCTTAATAGTTCACCAGGTGTCAAGAATAAGAAGTATTGATACCTGAAATGTCAGAAAACAGGTTACTGTGCTTATTTTCCTGAGACTGTTTTGTGATGAATCATCATTGATATGACGACAAAGCCTCCTCCATAATCTGTTAGGCATTGTGAGATGGATAAGGTTAGCACTTACATGTAGGATTTATTCTTCCTTTGGACTTAGCAAGGAGCCAGAAGCAGGTTGTTGCAAAGACAGCATTACTGTGTGAGAAGTTGGATTCAAATTAGAACCATGGCAAGAACTGGGGAATTGTAGCTCCTCAGCTAGGTAATGTTTCCATGTTCATGACTGTTCAAAAGTTAAGTGCCCATCTAATTAGATATGCTAATCTTGCACTTTTCAGAAAAAAAAAATTTCTGTCTGATGTTAGCCAAAATTTTATTTCCAAAATTCCGGCAGTTGATTGTAAGCTGCAGTACACACCTTCTTAACCTACCGACCTCCATCTCTGAAAGTGATTGTAAGGTGTGCAGTTTCTGCATCACATGAGCGGTCACTTTTCACTAATCAGACAAAGGCCTGTTCTCTCTCTGTCAACATGTCGGCCACCTCCGTCTTCCCACCAATAAAATTTTGATTTGTTATCGTGTGCATCTCCACTCCTGACCTGGTAAGCTAGCGGCACAGTTTCAATATTGGGGCAGGCCCAGTAGGTGAGGGCAGTGATTTAGGCAGCGTTGAGTGACATTCAGCAAGCTGTGGAGCTGGAACCAGCCATGTAGCACCCCAGCCTGAGGAAAGGCAGACCAGCTATGCTGCAGTAGGGACATTCTTTGTACCTTACAGTTACGTCATGGACGTAATTAAATGGGCTACGGATTAGTTCCCAAATTCCTACCTGATTGATAGTTTGGAATCTTTGTATTTTGGAAATGATGTTCCACAATGCCCCTGCCAATAACTTATCATTAAGTAAACAACTCTTAACAATGTAACAGTAGGTGTCAACATCTAGCAATAAATACATCATACTGTGCAATTCCAAAGACTGTAAACTTATATCTTAAGTTCAGTTGGATGATCATTGCATATCTGTTACTTGTTCATTATCCACAGCGATTGTAACATACCCTTTGGTAGTGTGAGAAGAGGTTGAAGGCTTTTGTTAGTTCGACCCTCACGAAAGACTGATTTAAATGAAGTTGCCAGTGATCTCAAACAGAAGCAGCAGTCCCAGATGTCCGTTTGACCGGAGTTGTAATCTTTTCTCCCCTTTGCTCCTTGTTGACTCCGCATCAGACGTGAAGTGCACAGACCACCAGACTAGCGGCACGAAAGATTAGGCTGTGTGAACCCTGATGTCAGTCCACTTGGCAGTGAGAATGTGCAGATACGAACAGAGCTCCTGTCTCATCCTTGGTTCGACCGCTGGCAGGAACTCAAGTGTAGCAGAACACAAAACTCATTGTCTGATTAGATACTCGACAAAAACTACCAATCCTTGATATCGCTGACTCAGCCAATTCTGGCCACTGTGATAATTGACAAGGAACAGGACTATTCTGTAATTATCTCCATGAAAAATGGAGATATTGTTTTGGGTCTGTCTGTCTGTCTGTGTGTCTGTGTGTGTGTCTGTCTGTGTGTGTTTCCGCCAATTACTGGTGAGCATAACTTAAGAACGCCTTTATGGATGGTAATGATATTTGGTATGTATGTAGGTCTTAGGAAGACAAAGGTCAAGGTAAAATCTGGGCCTCCTGGTGGCTGACCTTGGTACTGCAGCAGAACTTCCGGTTTTTGTATCTTTTGTCCTGAACATGCTATGGTTTTGATTTTTGGGTGGCAGATAGCTTTTCCTGCCAGGAATAAGTGTTGTGGGTTTGGTCCCCCTAACAGCTTGTGCTGGAACTGCAGGGGGGTTTTTGAAGAAATTTTTAAAAGCATATAAGTCCAGAAAGGAGCAACGTATTATCATGATTTTTGGTATGCAGGTAGCTTACACAGAGATGTACATAATTAGATGCAAATTATGCAAATGAGGACTTAATTTGCATAATTAATGAGAAAATTCTGAAATTCCAGTGTTTTACATTATAGGACTTTCATACATGTAATGTGTATAATCTATCGCAGGTAGAATATCAACAGATACCAATTATGCAAATAAAGACCTCATTTGCATAATTAATATAAAAATTATATAATTCCTTAGTGGTCATTGATGGGAATTTCATACTTGTGACATGTGTAAGTTAGTTAAAAGTTTACAACACCATACATATATTATGTTAATGTACAGGTCATTTGCATAATTAATGATAACGTGTTGAAATGAAGCATTGCCAAAGGATTGGACTTTCACATCAAATATATGTTATTTGTGTTCAGGAAACCATATTTCATGGAGATATGAGGTCGTGGAACTCTTGTTATATTTGTTAGCAGCTAACAGCATTCTTCAAGTCCTGCAAATGATTGAGAAGGTATAATATGACTTGGTTTCACCAGCATCAAGTGATTAAAAGATACTCAAGCAGTTCAGACTGAAATGTTAACATGTATTGGTCCTGAATCTTAATCAGAAAATTTACCAGGTGCAGTCAATGATTAGTGTGGGCTCACTCAGATCATAGAAACTGACAATAGGATAAACTGGTTATTTCTGCACTGTTTGTCTCTTTGTACCCCTGTGCACGTACTACTAACATCACAGTTTGTGTCCTACTTGATCAGAGTAATGACAAAATTACTGGGATGCTTGGGATCCTCTGGTCTTGGTTTCCGCTTGGCTGTCAGAAGCAATGATGGAGAAAAAGGGATGGGTTCAACAGCCTAAGCAAACATGCAAGTCCATCCAAAGATGGAGCCAATATTGCAAGCTTTAGTGATGTTTCTGCTCCATTTCGCTGTGTTTATGTTTCTACCTGGATGAGCCAGGGTTTTGTGCAAGTTCAAGCAGTGTGAATAATGTAGCATGGGAATAGACATGTCAAAAAAAAGGATATAGGAGTAGGACAACTTAGGTGTTCACTAGGTGCCATGGTGAGATACAAGTCCATGAAACTGGAAAGGTTGTGTCAAAATGAACATTCATGCATGACGCTGTGAGTTACAAATTGGCATTTTTACAAGTATTCATCATGTGTTTGTTGAGCTTACATTTATGCTGCCGAGAGATCATACTGTAACAGTCACTTCATGAAAACTTAATTTTTGCTGACATGAATCTGGTGCTGAATAGTCTGATTGTAAGTAAAGTAGTACCAATTTGATGGTGTAGAGTTGCTTCCAGCTTATTGAAGGCTCCCTAGTTATTAAATGGTCTTAAAGTCCCTCTCCAAGGAACATTATAGTCCAAGAGAGTTTCAAGCTTGTACAGGCAGTGCTCTTGTACTTGGGGTATTAGAATAGAAAGATCTATTGTTTTTCTGGTCTTCACCTGAATACTGAATAGTACAGATGTTAGCATTGGCCTTGTCTTGCAAGGCTTATAACTCAAACCAGTCTTAATCTGAGGGATTAGTGTGCTGTGGGTGCATCCCTGTTTTTGGATCCAAGTCACAGGCAGGTAATCCTCCTGTGTATCGAGCATGGTCCAAACTTACAGAAACCGCTATACAGAGTAAAGAATGAGTCCATTTGTAAACAATTACATATTTTTGTAGATATGTGATGTATATACATGAAGATGTTGTAGCAGCATTTGTGCTGACCATCTGTTGTATTTTGTATATCTGAATTTTTTTTTTTTTTCAGGGTGGGGTGGGGGATTTTGCTGTATGTATTGTTTTTCTCTAAGCAGGAAACCTTGCTGAAAATTTGTTTCCTCACTAAGTACCTGCTGTCCCTTCAGGCTACAGGGAAAGCCTCCATTTCCATCCCTCTGAGTCCAGTCTCAGCTCCTTCCTAGCTGTGAAGTCCCTTCATCACCCAAATCCCATTTGCTCGAGCATTCCCAACTCAATTAGACAAGACAGCTCATTGTGAAAGGGCTTCAAGTGCATTAGGTGCTCCTGGCACTGACTAAACAAGGGCTTTCATCTGATTTTCTGGAGATTTGTCTCCACAAATGCACTGTTTCCCACAAAATTCCTTCATCGCTCATCCGAGGCTCAACTGCCTGCCACTATTTGCTCAAATCTTGCACCCATGACGAAGGAGAAATAGGGGGCTTATGTGCCCGCCCCTAGGGTGATGAGGACTTGGTCATGGTCACTACCTGTACTTCAGGAGGAAAGTCTCCAACATTGAGTGCTCCTATCAATAGTAAAGATATACAGACGTAACATCCCAGGAATGACTACTTCACATCTACACTGTACTGCACGTCTGTACATTGTAGGTTCTTGGGATAGTTCTAAGCAGCCAAACATTCTTTACTTTTAAAAAATGAAACTTCAACATATGACAATCTATGGAGTCATATACTTTTGGCTATGGCCTTCTATATACTCTCTTTGTCTGCAGTCAGTCTGCTGCTGGTCTGTGTGTCATGCACATCACCAGGTATAAACGAGCCTCATGAACCAGATATATGGGATGGGAAGGGAAAATCATGGGACTGTAAAATCTTTATGGACTCCCTGGCCATGTTTATGTTACTCCTCATAATACCCATCCCTTCCCTTTAGTTTCACAGCTAGACTACCTTGTAACAGTGTCCAAAAATTAGTCTCTAAACACTTGCTTCCTCATTTTTCTCCCCTAATTGGGTTTCCCCTGCATGTTTTTAGCAGCTGACTGGGACAAATTGGAGTCTGTCAGATTTTAATTGGACAGTTTTCACTTGGCTGCATTTTGATTTAAACTTATTAAGCACCTACTTCCTTCTGCCTTAATAGTTATTAAGCTAGGAAATGGGGGGCAAAGGTTTTAATTTTGCTGGGTGATGTTTTGTCCAATTCTCGACAGGAGGTCCCAGGAGGATGTGAGGGGCCTTTGTGAGCTACATCAGGCACAAAACAGCTGATTCTAATGAAGTTAGGTGGTCTTCTACAAGTGGCAAATCTTGGAATCAGTCCTTAAACTACTTTTGTTTAGTGTGTCTTCTTCTCTTTGAAGTCTTTGAGATGAGGCAGTACTCATGGTAACAAAGTTAGGTGGTGCTACCAAGGGGTAGATTTGTTAATCCCCTGCAACTTTGCATTCTTAAGGAATGTTTTCATTACTTAATGCATTTTTAGAGTGAGCCCTTTTCTTAGGTCTGCAGGGACACAAAAAGTCTTTCTGATATCTCAAGTCAATACATATAGATTAGTAAACTACATGTAGTTGATAATACCTGTTCCCTTTGTTGCCAGATTCATTAAATCATGTCAACTTAAACTTGCATTCAAATAAATTAATGTTTTACAGTAGATAGTTGTTGCACTGTGTGCTATTTATTGTAGGTATGCTATAAGCTGCTGCTATATGGTCTCCATTCTATTGCAAGTCTTTCTTTCTTTGAAGTATGAAGTTCACTGCCAACCACGCTCACACTTTCATGCCCAGCAGATCCGGAGAGTCTTTTCATCTCAGAAGTATTTTAGTCACGTGCTTGCAGCTGACCTGACCTCTGATGTTGCTACTTTGCCAGCCCAGTTGAGACTAATGAAATTTTGCTCTGGAGGCAGTGGGGGGCTAATTTGTCCATCTTTGTAGATTGGGTCTGCCAGGCGCCAGCAGAAAGGTACAGGGCAACCAAAAAATGTATTCATTTGTCCCTGTGCTTTATTTGGGAAAGAATTCTAGCATTGAATATACAAAATGCATTACTGCTTCAGGTGTTGTCCTTTTCCATACTATTAGGATATGTTTTGTGGTTTTATTTCAAGCCAATACTAAGAAAAAAGTAATAGGATACATTTAGTGGTTCCTATTTCCCAAGCAACTCGATGTACAGTTCAACTTCAACTGCACCTATGTCAGGTGTGACTTTCAACAATTCCTTTCTGGTTCTCTACGTGTAGATAAGGTATTTTGCTGATCCCGCTGTTTGATTAACAACAGACTAATCATACTTCACTACAAATTGGTACTTGATTAGAAAAAGTAAAATGTGAAATTTTGTCTGATTTTGATTTATTCGTAATTTCCTCATGATTTATTGGTGGTTTTTGAAATGTGGAGTATCTGTCTTTTCAACAGGAATGTGACCAAGTCCATATCGATGATGTATCATCAGATGACAATGGCCAAGATCTAAGGTGAGGACATTCTCCCTAACTTGTACTGTAGGCCAGATCTTTATCATGGTGTGCAGGTTTGCCTAACTCATCAGGAACTACCTAACTGTAATTCTGTGAATGCAGTGTCTAGACCAAAGACTGTAATATAGCTTTAACATTTAGGTAACTGTGTGTATAAGGTGCTTTTATATGATGTACTTATAGAGCTATACCATCAAACATGGCTTCGCAATTCTGTTTGGCCTTGATATGCTAAATGTACCTGGATAGGTGGACTATTGTGTTGTGTTAGAGCATTGCATTTCACATCAGACAAGTAAAGAGGTGGTATTTAAATGTTCCAAACCCTGAAATACATGGTGCTTTCTCATTACTAATGAAGCCTACTCTATCTCTCTGCAGTACCTACAACTTTGCAACAGACGGTTTCCATGCGGCGGCAACCAGCGCAAACCTGTGCCTAGCAACCGGCGTGCGAGGTGGAGTGGACTGGATGAGAAAGTTGGCTTTCCGGTATCGACGCATAAAGGAGATTTACAACAGCTACAAAAACAATGTTGGAGGTAGGTGTAGGTGCAGTGGTTTTGCTTTCATGCTATGTTCCTTACTATGTTTGCTGTGATTGTATGAAATAGTTTTTAGCAGAGCATTTGGACAATGCATATTCAGGTGCAACAGCACAAACAATTACCAGTTTAGTGTCAGTTTTTAGCTGTCAGGATTTTTACAGACACAAAATTTGATAAAACCTTGATACTTTTAACTATCACTCACTCATTTACTCACTAGAAAAGAAAGTCTAATGACTACCGTATAGCTAATGATTAATGTCAAGAGGTGCTCTGAAATCTGCAATTTGACCACAATGACCAGGCATGTTGGGTCCAGCCAAGCGGGAGCAGTGGTTACAACTGAGGTCAGAGATTGAAGCCCTGACGGACTCCTGGCTGACCATCGCACTCAAGTCCTTATCCATCATCCACTCCAGGTAAGGGCTTACCTCTGTCATTCTGTAATTATGAAGCTTTAAACTTGTGTGTATATGTATCAAGTTTTGAACTCTGCATGTTATTCAGATCATGCTCCAATGTTGCCTGCAAAAGTATGTTGATTTGACTGTTCTTCAAGAAACAGAAGATATGCATGAAGATGCTTGTAAAAATGTAAGCAAGTCAAATTAAAGATTTATATAAACAATACATGAACCATTATGTTATGTGTATTTGCTCAAGTAGATGAATATATGTATGTGCTCATGCTATGCCGCATAGTATGCCTCAATCATCATTGCATGTGTACACTCCCTTCTGATGCATAAGTACTGTATTGAGAAAAAGACATGGTGCTATTCAAGAAATGATAGATTTCCCTTTGTCTCCCTGTGCATCCAGATAATCTTGATTTTTTACACGTTGCAAGTGGGCTTCCCCTTAGATGTACCCTCCTTTTTGTAACCGACTTATGGTCCCTCACCAGTTTTCTTTTTTTTCCAAGAAAAGCCAGTGTTTTATTGTTAAACTGTTCCCCTGTAGGCCGAACTGTGTAAACGTTCTGGTTACCACCACTCACCTGGTCCCGACCCTGGCCAAAAGCCTGTTGTATGGGCTAGGGGGCGTCTTCAATGTCGAAAACATTTATAGCGCTAGTAAGATCGGTAAGTAGCCGTGTGACACTAACATGTGCTGCTCCAAGGGCTCAGGAGTGGGACAAACACCCCTCACTGGATCATTTGAATGGTAGGTTCCAATTTTGGATGCAGAAGACAGCGAAGAAAAATATTAATTATGTGTTTTCCTACCATTGGAGTGAACTTTCCAAAATTTTACCACTTCGTTCTCAGTCCAAAAGATATTTGACTGATGTCAGTGGTACACAAAACAAACTAAAAAAAATATTGCAGACAAAAAGTATAGAACTGTCGTATTCTGCTATCGATCAGTTGGAACCAACCACTTGTATTTTCCTGGGGGTGTTCCCTCCCTGTGCAGAGGGGCGGCACGTCTAATCCCCTGCGTGTGTTGCTGTTTCTTCCTGTAGGTCAAACACTGTGAATGTGCTTGTGACCACCACTCAGCTTGTCCCCGCACTTGCCAAATGCCTCCTTTACGGCCTGGGTGGAGTTTTCCCAGTAGAAAACATTTATAGTGCTACCAAAGTTGGTAAGTAGGTGCCAGGGATAGGGGCAATTTTGTCAACAAGCTAAGCAACTTGTGATGGCCATCCCTGTTCAGAAGTGGAACGATTCTACCTTCATTAGTGTATGTTCTTTAAGAAAACATAACGTGTTGGATGGACAAAAAATTTTGATTCTCTTCTCATGCTAGGTCTACAGTTCATAACATCATTTTGTCATCTGTTTGAACTGCATTTCTTAACAATGTCAAGTCTTTTGTTGAATTTTGCCTCCATTTTTTATCCCCCTACAACCATCCTGGTCCATCCTCAAGTAAACTGCAGACAAGTTTTATTCACAAGTCAAGTCTTTTATTTGTTATGTTAAGTATATTTTGATATGTTCTTCATTGTAACAAAAAAACATGGGGTGGGATCCCCTACTTTTGAACTGTGGATGACATACCATGTTGCTTTGCTTGTTGGGAAAATTGAACAAAGGTAAAACTGACCAGAATCACACCTGAATCTTGCATGAGACACCCAATCAATAAAGAAAACAAAGCACGTGCATGGAAGGAGGCATTTTGCATCCTTGTTTGCATGATTTTGATGTTGATGATTTTAGGAACCACTCCTTCTTTGGCTTGTGGCTTAGCACTGGCATAACCATGATAGCATGTTCTATGATTATTGCCAAAAGTCAAATATCCTAAATTACTTACTAGATTTGCTGTCATAAGCCATTGAAGGAGTGACTCATACAACTAATCTAGAACGATGCAGCAATAGAAAACATTCTAACTTGATATATTCAGACTAACAACTCCACTAACTTCTCTCTTCACTTTCCCATGGAATGACCATTGTTCCCCCTCCCCCTCTAGGGAAGGAGAGTTGTTTTGAGAGGATTGTGTCCAGGTTTGGGCGGAAGGTCACGTATGTGGTTGTAGGGGACGGGAGAGACGAGGAACAAGCCGCCAAACAGGTACGTGTATGTATCACTCTGTAACACCAAGTATTTCTATCTGTGCCCCCCCCCCACACACACACAATTTTGCTGTCAAAGATTTTCAATGAAACAAATTATTGACAAGTTTTGGAGATAATCTTCAATGTTCCTTATAGAATGACACAATAGTAGTATCTCTAAGGCACACAAGGATATGCTGGATAGTTTTCCAACACCGTTTGGCCTTTGTAGGAACACAGGAGAAATAAAAAGTGATGTGACATGATGATATGAGGTACAAAATGTAGTGGAAGCCAGTACTGTATAAAAATGCTCAAAGATACTGCAGTATGATGTAGTTATGATGTTGTAGTTACTTCGCAGGGATGTTAATTGGTGTTCCTGTTTGTCCTCCACAGCTACAGTGGCCATTCTGGCGGATATCCAGTCACAACGACCTCGCCGCTCTACATCACGCGCTGGACCTTAACTTGTTGTAGCCCGGAGCCACTTCTCCCAGTAGTTCAGATCAATCTTCAAATGTGAAGACATCTGCAGTAGTAGAAGCACCTTGTGGACCTGTAGGTTTACCTCACAGGTTTATCCCTCCAAACAGGAGATGACCCTCCCTTTCCCAGTCACCTTTCAGTCCTACCGATTTTGCCTCCTCTATCCTGCCAGGACTATGCTGGCAAAAAACATCTTTGGTTGTTCCTCAATCTATCATAGTTGAAAGCCAAGTTTGTGGACTCCTTACAAACAAACTTCAATCTGTAAACTGAAGGCTACCATACAGCATGGTTGACAGTGAATGAATAATAAGTTTCCATCAGCTGCTGTTCTCTCAAGTGATCAGTTGCAAGGAATAGTTAGGTAATCATCTACTGTTCTATACATGCCAGCAACCAAGTTGGGGAAAGCCTTCAGTGGCAGTGTTCAAGTCAGGGTACCAAACCAACATGCACCAACTAACCAATCATGACCCACGGGGCAAATTTTTGTAAATAGAGTTGTTTACGATGTATTAGAGATCACATGACCTTGCTAATGAGAGGAAATGGAAATATAAAAATGGGCATTCTTAGCTTTGCTGCTGTGTGACTCACACAGGCAATGTCAATGAAATCCAGCAATAGTGATGAGGATGAAAAAGTGAAGTATTTCATCACAACCGTTGGAATGTAGGCTTTTACATCATGCAACTAGACTCTTGGCTGATGATCATGAGAGGTAGCTGTCCTAGGAAACATTGATGCTATAGGAACATCCCATACTTTCACTCAAGTATTTTATGTACAGACAGTTGTTAAAGGACAGCTAAGTGAACCCTCTCAGCTTGCCAAAGGTTGTGTACACATATAGGAACTGTTGTATGTTTCTAGGTCTTTTTCTGTGTGAACCATTCTGGCTTTTTTTGACCTTTGTCTCTTGAGCAGATGTTGTATAGGAAATTTGTTTGTCAAGTTGTGTCAGTACATTTGTGTGCCTTTGCCTGTTGATTACAGCTGAAGTTTTCTGATCAAAACACAAGACATGGAGGAGTTTTTCAAACAAGAACCACCCCTATTTTCCAGTGGTATGTAGTGGTACTCTATTAAAGTACAATTTACCATCAGATCTCCCTTTAGAGGATTAGTCAGTAATGTTTGACATTTACAATGCCTGACTATGTATTTCAGTAGAAATTTTTCGACAACATGCCTAGTCTTCTATAAAAAGTTTGTCCTTGGTTTATGTACAGGCTGTGACCAAAAATGGCCTCTGTTGCTACAACTAGGCTGCAAGAAGGATGTTTTTCCTTGAGTATTGATCATGATGGCTGTATAGGAATTAAAGCTATAGGAACTAGTTTCAGGTAGTAAGATTGGTGGCAAGATTCAGTTTAAGTGTGTTTCTGCTTGTAAAGATTGCTGCTTTTTGTCCTGCTGACTGCTAGCCAATCAAGGATGAACTTGGGTAATAGGTTTCCTCATTATTAGGAGAGGACCACCAGAGGTAGGAATGTTGATTTGAAAAACTCCTCCAGTGCTTAACAAAAAATTTTTGACTTGGTGACATGGGAACACTGTTTGGGAAGTCAGTTGTGTTATGAATGGCAAAAGCTAATTATGCGAAATTTATATATTTTTATTGAAGTGTTGTGTGTAGCTGTGACCAGTTTCAGCCATCGATTGTAATGTATGTCCATGTAATGTACTTAGTTTTCTAGTGCCAGAGAATAGCTAAGATAGATAGACTATTTTGTACAGTTTCAAACTTTGAAAGATCGTATGCTATTGGTTATGTATGAAAGCTGATGTGAATTGTGTAGCAGAGAGCTCTGCTGTGATTAGTAGCTAGTTGACTCCGCCTTCTCATGACATCTCCATATATGGTCATGCAAGCCAAGTTAGGAAAGTGAGTGATTACCATATATGGCATTTACCTCAGTATTGGATGTTGATATTCAACAGTGAAGTGTGTGATTGCATCTATAACTAGTTAAGATAAGAGGAAAAGATGGATTTTTGTAGGAACATTTGTGTCAAAGCTTGCCATCATTGGGAGCTCAGCAGCAGACTGTGATTTAGCACCAAACGGAATCATGGCCCCAAAGCAACAACTACCAAGGCAAACAGGTGTTAGGCTAAGTGAAATCAACCGGCCTCAAAAAATAAAACACTTGGGGTAAATTTTTGTGCAGTCCTGTTGAAAACAGTGGTGTAAAAGATACAACCAAATTATGTCATTGAGAAACAAGTTTAAACTGTTGTAATTTTTCCTGGAGCAAAACCATCCAAAACTTGTCAGTAGGTTGGAAATATAATTGACTTCGTGTGCCATTTCATTCATGAACATTGTTCATGGCCACTTTATCATTTGCTCCTAGTATAATTCTAGTGAAGTTGATCCTGATAGATCAATTTGTGGTGTTGCCTTGGGAACAGAGACTTTGTTGCCATGGAGACAGAATTGTCCAAACTCATTTGATTGTGTGGTTTGTGATGTGCTTGTTACCAAGGTTGCATGCAGGCTCCCAGAATGCTGTGGGCACTTGTTGTTTGACTGTTGAACCTTAACCATTTCAACTGTGAACTTGAACCATGCTGACCTGTAAACAAGTGGTTGACAGATTTGATATTTTATAAGCATAAGAAATAAAGATGTGTTGTGCTTTTCTACAGAAGTGGAATGGTCTGTTTATTTCCTTCTACCATTGTGGTACTTCAGTGCATTTCTGTGACAGATGTACTGTGAAATGGAGATGATAACAAACGGTATGAATAAAGAGGATAGTGTTGTGATCTTCACTGTTAAGTTAAGCTGCACACTGACTCGTGCAGTCATGGGTCTGTATTTTAATTCCATATAATACAGGGAGGCCATGAGTCACACAGAAAGGACAAATCATCTTTACACCCATCACAGAGTACTAACAAGTAATATCCTGGGACATGTACTGACATGCATAAGAAAGCACCAAGCCAGAGCTGATAATAAAAGGTGTGCATTGGATTCCATGCAGCAGTACTTTCTACAGGATTCAAAGAGAAACACAGTGATAGGGAGATTCCTATAAGGAACACCTCATGAGAGACATGGCAAAATGGACTAAGGAGGGGGAGAGAAAAATTTTACTACGGCAAGATTACAATTGTTTTGTTCCCTTGATTACTCAGTGCAATCAATTCCAGCCTTTGTTGTTACTAAGTATCTAACATTATGTACACATAATATCCACAACCACCCACAGACTCATATTTACTGTACAAAACTATTCCAGTGATTCCACAAGCTTGAGAAGAAAACCAGCCACAGAAAATTAGTTCACCATATATAATCTACTCTCAGTATCTGTGTCAGTATTGAATAGCTACACTAGAATAGTAAAAGATTTTCTAGAAAAAAGAATGCAATGTATTGTGTTTTTTGTAGGCAACACAATTTGTGAAGTCCACGTGTATTAAGACCTAAGTAAGTAAGCACTGCCAAGACATGTAAGCTTTCATGGTTATTTACATTCACCAGTAACTGAAAATAATTTACATCATGAGCAATTTGATGGTGGAAGAAGAGGACCACATGATTTTTGATATACTGTACAATGAACATGACTGCATTTCAAGGTGACTCGGCTCAGAGCTAAACGTTGTACACAGTATTACCGGGATGGCAGATAAGAAATGTGAGAAATAGGACGATTTCATATACGATTTATGGACGTCTATACATGGTGAAATGTATAAATTTAAATGCTGTTCATGCCACAGAGCATGGCCATAATTACAGCTGTAAAGTTGACATCACAGTTGAACAACATACATAACCACATCATATATCTTCAGTAACTTCAGGAACAAGCACCTGCCCGCCAAATTTGGCACCTGTGTCTGTATAGCCAGTATAGCCGCCCTTCCTCAACACACCAGCATGCTTACACAATGTGTCTCCTCAGATGCCTTGTACTACTGATGAACAAACAGTACATGACTGTATAGTAACAGCTTAGTCAGAGTTTGTCTTGAAAAATAACCAATCTTGTCTCTGGATGTACCACAATGTGTAGAACTTGCTGACCCAGGCGTTCACGGCGTGGTAGATAGTAAGTAACCCATACTTTCCTAGGTCCGTATTTTTCTAGTCTGCACCGCCTTCGTCGCCCTCCTCAATGGTGGCGTCAATGCTATCCCCAAAGCTGCTGGACCCACCACGGCTGTGACTCATTACTCTCGGTAAGACCCGCTCCTTGGCGGGACTCCGAGCGGTCTGTTCTTTCTCCTCGGGGTCTTTTCTGGTTTCTGTCACCACTTGCTCTTCGGGTGTTTCTTGTGACAACGATTTTTCTCTCTCCTCTTTCGCTTTCTGTTTGTTGGCCAGACTTTTCCACTGCTCTAGATTTTTCCTGAAAGACACAACAACCAACAAGACGTGATAGCGAAAGAATGTGGCAACTTCTCATCAAAACTTTGGCATAGACAAGCCACAGAAATCAAGCCACGTATAATGATGTTACACATGTATTTAGTCACATGAAGTTAACGAACAACACACGAGACTCACAAGGTGCCTTCCACCATCGGTTCGCACCCAGGGATGACCTTGGCCAGGATCCTGTAGCAGGGTAGACAGATGCCCGAGATGAAGCCGACCTGGTTGGCGGGCAGCTCGTGTGCCCGGCGCCTGTCCATCATCGGTGCCGGCTCCTGCCCGCGGGCCCTCTCCTCGTCTCCCTAAAGACATGATGGGATATATCTGGCCACCTAGTTTCGCCACCCCACTCTTCAACAATATAGGTATGTACGACATTTCATCACAAATCACACGAAAGCTATTTAGTTAGCTCTTTGATGACCTTACCTGGTTGTAGAACTCTTCAAATATGACCTTGACCGTCTCCTGTTGTATCTCCCATGGTTTGACGATAGCTGACAGGTCACATGCTGTCATGGTAACGGCGCGAACAAGCTCCCTAACAAACATGTGTAGACAAATCAGTGGAAGTCTTTCAACTTCAACTAGGGTTTGTTGTTCCTTATAACGTTACTTATTTTCCGGTCAAAAACGTAATCTGGCGACCATGGTGCTGAATCCACGACTGTTGTTACAAATGCCTTCTGTTGTACTTGCCACTTTGCGAATACAAACATATCACACCTCTATATTAATCTCGGAACATAACTTCCTGAGAGCTAGTTATGTATCTTTTGTCTAGTGAGAATTTACGATAACAACGGGTGAGTTTTGCTCTGTTGGTAAAAAGAAAGTCGACATAACGGGGAAAACGCATCTTCGTTGAAGAATGGTGTGATTTTACAGCTGTGTTATTCATCAATTTCTTGAACAAGTGACATGTGAAGGTGAAGACTGAGACTTGCCCCCTGACCTGTGATCCTCGTTCTCCCAGGAAAACTCGTCCTTAGCCACCACCTCCCGCAGTCTGTCGCTGTTGCCGAAGTACAGCGCGAGATCAGTGGCCAGGATGGCGTGTTTGATGTATCCCAACACCTGAAAGGTACCCAAAGAAAATAAGGACACGGTACACAACTACTTTTATTCTCAGTTTGAGATGTCCTGTGGAATATTTATAATACTATACAAGCAAATCGTACAGCAGTAGAGATCATTAATTAACAGCTTGTGATTGCTGTAACTCTCTTCGTGCGAACTGTCGCAAAGCAGCTGAAGAAACCCTCATAAGGGTTCCCTGCAACGTTTTGTGTCAGGCATGGTCGTGTTTAGAAACGTCTCAGAAAAGATATGGCACAAAAGTTCACGTTTAGGGATGCTTAACTACAAATGGTAACCAGGAGCACTGAACCACGTTCTACTATGTCTATGCAATAAATATTGACTCGAAACGGAAGTAAACCACTGCGCCACCTGTTTGTACTCCTCCGAGCTGAGGTGCTTGAAGATGTTGTGTCCCTCGTGCTGTAGGATGGTGATAGTCTGGTTGAAGTGATGATGTTCCATGGTGGAGGTGGAGTAGACCGCCGCTAGTGGGGACGAACTCTTCACCATGAACATGTTACTCTTGCCGCGATGGTCCAGGTCGTGACACAGGCACGCCACGAACAGGGCCAAACACTACAGGTGGAAATGGAATGGCACGTAAAGGGTAGATGTCATTGAAATCCTCTCATAGTTGACTATATCACTTAACTTTTGCACACACAAGTAAGAGGTAAAGTCACTGGAAGGTTTTGGGACTGACTTTATCCCGGGATTCCCCGTATTATTACTATCAACCATAATAGAAATAATTTGCTCAATTAAGTCTCTCATAGTATTTGTTTGCGTGGTAAGGTTGCTTTTATGAATGCCATGTTTGTTCAGTAGCGAACAGAACATCAGTTTTGTGGTTGGTCGCCAAAAACAGGTGGTCTGTTAGAGGTAACATATAGTTCTACATGACCTAGGAAAAGGCTGTGTTGTGTATTTTCAGTTTCAAATTGTATTCAAAAGAGTTGAATTGTGAGAACACAGAGCAGCTACCTCCAGTCCAGTGAAGACGTCTTGTGACGTTTTGATGACGGTGTAAGCACAGTGCGCCACAGAGAAGGCGTGGGACCAGTTGTGGTATGGCACCGGCCGGTAGTTCTTCCTCACGGTCATCGTAAACCGGATCAGTTGCTCCATGTCAAATCTTATAAAGAGGAGAGAATGTGAGACTATGGTTGTTAGAAGTACGTTAGAACTAACAAATGAACAATGTGCAGAAAACTCAAAGCTTGGGTCAATTTCTCCGCGATCTCTACGTTATTCATAAGCCATCGCATATAGGCAGCGTATGGCAGCAGCATCAACACACAAATGACAGGAACAACGCTTAGGAAAAACTGGATCCATATATTGAGAAGACGTGACTGACTTGCTCATACAAAAGAGATCCTTGAACATCAGAATGACGTAGAGTGGCTTCACGTCATCCGGGATGCTCCAGGGAGAATACTCAAATCTGTATGTGGACAACAAACAAACAAAACAAACATGAGTGCACCACACTTGACTTGTAGACTAGGATGATAAGTTTGTCTGAAGGTTTGATAAATAAATTGAAAATGAATATCGATCTAGATGCTTGGATAAAGGCTTTAGATCCTAAAAGTTTCCATCAGAAGCACTCTTGTAGAAGGCGGCTTGACGTACCTAGCGAGTTCCACCTCCTCCACATCAGGCAGCTGCTCCGCGTTGTCCAGCGCCTGTTTCAGCAGCTGGAACTCGCACTCTGAGCAGGTGCTGTGGTAAGACAACACGTCCAGCGCCACCTTGTACTTCTGCTCTGAACGCCTGATCTTGTCATACAGCTGGAAAACAGTTCATATATCCATGGTGGACTAATGTACAGTACTTTATTCGCACAGCAAAAGTACACTTTGATAAGGTCATCTACAACTATAGATACACAAAAGTAAGTAAAATGACTCAGTGATTACAAGGTACTATGTATGAGCATATAACTATATGGGGTTTAACTACCAATTACATTACAGTTTAAACAATCTCTAATGATTTTATCTATTTGCACTCTGTAAGGATGGTCTACTCCTAGAGTATATGACTACTGTATAAGTAATGATTTGCGAGGCAATTCTTAAAGTGCCTTGTTACTATGTGTATACATTGTGATGTTACTATACGTGTGTACATAGAGATAAATGTACCTTTGCATGATGTAGAGCAAGCCCACAGTAAACAGCGAACTTCTCAAACGCCTCCTCATCTGAGGACAACACGATAAAATAGGCTTATATTCAGTTGCCTCCAGTTGTCTTGGAAATGAAATTAATGACTCAAACTTATATTTACAGAAAATAACTTCGAAACTTCATTATTCTTTTCATTTTGCAAGCCCTTTAAGGGAGAGACGAACCAGGAAGGATTGGAGGCAGGGTAGGGATAAAAATGGAAAGAAGTTATTTATATGACGAGTTGGAAATGTTGAAAGAAAAACTGTCGACTTAAAAAAATTGCAGGGACATTCTTACTCACTTCCATTCTTTTCTACATACATAAAAGCTTTCAGTCGTAACTTCCAGCCCAAAGCTCTCTGTTTCGTTATGCCTGATTTAAGTGGTGGCTATTGTTTGGTAAGAAATCCCACTTTATGTTGACAAATTACTCTGTCAAGTCTAGTCACAGTATAAATGCCCCTAAGCTTCCCCGTGGCCCTGTGGGAGCGACAATGCCACGTGTGAGCCGTGCGGAAACATATGTTATCACCGCTCCTAATGGCGCTATTGTTGCGCCACAATCAAACCGTAGATTAATGACTCCTCCGCGGGCCTGCGAACACCTGCCGACCTGCACCGGTACAAGTAAATGTTGCCGTATTCAGCGTAAGAGCCCGTGTGCGCTCAGTAAAAGCTTTTCCTATTGTCCCAGCAATGTTCCGTGTGTACATGATGTATTGCCCATTTTGTAAGTGTCCCTCCTTGTGCCCCTATACTTCTGGAAGTTTATTGTACCCGGCGGCGTATTCATCGTAGAAGTCCGAGCACGGAAATTTCAATGAAGCAAAGAACTTGGTGCCAACAAAAAATCACAACAACTTTTGTTAATTTGGCCTTAAAACTAATTCTGAACACACACAGTGTAGCATACTAGAAAAAACATTACCATGAGAGAGAAATACACTTTAACGTTACATATATATGATTGTGTTTGTCAAAATTTTATAACTGATGTGTGTCTGTGTATACAGTATGCGGTGTATTTTCGATTGTGACTGTTCTGTACCCACATACGTTACTCAATGGACTCGACTGTGACGTGACTTCGACGGACCAACATTTCCGAGTATGAAGAGCAGAGTCTAAAGTGCGACTTTGGAAAGATGCTTTTATGTAGCTTTGGCAAACTCCGTAATACTCAACATATCCCCTGGTAGAAATTGAATAAAAAAGGACATCAAAATGTTATTCAACTACACATGCCGGACCCATACAAATGCGTCTACCCTTTGTATCTTGTCTTGCGTACATAAAATCGGAATGAATCGCCCTTAAGCACCGCTGGGTGCTTAGCTGTAACAGTCCCTTTATAATGGAACAGCATGTTTTATAGAATGTTGTACATACGGGTCCATCATTAGAGGAAAGGGCATGTTCTCTATAGTGTGCTACAAAACACAATAATTTGACATTGGTTGGCCCCTCGATGGTCTCGTGTGGATAAAGGCTGTTGAAATCAGCAACTATGGTCCATGGATGCATAGTGGAATAACTGCCCCCTGGTGGCAAACTTGTAGAAAGGGAAAATAATGGCCATCAAGTGGGGTGACTGTCGCAACTAGATGCAGATATGTAAGTCTTACTTATGACACAGCCCTTTGGATTTTAAAGTTCGAGGAATTCTGAAGGAAGATATATACCAACAAGGAGTCCACCGTGTGAGTGTCACCTTGACTGTGAATGATAGCATGGGATGGAGTGCGCTATTATAAATAGGGTCCTTTACTGCACAGAAAAGTCGGTAGTACATCTGATGTGACGTCGGCAGAACAAATGGAACACGATATGAAAACGGTACAAAGATTGACGACCCCATTAGGCAGTGCCGGGTTAATGGGTGATGATGGGGAGATGAATATTTCATCACGAGCTAACACGGTCTACATTGTCACACAGAAACACATTCGGGGGGTGTAGAGAGCCTCACTTCATTGTTGACAATAATTCAGAGATACCAAGTTAGTTGCATAATAAAACACGTATTGCAAACGTGAAAACAGAGTGACCATCAAATCCAGCTTGGCTATGAAAACAGGGCGTAATCATACTATACGGATATTACTCCTTTATCTTACACTGATATTACTGAGTTATATCGAATATGAACACTTCACATCATACGGAAGTCAATAATGTTGACATTTCCTGAAGAAGATTCTAAAATATTTTTAAGTACTGAAAAACGTTAACACACCTGTCTGCAGTTATATGAAGTATGACGGTATCTGGTATACTTTATCCATTAATTTTGTTTAGCAAATACTATGATTGAGGTTGATGAATAGCTTGGCTCTATTTATGATGAGATTATAAGGTATATTTGTTACAATCTCTGTCTACTATATCGGTTTAACCTCAGATTAACCTTAGGTGACCCAGCCTGACCAGGTCAAGTGTCTACTGTTGTGTTACACACAACATGTACCTGGAGAGCGCCTGCTACAGACTTGATGTTCTTAAGGTTGTTCACACTTCTACACAGAATATGCACCGTACTTATGTTTAGAAAGATACTGTTGGAAGAACGTTTTATTGTCGCTTTACTCAAAATCTCATGACTGTTTTCTGTGACATTAACTATAATCACACCAATCATGTTGACAGTGTTTGACAAGGAAGAGGATTTGTCTCGCAAATGTATTGGCACTCGTACTGGTGTTCGTACTTACCGGCTGTAGAGAACGGTCCTGCCAGTTTATTCACCATCTGTACCACTCCGATAATACTGCATGGGGAGGGGGATAGAACATGTAAAACTGTGCATGTATCACTGAAACATGAAGGCTATTGTTTGATACGGCAAGACCAATTTGTCTACGTATACCTAGCTATACCAAGCCTTTCATTGTATGTAGCTAAAGATCGTCTACAACTGTTTCTTTTCAGAAAGCTTTAGATCCCCATGAGATGGCGATGTTTTGAACAAGACAGACATGGCGTTGATAGAATGATGTTACGTTTCTGTGATATTGTATTCCATGATAGACTTGTTGAATAAAAAATTATAAGGGCGTCATTTGGGTATCAGTCAGCGTTCTTGTTGGAGAGAATGAACGACTTTTGACTTTTACGTTTTCCGAATCTTTCAAGGCTATTTCTGTTGTGCTTTTCGTGCGGGTTTGTATATTTAAACCTGCTACGTTCTATTTGCGGAGTCATCATTCTCGCACCAGAACAATGCCGGTACCATTAGCCGCCCGCCAGCTACCAGATGGGAGGGTGTGGCGAGCATCACTGGAAGTTGCGCCGCACAATGGTGAACAAGTCGCACATAATGCAGGCAGAATCGGACAACAATACATCGGCTAGGAGATTAATGGGCGCGCGCTTTCAAACAATATGGATAAATGGGGTAGTGTAGAGAGAGGATTCAAGGGCTAGGTTCCTCGTCTGCATTTTATGAAGACATTTTACAACAATTACCGGTGCATAATTGGAGGACAATGGGCTGGGGTGGCGCCGGACTTGTCGGTGGTTTAGGCTAATGTACTTCATTGTTCGCCGGTGGCAACTGTGTGATTGATAACCTGGCAAGAACGGAACCTATTAAACGACACGTCGACAACGCTTGGCGAAATCTGTGCAAGTTTGATTGAACAACAATAGAAGAACGATCCTGCCACAAAGTAACAGGGTCATGAATTGATTTTCTGATGTGAGTGACGTTGAAGAGGGAATTTGCTATAGATAGGAGATAGCACCGTGCCAAAGAATAATGATATGATTAACTTTTTTTGCGGATTGGAAGGATTGGAAAGCTAGTTATGTCAAGAAAATCAGTTTTTAGACGTCCTGAAATCATCATAATTGTGCTGTATTGTCAACTGCTGTACGAGATGAGCCAATGGTTAGTCGGGTGCGTGTCTGAAGGTCCTACCCAATCAAAAACTCTGGCCCTCTGGCGGTCCATGTTAATCAAGGAGGTTTTAGTGGAGAGGCGTATTCCAGATTGGTGACAATTTTATAAGTGAAGTGGTTCTATGTTTTAAGCCGTATCACGATATCAACAGTAAACCGTAGGATTGCTGTGTTTGCCTGTTGTTTCCAGGCGAGTGACACGATTATGACACGTCCCGATCAGTAGTGCTCTTGATAAATCATAAATGTCCCAATACAATATTTTCCACCACAGCACACTGATGTGGGAAGAGTATAGTACTGTCCTAGTGGGATATTTTTGTCAGTGGGACGGATTTATAGCTGACAACTCCCCAGTGCTGCGCCGCTCGGCAGTACGAAGGGCCACCGTGGGAACGTCAGTTTGTCAGTGTGGCGTGCATCGCCTCGTTCGTTTCTCTGTGATTAAAAATTAACGACCACCCTAATTGATGATTAAGTAAAACATGGGATCCTGTTACGGCGCTGCTTGTCCCCGAAGGGTCTTCACGGACGGGGGAACAAATTAGTCTGACACAGCGGCTCCTCTGGGGTGGTGAGTGGATGGGAAAAATATCAGGCATCAGGACAAAAATCACAAAACCGCCTGGGTACTCATTACTAGTACTCATGATTCTTTTAACTATCCACAGAAAACCAGGTTGTTATGTGGAGGGACAATGAAGAAAAAGTTGTGCGACTAGTTAACTGTTTTCAGGAGGTATGAACTTGAAGTATGAAGGCTAAGGATTGTCAATGTCAATTGAAAAGCGTACAGACTTTTATGTAAACGTTTGATTCTGTGATGTTCATGGGCACCAATGTGCTGCAAGACGTTTTTGATGTGTTAGAATATGTAGATAGCTATTTATCAACCAGTAAAAACTCCATCTACCTTGGCAGATTTCCAAGTTTATGACAAAGACTTCCAAACCGATACGAACAAAACTTGTTCCACGACAGGAAAGTTGCTCCGTGCTTCCCCCGAGACGCCGTTCTTCGGTGAGTCGCCGCTGATTTGTGACGAGGGAATTCCGTGACACGTACCAACCCTGACGTCCCGCGAAACGGCAAAACTCTTTAACTATCAGGTTACCGACAATGGATGTGGACGGGCGATGATTCAGGGTGGAGGCTTAATTACCCTGCATTTTTGTGGAGACGTGATGAATTGAGACCAGGACACAAACTTGTGTAGTTAGGCATTGCTGTGGTCTCACTGGCACGGCGTTAGAACATTTGGAATGTCGCTTACGGTAAGATAGGCACCAGTGGGCAGATAGGAAAGTAAAGTAAACTGCTGAATTTTACAATCACGATATTTCACCAGCCTGTTGTGTTTGATATTGCATCATATAGCGATAACTGGATCTCTATTTGTGGTCTATTAGTAAGAAAATTGACACTATGAAAGTAATTGAGACGCCTCTCCAAAACCCACATCACAGTTAACATCATATTATCACATGTTGCGGATGATGTCTTTCATAACTGGGTACTTATCTACATGGCTTTCCAAATGGCTTTGAACCTGATTATCAGGACACAACTACGGGATAAGTAAACACTTTTAGTCTTAGTGTTTGCCAAGGTGAGGAAATGTCTCTTGCTTAACAACCTCTACTTAAAGAAAGATTCTCTCTGACGGCTTAGCACACCAAACACAATATTCTGTGTACATCTCAGAGAACAGCTCACAAGTTAAGTTTAGAGCACTTAAGAAAAGACCCAATAGCTCAAAGCGCCAAAGCCTGTCTGTATGGAGTTATTAATGCTTGATAGGCATTTAGGGAATTCCGTGCGAGGAGGGCCGTTTCTTGATTGGAATTGCCTTTTTCATCCACCGCGCGAAGTTGTGCCGTGTCGGGTTACTTCTAATGGCTGGTGGGCAGAGATGGATGGTGACGGCCTGTCTGACCCGCTTTGATGTGCACTACATGTTGCAGCTGAAGGTTGAGCCGATCGCGTATCCAAACAGCTTGTCCACAACTCATGTAAGAAATGTTATAATCCGAGATTCTTCGGGGGTGATTTAGCTTTATCATGTTGCGTTGCAACGAATGAACAATAACAAAACAAAAGTATTACTAATGACGTATTGTGGTATACACCCAACACCGTTTGCCCTCATGTTTTACGTCAAAGACAGTAGCCTCAAATAGTTTTTTTACCCCAAATTCATTCTCTTTCAGCTGGTTGGATTGTGATATTCATAAGTACGTCCGTGTTTGCGTTTTCATTAATCCAGCCAACACCTGTCTCCTCTCACAATGAGGCGTTTACAAGACTTTTTGGTATTATTAACAGCTTGCAGCAAAATGTAAGCGTATGTTACATAACACTAACCACAGCACTTTCAGCACTAGGGACGTACATGTGTCAAGCGCCGCCATGGAATTTTTTCAGAACTGCAGTTTGATTCAAGGTATAAACTCTGTGAAAAGATCAGTTTCGTTACAGACGTGCAAACATGCCACCGAGTGAACTTTTGACGAACTGCAGGCATACATGTACTAGCAGCTCGCAGGGACAGTCGATTGATGGGGCTGTCACATTGCCCGAAAATCGATCGGCCGACGAGTCGGCGAGCTCTAAACGACATTGACGGCAGTAGTACGCCCGATGTTTCGTCGAGCATCGCGCCAATTTTCGGGATCGCCGGCGATTTTTCGGAGTCGGCCGAAGCTCGCTGACACGCGAAACGTGTTCTTCATATAATGCCTGCGTCGCATTGTCGACGAGCTTCGGCCGTATTTGTTGATCGCCGAAAGGTCGCCCGATTTTGAGATCGACCGAGGATCGTGCGTATTTTTGGCAATGTGACGGCCCCTTACACATTTTGAAGGACGAACCGGAAATGTCACATGACGGCTACTTGAAATGATCTCTTTCATACAGATAATAATTATACATGGGGTGGAGCTTATCTAAGGACTCTTGCCTCACCTTCCTCTGTTGTAGATAGGCATACACAGAATGGTCTTTGTGTGATAGCCAGTCTGCAAGTCCACGTCCCTGAAAAATATGGAAGAAACGGTTTGCAGTGCCTCCTTGCTGATAAGGCATGTATTACATACCAGGACATGGTAAACACAAACATGTTGGCAGCAATCCGAGCTTTTTGCAATCGAGTTAGATTAAGTTTGTTAGCGTTCTTAGCGGTAAGGACCAAGCCGTACCTGTTAAAGCGACCGTCCTGATACGCGTCTTTGATGTTGAGAGTCTCTCCGGTTGTGGCTACATGGCCGCCTATTCCCCTGTCCATTGGAAACCTACACAGGAAGCGAACAGAAATACATCATAAAGCAGGGGTTTTATCCACAGCATAAAAATGTGGGGTTACCCTCCATTCCTCACTTACCAGAATCTTCTGCCTAATGGGACAAATACATTTACCGATCTGATAATGACATGTCATCTAGGACACCGACAATACAAGGTAAGGGTCTCTACAGGGGTCTCTACCAGCACAAGTGTGAGGACGTCAAGAAAACGCTGTGGGGAAACTACAAACTACTCGGCAAAACTGCCACAACGATTTCTTAGGTGTGCTGGACCTGTTGACTTGTCGCCATGTCGGTGTGTTACCTGATGTCATTCCTGTTCACGTGTGTTAAATCTTGTCCAAACTCCTCCACTGTGTAGGACGTCCTCCTACTGAAAATGTGCAGGTGTGCAAAATGTTTATCAACTCTGTGTTTCTGTCTACAACAACTACTCTGAACTTTCCTACAGTTGAAAACCCGTTTCATGTAGGAAAAAGACATAGATATGAATGGCGAGTGACAGATTCGATAGATGAATGTGAATAATTAACAAGAAAGGAAACTCATCTCATGTAAGGCATGTGTACTTGGGACTACTGTCATGATGTAGGGCGAAAGCCAGAGTAATTGAATGTATACTTTTTTTGGCCGTTGTTACATTAGATTGGACATGTTTTGGTAAGCTATTTCAGCTGACTTTTAAGTGCAGAATATAAAAAAAGGGTTTCATAGCAACATTACGTTCCTTGTGATGGTAAGTGGAATCCACGAGAATCTATATTTGGTGCGCATGCTAGCTTATACCTGGATCTTCAGCAATTATCCCATTGGAATTCACACTTAAGCTGGGCATCATTCCCATCATCCCCACACATGGGTCTGCATGGAGGGGCACTACTCAGTTACTAGATTATAAATAGTTCAAATAAGATTGTTAAACTGTTACTAAAGTTTACAAATTTGGTTGATTTTGTATCACTAAAAATTTGTTCTTTTAGAAAATAATACCGGCCTCTGCTCTTGCGTCTGCCTTTAAGGATCGCACGTATACACATATCCGCCAAAATTGATAATGTCATGGCTGTCAACATCGGTCTTCTCCGGGATCTACCATACAATACTAATTAACTGTGAGGAAGGAATTAGTTACTGTTCTTACAAACGACTTCTGCCGAACGCAGCCGGTGGTAAAGTTGTAATTGCTTATCGATTTTGGCATTCTGTGTGGCTCCAGGAGCAAAATAATGAGAGCTAATTTAGTTGAATAAATTCTACTTCACTGTGTTGGGTAGCTATTTTCAAAAAGAACAATAAGATACATGTATACGCCCTATAACGTATCATCGGTAGATTGCATTCTGGGATTGAGACCTTTGACCCTGCTTTGTCCTCCATTTTGAAAACATCGGACACACGTGTAGGGCTACAAAATGTCCTCTTCGATATGCAAGGCCATGTAGGGAGAGACATCCAAATAAACTCCTTACCTTATTTCCTTCCTTTCTATTTTTTCTCCATCGGGTTCGTCCAGACTCACGTCACTCCCAACGTCAAAGATCCGGGCGTACAACTCGTTGGTTTTGCTGTCAACAAGGAAAAGCGAGGCGCGATCAGCAGTCACCAGCTTCTGGGCGTGGTTCTAGCAAGAAAAAAACAGACATGCTGGATTTAGGTGTGAGGACGTATCACATATGGTAATAAGGGCTGATACAGCGCTCAGTCGTTGTGGCAATTTTGAAACAAAGTATTTTTGTATACTTTGTATACTTTTGTAAACTATAGAGATATGTATTGTGATACATGTGGAATTTCAGCTTACTTCCATAACCAGAAGTAGGTCATGCCACATCGTTATAGAACAGCTCTCATAGATCACATACACGCCGTAATTACGTCATAGAACCTTCAAAGGCACTGCGTAGCTGATGTTAATTTGTATGAGTCCGTTAAAGGTACCGCAGTCTTAACCGATCTGCACTCAAAGAATTAACTAGAGAATTACCATAATCTTCATGATGACGGTGTCCATACTGACGATGTCTTGGAAGATGGATCTACAAAGAGAAGAGAACAATTTTGTAATCAACGTGTAAAATGAGCTGCCATTTAAGGACAACGCTGAATCTACGAGTTTGGTTTTGTTACAAGACGATGAAGCTAAATAAGGAGAGAATTGCATGACAGAACTTAAAAAAATAGATTCCATAGCGTGACGAAACCTGACCTGTCCTTGGTGCTGAAATGTCATTCTATCAAATCATGGGAGAAAAACTGGCAAGAAACATTATTACTTCATAACTTTGTATATTAGTAAGTGTTATTTAAGTGCATGTAGTCCTGATGTATATGTTCTATGATGTCTCACCTTGTGACTGACAACAAGAAGTCATTCAGCTGTTTCTGTTTCATCATCATATCGACCATCTCCGCGTTATGCAGAGCCAGCCCTCCCCACAGCAGAATGGTGTTGGCCGTCTGAGGTCGGACAAGATGGAAAGAATATTTATCTGAGAACAGTCATAGGAGTAAAGTTTGTGTGTCATACTGTCGGGAGTGTTAGGCGTCACCCCCGTTTTGTAGGACCCGGCCGGGACAAAAGACCCAATCGGTTGGGCTGACACAGTTAGAAGTCAGGGAATACATTACGCAACCATAACAACGTGTGCATTTGTCCTTTATAATCCTGATTCTATAAATTGCCACTGTTAAAAACGTGTCAACGACATTTACGTTTAGTCGCGTACGTTTGTCTACAAATCGTCCGAGTTAATGCCTATGAGAACATGTAGTGTTTCTAACACATGTCACGATCAATGTTGTAAAAGTGTTGAGCTTTGATTGCCGACTCCTTTCATCTTGAAATAACAGCTCACGACACAGCTTGTGGAAAGGTCGACGTTGACGTTGCGAAATTGCACTATTACGGAGGTTAATGAACATTCACGTCATCACGAGCGGCAATCTTTCAGGCACTTAAGCGCGGAGTAACGCCTTCTTCGTGCTGAAGATTACACACCGCACATGCGTAACTTCAAATTCATGGCGTGAGCAAATACCCATCTACCAATCGACAGATCAAAGCCATCTGTTGAATAAGTGACAGGTTTGGAATATCTCACTCACTTCTTCTTCTTCGTCACTGAAAATATGGCTCCCTATGGTCCTGTACAGCTCGGCAATGCCTGTTGGAACAAGCAAGAGCAAGAAAAATTAATCACAGATGAAATTTCTAAACGGAACTCCCCCCCCCCGTTCTGATTTTAGTCGTTGCAAGAAAATATATGGCTTCAGCGACATTGACGAATTAGGCATTTCTGCTTTCTAGTCCGTTGGAAAATGATAACTTAATTTCACTTCTTTTCTCGCTCTCGACTTTTGTTTTATATTTTGTTGCGATTTTTCTTCTGTATTCTGTAGACAATTTTCAGAATTTACCCAGAGAAGTAAATCCACAACACGGTTACAGATCCTTACCGGCCAGGGTTCCGTTAGACCTCAGGATGGGCAGACAGAGGATGGAGCTGGCTGCAGCACAGTTGGCCCCGAGGCCTTCTGGGTACTGGTCGTGCTGTGGTGGAAGGACTCAGGGTCAGTCTACATCCTCAAAACATCACTCAATCTATCCGTTCCTACAGACAGCTGTCCGTGCACACATTTCCAACAGGTGATTGTTTTATACTAACGGAGACCTTCTATTGCTTTTCGAACTAACCACCGGAGTGAGGGATGACAAAGTTGAAAGGCAGCCGATCGTTAACGTTTTTCAGACAGATTTAAACAGAAGTACAGTTCTAACTCGGCTTTTAACATTCACGGGTCACGTTCTTGCTTCAAGAGGAAATATCGACCCAGTAGAAGCAGAGCCCCATTAGTTTTAATGGTCTCGTGGTGCATGTACTGTACGACATAGCAGGTACCACACATAACGCAGCATCTCTCATCACTGTGCAGTGGGACGGACAACGAAGAGTTGTTAATGTTAGGCATATGTGTGTTAGGTGTAAGGTCGCCCTGGTATGTGTGTGTTTGGCATGAAACCGCCCTGGAAGGTTTACAAAAAAATCCCGTTTCTCAGGTCAGACCCACTCCCTATACGTCAGACAATAAATCCGTCAATGTATGAAAGAATGTCATTTTTCGCTATGTGTTGTACCTGAACTGCCAAAACATTGTACTATTTGGTGCAATAGTTTTGTTTTAATGAGAAATCTTCGGATGTGTATCCAAGGGCTATCTCAACCGTTCCTGTATGACACGGAAAGCCTTACCCCGAGAACATGTGTTGTCTTGACCGGCTGAGACGTGGCGGCGACGTAGGCGGCGACAGTTGTCCCCTCACACACGGGCCAGGAGGGCGCCGACACCTCCTCATCACTCTCTCTGTGCGGGGTGGGAAAAACAACGGTAACTAGAAATGTAGACTGCGGCATCACTTTGAATGGAATCATTCGTAGCGTTGGGAAAATGACAGCGAAAAGATTTGGTATTCAACCGGTTTTGACTTCATTCGTCTTTTTCAAGAAGGGAGTAGGACCGCTCTTCCTTTTCTGTGCACCTACGGTGCAGGGCGTTCTTATCTAACTAGTCAGTCAGCGTTAAGGGTCTCATTTCGCCCTGGTTATAGACTAGGTTGCTCTGATCTGAATCTAGTCTGCTATGCACTAAGTTGTGACTAGGTAAATGGAAGGAACAAAACTTTTAGTGCCCACAAGTATGTTTGCATGATCCACTTGCTTACGTACGGGTCACGCTTATACCCCCGTTCCACTTGACAGCGCTCTCGCCGCGCGCTCTCTGCGACCTGAAATTGGCCAGAGCGAGGTGAGAGCGCCGAAATCCACGAAAAACGTGCTCAAGTGGAACCTCTCCGGCGACCTTTCTGCGCTCTCTGCGCGACCAAAAACTTATTAAATGTCAGCAACTTTTATGATCACTAAACGAATTACGGAAATAAAGAACGAATTTTTTTCACTTTTTGTATAAATATGATCATCATAAGAAAGTTTTGTGTGTTTTATTGTTTTTTATGTCATTCCTATACATCTTGCATCATATTCAAATTATAAAATCAAGGGTGTAAGGCCCATATTCCACTAGGGCGGCGCTCTCACCGCGTACTCTTTGCGACCTGAAAATGGCCGGAGCGCGGAGAGAGCGCCGAGAGAACGTCAAGGTCGCCATATAAATTACTGTTTAGACCGCTGTGCGCTCTCACGGCGCTCTGTGCTCTCGCTGCGCGCTCTCACGGCGCTCTCTCTGTGCTCATTGTTGGATAGCCGTCCTTGGCGCTCTCACGGCGACAGTATGACCCGGTTCAAAACAGTCGCCGAGATGACGGCGCTCATGGCACTCTCAGCGCTCTCAGCGCGCTCCCATGGCGACCTTGGCGATCTCTCGAAGCTCTCTCCGCGCTCCGGCCAATTTCAGGTGGCAGAGACAGCGGGGTGAGAGCGCCGCTAGTGGAACGGGGCCCTTACAGAACAGAGGCTACCAGTTCTGCGGAGCGTTCATAAACTAATAGTATTACCATAATGGTCCTGACCACTAACTTAGTTGTTATATAACCTTTTCTTTGGTCAACCGAATGTTATTCAGAATGCTCACTCCACTCATAAGTGTACGTATCAATCATGAGCTATTTTTGTACGTTATGTAAGTTTACTTGAGTAGAGTGCGTCATGCTGGAATGATTAACTTCACGATTACAAATGGTCTTTTTTGATGTGACAATGAAACAGCCAATGCAGCTGGAGAATAACAGGCGAATACTGAGATGGTCTGTTACAACCCATGTTTTTACTGGACTAAGAAAATGGCATGTTGCTTGCTACTACTTGGAAGAACGCAACCAATTCCAGTCCCTTACATAACGCCAACTTGTTAGTGTCTCCTAGCAAAACTACGTGTGGATGACGTCACAGGTACCAGTTACATGTGACCAATCACGTCAGGGGTCTCATTATGATAGACGGTGAAAAATGTGTCGGACTTACTCCGGCTCCAGCGCGTCTGGAATGATCAGGAAAATCTCCTGGAAAGAGAACAACGTCGGAATAAAGATGGGAATTCTTCCACAGGGACATTCAGCCACTTAGTAAACAGACCCAACTTCGTCACGATTTGATTTGATTTATTCGGGGCGACTTTCAGAAAAACAAATTTACAGTAAATAGTCTCAGGCAACACTAAAACGTACGGAACACACATTAAGATAAGACGTATTCAAGTGCATCAATATTAAGGTATAAGCACAAACTAATTAGTACCTCTCCGCTGTCGTCAATTCCGTACGCGTTGAAGCCATCAGCGTTGGTGGCTGTATATGTGGGAAAGAACACTCGCCATGATCTGTGTACATATAGGAGTTCTTATCTTAGGATGACGTAACGTTACATGAAGGTACAACACTGCCCTTCCTTCCTTGTTTATCTCCCGTTACCTCGTTTCCCGAGCACTAGTACTGTCCAGTCCCGTTATTCTTGTCTCGCACTCCTTTCCATTCCATTCCATTTCATTCCATTCTATTCCTTTCCTATTCTATCTCTTCCCTTCTATCGTGAGTTAACCCACCTATTTTGATGCTGAGCGTCATCTCGTACAGCAGCAGCAGGTGGTTGGGATGAGTCCCGATCTGCTCGGTCAGCTCATGCAGGTGTTCCCGCTTGTCCGGGCCGGTGTAGCGCTGACAGCGGAAGGACGACATTTCAGGAATGGTTTCAAACCTCGATATCAAAATTCCATACTGAGTAATTTTCAGGGAATCAGCTCCAAACTACCGCGTTGTTAGAATGTACATGTGGTCCAAGTACATGTATTGATTGGTACAAACATGCGTCACTGGTGTTTGATCTCGGTTTGCTTTAAAGCAAGCTGTCGCAAGCGACATGGAGGTGTAAACATGGTTCATTGTAGACTTTGCTTGTAAGAGCCGCCGACTAGTTTGTGGTATCGTCCTGAATTTAACTGTAATCTCATTAGAACGCGTGTAATCAATCCTTGACATACTCAATCTTGTCAAAGCAGTTGCAAGCTATAAAGTGGCCTCAATAAAAGTGCCCCCTATTATTAAGGAGGTCAAACAATATTATAGAGTGAGCCAAATTACGGCCCGAAGTCAAGCTCGACAAGACACCATGCAGAGAAAGGCCACAACAACACAAATAGCTGACTGTTACCAAGGAGGTTCGATTCTTTTGAACGCCCCAGCCGTTACCGCCACAAAAGTTACCGATGATGTGTACTAAGCTTTCAACTATCGGTATATAGGACCCATCTAACAAAAAGTTCATGTTATGATATTTTCCATGTGTTTCCGTCGTTCACAAGGCGGTAGTCGAATTATGTACGGCGAAAGTCTTACCCCGATTTTTAGTGACGATGTCCGCTTTAGCAGCCCGGCATTCGGTCTCCTGGAGCCGGACATGTCTGTGAAATTACATAACATATATGTCGATATGACTAAATGTATTACATATTATATGAACACTGTAAGGTTGAGATGGGGAGGGTTGACTAAAAGTTTTATTAAGGTTTCAGAACCAAACAAAATCCTGTTGGACACGGTGTCTAGCCAGCTTAAAGTGCACATATCACAAAAATAGCCCCATAAGGAAACAAAAGAGAAGGGACACAATTTTATGTAGGGGGATGGGCAGACCTATTTAAGTAAGGTACACGTGTACTTCCATGATGATTAATTGGTCTGGTTACTAAATGTTTCACGATCTGGCACTGAACGGTTTTTACGAGACCAGATAGGAACATTTTCTTAGAAACCCTGCATTTTTCTTATCGTACCGCAAAGGCACCTTCGTCATAAAGGCCAACTTTCAGAGACCCCCAGAGTGTCGGTAGACTGGCAGGAGTTCAGTCCAGCCGGAGGATTATTACCTTCCCGAATCAGCCGTCCGTCTTCACCATAAACCGTCAGTACTTGTCCTTTCCACCTTGGCTTGCTTGACGCGATTAAGGCCGAGAACCGCTTGGGGTCGATGAATGAAACATGTCGCGTCCAACATTAGCCACGACTCATCAGTCATTGTGGCTTATCTCTGCACATAGTCTATAATAGTATAAATCTTCATAGACACCAGCGCCGTATGTCGGCTGTTGTTCGTCGAGGGTTGTACGACTTCGTACGAGGCTTGTACGACTTCGTAGTGTATGGGGACAATGTGCAGCCCTATCTTCCTGTCGTAGATGAATTACATGAATTGAAAAGGTTTTCATATCGACGAAGGGGGCGTCATGACAGCAAACGCTGCCGCCATATTGGGGTACCTTTTGCATTTCAGTGAATTGTATCTTACGCGCACAAAGCGCCATTGTGTTTTATCAGTAAGCTTCGAAATATTCCTCAAATAAACTGATCTTTGGACACTTAATTTAGACCACAACACACCAACACACCCACCCCATCCCCACATCCAAACGCACTTTCTCTTTGTTTGCTTTTCTTCTGTCCCTCTACCCCCACCCCAGGTAAAAATACGTAGACTACACAGAGATCCGAACAGGCAGGTGTACGAACCATTGTTCATCTGCTGCCGGTACTGCCTCTTCATGCGCTGCAGCCTCCACCTGTCCAGCGTTTCCATGGGGACGGTACCGGGTACGAAGCTGTCTAGGAACTCTGGGTTGTCATAGAGATACTGACGCACGTGGTCCACCGACAGGCCTGCAAAACAACACCAACGCACGGCTCAAGATTTCCTGTGTGGGTGTACCAGTGTGTGTACTGTTCCTTAGCTATCTAAAGGTGATAGTATCTTAAGGATATCGACTTACCTAATGAACCTGCCACGCATAAAAAATTACCGTGTCTTCCAAGAGTCATAAATCGCCTGTGTTCTGTGAGTGAACTTATAAAGCTGATTAGTGAAAGCCACGTTGCAGGAGATCTTACATCTATAGGTGGCTATGATTTGATACACTAAACTCCGTTAGCTGCCCAGAGCACCCGTGTGATATTGCCTACAGGTACAATTACTGAAGCCAAGGAAGTCCAGACTTCAATGAGTTTGGCCTTCGAATTCAGTGACATTCTACTTTAAAACGACGTGAACGATGGAAGGCACTGCATGTTTCAGAGGGTAATTTCATGAAGTGTAGGAAAATGACGGCAAATAAAGAGTCTATCACTATCAGTACTTTTTTAAGACAGTAGGGCGCAGAATCTTGTACACAGCAGGGGTAGAAAGTGGAAGGTGTAACAATGCAGCATTCTTCTGTCACACGTAAAGAGTATTGCTAGACTTGGTTCCCCCAGTTCCTACTGGATCACTTAGCAGCGATAACATTTCTCCAGAATCATGTATTAACAGAACTAAACCAAGGGTTGACGTCTGTGACTTTGTCACAGTTGTGCCTGCTTGTGATTGTTTGCCATTAGTCAAATAAAGTGTTCGTATCGTCCCTCTTAGAGGCATTAACTGCACAAAGTTGTTATATAGGGAGAAACCGTGCGGGAAGAGCCCTGCTTGTGGCGATAGGTTTGAGCGGTTTCGGACGACCACAAACAACGTCATGGTAACAAGCTCATGAATGGTCCTCTTCAGAATGAGGGAGACAGGTTGACGTTCTTGCGTCCATAGCAAGATGACGTCTGTCTGTAACCAACGGTTAGTTACTTTGAAGAAGTCGTTTAATCAATTGGAGCAAATCAAAGACAACAGTGTGCCAAATGCGATCTGGTAAAAGAAGTTTGTGCCTTGAATAAAAATGTTGTTGATAATTTCCTGGCCTAACAGTCTGCACACAGATCCACATAATGTACCAACTCGCACAGAAGAAATTGATGAGGAAAACAAGACCGCTGACTGGGCCAGCGGGAAAAGGACTGAACCGAGGAGTGGGCGTCACGTCAGACTAATTGAGAATCCAGAGGCAAACAGCAGGCTTTCCCGGAAAGACGCCGACAAAATCATTCTGCCTAGGAATACCTTGTTTCGATTTATATATATTGTAGGCACTCAAACAAAGAGAAGAGTTTTACCATTTTGAACACAACAACAAGTGTCCATAGGCGACAATCCTCCGTGAATTTTTATATTTTGCAGATTGGGAACAGTATAGTGCACTATACATATTATTTATTTGATAGGGTACCGTAGTAGGTGCAAACCATAAGTCACAATCCCAACAGATACTCACAAACGAATATACACAACAACCACCTAATATCTGCTTATAGAACCTCGTCTACCACATAACTACTTAACCTACGGCCTATTCCACAGGATTATAAAAATAGGGGTGTTTCTGAAATATGCCTCTTACCTCAATATAAAAACCGCTACGGTAAAAACAAAAACACGTGCATCATCACGGACATGACGGCACACCACATGCCCAATTACACAGAAATATAACGTACAGAACCATGACTTTTAGGTGCGAACACATTTGACAATTCCACCCCATACTTAAACCATGGCGATGCACATCTGGTCCTCATTAACGAGCATACCCCACATCTGCCTGAAGTTTACTCTCCCCCCCCCCCCCCGCTATTCAAAACAATGGATTTTTGCGGCCAGTCTCAAATGCCTCTAAATGTAGGGGTGCTTCAAAAATATTACACTGACCACGAAAACAGCTACCGTAAAAATTAAAATACGAGCATCATCACGGGCATACCAGCAGACGACGCACAAAATTACATGCCGATTAAACAAAGGGAACCGTGGGTTTTAGCTGCGAACACGAAAAACCCACTGGCCACAATACTCCTGCAGGAGGTATGCCTCCTTCACGGAGTAACAATAGCTTACCAGTAATAAGAACACAGTCTTTCGGGAACTGTTTCACCGCTATGTACCTATGGCAAAATGCTTTTCTTGATTATTTACAGACCCTTCAAGTTTTGTAGTTTGGTGACTGCTGTGACAACAAAGGTGAGCAACAAAGCCTAGCAATAGATTCAAACAACCTTCACCTCTGTCGTTGAACAGTTTTCATATGCAAGACACGTTTACTTGTAATTGACATCTTATTCTCAGGCACGGTTGAATTGAAGTTTAGGACGTGGACAGGATATTTTTTATAACATGCGTAATTCCTGGATAGATCTGCATCTTGTGGCAAATCACCGATTGCAAATTGTGTGTTTGGCAAAACCATGAGCAGGACAACTTGAAACCTGAGTTAAACAGAACGGTTTTATTCATAGTAAACCATGATGGCAGTCTATCAAGTGATACTGTAGTCAGTGTGGTCATCCGAGGACACAAACATTCAAGTTGTGTTCAAAACATCAACTCTATAATTCCCACGCGTAGATTTGAAGAAGAAGATCAAAGTGTTGTCTATTACCTTCTCTGTCCTTTTTGCCGCACAATGATTTAGAGCACACAAAACCGTAGGCGCCGACTCAAAGGGCAACCTGCAGCATGCTAGCATGGATAGGATCTTTCAGCAACCCGTCCTCTGCCAAGAATATCTCACCCCGGAGACCCTAGACTGTCTTGTTGAAAATTTTCAACAAAGATTATGGTCACCCTGGATCCGGCGGAGGTCAGCGACCTCATCATGTGCAGCCGATAGAGGATATTTGCCCACAAACGTCTCATCATTTCACACAGTCCAGTTGCCCCAATGGTCCCTTATTGACGTCAGTACCTGTCCGCAGGGCCCCGGGCGTCGCGGCAGCGAGCCTTCTGAACCACAGCGGTGTTACAAACACCACACGCCGTCTCAGAAAGTGATTCTAATTCTCATACCTGAAGACCTTCAACGGCTGATACTTGTAAAGATGACCTGCAAAATCATCCACTGATATTCTAACAGATTAAACAGTACCACACAAGGAAAATAAGGCTGTTGGCGTTGTTTGAAACAGAATGGATCACGAGACTGCATTTTGAAACACGAATTCTTAAAAAAATGAAAGGACCTTTGATACAGAACAAGTTCCATGAAGCATTACAGGATTCTGTGGTTCATATGGTTCGTCGAATTGGTAGTAGTCTAACGTAATATGTGTTTAATCTTTTAAGTTAATCCAGATATCAACTATGGCCATCCTTGACGATTTCTTCTGGAATACAAATAACATTCTCCACGATTTTATTATCTTTACCATTCATGCGGTCGTATACTTAACCTTGCAGATATCGATTGCATCCATATCTTGAAACACATTGAAGGCCTGCTGCTCGGCCTTTAACATAGCCTCCAAAAGCGCCGACTCTCCAGTTCAGTCCGGATCCTAGCATGAGGCAATAATGACCATGTTTGAAGATGCCCGTTGGGGTTCATCAACCGCACTAACAACCATAATCTCTACTGTTACGGAAAGAAAGGTCAATAAGGTCTTCACCTGTTGCTTAACCTTGGAAGAATATTGGCTATGAGATTTCGATCGGTTCTGTGGCTAAAGTGTAGGCAGCTGTGTTGTTACTTTCCGTTACTTACTGTTACTTACTTGTATATCGAAATCTTTGATAAGCAGGTATTCTAGATTGGTTTAAAAGACTTGTGTACATCGAACAAGTCAGTACAGTCCCCAAATCTTTGTAACATAATGGTTCGTGGATGACCACTAGGCATACGTAATGGCGTTTTTCCTAGTAGTAATGTCTGCAAGGTACAGTCCCATAACAGCAACGGAATCTTGTCCAAGGGACACAACTGGCATTGACTTGCAGTATCGCCAGAAGATCAGAATTGCAACATTCTAATGGCTCCGTGGTTTTTAGAGAAATTTTTCCCATGTAAGGCCACAGCAAGTAATTTTTATGGATGACATCAGCACGCGAATTAATTTCCGTCAGATTTCAAAATAAAAAACAAAACATTGTGTTGCCATCTGACGGTGGTCAACATGCCAAAAATGGACAAATATGTCATAAACGTCTATCAGTTCAGAGACCATCAAGGATCCAGAAAACTTGAGGCACAATCGCTCGCGTTTGATGGTGTTCCATCGCATATGAATACGCAATGTAGTACATATAGCTGCATGCCCATGATTGTACGACAAACTATTTTCTACAAGAACTTCTAGATATACGTACACATCTACAAGGACAGGTAATACTGTTGAATATAGAAATAAAAGACATGTTGGTTGTGATATCATGTTTTGTCGCCTCAATTCTTGTTTAACAAGGTTTATGATCTCAAAATTTGAAAATGTAGGAATCTTTTTTTTTTGCCCGCCTTATTTTTTTCGCCCTATCACCTTAAATTTGGAGTCTCCGGAGGATGTCGATCATCCAGAAAATTTACCTGCTGTGGCCTAATGTAATTAAATGTTGTATGTGAGGTCTGCCAAAATGAGACGTGCTGCCACAGGTCACCGTGCCCACCGTCGCTAGCAGAATTTGATGCCTCGGATACTGTGTTTGGAAGGACAGCATACTTTGGTGAAGGGCTAAACATTGGTAATAAAGGAGTTCCTTATGGTGATGGTGAAGTTGGGTGGTTTGAGGAGGATCAGCGTCAGAGCCCTTGCAATATCAAGAAAGCTGATACTCCATGCACCTATAGCAATTTTAGCTAGTACATTTAGTTGAACGATAGCTTCAATGGCGTTATCGTATCATTGTGACATGGATGTGTTCCATTGATTGGTGAATAATGACCACCCCTATCTCCGAAGACCTTCAAAGATAAATATGGACAAACTCAATCTTCAAAGAGTAATGTCGATTGGAGGTTAATGGAGGTTAAGATGGTTATCACGAACAATGTACAGAAACTTTCAACTCTTCTTTCAGTTCTAATGTTGATGTCTAAGACTGAAATCCTCAAGGGATTCATTTGAATAGAATATCTATTGCTATGGTGTCTGGCATGGTTAAAGATAAAGCAATAATCTGTAACACACATTGACAAGCGCATCATCCGCCATACATTACGTTGTCAGGTGCGAATTATACACCACTTGTGGCAGTTCCTTGTCTCTTTAATTATTTGCTCACGTCTATAATTCTGGAAAGTCACCATTTGACAGATATTCCGACTCTGACGGATGAAATGTGCATCTCTTTAAACATTACCTCCAACTGTTTCAGCAGTCCTGCGGGGATTTTCTGCGCGTCTGTTTAGTGTAGATTAGTACGGGAAACACATCAGCATTACTTTGGGCTTGCTGGGGCTTCGTTCAAACAGCTATCAGCCTTTCCATCAACCATAAGGCGTGCGTCAAAAAATATGCGGTTTTCTCCGCAATGCTGAACACGGCGGGTATTCAGGCGTGATAATGGCGGTTTGGGCAGGGACGAATAACACCGCTGAGACAACTGCCGAGGAGGACAGCGCTGAAGTAAAACATCACTGAGGAACCAGGAATAAAACATCACAGCACATTCCACATTACCCTTGGCAGCGTAATTGTATTTTTTCACCGTCAATTCTCGAGCGTATCCAGGGGGCTTGGGACAACCTAACATAAATGACATTTAGTGTTGATAAAAACAGTACAACATAGCCCAAAGGGTGCATAACATGAATAACAAGAGGCTCACCATTCCTTTATTTTGTGATTTCATGACTGCTATTGCGATTGCAAAAGAAAAGGAAAATATGATACTTTTACTTTTACTTTTTAAACTTCATGTGATGTAGGTAATTGATACACCAAAGCAAATTGAGGGCATCATGTATTTTTTTCCAGATATGTGGTCTACATTATTGCTAACGTAACTGGTCCTGTATGCTTGTCATGTGTTATCAGTGTTACATGTGTATGGATGTTAGGTGTCATCAATATGCAAAGAACACGCGTAAGCTATGCACACCGCAATTTGGCAAAGACCTTCCTAAATAGCCAACTTCATGCTTTGGTACATCCTCAAACCCTTCAATACTTAAGGGTTATTATGTTTGCCAATATTGCCATGCGTCATACGATAACGTCTTGGAACATGGCGTCCAATTTGCTGTAAGTTGGCCATCCTTTCGGTAGGTCATGCCTATGATGTACATGTATACGTGAAGATAAGTAATCAAAAGGTACATTACAGATAGATTTTACGATGGATAAGCATTACAAATATTTGTAATAAAATCATCAGTTCAGCAAATCTGCACACAAAATCATCAAGACCCACAGGAGGAATGCACAACCTAATAGTTGGAAGAATAATGATAGAACTGTTTTGGTCAGTTAGCAGAATGTAACGGTCTTTAGATTGTCTCAGTGTAAACTTGCGCAAGATTCGTAATATTGTAAAGCATGATCTCACCTTCGTGCCATATGACAGATTACAGTCCATTCTATGACTATGATTGAACGTTTACGCCGATACAAAAGCTATTACATGAGATTTGAATCACACGCTGCAAGGTAACTCCATATAGTTGATGATGCCTTTGTTGAGTGCCGTAAGCCCGCGCCGTGTATGACAATCGTGTTTATATTCTGTCGTCGTTATGTAGCTCTGTCTGCGCCTAAAGTTGTTGAAAGGGTTCAGTGCCCTAGCGGCCTGGGCAGGGATTACGGCCCGATCTGGTGCTGAACGCACAACCCATCACTATCCACTGCACTATCACTATCGCTGACACGTTCGATAAGTCTTACTGAGCGCAGAATATCTTATGCTTGTGTAATGTCCTAACATAGGTTGTAATAATGAAATCTTAAATTGGAAACGTAACTTGGGCAAACTGCCAGTTGTCTGACTTAGCCATAACAACAGAACGTTAGCTTACTGTTGTCATGTTTCCTTACTGTGCTTTGTGACTTGTAGTCTTTGTTGTTGGGACCAAACAAGGATTGGCACCAGACCAAGTATGGTAGAGAAAAGCGACCTTATGTAGAAACCAACTAAGTTATTCATATGTGGATAGAAGGGCCGATTTAAACTAGAGTTCCACGACCTCATACCTTCGCCAAATGATGTTTACGGAAGTATGAAATTCCCGGTAGTTACCACTATGGAATCATGAGTTATCCTCCTTCAAATATTTTTCAAAAAACGCCCCTGCAGATCGGATCCGGAGCTATCGGACAAAATGATGATGATGACGGTTACTGCAGCTTCGCCAAGAAGGTTATGTTTTCGTGGCTGTGTGTGTGTGTGTGTGTCTGTGTGCGTGTCTGTGTGTGTGTGTGTGTGTCTGTGTGTGTGTTAACAGCAAAACTTGAGAAGGCAAGGATGGATTATCTTGATATTTGGTAGGTGGGTAGGTCTTGATGAGACCTCGAAATGTTTAGGATTTTGGGCCTCCTGGAACTCTAGTTTCTTTATGTTTTGATGTAATAATCATTTGTTCACGTATCTGTTCTTCTTCTTACCATCATACCATTTTGAATATATATTGTCCTTACTGTATTTTATGAGGGTGTTTTGTTATTTGTGTACAAATATATGATAACCAAAAAACTATGCTTTCGAAGTATACTAGTAGTTATTTTTAGTGGTTACACAATTGAAAACAAATAAAGAAACAAACAAAGAAACAAACAGTGAGGTGTAGTTCTTTGATTGTCTTCCCTAACGGTATAATACCAAGGCTGGCCATGTTAACCTGTTTAAGTCGTTTGTTGCTGGGGAAAAGGAGCTACATCGATCACGTAGTCAGAGGAAGCAATTAGGAATCCAGGATTTGCAAATCAAACAGTACAGTTCTTTGGACAGGCCTTCGGTTTAGGTAGTGTTGAACTGGTGGTCTAAAGCTTTATATCTAAATCTTGCAAACCATAAATTGGTCTCTGGGGACATCTTTTCTCCAAGAAAATATATCATTTGTTCGTTCTTGTCATCTTTCGTAAACGGCTCATCGTTTTCGGTGTCAGATACCATTTTAGTCACTTTGTTCAATATTCGACACTGTAGCAACGTCATTGGGTTCTCTTGTTAACTGATTCTTCTGTTATTTATTTTCATAAGCACTCCTTGCTTGAATAAGAGGAAACGGCATGAAGGCCAACCCGCAAATACCGAACCGATTTATCTTGACTACTATTTTACCAGAGGGCGTGGAACCTAATCCTAAACCGTTGATTTACCGACGCTTCATTCGCAGTTTGCTCTAACTATTTTCACAGAAGACTACCTGGATTCCGAGGCTACCTTACGTCATATGTTTACCTGGAACTGCTCATCAAATAGAGGCTGTGATTTTAGGAATCCGGTGATAAATAGCTGCCATGATGAACGTGCGGGAAATGCTAATTGATAGTGAACACTGATTTGCCTGAATGCAAATGCGCCGAAACCACTTTATCTTTCACCATGATCAGAACGCCTGAGTGGGAATATAGGCAAATATAATTGTAGCGGCACCAAACTCATCGCAGGTGTCATCTGCGAGTGACATAACCAGAACTAAAGGCGCGCATTATACAAAATTGGATGGATGATTTTCCTGGAATTATGGGGACAGTTCGCCCTTATGTCCGTATGGATGCTCAAAGAGGTACGAATAAACATCATCATATGTGCCTGACCTACGTCACGGGAAAACGTGACCTGGGAGCGCTGCAAACAGTGGACAAACGCAGTTACATAAAGGAAAGGCGTATGTTTACTTTCGGGATAAAACACGCCATACATGTTTATGCCTGGGTGAAGAGGAATCCTGAAATCCGAAAGGCTGGCGTACGTTCAAATCGATCGGCGAAGTACAACGGTGATGGTCGTTCAATAGCCGTTTACCAGTAGACTGTACAAGCTCATAAAATCTACAGATGAGAGCTCAGCAGTGGGAATATTGTAACTATTTATAGAGAATACCACTGAGTGATGGAAATTATATTTCGTGGCCCAAAATATATCGTGACGAAGGTTGCATTTAAGTGGGTATAGACGGGATGAAATAATTGCTATCATGAAAATGCTGAGTATCGTCAAAGACATCCAGCTAAACTGCAGGATTGCAACATCTTATGACCACTTTGAAGTGTCATAGGCTCCAGGCCTACTGAGTAAAAGGACTCGACTTCTATGTCCATGGATTTCCATATGCCATTGTGAAAAGAAAGGTGGCCATGGACACACACCTAACGACATAACACTCACCTGTGGGAGTCTTGTTCTACAGGTGTGACGGATATCCCGGCAGGTTGTTACAGAGTCTACGGCAGTACAGAGGACGGCTCACGGGGAAGTGGGAAGGTGGGCAGGTAATACCACACTGGTGGGCACTGGTTCAACGGGCGCTCTTACACGGCCGACAGATACATGTCTCATTGTTTCACATCACCTCCAGCTGCCTAAACATGTATGCGCACACAGCATGGCTATTTGTTCTGCAACAATTGTTCGTAGAGCGTGGCGACGCCTCCTGATTAGTAGAAATGAAGACTACACATGTCAAGTTGCTATACTTGCGCACTGTGTATGTCATCAATTATACCAATAAGTTTCCCATCAAAGGTGGTTTTGGTACATCTCAAAGTTATCTTTCTCTACTTAAAAGTATAAGTGGTATACATGTATACAAGGGATTTTAACAAATCTACAAAAAAAAGTTTATATAACGATGTCAAGAAAAGGCCAATGTTGTCAGTGGCGGGAGCATGCTGTCCACGTACTTTTGCTGGCCCGGCGGGGGACCAGCACAGTTCCCCCCTGTTTTTTCTCCGTGGAAAGAGAAGCAATGTATATCAGCAAGCGAACCGGAAACGAAGGAGAAAAGGATCACGACATCTTCCGGCTGGCCTGAGCTGCAGCCTGAGTAGGTCGTTACTCACGCTCCCCTGCCCCGCGTCTGAAGGCCGAACTAACGGGGTACTACCGCCCTGCGCCCCGTCGGGCAGGCAGCGCCCCTCGACCGGGACCGTTGATAAAGTTTTGTTAAAGTCCCCTGTGGGATGAATAGGTAGATGTCTTATTTTCTAGCCGAATTGACTGAGTTGAAACCGCATGGGAAAGGTTGAGAAGACACAGTTAAAACAAGGCAATTTAAACTTAAATTTAAACCCTCTTGGTTAAAACGAACTATATACATGAGACTTGCGAGATTCAGACCTTAACGCCATCAGCTTGAGAAGTCTGCCTTGATGTACCGACCAGACCGCTCATGTCAGCTGGTTTGGAACTATCTACACCTTACTGTTCCTGGACCGAACAAAAACACCAAGCACCGAAACAACAACAACTAGAAAGGCCGACATTTGCTCCGGAGCAAATACAGCATATTTCAGCCATTTCCTTCACATTTTTAAGTCCCATTTTACACAATTTGAAAGCTGTGTATGCCAGCAAGGTGAATAGTAAACTTTTGAACAATGTTCTGTGGGCATGTGTCCAAGGTACCCCCATAGTAAATCCGAGGTTATTTGGTTTTAATATCAGGGCACATGAGCCAAAAATGTACATTTTTTGGCTGAAAATAGCAAAAATGCCCTATTTTACACAATTTTCAAGTGGTGTATGTCAAAAGTGTGAATGATGTTCTTTGGGCATATGTCCAAGGTATCCGTATACAAAATTTCTGGTCATTCGGATTTAATACCAGGGCACAGGAGCCAAAAATATACATTTTTTGTCTGAAAATAGCAAAAAAGTCCCATTTTACACAATTTTAAGTGGTGCATGCCAACAGTGTGAATAACATTCTTTGCGCGTGTGCCCAATGATCCCCCATACCAAATTTCAGGTCATTTGGTTTTACTATCAGGACACAGGAGCCAAAAATGTACATTTTTTGTCTAAAAATAGCAAAAAAGTCCCATTTTTATAATTTTAAAGTAGCATATGATAAAAGTGTGATTTATGGTCTGTGAGCATGTACCCAAGGCACCTCCATACCAACTTTCAGATCATTTGGTTTTAACATTCGGACACAGGAGCCAAAAATGTACATTTTTTGTCCAAAAATAGCCAAAAAGCCCTGCTTTACATAATTTCAAAGTGGTGTATGTCAAAAGCGTGAAAGATGTTCTGTGGGCATGTGTTCAAGGATCCCCCATACCAAATTCCAAGTCATTTGGTTTCAATATTAGGGCACAGGAGCCAAAAATGTATATTTTTTGTCCAAAAATAGCAAAAATGCCCTATTTTACACAGTTTTAAAGCAGTGTATGTCAAAAACGTGAATGACTTTCTGTGGGCACGTGTCCAAGGTATCCTCATACCAAATTTCACATCATTCGGATGTAGTACCAGGGCTCCAGAGCCCAAAATGTACATTTATTGCCTGAAAATGATCAAAAAACCCAAATAAAACAATTTTCAAGGCCTGTATCAAAAAAATGGAAAAAACATCCGGGGGTATTGGCCCACTCTACCTCTGTGCCAAATTTCAGGTCATTTGGCTGAAAAATGACAGAGTTGAATCCATTTTACCGAATGACAGGAGGAGAAGAAGAAGAAGGAGAAACATGAGAGAACACAATATATTCCATCCATACCTATGGTATGGCTGAAATATAACAACAACAACAACGGGTATTTAGTTTGGGAATAGATTACTGGATGGAGAAGTTGTTCTGAGAACATTTGATGATTGATTATATGTCATTTGCATCCTACCTACACCGCCCCCTCCCCCCAATCTACTGCACTCCTGAAACAGCCCTCCCTCGCCCACCTCAAGATGACAGGACCAGCGCCGCGCACATTCACAAGACATTTCCGGGAATGGTAGCAATTTGGAACCTTTCAAATGCTTATGAAGGACACGAGAGCCATTCAGATCTCCACTTTCAGCCCAGTGTGTCCGCCACTAGAGTGTGTTATGCTTACATTTGACAGTAATGTATTATCAAGACCATGATTTTTAATTTCGGCGAACTGCGATGTAATTTGTCACTGTGTGATGTACGTGACGATTTTTCATTACTTGTGCTTTCAATCAATTAAAGTATACTTCAATAATATGACTAGGTTCCTGTCAGAAGAAGAGCTTAAACTTTCGAGCAACAATATTTCTCCTCTAATGGTACATCATCTGAGTGAACATGCTTGACACCAAAAGACAAAACTGTGCGGGTATACAGTTACTGGCGAGCTGTGGTCCTGCACCGACAGAAAGAGAGGGAGAGCTAGCGACAGAGAGAGGTTATGAAAATTATACATGCAGACCAGGTGTCGGTGACAAATTGGAAATTAAAGCAGTCCATGCTTGGCCAAACCAATTTCCAAAGTAAAATCACGCAAGTGGGGAATATTGCTTCGTCCTATAATCTAATTATATCGTTACGGTCGGCAGAGATTACATCCGTGTTTCCTCCTTTCCTCAAAGAATGTTACTCCGAAAATATAGTTACCTGTTTTATCTAACTAGACATCTCTCATTCTGTCCGCCGCGCTGCCTCTTATCTGCATAATGTAGTGTACGGCTCACCATTCTGTGTGCGAGCCGTGTTGATTGCTATACGAGCTTCCCGCTACTGGAGCAGAAAGAGCAAATTAAAGCAATTACAAGCGAACACGCCGCTCTGGGCTGGCTGGAAGGCGGCGTGCAATGACGTGGCTGGCATCCGGAAGTTGGAGGAAGGAGAATTCGCTAAAACAAGTCTGCAAGAAACAATATGTTGTCTCTAAGCAAGGAGGTTGAACCTCCTTGCTCTAAGTTATAAAGAACGAATAAAGACAAGCCAAAAGACCCAAAAGTTGGTTTAGGTTTTCTTTGCAGCCCAAGAAGTAATTTTTCTAAACCGATCACAAAAAGATGGAGGGGGAGGGTAAATTCTCCTGCAGTGAGACAAGAGGAAGCTTGCACCCCCTGCTTTTTGGTAAAATTAAACCAAATATTAAAGACGTTAAGAATAAACATTTGAAGGGTGGTTTCTATTTCGTGACGTTTTAGTTTCAAGCAAGGTCAAAGAACTTACATACATACATACATACATACATACATACATACAAGTATCACAAACCCGACAAGTAAACAGCTAAAGTGTGGATTAGTGTCTCCATATACACTGTAGCCGCTCCACTGTATGATACTATTGGTTGAAATAATAGGAATATCTTCATTACTCCTTGAAGGAGGCATACCTCCTGCAGGAGTATTGTGGTCAGCTGGTTTTTCGTGTTCGCAGCTAAAACTCACGGTTCCCTTTATTCAATCGGCATGTAATTTTATACGTCGTCTGCAGGCATGCCCGTGATGATGCACGTATATCAATATTTACCGTAGGTGTTTTCGCGGTCAATGTAATATTTCGAAAGCACCCCTACATTTAGGGGCATATGAGACTGGCCGCGAAAAACCCGTTGTTTTGAATAGCGGGGGGGGGGAAGAAACCTTCAGACAGAAGTGCGGTGTGGTTGTTAATGCGACCAGATGCGGATTGTAATGCTTTATGAATGGGCTGGAATTGTCAAATGTGTTCGCACCTAGAAGTCATGTTTCTGTATTTGTATTTCTATGAAATTGGGCATGTGGTGTGCCGTTATGTCTGTGTTGATGCACGTGTCTTTGTTTTTACCGTAGCGGTTTTTATATCGAGGTAAATTTCATATCTTAAAATCACCCCTATTTTTATTATTCTGTGGAATAGGCCGTAGGTTAAATAGTTATGTGGTAGGCGAGGTTCTATAAGCAGATATTAGGTGGTTGTTGTGTATATTCGTTTGTGAGTATCTGTTGGGATTGTGACTTATGGTTTGCACCTACTACGACACCCTATCAATATGTAGTGCACTATACTGTTCCCAATCTGCAAAATATAAAAATTCACGGAGGATTGTCGCCTATGGACACTTCTTAGGTTTGTGAACGATGATGTACATCTGGGGTAATGATACCGATGTATTAACCTTCAGCTAACCTACATATCATAACGTGTTTCTACATCTACATATTCCAATTGGACAACCAATGCCTCCTTGCGGTGCTGGTCTCAACTACAGTTCTCGTGACGTTAGCTCTTACTAACAACTCCAAGGAAGATGCGATGGTTGGTTTGTCGGGAACACTAGGATAGGTAGAAATAGATGTGCCAATCTACCAACAGTAAGGGATGGCGAAGTGTAAGCGTGTGTATTTTAAGTCCCGTCCGTGAAGATCATCATGTGATACATTATATCAATGTCCATGTATTTAACTCACGTTCATTCTGACGCTTTCTTTAAGACTTCCTCTATAGCAGAGGTGATTCGCAGTCTGATGACGTACAAAACTACACCAAACACGTTAATGGAACGGGGTGCACACTACCGACGATTACTTCCCTCACACTAGAATTTACTACCTCTAATCATTGAATTTACTTTGAACCTTTCATCCCTGGGTGGGTCCTGGGTCTCATTAGTTCAAGGTGACTTGTGATTTTCCGCAGCTGTAAGTCCAGTGAAGTACCATTCTACAGGATTCAGTAACAGTAAACGGGACGAGGTGCTTCCAGGCGGCTTAGTTGGCCCCAGTCAAGGCGTGTTTTACTTGATCCTCTTACGTGTTAACCTTGACTCGCACGTTACGCATATTTCAATTATTTCTCGGCATAAACAACTCCGGAGAATCTTTCTTCACAATGCCCGACGGTGAAACGACTCATCTAGAAGTTCTCGTTGGTACGTTTTGTTAACTTTTTTACCTACACTTTTAATCCTCCTGAGTGCACAAAATGTGATTGGTCACCGAGGGATAAACAGCATTGAACGAAGTACACCATAAACGTTACCTGTAGATGATTCTGGACGTACAGGTCAACCGTCTTCCCAATACCTTTGAGATAACCTTAGGATTGAAGACAGAAATCAGGCAGAATCTTGTTCTCTTTACTACAGTTTGTCATTCTACAAAGCAAAGCAAACCAAGGCTGAGATGTGACTCAAACTTGGAGGGAATGGAGTCGTCACGTCAGAAGTAGATCCCTCAACGCATACTTCCATCTCATGACCACAGAGAGCGTGTATGGTAATGTGTCCATGATCAGCACCCCACAACCGTAGAATATTCGGGCAATTATCAAGTGAAATGCGTAACACGTTATGTAACGTAATCCTATTTAGGTAGATAGATCTGGTTATTGTGAATTAATATTGAGAGTGACGGTTTAATTTTATCGTAGACATGTTCAAGCAGATGCTGTAAAAGAAATAAGGTGCTTCTTTCTTCTCCATTGATCATTGGAAAAAAGTACATGGTTCGATGTTGTCCTGTAATCTCTACCGTACAATCCCCCTCACCCCAAATGGTTTGCATCGACTGATGCAGCGTGTCATGTTGTGTGCTGATCTGTCGTGTCAGAAGAGGAATTTTCAATTTGTTCAGTAACCTTTCACGGAGAAACCTCAAAGGAAGCAATTACGACAGCACAATTGGGCTCTCCATGGAGAGGGACGACGTCATCATGCTGTGCTATGGTCACCGTTTCAAAAGTGAAATATCTAATCCTACTAGAGATCCCATATGATCAGATATTAATTAGTGAGGAAATATATCATAATTACTCAAAATGCAGTCGCAGACAGGTCAGACTAAACTGGTCGTTTTCAACGGTATGCGACAATTCGCGTTGCTGTTCATTTGAAGCAATATAATAATCAACAAAAATTTTGAATTGTTTACCTCAATAGCATATGAGGGCTTTTAAGAGTATGTATGCTAACTATGTATCACTGTTTGTGTTACGGTAATGTAGTTTGTTAACATGTCGCATAAGGGCCTCATTCACTCCGTAGGTACGGACTTGTTGCTGGTATGATCTTTGGAGGTTAAAACACATCTCTTTCCGATTGCCACGGTTGTTTAGTTCACTATTATATATAATATAAGAGGGTATTCTAATCAGACGGTCGAAAGAATCAGAAAACGTTGTCACGGTTTCCTTTACTATGATCTTCTTGGTGAGTAACTGGCAGCAATGTCGCTGCGAACATTTTTGGGGAGCCAGAATATAAACCTGCAAAGTCACGGACAGTGATTCGCTGGAGATAAAAAACGCACATGCGCAATGTGCCTTGGAAGAAATCCAAATAGATTGTATCACTGACGGTATATTGGAGTTTTCTTTCACAAACACAATTTCGGTAGTCTATACCCTCCTCAGGGCTAGAGCGGAAGGAGTACCGAAATATTGTTTGAACGAAAACTCAAACACCTTATATGATCTACCAGCCTGATGAAACTATTCACGTATGTATCACATGCATTTTTTTTACATAGAGGTAGATTATATCTTGAATGCTGAGACTATGTTGCATACGCTGAAGTGCTCTTGCTTGCTCTTATTGCTACATATATAAACTGCGACATGTCGAGAAAGGTCATTGATTGATAGTATGCCTCCAAGTTTCCTCTATTATTTTCCGCGGAACCTTTTCCATCTAACCTTATAGGGACAGTAGGACCATCAGTTATATCTTTTCCCTGCCTAAGAGGACTTCCTCGATCCGGTAGCATTTCCTTATCACAAGCGTGCAGAAGCGGTTGTCAATGATTGCCACAGCCGGGAGACTATTAAACAGCGAGCGATAGGCAAGGCTATTACCAACGCCTTCCCCAAGACGGGTGATAAATACCCCAAGAACGGCGAAGACTTAAGTTCTGTGGAGAACGCCGGTCGAACTGCAAGTTATGACTATTCATCATCGCCATGATGAGTGCCGGAGAGGATGTAGGTGGACGTGTGATGTCAGTCGGTTAATCCCTAAAGCCCATAGAAAATTACTTCCGTAGATCCGACTGTGCGCGTTACATTCACACACAATATTACCACACATATCACTAAGTCCCAAGCGATAAGTGACATTGGAAATTATGAACTCAGTAATTTGTATTGCCAAACAAAATCAGATAATAACGTCTCAGCTAAGCAGAAAAACAGGGGATAATGGCCCGGAGCTGGGTGAAAGTATGAAATAAACAGCTTCCGTCAGGTAATCTTCATAAAACACCTTGAGATGTATTCATGACTTAAGCACGAAAAGCAGGAAACGGTTTTCAGGTTTCTCTCAAATGTGACAGGTTGATGAGTTGTGGGATCACCAAAAGGTTATATTTATGGCGCACGGGAACGACTCGCAGTTTGAATATTCAAGAAAGAAATAAGTGGATGTCCATCTACATCATCCAGCGTTATCCCTTAAGGGCTTCCGGAGTTTAGATTATCATCTTTCATAAAGGTATGTCATAAACAAACGTACTTTCTGGATTACTGCCGACTTTGTCTGCATGTTTTGATTACACTGGGTGTCTCTTTGCTCCTGTTAAAATATTTTTCAGAGGATAGTTTTGTCACTTTATTTGTACCTTTATCACGTTCTTATAATCTTTTAAGATTAAAACACTTTCTTTCTGTTAAAACACTTTCTTTCACCGTGCACGCCTCCCAGCCCCCAGATGACTCCAACAGATCAAGGTAGATCAGCTGGTAACTGTATTGTACTGACTGTGGTACAATATAATGCATAATGCATAATACATAATGCAACACAAGTTTCTCAAGCAAGGAGAAATTGCAGAAGAACACGAAAACAGTAGAGCCTTGCGGTAGTTGTATTTTGTTATTTGAACACCCATTGAATGCATTGCATGTCCAATGTAACATAAATCATAAAGAACGGCATGGGAGTCTTTTAGTTTATCAACCACATGTGGGCTTTCGATTCGTGGAAAAATTTTCTAAGTTAGTTCCACGAAAACGTGAGAGCTCAATTTGGGAAGGCTCCATTGCTGATGGCCTCTCAGTGAAACAGTTGTCTATTCCTACATGCCTTGAGAGGCTGACTTTTCAATCAGACGTAAAAGCTGATTAGTCTCTACTAGACTACAATGGGATGTGGGAAAAATAGTAGAAATTGGCCAAATAGACTGAATAACATCCCAGAGGAGTTGTAATTCTATGGCCGGCTAACTCCTCTGAGATATTGTTCAGTCTATTTGGCCAATTTCTACTATTTGTCCATTGGAGTCTGGTATAAAAGCTGATTGCCTGTAGGCTGCTGGAAACAGTACAATCTTTGGGCTGTTTCCAAGCGTAACTACGTTACTGGTAGTTAATAATGTCGTGTTCTCAATGTACACATACAAACAAATAAAACGCTACACGGGAATGAGATAAAGAAAGAATGGGAAAAGAAAGTTTTAACTAGATCTAAGACCATGGGGAAAGGTAGAAAAAAGGGACCAACAACTCTATGGAAGAAAAGGGATTTTAAAAGGAACAAAATGACTCTAGAAATGCAACCACAGTGTGCAGACACAGGTACTAGGTTGCCAGTAATCCACGAAATACGTTTGTTTTATGACATACGATTATCATACGATTGTTTGAATTTCATGGCTCAACTCGACCGCCCGAACACCCGCGGCCTCAGAGAGCTGTATTGAACTCCCGGTGAGCCTTAGGAAATGTCGTTTATTTTGATGGATGACTATCTGTAACTCGGGTCATGCTAGTCTCTGAATTTTTCCCAGGAGTCAAGTGCTAAAGTCAAACTTAGTACGCTTAACATTTTGTGTTCGTTATCTGCCGCCGTCCAGCTGTGATGAGACCTTAACACGGGGCCACATGACGGCACATTCCTCACAGGGATGACGGACGCTCCAAGCGCCACTTCCTGACCAAGGGTAAGGGAGCAGGCTATCAATTCTGTCGTCATGCTTGTGAAATGGAGAGGCTTCCAGCAGGCTTCACGCCCTGTTGCTTTCATCCATGGAACGAAATCCAACAAGATGAAGGTAAAACGGAGACATATGTACAAAATTCACGTGGGGAGCGACAACACCTGCCTCCTACCCCAGCCAGAAGTGAGAGGTTTAAGTTTGAAGTGTGTTGAGATGCCGTCAGAATAGCTAAACGCGAGCAAACGGTATCTTATCTGAGGAGAATGTTTTGCAACTTTATGTGGGCTAAATCAAATGAGTTGGTTGTCAGGTGTCCGCTGTTTATGACTACAAAATTGGCATTTTCATGAAACAAGGTATCCCAGTGGAAAAGGTCGGATGAAATATCATAATTTCAAGAGATGTTTTACCAACTTCACTTTCTCGCGGCTAGATGGATGACCCATGAACATGTACAGAAGATGTCTTCCAAGAAACGTACGCTTTTATTACTTACAGGCCAGACATTTTGACCTTTGGCAACCGTTATCTGCGCTTCAGACTCCGAGCAGAAAGGGCAGATTAGGGTGTGGAGGCTCTGGGCTAGAACGAACCATCACTGAGGGTCTCTCAGGGATTAGGTGTATCGACTTGAGGATCGTAAACTCATCAAACCATAGCCCTGTTCGTAACGTGCTCGGAATGCCGACCGGAAGGAAGCCTAGATAATAGAATAAACGTCTATTGATGAACAAGAAAGCCGAACGATTTTAACTTTGCTTCCAGTGTTGAAAGATTTACTGTTGTTATCGAACTTGCAGTCGGTTAACATTTAATAATAAAACAAGGCAGCGGGCTGCGCAGCGTGATGACAGAGCGGAGATAAGTGAAGATGTGTTCCATATGGAGTGTGAGATATCTTCATGTGTATAGGGATAAATCAGGCGTGCTTTATGACGCGTGAACATCTCTCCGGGCATTCTATGATATGAACAAAGCTGAGGCCTTCATTGATAATGGTAGAAATGCTCATACAGGGATTAGAACTGGTAAGTGTTTGACAGTCATCACGGATTCAGAGTTGGGTGGGTGCCAACTGCAGTAGCTGTGACGGCTAGGACGTAGAGGCAGAAACAGGTATCAGATAATCACGCTCTCATCTCGCCGAGTGACGTGACAAGATAATACACAGTTACTTCTTTAAACATCATCCAACACGAACATCGATATCAAGGCGTGGCGTGCGCTTATCTGATCTACGCGCTTCCCAGTGTACACGATGTGCAGTATGTCATGTCCAAACACGGTGATGAAAACTCAAACCTGCCTACATACGCCATTACAGTTTTGTACTGGGCGGCCCGCTTAAGCGTTTTACGGTCATTTTACCGCCACCAGTATTGAGACAAAATTGGATTACTGTCACCTCCTCCAGTAAAGTCTTAAATCTTTATCGGCATACGGCCGCTGATATATATGTGCTGTACTCTTATGAAACGTCATTGCTATTGAAAATGTTTGCAGAGGTTCCTCATGAAAACACACCTATATGTATCATTGATGCGTTCCAAGTGATATATGGGGCAGGTGGCGAAACATGGAGGACGGTTATGTAGTATTTTCTACAAAAAATACCAAAACATACATGGGAATTTATCATTTGAACGAAATGAAGGATATATTGACATTGTCAGAAGACACGAGGATGACTATAGTGCCTCCTGCAGTCAACCTCCGACTTTAAATAGATAGTCTAAGTTCTTCAGGGTGAAATTGAAATTCTGTCGATCCGTCAGGTGTTTCAGCAGGAAGTACCAGACTCTCCTTTAAGACCATTTTCCATTAACGTCTCTGCAGATTTACGATTTTCACGGGAACGGCTTAAAGAAGAGGTTCATGGAAGAACACAGTAACCGAAATGGAGGAATTATGGTCTCAGAGAAGGCAGGATCATAAAGTACTTCGATAAAGGAGCGAGCGTAATATCGAATCACTTGAGCAGCGAAGGGGCATCTGCTGCAACGTCCTTTCCTGTTCTTTGGAGATTTAAGATGGCAAAACTACTTTCCCCAAGGCTAAAACTAAGCTCGGGGAGAATGTATAAGTTCGTTCTCGGGGAAATCCAGGGTATTCTATGGATCCCATTAAAATACATTTGGCGTCGGTCTGTTGCAAAAGTGACTCAGCAGGGCCAAAGGGCCTGCAGCGGTAAGCCTAGAATATGCCACACGTCGAACCCTGACGTCTGAAGATGATACTTAACTTGATCCAAGGGCAGCCACCAGGAGAGTTCTACTTCAGGAGGCGCCGCGGCACCCTTAATAGGGCGGCGAGGGAGTCGTTAATACGCTCTCAACTTTCGAAGGCTCTGGCTGTGCAACACTATTGTCGCACTGTTGGCACGTACTCTCAACGTATAAAACCAAAACCTTGAAATCACCAAGAATCGTTTCTATCAAGCTGTGCACAGTAAAAGTTTTAGGGCCCAGAACTTGAGAGTGATTTACATCAAACGGACCTTTATGTGGATCATGATCATACACTTGTACGGAAACCTCTGCACGAATCGGACGAAATACGGCGAAATAATTTTCCAGAGATCACACAATTTTGCGGGAAATTCGTCCTGTACGGAAGATATTGGGAAATGAAAGACGGACGAAAAGCCATAAACAACTGTGCTATTTCCAGGCTAGTACCCCCCCCCCCCCAACACACACGTCAGCCAAGTCAGATGGTACGGGTACGGTCCTCTGTACATACTGTACATACGGGTTCAGCAAGTACATGTACCACAGAACCTGTAGGTACCCCCCTCCCCCCACCCAAGGAAACGTTAACCCTACTGCAACAGGTTTACGTCGTTTGGTGCCTTGGGAGACCTTGAGAGACCCAACCTGAATGAAACCTGTTACCTGTGGTATTATAGACACGACAGTTTCACCGATCCTTTAGTCATGCGAAGAAATAAAAACGTAGAAATTAACGCCGTTGAATATCCTATCTGGCGCAGGCCTACAGCAGTAAAACGCGCGGTCGTGTCGACGTGCAATTACCGCCCATCACTGCCGGCTCGTTAGGCCCCGTGGCTTATCTGTCAGTCCCAGGAGGGGGCATCACACAGGATGCCATCCCGCCTGCCGGGCGCACGGACACGGAAAATACTTTTCTGAAGAGATCATAACCGCTTGGGAGTTAATGGAATGTTATAAAACAAACCTAAGAACGGGGGAACTGTTGGCGGTGATCGACGTCAGTGCGTCATTCGCTGTGGTTGATGGTCGGTTTTACACATTATACAACCCGAACTCTGCCGATCTAATTTCATGGGTTAGTTTTCTGCAAACTACTCTCATTTCTTTGCACTTGGGCGTATCATACATGTATGGTACACAAAATACCTCCAGTTAAATCTGAATGTGAAGCTGAATATACGGTTGCGCTGTGAGTTTCGGACTTTTAATACACGGATATAATAAGACTGTCCTCCACAAAAAATGTTCTCAATAAGTAAGGATTCACTGCAGGACTAAAGGCAAAGTAAGCGGTGTGTTCTTCTTGTATGGTTTAGACGTCTCTTTATAATACGTGCTTATATTTGACCTGAGTAGTTCCCATAGCATTTATCTTCACTCATGACCTTTACACAACAGTCCATTTCGCTTGAACTTATCTCCCGCAGACAATCTACTGCTGATGTTCCTGGTTATTGATGATACTTATGTTGAAAACGGGACTGGGAAAGTACTCTTTATGATAATCAAGCGAGATCAGTGACTTGCGTCACAAAATGACTGAACGCTGTTTCCTACTGTCGGTTCTGCCGACCATGCAGTGATGACACAAGACCAACCATATCCTCTAAAAGCCGCAGGTCAAATAGAAGTTAAACAATGATCGATTGTTAATCCTTCAATCTTTGTTAGTTAGATGTCGCTACTAAGGTGCGCATTTCAGCTGGTCTTCCAGAAATGTCTTCCTTTGAGAACAACAGATCAGGCTGATACAGACTTTTCTTCCAGTTTTACCAAGCCTCAGTAGTTGCTCCAGATATAGCCTTGAGGACTTGAACCTGATCATCAGTGATGCGGTTCTGTCTTCAATCCAGGACATTATTATCGCATCCAAGGGCGCGATGGTCTCCTTCCGCCGACCGCAAGTGATGGTTATCGTCCGCATGATAAAGTGTAGCAAGACCGCAAGGACAACCACACCATTAACACAGTCTACGGAAGCTCATGAAGGACAGAAAGTTGCATCTTGGGATTGATAAAACGGCCCGTTCTATCCCCTGTGGATATCTGCACCGCAGGCAATGAAGACTTGGTAAAGACGTGGTGAAGCAGATTTAGTTCGTAAAACCATTTTGGGAGCAAACCGAAGGTGAAGAGACCGACACGCAGAGGATGTTTATCACTAAAATCGATACTAATGCAAAATTTACCTTGGAGCAAAAATGATCCTCAACTGAGTCCACAAAGATATTTTGAAATCTTTTGTCATTTGCAGTTGTTCAGTTGTAGTGTTATGGTGTTCTATGTTTCTGTCATCTTCTTTTCTATTCCGCATCGAAGTAAATTGCTTTTTTCTCTTTGATGTACAAAGCGCGGAAATGGTTCTTGAAGGCTCTGAATAACCTTTCTTACCACCGAGTCAAGTGGTGTGACACGCTATAGAGAAAGAGTGACTGCTGCTCTCAAACTCTATATCTCTCCTCTGACGTCATAGAAGAACAAGACAAGAGGCGGAGTGACAGGAAATGGCACAGTTGTGACTAAATTGTGCCGGGGAGGTTAAACCTTATCGATTGTACAAAGTTTGTAGACGTATAGATAAAGACTTTAAGTCACAAGGGTGCCTGGTTAAGAGGTTACAATCCTCCCAGGTGAAAATAGCAATCGTTAATTCCACATACAGCACTATAACGAGTAGGCTCTTAATGCAGTGTGGTTAAACTGTAAAAAGTAAAGTGTTAATCAGATGATGGAGTGTAGGGCAGCTAGCTATTCTACGGGGAGGCCTGGAGAGACCATTATAGAGAACGCGTTACACTGTAGTTTAGAAGATTAAGAGATGCCGAAAACTTTTCTATCGATCAGTGCACATGCAATAGCAATCTAAGGTTTGTAGCAGTCGCTGATGGAGATTTGACGTTACATCCTAATGTAAACAGGAATACGTACAGTTACCACTTTGCTTTATGTATGATCGTGGAATAAGAAAGTCTAGAATGCTGAAGCAGAGATCAAGTACAAAATGTACCCTCATGGCTCATCATACACCTCTGATCTCTACGATGCTGCATGAATGATCTTGTGACTTTCTTTACGTACACGAAGGAAGATCAATATTGTCTTGGATTTTAGCTCAAATATCGCAATAGAGGAGCCATATACCAGGCGCTCAAGCGATCAAAGAACAGTACACTACGGGGGCCAGGCATCTTTCAACGTTAGTACGTGATTCTCCAAAAAGACGGTTCACGTTGACAGTATGGTTAGCGCCCGTTGAACAATATTACACCGTATTGAGGTAATACCACAGCGGGGGTGGGGGGGGGGGGGGGGGGGTAGGGGGGTGGGGGGGGGGGGCTGACATGGCTGCAGGGGTTAGCAGGTGGAGTGAGTTCGGAAGGCTCGCTAATTACTTGTTTGTTTCTGGTGGGATGAAACCTTCCTTAAGGTAATGTACGGGCTGTTGCCACGTGGATACATTATCACAATAGCATTTAAAGAGTAATAGGTGGAAATGATTTACTTGAAAGTTGAGGTTAGACGAGGCATTAAGTTTGGAAAGGGAGAAAACTTAGGGATCCAACATTGCCCATACCAATGAGAAATAATGCTATCTATTTTGAGTAAAGTAAGTCGCAATCGCAGGCCTTTATGTCAACGAGAAAAAAAGTTATTAAAATAAGTTGAACATTACTCAACGTTAATACAGGCGCTAAATGTAATATATTCAGTGCACTACAGGTTAGTAGTGCATAGCTGATGCCGTGCTTGGATTCCTGCTAGCACGCACGCAGCATCAGCAACGTTGTAGGTGAGTAAAGGGTGTTTTTCAATCACGGCATAGTGCAGTGGTAATTTTCATTTCCAATAGGCTCTGGGCTTGTCAGGTGTGCACTATAGAGATGACTTTAAATTGAGTTGCTATCAAGTCAAGGGCTGGACTGGCGCGCCCGAAGGCAAAATTGATTCGTCCAGCCGGCGATTGTACAGTTCCCCTGGGCTCGGTCGGAAGGCTGGCAGCTAGAAAGTCTTGGATCTCCCTCTTCAGAGCTCGGCTTTTGTTGGTGCGCGTAAAAAGCCTTTGCGACGTTACAGCTCCCCGAAATCCGTCTTTAGATGCACTAACATTCATGCAAGGTTTTAAGACTTGCCCTCGGCTTTACGGGTGAAGGTACATTTAGCTGGCACTAGATATGCCCTGGCATTATAGCTGGCACTAGACATGTTACGACCAATTCTAAATTATAACACAGGTTTCTTTAAACATCTCTATGTTCACATAAAATATGACACAAAAGCACTTGTTGACCTCTAAGATTGATCACCCCCGAATCAGTTGCTAAAACGTACAGCAACATGAAATATTCAAGTTTATAGGGCTTATCATATTATTCAATATTGATGTGTTTTTTTTAATTTTCCACATGAGTAGATCCAAACTCACGCGTGTACAACAATGGAAACCGACAACGAGATTATGTATGAAAAGTTATGCACGCTCGCTACTTCTTGTGTACATTTGGTGCCAAAAGAGTGCCCCGTGCCATTAACCCTAGGGGACATGCTTGAGGAAGTCTGATGAAGCAATTTCATGTTAAAGACAGGTCGTTTGAACCCTCCTCATCAAGCCCACCATATGCTCCGAACGGGATGACCATTAGGTACTGTCATTTCCACGCCGTGCATCTTAATGTAGCAAAATGAAAAGGCAGCTGCAAATTGAGGGTTTTCTGAGCATTCACGGCCGCACGGAAGTCAGCTCATTGCTTTTTTGCGGGAAAGATTAGTGTCCTTGCAAACTTTGATTACACACCAAATGAATTATCTTTTTGCATGTGGGAAGCGACAAAGGTAGATTGTCTCAGAAACATAAAATGACAAATGAAAGGTCGTTGACAAATCAAATCGTAGTACAGTAAAGGAATACTCTTGTAGAAAGACAATTACCATAGATAGACGATAACGCCTACTCATTTGGCGTGGACGTGCTATAAACATGCATTTACCGTTGCCGTTGGGAAGGTTATGTGAACCTCACAAAACAACTGATGGTGCCCTCACGTAGGAAAATTTACATTTCAGAATTGGACGAAGTGTAATGACGCTTTTAGACAGCGACGTTGACGTGAGAACCACTTCTGAAGCGTGTACGCGCCGGTGCTAACAAGTTTGTGTCTTCGTTCTTCGTACATGCACAGAATTTTTATCCCTGCGTTTGCCGTGAAGGAAATGCATGGTGTGGTCGGCGACGGCTACGTTTAAAAAGACTATGATTCGACTACTTTTTTATAGTAGATCCCATTCGTGAGTCATTAACTTCCAATAACAACTTTATTTGCGGTATCAATTCAATATAATTCCAACAATTCAGGTAGCCGGCCACAGGGGAGTGTAGTTGTTTGCTAGGAGTGCCCTTTCCTAACCTGAAAACCAATTCAATGTGTCCATCAGTTTTGAATTGGTGTGTATGGTGCTTTGAACTCGAAAACGCGAGGTGGCTTCAATTCTGCCTGAATTGAGCACTTATTCAAGACCCAGTATTCTAACTGCACTGTAAACACTACTTACCACGGTGAAATTCCACCCTGAAATGGCCAAGTGATTTGATGGGAGATATTACCACTGCATCTCAATGGACGAAATGCTCTGAAAATTATTGCTCCCTCTGAAATTGCCGCTATAAGGATCCGCAGTTCAGCTTACTTTCTAACCCATTCAGGACAACTCTTGTAAAAATGACATCAACCGGCATCAGCTAGCAACGCGTTTATCGTCAGCACAATCACACACTCACGCCGTCTGTAATGCCCGCATTGGGACAATATCTGTCTGCTGTTGTATACAATGATGTTCCCGGCCATTTTCTGTACTAATGAAGGCTTACAGGATGTTGTCACTTCAGCGTTCACTATTACTGTACATCAATCTGTAGATGCCTCTGTAGAGCGGAATCGCATTAGGTACGGGCCCGCCGCGTACTTTGATGGCTGTTATGGTGTACATTTCAATGTGTGGGGCTCGATTCCAAAGGCCAATAACCCAGCTATTGGCAAATATGCGTTCGTTTGATATAACGGCCTCCTCGGTGCATCGTTTATGGGAGGAGAGAGGCAGTAGGTGATTGCTGACGGGCATGCCGGCAACCCTCGACGATTGGCCATGATTTAGCATAGGTAAACTTGGGCACAGCAATACAAAACGTCCATAAGTTAAGCCGAATAGAGCTGGCGTACGGAAGAACGGTGGATTTGTTTTCATTTTCATCTTTGTTCTTAATGCATCAAAGTATAGTGTTGCTCAATCCACCGTTTTGATGGTTTCCATGCAGTGTCCCCTGTCCTTGGTGCTGAAAGATGGCTACTAACTGTCATATTTCAAATCGATGTGTACATCCAAGCGGATATGTATCATTTATCAGGCGACGTCACCGATGTTAAATTGTCATCCAGCATTCTATGAGCTCTTCCATAACAGATTTAGATGTCACTTAACCATATCTCACATTTCTATGGTGCCGAGAATAAAATGCATGAGTGCTCGTCCTAACCACAGCCGTCCCAAGGCAAGCTTCTTATCGTTTAAAAGACGTTGAGTGAAAATGTGTTGATGTATGCACTGTTCTATGTCAAGGTAAGCTCTGGTAGCAGTTTTAAAATGAACGTTGACTATTTCGGAGGATTCCATGAAGATGTATGTATCTCGGGCATTTATGCGGTGCTCCGTCTAATACAATACTGCTGTATGCTGTATCTATGTAGACTCCCTGAAATGTTCTTGATGTTTGCTTTTGATCTGATGTTAGCTATCCAAATGCTTACACACAAAAACGGGAACTGCTTATTATTGCATTTTCATGCAGTTTCTCTTGTAAAAACGGTGAACAGAATAAACAGCCTGTTTTAGTGTCTTGGTGACCTTGCCGCCAGTACTCATGAGTACTGCCTTGCTGAACTTTTCGGTCAAAGCCCAGCTCGGGTGAGACTCTCCGTCTCCTTCACATCTCTCTAGATGCACGTGGCGGAGGTTCTGGATCAAAGATTCTCCTGACTTTCTGACATTTCTGGTCAAAGGTTAACCTGATTTTGTGACAAAAGCAGGGATGAAGATTTAGAGGCAAGGGGGGATCTGCATAGGCAGTGTAAGAGGTTTGATACATGGTAGCGTTACCTTTTGGAAAGGTTTTTGTTTCAAACGTCTGGTTCTGGGTCGATACCGTTTCCTCTAGGCTGTTACTGCCACCATGTACATTGTCACTCCATTGACCCTCCACAGACCGAATGGCTACAGCTGTTATTGACTGATAACTGGTGACATGCTGAAAGAGTGTGGTCAACCCTCTGGGAAATGTAGGACCAACAGTTTCACACTCTCGCCAAGATCAACCCTCAGTCGAAAAATACGTCTATCAAAGTAGTAGTCAAACACAATTGTGCATGCATACCATGTTAAATTTCATTAAAATTTTGCGGCAAAAGTCGCTATTATAGATACTTTCGTCCGGTATAAAATGTTGAATACATTTAGAACAGGGCGTCGTGTGCCTTTACATGTAACATGTTGCTACAGAGAACTTTTATTCTGCTTTTTTTTCTATTTCAGATTAATCAGAACATCATTTGCCCTTCTGTAGCTTACGAAGTCATCGCACATCTCTACTCACGGATGATAGCATCAGTTGCACTCTGTCATAATCATCGCCTTCACTTACATTTTCCCTTACTTTGTCTTTTTTAAAGCCAGGGTAAAATAGTGGTAGCCGTAGAACACATACTTCAGAGCAATATTTGCCAATCTGTTACGAGATCATAAGAAGGTTGCCGGATTCCATCAAGCGTGAAACAAAGATCAAAGTGACTATCCCGCACTCCAGGCTGTTGGGGTATTGAACAGACAGAGTGCGGATTTACAGTGTTGAGTTAGAATTAGACTTCAGACATACGCCCAGACATTGCTTAGCTGGCGAACGTCTTGGAATCAGAGTAAGGAACCGTAAATGAAGAAATCGTCAGCAAAATGCGACTGAACTAGAACACGGACAGCACCGTGTGCGTTTCAACCACCACCACTACCAACATCAACATCAACTAGAAAGCTGCCAGTCTGTGCTGACGATTTGAAGACATTCATAGCATGTTAAGTTACCATACATGATGATAGCAATGTATACAGTGGTTAATTACAAGAACGTGCTCGATCCGAAAATAGCCGCGTTTGTAAGTCAATAGAAACAAAGTTACTACGTAATTATTATTTCCGCGCTATATTCACCACGGCGATATGGTAAATATGAAGTTTCTTACTTGGGCCGTAATGGAATACAGGTCAGAAATGTAGGCCTCACGCTATCTATCATACCAACCTGTCGAGAAAACACTTAAAGGCTCTTTCCGCCTTGGCAAGAACTGAATTTCATTATATACAATGACGTGGACGCAAAAACAGGTCCAGGTTGCTCATGAAATGGCTAAGAGACAGTCAGCAAACGTGTTGCTTATAACTCCAGAACCCAACACCGGGATATTGAAAAGAAAAAAGATAAACTAGTGCCAATCATACCTGCAGAAGGTAGCTCACTGACATTACCGTACTGTATCTCGAACCGTCAGACTTTCAAAAGACATAACATCTTTACAGTTAACATGTGCTGCATGAAAGGACGAGGTGGCTTTGTCTCCAAATGTAACACTATGGCTTAGGAGATTTAGAGTAGGAGTAGGAGTAGAAGGGCCGGTGACTGCCAGAGAAACCTGCCTAAAACCGGAATACCCTCTCTCTCTCTCTTTCTTTTGTCATCCTCATCCGTGAGAGATGAAGCATGAATGCCCGGAGAACCTTTTTCGTGGCTCATACCCAAAGCCACGCTAGACGCATAAATTCTCTCTGAACCTAGGAAGAAAAAAAATCTCTTATGACCACGTTCATAGTAGAAAACAATCTATGCTGCTCACAAATGCTTCTAAGCCACACATGACTATTTGTAGACCCATGTTGATTGCCCCCCTCCCAGGGGAGATGACCGATCAGTGGAAGGGCCACCAGAGGCTTGATGTAACCAGGCGACAGGCATACCCAGCCTGAGTGTCCTGTTTCACGCTACATACAAATACATATCTTACTGTAGTTGTAGAGAAGACAAAAACTAGATATTAGTAATTTTCGTAATCACCAAGTTTTGCTAACTATCAGACGTACCCTTTCACCCTTTACTATGACAATTGTACTGCCTTATTATCTAATATGAAAAGACATAAAAGTTTAGGGATATAATCAAAGAATTTCAAGGGAGGGCAGATCCCACGTGATCACATTCTATGTACCCATCCTTTCCCAGAATTTCTTTTGATAACTGCCTACACATGTATTGTATAGTCTGTTTCCCTTTGTATAGAAAACCATGTGGCAAGGAATGGGGAGGGGTCATGGCCCTCATGTGACCTTCCATTTTTCTGCATTCTGCATTCTGCTGGAAGATCGCAATTTTTGCGGTTAACGTGTCATTGATCAGTGCAATCAGACATGCTGTAACATTTTCCCGTAGATGTGTTTTGTGCCCTTGTGCTCCATTTGTAAATGACGTTATCCTCTGATGCGGCGCAGAGTGTTCTGTCACTGCAGATCATAGCTGAGTAACGCACTTCGTAGCGGCAGATTTCATAATAGTGCTTTCAAAGTACAGGCGGTGTTCTTCGGGGCACACACAGGTCGGCACCTCTGACATGTTGGCTCAGGATTAGGGGGAACTGAAACGTTTTGATAAAGCCGTATGGTGTCGCCTTCATCCATCCCTTTAATGTATACTGCAAGCTGGGTTAAATTGGACTTTATCCCTGGAACTTCGGTAAACAAAGTCGGTACGCAGTTCAAACTTTGGCCCAAACTTATGTGATGGATATTGCATGAAACAGAACAGTTGGAGTGATGTGTTTAATAGATGTGGCATGACGCTCAGGGGTGGAATGGGTATTATTGCTAAAATTACTGTGATAGATTGGAGATAGATGAAAGCGTGTGATGTTTCGTATCGGTTTATCATGTGATGAGCGCTTCAGATGGTTTTATGCAACATTCAAATGATAAAACGTCGGTGCCAATATTGTGACATGTTCTGGGGAAAACCGTGGGGAACGACTCACCTTTTATTAACACTTCCAAGAAACGAGCCTGGCTCCACTTTGAACTTTCCATCAACTCATGTCAATCTGACGTTAAGTGATTTCATGTATTTTGTATTCAATCAAGCATAATTTTGCCTAGATGTCCCTCTACTTGTATCAGCGCAACTGCCATTCGGTCCTCATCACCAGCAAGTGGAGATAGCTGCATGTAGTATAACTATACCAGTCTATCGGCAACCTGTGTCTGGGGAACGATAAAATGCTGATTAATATTTTGTATGTTCAGTGCGTTTGTTAGTGTTAACAGTTCAGTGAAGTGGGCGAGTCCCGGGCTGACGTTGGCCGTGGACTTGTGCATGGTGACGACATCCCACTATGCGTGGGGACGTCTTACAAAGACGTCAATATGACGTCAGTTGTCGTCATCAGAAACCTTTGTCCGAGTTAACTACTTTATATGTACCTCGCTAGGACTATACTAATTGGTTGAGAGGGTGGAGACACCAATGGCCATTTTTAGCGATAATTGTGCTAGTCACAAGAGGAAGCTTAAGACTACATCGTTGACTGGAGTCATTAATGCCCATCACTACATAAAGGAATTATTCTGCATCCCTATATCTCACAAAGATAAGATTTATGAGAAAGTCGCTTATCCAAACACATATTGTAGTCTACAACTTGACCCAATGTTTCCGTCTGAAGTTCTCATCATGGGTTCCTTATCAGAACTAGAGTCTCCTCCTCCCACTTTCCGAACGATCCCCCATCACAGCAGCACGGGGAACTTTAAAGATGTTAGATGATATAGTAGGTATGAATATCCGTGAAACCAAAATCACTAAGCATGGCGACACACACGTTTCTGCTCCCCACAGCACTCATCTAACTCCTCAAGTGATCTTCAGAACCGCCACATCAGAAAATGTGTGAGCAAATATCGAAAAGATAGGCCCATATTACTCATGTATTAGTCATTACGGAGTACACATGATTAAGAAGCAATCCATATAAAATCTACATGAATCTAAAAACGTGTAGCAAGCTATCAAAGGTACAATATAGGGTAATTTCGTCAGCTCTCAAAGTCATTTAGATAGCAGTAACGCAACAGTAGGCAATATACATGATAATCATTCTACCTCGATACCACTCAACTGTGTTTGTTCCTGAAGCTTATCTAGCGGTGACATTAATTCGTGAAATTGATATCTTACCATAGACTGAACCCTCAAGGAATCGTGTGATTAGCAGAAAAATTAGATGTACATGAACGCCTGCCATTTCCATCTGACGCTAAGGATGTCTCGGGCGGTTTGGTAATGTAGATTCTGAGATTTATTTGTGAATCAAACAAGGCTGATTTAGAGTAAAGAGAGATTTTGACCGCAAAATCAACAGCATCCTGAATTACACACGGTGTCTCCAACTTGACAGTAATCCAGACCGTATCTTCCCTCCGAGCCATGGCGATGTCTGGTAAGTCAGTAAAAGCATGGTGATGCCAGGCAGTCGTGCTCATGAAAATAACATCTGCATTCAACAGTCTTCAGTCCTCATGACAGGAAAGTGACATATCATCACCATGCATGTATGCCCGAGTAGTACATAGGAGTCTGTGATGATGTGCCCCCAAGGGAGTCCAAAGGCTCGCACCACAGATCGGAAAGCTCATTGCTTCGATGCCATGTAATTAAGTTGAAGTAATGATGTACGTGGGAAGGTGGGCACCTTTCACAGGACTTTTGGAGATGACAGACATCTACCGATGTTAAGTTCAACGGATATAGCTATAGGGCCATGGCATTTCAACAACTGATCCAATTAAGTTTCTAAAAGCCTAATCTAATCAAATTCACATGGAAAAATGTTATAGAAGCCAAGAAACGGTAGATTGTCGGTGGTGTCATGCGTATAGATGATAATTCGTATACCATTCATATTTGAAAGAAACTAAGATAGGTGTGTCGATAAAGGCAGTTGCTAAACATCCAGGTAGAACATTACAAAGTACAAAATAATTCGAGCAACTGGAAAATTCTCTTGAGTGTCAGACGTTTCAAATAGCATTCACTATCTCCCATCAGTGATTGAGTATAGCATCCACTATCTTTCATCAGCGATTCACAGTCACGTATAGAAGATAGTGGATGCTATCTGAAACGCCTGACACTTAAGAGAATTTCTCCAGTTGCTTGATGTATTTTGTATTATCGTGTATTTTTATCAGGGACACTATTAGTCACCGACATCCGTCTCACAGCCGTAAGTACATGGCAATCATTGTAAACTCCCCTGTTGTCCCAGCACGATCGATTTGTGACGACTGCTATAGCTGGTTGATTATCTCAAATTATAGTGCTGTGGAATATGTTATTTGTGGATCTCTCTTGGTTCAATATTGATGGTTGTATTTAGTCAGCCCACAGATGGACATTGTCGGTGGGAGCGTCCAATTATGGAGTCCCGGAGAAAGGGAAGAAAGTGCCGACCACATGTGAAGCACGCGAGGTGGGTTTAGAGGTCCCATTTTGCTTGGTTCCCGGTGCACTATAGCGATGATTGTCGACCTTTTTTTCAGTACTGGGTGTTGGTTCATGCCTTTCTGTCTCACTTTTCAAAGGCGCCCAATTAATTTGGCGCTTCAAAAGACTCAAATTAATTCGGCGCGCAACATACAGAAAGGTCTACATTTCTCGAGCATAACAATAAGCTCCTGGGGTCGTGGCATGATCAGAGAATAAAGCGTATCCACAGCTAGCTATAACAGCGCACAGACGCAACAGCTACACAGACCAAACTACACATCCAAGCTAGGCAGACCAGGGGACATTTGCATACAGATGATTTAGATTTTGTAAAATGAATTGGTTTTAAAAATTTGGTTTTGTTTGTCTTTCGCTATGATTAATTGTTAACGTATGATTTAGCATTACCATTGTTGATTTACTTTGCACAATTTATTTCAAGATTGAATTTTAATGCACAAATAAATGTATGTACACTTGAATGTTATTTGTATCATTTATGACGTCCTAGCTGTTTACCTGTCATGGGCTCCCTTGGAAATCGGCCCTTTTCGGCTGAAGGGGCCACCCATATGTATCCAACATTGACAGCTAGATAAATACCTCAGTCAAAAGTCTCTTCTTTCTATTACCTCTTACCGTTCTGCTTCCGCATAGTCTAAAATGTGTATCACTGAATGAAACAATCAACAAGGATTCTCCAGAATGTTTCCTCTAAAGCACAATGTCTGAAATACGGGATGACCTCTGACAATCTTTCAGCTTCTTTCGCACATTTCCGCGGGCTTAATTTAATAAACCCTACGCGTGCTTAGGTGTTCTGTTCCCATTTCGCTCTTAGCCTACAAATCAGCAGGGTTAAGTGATGGAGAATATATCAGACTGTGAACGACATTGAAATGATGGGTTTTGCGCTCGGGGCGGGAAGGCTTGTCTGTTGCGCTTAAATATGGGGATACGAGGCCGTATCATCATTGTAAAGCACTGCCTTAGAAGCGTAGGTCATGGGAAAGTATAATCTATGAACGTTCCAATCATGCTCACCACGGCTTCAAACCCCCTTACAAACCGATGGGATCGAAACAGCGTCACAGGAAATATTCCGAGACAAATCAGAGGCCCAAGTGAAGCCAATTCAACCAAGAGAACCTCATTACCTAAGTCCAAATCTGCCGCATCTGCTGTGTAATGTTGTATTGCCTTTATTTTTCTGTCCACAAGGTAATTAATCAGATATATTACATTGCTTTTAGATTAGGGCTATCGCAGTAAAGAAGGAGGAGAATGTCAGTTAAAATCAAAATTAGACCGATAACATATCTGGATTGGCTACGCTTCACAACCAGTTAACCCTGCCTTCCTTTGCGTTGAGAAACAGCCCTTTCATGCTCGTGTGTTGGTCTATTATCGCGTAGACTTGTGCCGACGCCTGCGCTATTGCCTAAGGCAATAGTTAACACGGTACGAACGTTTCGAAATACGATAATGTAAGACACAGTTACAAAGTAAGTCGCTGTATGTATATTTACATTTATCTCCACACGAAGCGTACCCATAACAAACAGAGTACCTGAGAACTTGACAAAATATGGTGAAAGGTATGCCGTATGGCTACAAAAATATCCCCAAAATAGCTGGATAAACCAAATCGGACCAAAATGTCACACTTCCGCAAACTGCAGCTTTTTCTGCCCATGCTGATTTTAGGACATATCATATAAAGGAGTTATTTGTAGCTTGTCCTCATAACGAAACGACTAAAGGACAGCCCAGTTCACTCAAAACAGTGTCACCAACACACGCGACGCAGACTGAAGCACATGCAGTGAAAGCACTTCAGTGTTGTTATGTCAAATATAAAAAAAAGACAGAAATATTTCTCTTATTGCAGAAACATCACTTAAAACAACAATTGTATTTAAAATCCATTCACATGTTCTAATACAACTGTGGCGACTATACTAGCAAGGACCATACCTTGACGAAAACCTTCTTATCTCTGGTCTGATCGATATTCAGAGAGTGGGGCTAAATGCACGGGGAACTTCCAAGGACGAGGTATTGGCTGTTTGGTCGAAGTTTGATGGCAGTTCTGCTACTACAGTGGGCCGTACAAGAGGTCATCGACCTCGAACCGACCCATCATATCGAACGTAAATACAGCTGCGCGTCGGTCGTGTGACGGGTCATTGTGCGACAAAGAAGGGCACAGAAGCAGGTGCAGGGAAGAGCTTCCACAGAAGAACACTTCGATAAACAGACAAGGACGATACGAGACTCTATCGGTGAAAGTATGGTGTTATGGAACAAGTGTCGGCCCAGCCACTACTTTACCATATGGCGCGCAAAGGCTGGGACGAGTAACTGCGCATGCTAGCTCACCTTCGGAGCTTCCCATCTTAGGAAAGCGGGACTCGTGCCGCTTCCCGCCGGCCTGTCCTTCCTTCTCGCCCGGCCAGCCCTCCCGGCCGGGCTCCAGTCCAAAGTGGAAATCCACGTCTGTATCTTTTCGTGCGACAGAGTGAGACTTTTCGGCTGCCCAGCTCTTGTGTCGTACCAAGCAGTGCGGAAGAGCCGCCTTACACCCACACGACCCAGCCGGGCATTGTCTCCCACCTTCCGTCTCAGAACCGGAACGGAGGTCTTCCCGCCTGGATCGACCCGTGGTAAGTGTGGCACAGGCGCTACCATCTGTTATTGCAACAGGGGAGGCCCTTCGCCTGCTCGAGTGATGAGGAGAACTGGATCGACCATTATGTCTGCGTAGAGGGGGAAGGAGACGTGGAGACTTCGGTGGAAGATCCATGGTGAATATGTACTACAGGGCAGGAAGAAATGAAGTACAATATATTTTGTTAAGCTACTGCATTTTCGCAATGTCAGGAACGATATCGAGACTATTTTCCTTACAACGTTTTCTTCAAACATTTCATTTGTGTCGTAGAGGATACTAGTAGTTTTCTGAACGATGTAAATGCATTGTTAAACACATAGAGTAGTATTTGAGACATTTTGTGAGGGAAAATCACACGGATAATAAGTTGGACTAGTCATTTTTTTATCTTAACGTACAGGATAGTGGACCAAACGTTTGAGGAGCAAAAGTATGTTTCCATTTAACGTTTCGATTATCCGTGCATGGGACCACAACTAGCAGAGGTGTTTTCACACCTGTTTTGCTTGTATGGTTGCTTGAATTGAAAAAAAAAATATTGATGGGTTAAGGTAACCAGATGTAAGAGGCCATTAAACGATAAAAATAAAAGCCATGTAGATGTAAAATCTTCAATTAAAAAAAGAAAAGCGAAGCGGCTGGGGAGTGAGACAGTGTGACGCCCCGACCAAGGTGCCGGGAAGATAAAAAGGAGAGACACGAAATCCCAGCCTTAGAACTTGTAAAACCAATCACCAAATATAGAAGTTCCCTGCGTTCAGATTATCACTGTGATAAGGAACGAACGTGTTGCTGGCAAATCGTCGGAATTCTTTAATTGACTCCCTCTGGGGCCTTTTAATTGAATCGCCCACACATTATATAAAACACTTCTCCGCGTCGCATTCTCCACACGGCACGCATATTCACGATTTACCACGTTTTTCAATTTGAAGTCACAGATATTTATTATGCATCCAGATAAACCACAAGTCCTTTCTTTTCTACACCTCAGTCAATCGGACCAACTTTCAGTTTTTCCTCTCGTGAAAGAAGATTAATATAAGGAATTACTTAGTTAATTCAGCACCAAGGACAGGACCTGTATTCGCATTGTTCGTATATTTCGTCCTGAGAGATGAGTAGAAAATATTCTTAGTACAATCGCTTAAAAGTTGAAACAGTTTTCTGTCATTAAAGATGGCATTGAATGTGATCAGTTCAGTTCAGTTCATCCTCTTTCAACAAGGTGCCATTCACGATGCCACTCCACGCGTTTCTGTCACGCATGGCGGCCAGAAGTTCCCTGTCCCGCAGACCAACCTCCTCTTCAAACACTTTCTTTAGCATTAGGCTCGGTCGTCCCCTCCTTGTTTTTACATCCAGTTGCCAGAGAAGAACTTTGGAGGCCATCTCCTCATGGCGTACCACATGACCGGCAAGGGCCAGTCGTCTGCTCTGAATGGTCTTGGTGATAAGGTATACTATAGTTTCAATAAATCATTATTGGAGAGACAGGATAGAAGTTGGGCATTCCATATGCACGGTTGGTAGTCGGGGCGTGGTAGGAGGACATTAGCTAGGGACTAGCTAGTGCAAGTTTCCCCATCAAGACAGCAGCCAGTCTCCCTTTTAACGGCATTTCATCGCGGGTCTTTAAAGAATACAAAGGCTCGGCAATCACGGGCGGATTAACCGGGAAAATTGGACGCCCTTCAATCCGGCTGACGACTGCATTTCATACGGGGGTGAAGAGTACTAGTGTTAATGTATGCGCGGATGTGAACAGGAGACAGATGGCGACCGTACGGAAGACGATCTAAAACAGCTTCGGTTCTTGGGAATTCATTCCACTCTGTATTCCGCGAAAGAAAGCGCAAAGCCTGCATCTTTTGGTTCATGGCTCCAAGTAGAGTAGGCTACATTGTTATTTCATTCCTCGTTACAGGAAGCCATCTTTTCAGTGTTGATCTACCATGAGACAATTTCAACCTAATGTATGTTCTTGTGAGTAAATTTTACACCCTAAATATTAGATATAGTTTTACTTTCCACATTCTTTGTGAAAATCTCTTTGACAAACGTACTAATTTGTGATGAATATTTTTTGATACAGCGGTCACAACGCAGGTAATGACATAGCACACGTGCCGAGGAATAGTGAGGGGGAACATTTTCCATTGCTCCTTAGAGACTGCCTGTTTCACTACTCCAAAACGCTGAGATAGAATTCATGACGTAGCGACAATTTTCGTAATTGATTCAGTCAAAAAGTTGATGATATATTTCAGACCAACAAGCTTCTCATTAACCCTACACATTTCATAGAACATGATGACGCAGCAGTTTGCTATTTGCTCGTTAAAACGGATGTTAAGAGCAGCATTGAAATGCCTGACGAGCTTGCAAAATTTGCCCGTAACTTTGTCAATAAAAAAGCGGTAGCGTCCTTCAAAAGACTCCTGCCACTCCTGAGCGCTCGTTCCAGTGACAGAATGACGGCACCCCAGCGCCGTAAACTTATCAGAATTGACTATTGCTTGTAATATTGCATCAAATGCAATCACGTTTGGGGACATTGGGGTTACAGCTTCGCGGAGATATTTGCTTGCTAATCTACTTATATGCGTCAGCTGTCATAAAGATTACCGAGATTAGACCAGTAAATGTCTCATGGACATGGGACGCTACGAGTGAGATAGTTCTCCGGTTGTTGAAACGCAATTTGGATGCAAAGTCAGTTACCTGACAAATACTAGTATAATAGTCACCTCCATTTCACATTGAGAATACGGTAACTTAAAATGTTGCATCACAGGTCATCATGTATACTTTAACACCATTTCGCCTGGCAGACCTGCAATAGTAGATACATACATTTGAATCTATCGCAGGGGTTTTTCTCTAAATCGAATAAAGCGTTGAGAATAACGTATATAGTCCGTATATACGATTAAAGCTCGGCGTGACCTGCACATCTCTAAGTATATATATTAGCGAATTTAAGCATTGCATTATGAAAGTTAAGATTGATATTAAGACTTAGAATGCACCTCATACTTCCTTAATTAACAATCGATAGCAGAGCTCAGGCCTACATGCCTTTCCGGAGAAGGAAAGTAAAGAAGCGGAACAAAAATCGTAGTTACCTCTAAGGACGGGTGGATCTGGTAGACAGCTGAACAGTCGGCCCATATAGAACTCCTGAAACCTTCATTGGCTTCAAGAGTTAACAGCCTGCCGATAAAACAGAGTTGGTGTTCATTGTTTGGAAGGAATTGACAGTAATTCTGGTCGTAATTAGCCCAAAGACTGCAACAATACAAACTAGATATGTACTATAAAAGTAGCCTGACTTGCTGCGTGTTATCAGTGAATGATGCTGTCAGATGAGAGCATCCGTTCCAGCTTTTTTGTACCGACTGCTGCAGTACTGAGAGACAGTGCAAACGTTTTTCCATGAATCTATTCAGAAGAACATACACCACTGCACATACGTCATTTTTGTCCCTATACGGGAAACACCTGCCCTTCCACAGGAAATCTTGCCACGTGACCGGCTATGTTCACGTTGGTTCTCTTTGATTTCATCGCACAAACATGGTCTAGTAGTAGGTCAGCTGCAGTTGGAGCGAGTGGACATGCACATGCATTGCTATGACGGGCAGTGGTGAAAATGACGGGCAGTGGTGAAAATCGCATGAAAATTATTTGCAGCCGTCAGTGTTTTCTCATACATGTATGTAGTGTTTTTAGTGACACTGTATTGTTGGTTGTTATGATCAGCGCCAAACCAAAACCTTCCCCAACCTACGGTGCCTTGCACCTAAGCCTACGCCACAAACTAGCCACAGACGCCTTCGCTTTTCGTTACATTTGTGATCTCCTGATAGTCTAAGTTCAGGCTGTTGTTATTAAGTGTGCTTACGTTTTATATTGCATGACCAAACAGCAACAGACCGGCCCTCGTAACCGGTCTGCTGGACCTCACAGTAATAGACTGCTTGTCAATGTGCGTCACCGGTGCACCCAGTTTCCCCTGGACCTCAAAGTACATCCTAACAGGTTGCCATGACGTTAGCGGTTAACATCTCATGATTTTCGTATCTACATATCTGCTACATACCTACAGTCTCTGCGAATCGTACTGAAACGCCGTCCTTATCGCATCTCTTGGAAAAGTGGTTATGGCAAACTTCGCAGCTCATCTTTATAGTTGTTCTATAACGCTGATCCAAGAAACTGAATCTGCTTTTACCAGCTCCAGAATGTTGACAGACGCTTTAATATGGGGGTAGAGCACAGATACTACACGTACAGGGTACTCGTATGGCCATTCACGACTGACATGAGAACAAATTTCCGGAAACGTCGGAGCTGCTCACCTTGGAGTGTCTCCAACTCAACTGTAACAGGAACAACAACGGCAACAATAATGGCGACAAACGACGTACATACAAAAACGTTACTTCTCAAATATCGTCGGAGTGGCTTCTAAGCAGAATAAAAACAAGAAGGATCTCATTGTTGGGTGATCACAACGATTTTCAAGTGCCCATATGGCCATTTCAGGTCGTTTCCAAGACGATAAATATGCCTCATCGCTATGCAGCATTGGGCGAGGCAAATGCTAACGGCTTCCGGTCTCTGGCATGTGGACATGCAGCATGTATTGGTACGGCACATAATAACGGTAAAATGGTTGACCTTGAGTATAGATATAGATGTTAACTGAGGTATGTTTGCACACTGTGTATGAATAGTACGCCAATCTCATGGACCTTTTTGTAATCATCATCCATTCAGAAGGAAACCAAAGACATTAATATGACGTCCTCGAGGAAACTAAATCTAGTCTACTCTACAGCAGACTGTAGTATTTGTATATGATTGTGGTGAGTAGTTGTGATAATCACACACCATATCATACCTTGTTGAGTATAAACAGAAGAGGACAGCACTGCTCGGATAGGTCATAACTGCTATCGACTGGGTGCGGGGGGCTCATCTCAAACACGGGATTCATGGATTAATGTCTATCATGCTATAGAGAGATATCAAAATATTTTTGATATAATGTGTTCCATCCAATAGTCCCGGACTCTGACTGAATGCAATATGAACCTTGTAGAAGTTTGAAGCTTTTAAAGTTACTATTGAGTAAATCATAGGCATGACCGAATCACGTCCTGCTATGCCCCTGGCCTCTCGCTCAGCAACGTGAAAGAGAGACGTGTCACAACCATGAAGATCTACGATCGTTCCCGATTATAGTGATCCAAATACACTGTAATGATGTAATACTATGTATCCCTATTTTGGTCACTGAATTCGGTACACATAGATCTAGCGACAATCACCTGTGGAATAGTTTAGTGTTACGTCAGGGGTGTGTATAATGTAGACCTAAGATAGACGCGCGTCCTCATATGATCTCATATGTTTGCTTGAGTCAGCCTATAGCTACAATTTCCCGCCTTCTCAACGAATGCGAGTTTACGAATGTTTATCTGTTTTTCGCAGTACTGCAAGTAACACTTGCTACGTTGTGAACGTTTGAACAGGACGTTGTCTTCATTTATGGCATGCATATTAGGAAGATGAAAAGACTATTTTTCAGTTTTCTTCTGTCCTTATTAGTTTGAAAAATTGCTCTGTCAATGGTTTAGACTGTGATGCATTCACTCGTATTTGCGGTTGTTGAATAAGCTACTCAAGTTTAATCTCTAGTGGTGCGGTCTGCGGATGATTGGTTGATTGATTGTTATAGAAAGATCCTAAAAAGTACCAGTGAATGCAGTGGTGTTCTCTTTTTAAAACAGATTCCTTTCTTTTCCAATACAGCATGTTGTACAAAAACAGTGTCGCCCAAGATTTCGATCTAAAAAATTTTCCTGACCCTTTTGAAAGTGGAATCGTCCATCAAAATGGCCGCCTCCATGCATGTGAAATCTAGCCCGCCCGAGATATCTGCTGGCTACGCGAATGTTGTTGCCACGGCATCCTTGTTCCGTTATTTTCTTTAATATTGTGGAGGTGGGTAAAGTGCACTACTTAAGTGTAATTGGAAACGTGAAAATATTACTTACCTGTAGATGTTCAGGTCGATAATTATGTTGTGGAAATGGTGGGGAGGGGGGCAGACCGCGTCCGCCCGACGTACAGATTTTTAGAAAGTACAAGAGACCAGAAGTAGACGACGAAGCGTGGCTTTTAAATATAGCAACGACAACAACCTATACTACTAGCTACATGTTCGCTAATGTACTTGAACCGATTAAAGTAAGATAACATGCCTGATTAAAAACCTTATAAGACATGATGGTACACATCATGGGGCATGGTGTTGTATTTACTGTACTTCCTGTAACATGTTGTCGCCAGACTGGGTCATGAAGCCGTTCAGCTTCCAGTGGCACCGTGTAGCAGATGTGAAGATGTATCTGGATGGAGGTCAGAGGTCAGAGGCCGTTACCTGCCGCTGTACCAGAGTGTTTCTGAAGTAAGTTGAACTTTCTTTGACACCATGATAACATGATACCATGCATGTGTAACAGTGAGTTATATAGGCGTCACTAACTGCCCAGCCGAATGGGTCCTGGATCTTTTGGCCTAGCAGTTTGTGCGCTGGTTGTGAACTGACACGCCGCGAGCGGTGCGGGTTCAATCTTGGTAACTTGGAAGTGAATACACAAATGTAGTTTGCTTAGGTTGCTAGCTAGAGATAAATGGATTTTGATAAAGAAAAAGAATGTGTTTTATATGTGAAGGATTTAATACTTCATATCATCTGTTTTAGTGATTTCTGGCAGTACAAGTTGGGACTTGAGGGCAAAGCTGAAAGCTCCAGTGAAACTGAAAGTGAAGATGAAAGTGGTAGTCAACAGGACAGGACCGGTAGTGAGAACAACTACTACTGTGAAGAGGAAAGTGTAGAAGTGTCACATATTTGTCATGGTAGTAAAGAAGGTCATGACAGACATGTTGCTGCCATTACCAGTAGTGAAGTCTGCAAGTCAAGCTGTTGGACAGATCCTAGCATCAATGCGACAGATTCTTCTTGGAACAGTAATGCTGAAGAAACTGACACTGGGAGGCACTCTAGTGACAGTAGAGGGACATGTGATTTTGAAAACAGTAGACAGAAAAGTTTTAAGGACACGATTATAATTCAGTCAGAGCCAAAAGAAGACAAATCAAACAGACAAGATGCTGCAGCATCCTCGGAGGAACCTGTGTGTGGAGAGAGAGGAGAGTGTGAGTATGAGTGTGAGGAGCAGACTGGTACTGATGAGGAGACAGCCATGATGCTGGCCATGGGCCTGCCCACCAGCTTTCAGGGGGACAGAACAAGTACACAAAAGGTGGGAAAATATTGCCTGTAATACTAACGATAGCAAAAGATTTAGTGTTCTCACAACTCATTAGAAGAATATTGCTTCATAAATTTTTTGGGATGTAATACATGTATGCTTTTACATCCCCATTTAGACAAGAAACTCTCAGCACTATGGCAACAAGAGCAGGCAAAAATCAAGCAGTTCAAAAAGTAAAAGGAACCATGACTACCACAACAGCCAGGAGTATGCTGATGCCAACCATCCTGTGAAGGTTGAGAATATCTACAATGATGAGTTTCAAGGGTCTATGGACAAAGTTATGACTTCTGAAGCAATGGCAGACAGGGAAAGCTCCTGTGCTGACTTACAGCTGCAGTGGGAAGACTATTGGACAAGTTATGGGGAGTACTTTGTGTGGCAGAGTTGGTCTGAGAGGTATCCAGAGTATGCAGGTAACCATGGTAACAATGGTCACTGTGGCAGTACTGGAGAGGCTAGTAGTTGCCAAGCAACAGAGACAGATGGAGGTGCGGCAGAGCTTACTGGAAAGAGTAATACAGATTTCTCTCAGCTGAACTGTGAGATCACATCCTCCCAAAACAGCACTGCCCAAGAACATTGTAACAGTAGTCATCACACAGCAAGCATGGTGCCAACAGGACATTGCCAGTCAAAGGGTGACAGCAACAGTGATAAGATGATATTTCAACAAGAATCAGTGGTCCTACCTACAAACAGTGCTGGTTTGTTACATCCTGTAACAGTAGGAGCAACAGGGGCAATGGAAGCTAGTGTAGGGGAGGACCAAAAACTGTGGGAAGAACATTGGTGGGAGGTTTACTACCACACATACCAGCAGTTCCTGTACTGGAAAGGGAAGGAGCAGCCTTTTGATTGGTGGGATCAAACAGGGGAGGAGAGAGTAGACCAATCTGTGGGAAGCAATCCTGGATTAGAAGTTCATGGTCAAGAAGTTTCCACCTTAGGAAATATCACCACTGATCAATATTATCCATCATCAGAATCACAGTCCTCAGATCAAAAAGAGGTCAATGTGTCATTCTGCAAGGAAAACAGAGAAAGCCAAACAGAATCTGTGCTTGAAATACCTGACCAATTAAAGGAAAAGGTGACTAGCCAAGCAGAGAATTACATCGAAAAGAGCAGTGAAAAATCTGACCAATGGAAAAGGATAAAGGAGCCTGTAACTTCAAACCAGGCAGAGGTTGCAGAGCCCAGTGATGGCCAAACAGGAGAAAAAAGGAAACAAGAATCAACTAAAACTAGACCAGAATCAGGTAAATAAATGTCTCAATCTATTGTTTATTAGTGGACGAAATGGTTTTCACCTACTGATATGTAATAAATTTCAACACTATACTCCTCTTACCAAGTAATAAAACAAACTTTCACATGCAACATGTAATGATTTCTCTGGTTCTCAGGTGGTCAGCCTACATCAAATCATGGGGCAACAGTCAACCCTGTGACACCAGGTGGCAGTCACCATGGTAACACAGATGATGAAGAGGACCCTCCTGAAGAGAGGCGAGTCAAGATGAAAAGGAGGTATTAAACAGTATGCAGCAAAAGATATTGTTTGTACATTCATTCTGAAATTGAATTTAATTTGTAGGTATGTTGGGCAACTGTATTGTAGAAAACAATATATGAATATAATATAATATATATAAGTATCTTAAATTAAGTTTTGTTCATTTCTAGCCATGAGCTAGATGAAGAGGAAACACCAGCAACAAAGACAGAGGAAGAAAGTGACGTGGAAGAGGAGACTGAGCTGACCTCAAAAGATCAGATGACCTCTGACTCAGCTGCCAAGATGGAGTCCACCTTTGATGTCCTTGGCCTCAAATTTGCTCGACCACCTGCACCAGGGTAACAGTTAGGACTTGTAGATGTGACAGTGGATGGCAAATGTGGTAAAAATTAAATAAGACAAGACAGTGTGTGCATTTGTACTACTTATAGAATGTGCTGCTACCTTTTTGTATGTCTCCTGACCAGGTTCAAGGACTTGCCCAGATTCTCTCGTGGTCACGTCAACTTCCACCAGAAAAAAGTCAGGAAGCGTTCCAAGATGCTGAACATCCACACACAAAGTCGCACACACATCAGGTGGGTCTTGTCTTAGAGACCAAGTTTGCAACAGACTGGTCCATTTATGAGAACTGATCTCATTACATCATGATTGAAGTGATAGAACAGATGTATCTGACAGTGCTAATACTTAGTTCTCTTACATATGTACATGTGTGACTGTCATTATTTTACACAGTGATGAGCTGTCAGTTGAATGCCTATGGATGGAAAATTATCATCATAGGTTGACCGTATTGGTTGGGGTTACTCCCCTATTTACGTCCCTACCTAATATTGCTATTTATGAGCATATTCATATCTGTGTATACTAAGCATTTTGTGAACACAATGCATATTGAATAAGCATTGATACATTGTATACATCACATGAATCTTGCATATGGTCCATTTCCCATCCAGGTTTGATGCGGCTGGTGAGGTGAGCTTCCATGAGACGAGCCCTGTGGTAGGGAGAGTCAGAGACTTCCTACAGACTGTCACCAAACAAGGTGTCATAACTTCACCTGTAATTCTTCTTGAAGTTGTATCAGAGAATATGGTAGAATCTATGATATTCAGAGACAGGGTTGAAGAGCAGAAATGTGAGTGAGTTGAGATGCTTAGAAGTCCTTGTATGTGTGGGCATCTTGTACTTAATTGTCAAGCTGTGTTAAATGTGTAGTATTACAAATGTATCTATCATTTAGGATCATATAAAACAGGATAATTATTTAGAATTGGTTGTTTTACATGTATCTACATGTGTATGCCTAAAATGCTATGTCCTGTGTAATAATTCTAGAAACAACAGCTGGGAGCAACCTTGAGGGCCCGTCTCACAGCTTAGACTGCCAGCCATCCACATCTCAGGCAGGGGATGGTGAAAAACATTTGTCAGCAGAGAAGGAAAGTAGACGTCTGATGTCAGATGCACTCAAGACAAAAGATTCAAGCTCTTCGGATTCAAGCTCTTCAGATTCAAGTGATAGTGAAAGTGTAGACAGTATCAGCAAGGAGACAATGTCAGCCTGTGTGCAAGCCAAGAAAGATGAAAGTGAAAGTGAGGAGATAGAAAGTGAGAGTGATACCTCAGATGCTGACACTGTCTCCTGTCAGACAATGTCACATGTACACAGACCTGATGCAGAGAGAACAGACAATCCACCATGCTCTGTCATTAGGGACAGTTCAACACTTCCAACTGAAGCTTCAGTAGAAGACACCACAGGTTCAAATATAAGTCCACTAAAGATACAAAGAAAGAAGAGGAGAAGACGACCAATGACTCCTCCACTACCCATGCCACCAGATGTTAAAGATGATCCTGAGATAATGAAGTATTGGGCCCAGAGGTACAGGCTCTTCTCCAAATTTGACCATGGCATCAAGATGGACAGAGGTACAGACATCCTAACAGAGACTTGTGTCCTTATAGCAGTTGCATGTATCTGATTTAAGGTTAAAATGTGATCTTTATTCCAGTTAAAAAATGTGGAAAGCAAATGAGCCAGGTAAGTTAGGTTATAATTTTTGTATACCACTATACTGCCAGGTAATGGTACATGTTTGTTTCAGAGTGCTGTTTGAGACAGAGGTAAAACTTCCAGGTAGTGTTATGTTGTGTATTCCTGTGTTTCAGAGGGCTGGTTTTCTGTGACACCTGAGAAGATTGCCTATCACATTGCGGAGAGGTGCCGCTGTGACCTGATAATAGATGCCTTCTGTGGGGTGGGAGGGAATGCCATACAATTTGCCTTCACGTGTGAGAGAGGTGAGCAGCTTGGGGGGCTTTGACTTTTTTGCTTTGATGATAGAACCATTACTCAGTAGGCCTAACACAATATTTTGTGGAGAAAACTATATTTTACATATTGAGGTGATAGCTGTCAGAAAGCTGTCGACTTTGATTAAGTTATCTACTAAATGTACATCGCAGTGGTTGTCACTCTCAATATTTCTTGAACTTGACTGCTTTCTTTCAAAATGGTAAACACCAAAAGAGCCACAAGTTTGTGACTTCCAGTTACATGTATACCCAATGCACAACATTGACAAGGTCCTTTCTAGATGTAACACTGAAGTATGATACATGTAGCAAAGTACAATTTTTTTTTCATGTACGTTCTCAACAGTGATAGCCATAGATATCGACCCAGTGAAGCTGGAGTGTGCCCGACACAATGCTGCCATATATGGAGTGGCCGATCGTATTGAGTTCCTGCAGGGGGATTACTTACAGCTGGCGGGGGGGCTGAAGGCTGACGTCGTGTTCCTCAGCCCCCCCTGGGGAGGACCAGACTACCTCACCGCCGAGGTCTTTGACATCAAGACTATGATGGTTCCTGATGGATATCCTTTTCATGTATTGATGGTACATGTGCATCAATTTTTTTACGTCAATGTCCTCTTATGATTCAGGGCTCTAGCCGGTTTTTCTGTCAATTGCCAGAACTTTGCGGCGTGTGACGGAAATTTTTTTAAACCAATCCGTCAACCTTGACAGACAAAACTAACAAAAATGTTGGGCAAAAATATAAAGACATCTGAAGGACCACCAACAACCATTCTCAACACTATGATCTGTCTCTCAAAATGTGGGAAATTGCGTTTTTGAAGACTTCAAAATCTACATTTTCCTTGGGGAATGACCCCGGATCCCCCTAGATTGTCTTTGTCGCTCATCCCCCCAAATCCGATGATGAATCTGGGCTGACAGAAAAAAATTTCGAGCTGGCTAGAGCCCTGTTATGATTATACATGTACGTGTACTTCAGCATTAATGATAATGATAGCAGATGTCTTCCTATTTGAGACTGTAGATATTATAGCTATTACCATGTACAGGAGAAGAATTGCCAGTTTCGAGGTAACCAACCTGTAAATTGGTGTGCAAACCAAGTTGAAGATTGCTTGCTGATTATGCTCCTATTGGGACTCCCCACCAATTTGTTGATAGAGTCAGAAAAATGAAACAAGTGGCTCTGTTGCATGCTGAGATTTTTTCAATATGATGACTCCTTAACACATTCACTTATGAGATATTTGAGAAGACCAAGCAGATAACTGACAACATTGCCTACTTTGTGCCCAGAAATGCAGATGTCGAGCAGGTGCGTAACCATTCAATAATTCTTACAAGAAGTACAGTATATTGACTTAGTAGTTTTCCACATTTGTTTTACAGCTTCTTATATTAATAGAGATGTGTCCTTTTTGTTTTCAAATAAAACTGGAGCCTAAAACATGTTTGCTGTGCCCTGTACAGCTGGTGTCACTAGCAGGACCAGCAGGGAAGGTGGAGGTGGAGCAGAACTTCCTGAACAGGAAGCTAAAAACAGTCACAGCCTACTATGGGGAACTAGTCGATGACTACCAGTAGCCTTAGGTACAAATTTCATCTGTTGTCTCTTCTCCCACCATTATCTGGGTTTGTTTATTTTGGAATGCATTCCATATTATTGAGCTGAGAAACTTTTACTTTTAGCTCACTGAAGTAGTCATTTGGCTATCAATTTGGGGCGAGGCAGCAGGGAGAAGACTCTTGTGTGCAGATGTAGGAAGTATTTGTAATATAATTCAGAAACCATGTATTGATGATTCAGAAAGGGGCAGTTCATCCATTTTAGATTGATGCTGACTTGTTTTAACAAGATTGAAGGCAGCAGAGCTTTACTCATGATAAGAGGAATAATCACAGTGATGCTTAATGTGGCATCTTGTTTCAGAGCTTGTTTCAGATTTTTTTACACCAAGTTATTGATTTTACATTTTTTATCTGTCTAACTGATCAATCTGGAAAATAAAGATAGAAATAAAACTAAAAGCTTGTTATGTTTGAGCTGTGGTGGCTTATGCTAATATAGAGCCAGATGGCTTCGTTAGTGGATATGCATGAGGCAATAGGCATACATACAGTCTATGTCTATGGCCACTGTGAATACACACCACACACAGCAAAATAGCGGAACTACGGATTTATTCAGGAATTTTAAAAGAGCATTCCATCCAATCAACTGCCACCCTTGCAGCAAGTTTTAAAAGCAAAACATAATCTGGACATTTCAAACACTTCCCAAATTATTTAAATCTATCTATAGCCTCAATATTGTAACAAATTTGCAACATTCAAGATTCACCAAGAACTACATTGCATTGCTCCATATGAGATGAGGTGCAAGAACCAACGATAGTACCTGACTTAGCACAACTACCTAGATCAGCAACAATATTACCTACAGTTATCTATGAACATGTCCTGTAGAAATCTGCTTGCAGTTCTTGCCCATGTAGGTTGTCATTCATGTGCATTACAAACATGTGATTTCACAGTAAACTACTCTGAGGATATGACACAACAAAAGCACCCTTTAAAATCAGTTTAGCAGTTATAGCATATTCTAACAATATTTTACAAATACAAGATATTCTACCTATCATTCAACGAAACCTATTTGCCACAGATAGTCGCATAAATGGCTGTTCAGACAATAGCAGCATCCTAATACTATCTAGTTAAGTACTATTGTAGCATCCTGCAACGAACATACATGTAGAATTGAAGAACAAAATGGGCTTTTCTAGCAGTTACATTGCAGAAGGTAGTATAAAAAATGAAATTGCAACAACGAAATATTACCTATTTCTCCACATCTACAAATGAATGTAATTCCACCTATTGTGAAAGAGTATTGCTATTATTATTAAATCATAACAGCTGTGCCAGAAAACAATCAAGAAGCGGATAGATATTGCTTTGTGCACCCATATTTGCACATCATTATTAATTCCATTAGTAGAAACAGTGAACTTGTCTTACAGTATAAAAACTACCTATCTATCACTGCAGCCCTTTTCATATTGATAAGCTGGTGACCTAAAACTGCTAAGTGTTTGAACCCCAGCTGAATCCCATTCATGTTTGACATACATTTTCACCTTAGCTGGTCTGCCTGTATTGCTGGATACATATGTTTTATCAATGCATTTCTTTTTTTTTCTACTGCTCTGGTCCTATCATTGACTTTCCTGTCTGAAAATGCATCACTGTCCAACATGTTACCCATTTTCATCATTTTCCAAGGATCATGCTTGATATGTTTTCATTCTGAATTTTCCTCAGTATTCACAGTCTCAAGAAGTGACTGTAATTTTGTTCCCCTGATCATTCACTGCAGATCATCTTATGGAAAAACAACTGTACTTATTTTAGTTTTTTTGTTAGCCTCCAGCGATTCCCTATTGGATAAAAATATGTCTGTTTCCTGTTGTACAATGGACTCTTCTATACGCCACAACAAAAAACCCACAAACATCGATAATGAAAAATACAATGTAATTCTAGTTGTTATTTTGACAATAGTATTTTGGCATCAGCTGATTTGTTTTTGCCTTTTTTGATTCCATGGTAGGACTAATTTTTCTCCTTCTGTTAAAAAAAGATCAAAATACATCCTAGAAAGTCAACTTCATCTGTCAGCACTAGCTAGACAGTATTAACCAGTGGAGTTGGGGTCTTGGAAAATTTACAATCAATTCAGGTGAAAATCACTAAAGAAAACTGGACCAGGGTCAAATTAGCCTTCAAAGCAGGGTCTTCTTGTGGTCAAATGTTTGGATGATAACGTCACACGCCAGATTCCCGCCCTCCGGCGTAGTTCCCTCACAGGTGTAGGTGCCGTCCTTGGAGGGGGACATACTGCCGATCTTCAGCACATGGCTGTGGCCATCAGAACTCATGTCGAAGTCAGCACTGGGCAACAGGGGCCTTCCATTGTGTAGCCAGTTCACATTGTCCACTGCAGAAGTGGGGAACACAATAACAATATTGGTAAATACATTGATAATGCAGTCTACAGATGCAAAATTGCAAATATTTGGAAACCAGATCATTTCTATCTGTTGAGGTTGCAAACTTTCTTTACTGAGACAAAGGGGTGAAGAAGTCAAAGTTTGATTTGTAGATTGACGTTGATGGCCAACAGCTAGGATGCTAGAAATGACCTTTGACATGAAGAATGTATATTATCAATAACTTACTGTAGGCATCAATTTTTACAAATTAATCGTTCTGCATTTATTCTATTTCCTGTGACACATGTTATATGGGGTATCATGGTGTGATAAATCTAATCCAGGATCAAGAAATACAAGTACATGCTGAAGAGGTTAGACATACCTTCACCCTTGACCTCCAGGATGACGGGGTGTCCCCGGGGAACGCCTGTAGTTGTTTTCGCTGTCCCATCATCGAACCCTTTTGGGCTCATCATCTGTTCTACTGACACCTGTCCACTCCGCTCCATCCCCTCAGAGATACGCACCACGTCCTCAGCTGTGTACATACACAACATCATACTCAGGCTCACTCCTATCACGAAGATACTGTGAAGCATATTGGGATTGTTGCTCTTATATTTCATTACAGCATAGGGGTGTGATATGGAATTACGACCTATTCTCTTTCATTTATCAACTACATAAATGACAATTTCGTGTCAGATTGTAATGAGTTTTCTGAGGACAGTGACTCATGATTTCAAACACCTTTACAAACTGTTTGCAGTAAATTCTGTGAAATCCTAGCGAGAAAAGAAAATACAATGTGAAATTTAAAAGGGGCTGGCATCGAACTGATACGTACATTCCCACATAACCGACATAACTGCTGGGTTGTTTGGCGGCATAGTCCCGCTGTTCTGTTGGAAGCTGCTGCCCCCTTTTTGGTAATGGACCTGTCCATTCATTCCCTCACCGATAGTCACACCTCCAGTACCTGACCACCGAAGACGTTTGGAAAATGTTAAGGAAAACGAAGAGAACGACATTAATCCTGTCTGGTTAATGGGATGAAAAATCATATGATTTGTTTTGAAGAGGAAGAAAGGCAGATATGAAACAAGAACAGGAAACAAAGCTGAAATAAGATTGGGTAAAGCAACAGGCCTCTTTAACTTACTGCAATTTAACACTAGAAGAAGACTTCCCAGCAGTTAAAGTTGAAAGCAGAGCATATTTGGAAATGGATCGTCAAATATGTCACATTGTAACTTAAGACGCTGTATAACCTCTGCAGTTGACAGTGTAAAAACTGTGCTTTTGTAGAACCATGACATGACATGTTGACTCACCCAACCCACTGCCCTTGGTGTAGGAGAACCCATGGCTGCCTTTGCCTGAACTTGAGCCCTGTACCAGGTCCACATGCTGGTTGGTCACATGACGAGACACATTAGTGACGTTAGTGTTCATGTGGCTTTGGTTCAGCACCATGGGGTTTGTGTCTGGAAGGGAGACAGGGATGTTAGCTTGTCCGAAAGGTTTGATCTGCCTTAAGCCGTCTGCTGGCATGATACAGATAATGATTTCCGAGTACAGGAGAAGCACTTTGAAATATTGTTGCGCTTGACTAGGTATCGGATACACTCGTCTTACGGTAATGAACAATATAAGCAATCCATATCTTTGTGCATCTATACCGATCTGGAAGAAAGGAAATCAGAAAATACAATGAGGTGGATCGTACCGGAGACCTGTTTAGCATTGAACATTCCACCCGGTCCCAGTGACACGCTCTGAAAGGCAGAATCCACCGCATCTACCTCCGTTTCCGGCAACAGCGGCACCTTCTCAGTCGGCATGTTGATCACCTGGTTCCCACTGCCATGTCCTGGGGACGGGTCAAGATGTTAACATCAGCTTATGTCATTCCTTCTGACGTACATATGCATCTAGTGTATATATTATGAGTCTAAGCGCAGTTTAGTCAGGCTGGTTTATGTATGTTCTAATCTCTCAAAATCATAGGCTTTTTACTATTTTTGGTCCCTTTCATCTTTGCTAATGTAATGCATGCAAGAGTGCATCAGAATCTGCATATCTTCCCTGTATATATCAGCTCTCAGTTGTACGCTGTCTTTTGCATGCTGCTCAACCATAATAATAACAGATAACCTTTATTGTACATTCAATATATAATAATAGAAAGCGCTCTAAGCTACCTTGCAGGAGGCTGGCAAGAATGGCAGTGCCGCCGGTCACTCTCAGGCCGTTACAGAAGACCATGTAGTCTGCATCGCTACGGGACTTCATTAGGTGGAGAATCCGTCGGTTCTTCTCTTCTGTTGTGTTGGCGCTCAGGCAGTAGGCCACCATGTTGTTGGTGAACACCTGTATGACACACCGTCACACAGACCCATGAATGTTGTCAAACAGACTATACTGACTGGACCTATAACATGGGTCATGGTATAGCAGGGGAGGAATACTTATGCCTGTGTTGCAGTATTGACTGTTTATCGTGTTATCTACCAATGTATATGATAGTATGGCAAGACATGCCTTATTCTTCTGGAGGTACATGCAAGTTGTCTCCGGGTCCAAATTGTCCACCAAATAGCCCTCGTTGCGCAGCAGCAGGTCCCTCTTGTCAGCTGACAGTCCTGAAATCACACAGTGTCATCACGTGATGTAATTACTAGTATCAAGATAGAAAAGACATGATGTTACTGAAAGGTAATAACATTAGGTTAGTAAAATGTACATGTCTTAAAAGGTATAAAGCAGGAATGATATTCGTTTCACCTAGCCTCCTAAAGTTTTCTTTTCTACAATTAATAGCAAACATGTGTGCAGAATTGCAATACCCTTGGAAGAACACATCACCTTCATGTGAACGTTTTTCTTCAATAGGTGTACATGAGTCACAAAATAACATTTTCTATGTTACAAGGAATCAAACTGCCGTTGAGTTGGAAGTCTTCATGAGAGGAAGAGTTTACCTGGTCCTTCCATTGTGTCTGCCAGCCAGCCCAACTTTTCTTCCTTCCTCAGTGCTGTGCAGTAGTCCTCAAATGCCTCATCTCCTCCTAACTTCATGTCATTCAGCAGCTTCTTGCTATGGCCCTCACGGGTACGCTGTCTGTAAACAAAACGCCCATATATTATTTTCATTGAACAATTATATGACATTATGTATGAGATGAACTATATATATCACCCATGCGGCTTATGTTGGCAGGCGAAACGTTCATTATGATAAAAGTAGCAACATTGGAGAGACTTGCTATCATAACATTGAACTCTTAATGAATCTTGCATTCCCAGGCTTTTATTTGTGATAAGAAATAGTTTGTATTACTTCGATATGGCTTCCACCATGTGGGGAGGAAGAACATTGGTGGACGCCATGTAGGCCGTGATCCTTTCCGGATGCTGCACGTACTCCACGATGTCTGTCCGGTACAGCTGTAGCATGTCCTGATGCTGCCGACTCATGGCTGAAAACGAAGAACACGGAAATACGAATCACCAGTGACGGGGGGACACATGTTTATAGAGACAGCTGTATGTAGTAGTGATGTACCATGTTTTCAACGACTGCTATCTTTGATGAAATGAGATAATTTACAAAAGACTATATTAGAGCTCCATGGTAATTCAGCTAGATTCTCCAAATATCAGTCAGTATAGTTTTCGTAGTAAGTCTTTCACAGCCTGATTTTGACTTAGAATTTTAAATTTATAGTAACGACACCATGACTTTGACTCGTCCGTTAAAGCACATACGCAACCCATTGTTGAATGTAATATTACACAAAAATCCATGTGCACATAATACGACCATCAGGTGAGTATCACTTAAACTGATGGGCAAATCGTACGTTTGTGGAAGCCTGGTTTTGTGCCGTATGCAGTTTTCCTCGACCCGAAGCAGGTGCAGCAGGGGCAGTACTTCGCACACAGGCCCAGATACCAACAGCAACAACAGCACTGTGGGAGAACGGTAAAATATGCTCATGGTGACTCTTTTCCTATTTACATCAAGTTTAGTTAACATTTTGTATCATGGGGTTTTGTCAGGTATTGAGGCATACACAGCAGGTATCTTCACAATACTAACATACTACAAAAATTATAAATCTCTTTACTATGAAAAGGCTTCTTTTGATCCTGACAAGGCTAAATCGTCACCTAACATTTGCATTTCGTAGATTCTGATTTAGGACTATACGTTTACGATGGTACGGGTGGCCAGGCCAAACCCCCTACATCGCTTGCAATGTGAGGATTTGTCCGCACATGGTGACCCAAAGTGACCTGTGCCCATTGTTAATGCGACACTTACGCAAAGGAGCAGCAACAGCAGAAGTAAGAGGAGGAGGGGGATGAGCCAGGCCAGGTACCACAGACCCGACCCGCCTCGTGTTCCTCCCTGTGCTCCCGTTCCTCCGGCTCCCCCGCCCGCTCCGCCCGCTCCTCCGGCTCCCCCGCCTGTCCGTGTGGCTCCCACTAACTCGCCGTACGGTCCCTTGGTATGAGCGGTCTCTGCGCGGACCTGCCACAGGACAGAAGGGCGTTCAGAGACATGTTCTTGAGGTGCTAGAGCATTCATGTCAGTACAATACAAACTTAATTTAACTTGCATTATCAGTTGGTCTGCCTACTTCCCTTACCCAGATGATCTCTGTGTAACTTTATCGCCTCTGTATACGTGGACCTAGCAAAAACGCAATCCTCGCGAACTTGGTTAGCAGTACATAACAAGATGCAACCTACTTTGTAAGTGTAAGCATCTGGGTTAGGTGTCAGACCAGTCAGTGTCACTGTTCTATCAGTACCAGTGTTGACAGTCCTCCTGGCGTCTAGGTTGTCGGTTGGGTAGTACAGAACGTTGTAGTTCGTGATCGGGTCGACACTCGTGGGCTCGTCCCAGTTGAGGTTTAGGGTGTCATTGCCCTTGTCCGAAGGTACTATGTTTGGAACTTTGGAAGGAGCTGAAACGAATGGATTCAGGCATCAAACTAAGCTGTTTTATGGAAACACCGGAGTACGGATATGTGTGCTGGTATGTGCCGTCTAAGTCTTAGATCATTGTGTACTAATCCCCTTGTACAAAAGTGACTATGAAACATAAGTTTGACTATAGCACCATGACTATAGCACCCTAACAAAATGAAACGGTGATATTATTCTAAGGTCTGTAAATAAGCTGTGCCATGATTCCATTCTAACAACTTCTGACAATCACCTCCAACTCTCAGCTCTGCTGCAGTCGGAACACCTCCATACTTGTTTGTCAGCATGCATTGGTAGGCGCCTTTATCCCCCTTCTGCAGGTTAATGGTTAGGACGGACGACGTGTCGGTGTTTTCTACTGTCTTCCGATCATCAGGGATTACAGGCTGGTGAAGATGGAAAAATAGTGACTTAGAATAAAGCATGAAGCTTTCTTGAACTGCGACTACTAATGTTTACTGCTGCTGATGCTACCGTTGCAAATGACAAATGATATGTTGCCGACCTATATTATATCAATGTTTACAGCTATGATAGCCTTGGTTCATAATGCTTAAGTAACGCTTCAATGGCACTTTTTGGCATTTCTGCTTTGCGACAATCAAAACTTTTTTCATGCAACTTTGCTTACACTTTTCACTCACAGAAAACTTCAATTGCTTATCAGACCGAAAGAGAACCGCGAATTTCCGCTCCTCTGCGGATCATGATACCCAACATGCAGCTAGAGACCAGACAGATACCTGACCATCGTGCAGCCACGTGCACGTCGTCGGCTCGCCGTCGGCACTGTTCTTCCAGGTGACAGTGAACACCTGCTTATCACCTGGCGCACGGTCCTTGCTCTGGTCCTCCAGGCCTCTCACCAGAACTGGTTTTCCTGTAAAGGTGTAAGAATTCAAATGATTCGAACAACCGAGAGTATATAGTCTCAACAGAATTCCCATGCAAGATTCCTTTCATTGCAGCTGCTAGTGTAGAGTAACAGCTTTCTGCGGGAATATTTCAGTAACCCGGATTCATACTAGAGTTATTCGCCAGTCTCTTGTGGTCACATTCAGAATACACTGTTCAAAGTTTCTGGTTTAAGATACGTAAACAAAAGGTGTTTGTGTTTTCCAAATCAATTGTGGGAAATGAAGCATTAGATAAACATCATCTGTATCATCTGTCTCACCTGCCACGATGAGCAGGGTTCTCTTGCTGTCCGGCGGTCCGGCTGTGTTGGTGGCCGTTACCGTGTAATACCCGCCATCCTCTTGCTGCACGTCAGTGATGTTAATGAAGCGCTTCCACTGCTCATACTTGACTTTAGCCGGTATGGTGAGCGGGTTGCCGCCAACATCCTCTTTGGTCCAAGTCAAGTCAGGAACTGGACTGATGAAAGAAATAAGTTCGAAATATTTTCTGTACAAACCTGTTAACGTTTGTAACACGTAAATATTCACGTGTCTTATAGATGTACAGATCATTGTTGATTATGTACGTAAGAACGACTAGGTTGTAATAATGGCTTTCAGAGAAGAATGTTTATCAATACAAACAAGTTATGAAGTTGAAGGTACAAAACACACAAATTATGTCTATTTAGATCACTGACCAGTTAAGCCTATGGGCCTACGTCATCACAAATGACTTCTTACTTTCCGTAAGCAAAGCCCTCAAGCAACACACTCGTCCCCTGCACGCCGACCACCTGGTCAGGCTCCTGCAACTGTAAGTCAGCTGCTACATTTGTAGGGGCCCCAGCAGCTGAAAGCGACAAGAGCTAGGTTTGTCATAGTAAATATGTAGGAAATAATCATGTAATAAAGGGCTGCCTGTCATGAAATACTGTAATTTGCAGGAAGTGTTTAGCACGTGCATGTGTAACACGCGGGATGTGTGACCTAGAAAATTGTGATCAAATGATAGATCCACATATAAAGACCAGTCATTGGTACCAGTTTGATCTCATTAAACGAACTAATTGAATAAATACAGAAAGGACAAACAATTGTATACCGAAATGAACTGACCTGCATCATTGACGACCAACTGCATCTGAGGACTGAAATCAGTGAACGGAGCCGTTGCGTCGGTGGAGACCTGAACAACACACTGGTAGTTTCCGGCGTCGTCGGTAGTGGCAGTTGCGAAGTAGATGTCCCCGGTTTTCTTGGATATATACCATCGTTGGTTAGTTACTTGGAAAGCCGGCTCTTGTGCTCCAACCTTGACCCACTGGAACAGGATCCCTAAGGACAGTGACAGGAAACTGCGGTGAATACAATACTCTATATTTATTATGCAAAGTGCGAGACAAAAGGGACACACAAACACACACGCACGCACGCACACACACACACACACACAGACACACACACACACACACACACACACACACACACACACACACACGGAGGTAGAGAGGGTTAGAAACAGACAGTGAAGAGATAGAAAGAGAGACAAAGAGAGAAAAAGAAACAGAGAGACAGAGAGAGAGAGGGAGGGGGAAGGAGGGAGAGACGGCAGTGGGCTGACCTGGGTAAGCTTGGGGTGGATCACACACCATAGATGTACCCTGGGTGACGGTGGCTGTAGTCGGATCACGTGCGTCTGGGGCAAACTGGTTTACAACTGCAAAAAAAAACATCAACATACTACTGACACTAATAGCAATATAAATATAGTATTTGCTACAGTAAACGACTTGACTTGCAGTTACTGAAGTTCTATTGTGTTTTCTCATATTGCATTTTAAGTTTACTCTGCTATCTCAGCATGAGATAGGCTTAAAGAGTTAGATAAGGTTAAAGAGTTAGATCCTTTAAAACATTAAAATGTTTGTGTGGAAGATTTTGTGGTAGAAAGATGACACTAAACATCTTATAACAGAACTAATGTATCTACTTACAGGAGAATCGTACTTGGGCTGGTAGGCTGACCACTGTTCCATAGTCGTTGGTGATTAAGCACTGGTAAGAACCGGCGTCCACGTCGGGGTTAGGGGTGTTAAACACCAGGTTGCCGCCGTCAAAAGCGTAGGGAGGGGCTCTGGTACCCTAAAATTAAATAGCGGTCGACAGAAATTGTGATGACCTATGTCATTAATCGTTACGGATACCTAATTAAATGACCATGAATTGTCATGATCTTCTTCTCATCATTATCATTTGTGTCACACAAAGTTTTGAAAGAGATACGAGCAGAATGAAAAATCAATATATGATATAAACATGTACATAGTATATGACAGCAAGTAGATAAACGTGCCTGGTCATAGCTTGACACTGCATTCCATTTTCATACATTTTGTACCTGTCGCTTTTCAGGTATTACGTTCCGAGTATTTAGACATCATTGCTGTGTTTTTGGAACACCTGCCGGCCTACTTCAAAATTCACAAATATTGACAGAAATAAACAAACAAAGCACAGAAAAACATATAAAGAGCCAAATCCAACAAATCACAGACAGAAGAAGCGGAAAAATCAGTGTCTAACCAAATCTCGCCCGTCCTTCTTCCATGTGTACACAAGCTCTGGGGCTCCCGATGCCTCGCACCTCAACCGCCTGGAGGCCTCATTGCGATGTAAGTCGATAATAGTGGTGGATGGCTGTACTGTGATTTTAGGTGACACGACTTCGTCGGGAGAGAGAGTGTCTGAAACGGAACCAGCTCCAGTTGCAGCTAGAGAGAGAGACAGAGAGGGGAGGAGGGTTAAGGGTCAGGTAGGGTGGACATGTTAGTCACATAGCGTTAGGACCATGAAGTCGAAAAGGGGGAATACTTGTAGGAAAATAGAAGATTCATTGTGACATTGATACAATGACAAGGGAATAAACAGGTGTTAAAACAATACCCAAATATAACAGATAATTAGAATGTTAGAATCATCGTTAGCATGAGGATTAAAAGAAAAACGTCTGTGTAGAAAAATATGACATCAACAACGTGGAATGGTTGGAGTAATGATCAATGCATGTGCTGTTTCCCTAAAAGCATAAGACTAGATCTTTGATATCATAAAGACTACTAAATGTAAGTTTTACATGGATTTGTTAATACTCATGTTTGTAAAATTAATCTGTTATACATACTTCCACATCCTGTTTCTCATAAATGGTTATTCTCGGTTACTAGTCATGGTAAATTCCGTCAGAAATTTCTCGTTTCTAAGTCTACACTCACATCATGCAGGTAAAATAATGCCTTGTAGAACACCGTGCGAAATCGGTCAATCAATCAATCAATCAATCAATCAATCAATCACGCGACAAACCAACCAACCAACCATTCAATAACATTTTGAGAAACCATGGAAACTTACACCCGTCATCCTGCCCATTCGTCAAGTAGCATATTGTAAGAAGCACGAGGAGCTGCCCAACCGTCGCCATATTTTAGACTGAAAAAAAGGAAGATCCTATAAATCAGTTTTGTCTTAAGTAGTAAGTCTTGACTTCATGTGGATGGTGGACAGAATAATCTTGACTACATTACTTCACGCTCAAATAATCGTTCAAATAACTATACATTGAATGCTCTGTCATTATGAGGTACTAAACATGTTAACATAATGTCACAGCAATTGTGTGTCGTGGAAACAGTGTGAGCATCTGTGAATACGTCTGACAGTGTATGCGCTGTGGACCAGCCACTTTAAGCTGGCATAATGATATTTAAGAGAACCATGTTGAGGTTCACGCCCCCCCCATTACTATGATGATCTGAATTGGATTTAATGGCACCGATACTATATATAGCAGATACAAGCAGGCTTGACATTTCATTTTTCATTCACGCTCATTAAATATTAACTAAAATTGATTTATTCTTTGCTACTCATGTGTGCTGAAATACCCAAGGTTATGGCTTCTATGACATAACAATGTGAACCACAGGTATGGATATCAATAGACATTAAAATGTTACGTTCAGCATTTCTGCAAGTATGTGACTATGCCCGGAGACTTTGCACTATAGAATATGATATGATCTACCTGATCATTTCCAATACATCAGAATATTCGAATTCATTATATGCCCTTCCCTACACATTGTCACATCCATTGAGAGTGCTTTTAAGCTACACAATGAAGATCAAAGTTGTGATCTCCCATGTGAGCATGAAGGTGACAGTACATTGTACACTTGGTTTTACGACTGGACAGTATATAGTGGGCCACCGGGAGAGTTAAGGTGTCAATGATTTACGGACGTTTGACTCCTGAGTATGGATCCGCATAGAGATATTGAAGAGCTAGCTCCGTACAAGTTAATCAAATGTCACATTTATCCACGATGAACAGGGAATTTTATGTCGACCCGAATATAGATAAAAATGTTCTGCCTCGCCACTGAACATTCCTGCTTGCTAATATGATCTGAAAACGTTGATGTTGTCTAGTACTGTCTAGTGTTGTGCGATGTTTCAATTGGAACAAAGAAGCTCTTATCCTAGCTATGTGACACACAGTCCGGTCGCCATGGGCGTGTGATGAAATAGTTTGTAGATAGCGTAATCGTGGTTTTAAGCGCCCCGGGCTGTCTACGGGGACAAAGGACCTTCAGCTGCTGATAGGCATTCAAACACTGGCGTACGTTAGCCTCCTTCGCAGACTTGTGAGCGGCGTTATTTTTTTCGGCGACCGACGGCAGTTATGTCGCGGAGGGACGGTTTGCAGCCAAGGGAGTTTGCCGGGGAGAGAAGGTTTTGTTGAGGGGCGAAACCTTCTCTCCCCGGCAAACTCCCTTGGCTGCAAACCGCGTCCCTCCGCGACATAACTGCCGTCGGTCGCCGAAAAAAATAACGCCGCTCACAAGTCTGCGAAGGAGGCTAGGCGTACGTATAATTTTCATGGACCAAAATGAAACACATTCTGACAAAATGCACAAGGCCATACATGTATGTTTTGGCGACTCCGGCGATGATGACGCAGGAAGACAGGAGACCCAAACATGCATCATGTGTGCGTACGGTTCTATTCTACCAGTTTGCTACCAAACTGAGTGGGTCGTCGTAGAATCACTAATACATGTATATCAGTCTATACTGTATATCAAGCCTTTTGAGAGGGTGGCACACCTTGTTTGTGCGGAACAAAGAGAAAACCCCATTCATGAACTTATTGGATCAGTGCGTCAGAAGTTAAGGAGTGGTTAATGACAAGGTTTCAGCTGTTTAAACTCATCAATGCCTGGTTCCATTTTACTTGGATGGAGTTCAAAAGGTAGTGTAAACTTACGGCGGTATAGTGCTGATTATGTCGTTTCTAGAATATTTTAGATTTTACTGAAAAGACCGCTTTTAGAGATGTTATCCCCGCAAGAGACAGTGGGCACGCCCGTATGTTCATTCACCTACAAAATCAGATGTCACCAACAGTTTGATAATGCCGTTACAGAAACCGGTTTGACCACACTACACTCACATCGACCTATAACCTAACGTACTAATGGTAGGCACTGACAGCATCTTAGGATTTTGAATCTGTTCTTATTACTGCATTTTATATTTTCCTGCATTTTTCTATCGTTGGCTAATCGATCGAAGAATCAGGCCACGACAAAGTGATTCTTGAAGATTACATGTTTGCGGATCATCGTCTTATTTTCAGAATGACAAACTTCATATACCAATAGAACTCTTTTTTGCTAACTTAAATATTACAAAGTTGGCCATCAAAAGTGATATTTTCTTAAGGCTATATGTGTCAATTCTATTCAAATAGCGTAGTTGTTAGTTTATTTTCAACTTTCGTATAACCACGTCGTATACCTTTGTTTTGTTCTGTTTGCAGTTAGTCCTTGGGCATGTATTTGCAAAAAAGTTATCATTACTGAATGACAAGTTATCAATTACTAATTGATTGAATCTGTCAGAATGAGTCTGGTCATCATGGCCCTTGTCGTTTGTTATTGTTACTTTTGTTATAACTGAAAGCGCAAAGTCATTTTAATCAACATCACTTACAGTTTGTTATTGATTTTATGCGCAATACCATTTTTTGGGTATTCCGTTATTTGTAAAAATGCTCACACCTAAATGATAATCTGTATAGTTATTGTCGGCTGGGTTTGCTTTAAGTCAGGCATTTGTGCAGTCCAGGATATAATGTAACTATAGGCCTCGGGGTCTTGTTGAACTTTACATGCAAAAAGATCGACTGTTTGAAAAACCGTTAATTCCGTTACAACAACTGGCGTACACCCATCGTTGTTATATAACCCTTCTGACGAGTAAAAGTGTGACTGATGCGTACAATGTACATGTGATAATTTGAGATACATTGTAAAACATTTGCACTCATGTTGAAGAATAATTGAAATCACGCCTTTTCTCTTCCTCTCTTGAACCACCTTTCACCTACATTTTTGTTTTTCAAAAATTAGGTTCAAGCGAATCCTGAGACGAAATATGTGACTTTTTTCTCACTAATACTGTTCCATTTTCGGCCCCTCCCTGTAATCTGACTGTTTCTTCCAGCCGGGGAGGGTAAAGGCGTGACAATCTTGCCTCCTAAAGCAAAGTACTTGCATATTAGGTACCAGTAATTACGAATAAGATAAATGGTACATGCCAGTAGAAACAACATGGTAGGGAGATTAAGAATAGCTAGTCTCTTCAATTACCACTTTCTGTAATGCTGTAGTGTAAAAGTGGACATTTAACCGCCCTCAAAAGGTAACCTTCTTTTTTGCAGAAGGCTTTCCTCCTTTCCCCACTCCACTATAAAGACTGGTAGTTTGCTTTTTACTGTATAATGTATAGCGCACAGAGGGATAGTCCACACGTTGAAAATAACATGTTTTATCTGCAGATAGCATATCATTTTGGACGATAGGTGTCCTGAACCTGTTGCCTCCAGCATACCTGACAGTATCACCCACTAGTATGTGTGTAAACGGATGCCACAATAATGCTCTTGTTGGACCAGCTTCTTACACAAGTTTGTTTCGTACGATATCTACATGTTCATCAATTCAAGCACAACAAAAAGGGAAATCTTAGACTAATCACTGACCACCCGGGGGGTGGTAACTGGGGGCAGGGTACTACCGCGACAACTACAAGATTGCAGGCACGTTACGCACTAAAATTAAAGCTGTTGTTAATTTTGTATCTTTGAGTGTAGTTCAAAATCTATTCTATACACATGTTTGCATTTTAGAGAAGTACACATACAGCCTACACAGCAGCAAGAAGGTAGCTTCTGCATTTTCTGCAATGAAAAGTGGGCGTTGCATGGCTCCGAGCGGAATGTGCTTAAAGTCTCGATAAGCGTTGCCTTGGGGCTGAGACCAGGCTCGATTTGTTGTCTTCGGCACAACAATATTAATGTTTGTATAACGTTTAGATCTAAGGATATCAACTTTCCCTTCTTATCGAGTAAAGACGGTTTGGTTTGAAGCTCAATATGAAAGTCACCGCCGTTACGTTATGAACAATGCAGGTGTTAACGCGTTATCGGGTTCACTCGAGTGCAATGCCACGGTTAAAGGGACTTTGAGAATACAGCAAGACCGGAGGCTGTAGTATTCAAGGATAACTATGTGTGGCCGCCGTCTGAGAGCGTACCGTGTACACAATACAGACGCACCTACCTATCCACGACGGACTTTGGTGTCATGAGAACAAGGCGGTTTTAGAAAACTACACGGTGGGATATGCCCCAACCGGTTTACGCCCACCGTTGAAAACCGCCATAACAGTCTCGCTGAAAAGACCGCCATAAACAGAGGTGTCTATGGAGGTGTTTGAACTCACCTGAGTAGGACGGTATCCTGGGCCTTCCAACTGTCTGCAGGACCTCTTAACCCTCAAGTGTTGAGTTATTCAAACACACCAGCACCAGGGAAAGTCTCTCCCGTGAGATTCAGAGCTCACTCCCCGAGAAGGGAGAGTGTCGGGAGCGTCTGTTTTTGCGGACGGTCCTTTTGTATTGACGCATCCAGGTACAAAATTACAGTCTGTGATGTCATATGACCTTTTACATTCACACAACAGGGGGCGATATGAAAGAACATCGCGTTTTGCTTGTTATGCTGTTATTCAACTCATGATACTGCGTGGATACAAAACGTTAACTTCTTAATTTAATAACTAACTCTATATTGTTACATGCATACATAGAATACGCGAGTAAGTTAACTTTCAAAATGCTTGAGTGCATTTTCAGACTATTCTGTAATGAGTTCGTTATTCAATCAATTCAAATGTACATTTTGGTCCAGTTGGGTGAAGAAAGATAACCGTTTTCTGAGACGTGTCCATGTCATTGGTGACGTGAAACCTGTACTCGCCGGTTGGATATGGCATGGCCGGTGTGACGCAAGGACATTGTTGATAAATTATTTACGCACCTATAACTACAGATCCAGCGCGCAAGCTTAAGGTCGCACGCCGGAGTGAACTTCGCCTCACTCTTAGCGACGTCTTCAGCTGTAAGAATGTACTACAGGGGCATGCAGAGCGCTTTGAAACATCGGTAGCGGTTAGATTTCTTGGAATTTACGTCTAAATTATCAAAATATCGTTCATATCCTTTCACGTGAGGTATGAAACAAGATTCTGTGTTGTCTCTCTTGCCAGGTTTTATGATAAACACTCGTAAACGTGTCTGTGGCCAGCTCGGGTCAAAATCTGATCGACTTGGTATTGTGGCACTCTAAGCTAAGGTGGAACACCAACTACATGTACTAAGTGTCTTTCGCCTTAGAACCACAACTATAACATAGAAAGACTCACTGTGTACCTAACCTTGGCCCTATAATGGAAATCATAACGATAAAATGCCTGCCGGTGTTCTCATTGCAGGGACAAAGCGCCCATAATTGAATGGGCTTGGCCTTCCTCTCAGGTACATGCACCGTGGATCCAGGGCTCAGGATGATCACTACGTAGTCCTTTCAACCTCGACCGTAAATCTAATATGTCGTCCAACTGAAGGTTAAATCACTCTGAAGCGAGACCGGCTTATTCAATTGCATTATTATCTCCATGAAAAATGGAGATATTGTTTTGGGTCTGTCTGTGTGTGTGTGTGTGTGTGTGTGTGTGTGTGTGTGTGTGTGTGTGTGTGTGTGTGTGCGTGTGTCTGTCTGTGTCTGTGTGTGTTTCCTCCACTTACTGGTGAGCATAACTTAAGAACGCCTTTATGGATGGTGATGATATTTGGTATGTAGGTAGGTCTTAGGACGACAAAGGTCAAGGTCAAATCTGGGCCTCCTGGTGGCTGACCTTGGTACTGCAGCAGAACTTCCGGTTTTTGTATCTTTTGTCCTGAACATGCTATGGTCTTGATTTTTTGGTGGCAGATAGCTTTTCCTGTCAGGAATAAGTGGTGTGGGTTTGGTCCCCCTAGCAGCTTGTTCTGGAACTGCAGGGGGGGTGGGTGGGGAAATCTTTAAGAGCAAATAAGTCCAGAAAGGAGCAACGTATTATCATGGTTTTTGGCATGTAGGTAGCTTACACAAAGATGTACATAATTAGATGCACATTATGCAAATGAGGACTTAATTTGCATAGTCAATGAGGAAATTATGTAATTCCAGTGTTTTACATAATAGGACTTTCATACATGTAATGTGTATAATCTATCGCAGGTAGAATATCAACAGATACCAATTATGCAAATATGGACCTCATTTGCATAATTAATCTAAAAATTTTGATTCCTTAGTGTAATGATGGGAATTTCATACTTGTGACACGTGTAAGTTAGTTACAACACCATGCATATATTATGTTAATGTACAGGTAATTTGCATAATCTATGCTAACATATTGAAATGAAAGGTTGCCAAAGGATTGGACTTTCACATCAAATATGTTATTTGTCTTGAGAAAACCATATTTCATGGAGATATGAGGTCTCCGAATTCTTGTTCAGAAATAGAAGGCCATCCCAACATATAAATGTGCGAGAAGGCTGCCAAACACTAGTCTAGTAAACCCTTCTTCCACAAATTTTCGAACAGCCCCATCGAAAAAATATTCACCTCCCCTCGTTGAATTTTTAAGATATGGCGTCATCCCAGACTTACCGTACCCATACCAGGTGTTCATCTTGTTGAACACGTATTTCAAACTGTGCTGATGTATTTCTCTCCATAGTAAGAACTACATGTACACATAAGACACAACTATCATCGACTTGTTTATACCAAGCTACCTTGATATCAATCAATCAACAGGAGACAATGCAATGACGACAGTCCTGATATTTCTGTTAGAGAGAAATGGAAAGCACAGCGACGTTGCTATTTCCCTAGAAGTATAGCGTTATTATATCTGACGTAAAGATACCCGGTGATACTGACAGTTCATGTCATAAAACATCAAGATGTCACGCAATAACCAACACCTTGAAATTTACACAATCTCACAAGGTGATTTCGTGGTGTTAGTAAGTTAGAGAAATGAGTGATTACTAGCTTTAGCTGTCTTCATGGAATAGCGGATTAGAAAGACTTAAAGCAGTGCTTGTTGTCTGTCAGGGAACAAAACAAGCGTGCGGTATATCTTGAATGGTGAAAAAACTCTGAAGGGATTGTCCGGGTGGTTGGTTTGTATAATTGGCATCTTATCAGTTGAACAGATTGTTGCTTGGGGCATGTCATCTCGCCAGTCACTGACCTGGGCTAAGCCATGAGACGACGTTTGTTGTACATACTACGGCCTGCATGCGCTGAATTCTGGCATTGGCATTGAATAATAGGAACCTATTGGCGCGGGTAGACATTCAAGTCATTCAAGGCTTTTCTGACAGCTTAACGCTCCAACATCTGCTTGGAGCTTATAGAATCCATGGTTGGACGAAAACCACTTTCAACAGGTCATCAACCAATCAAAGCAAACCTTTCACCAGTGGTAGAGTTCGAATGGACCTTCGCTCCAAGTTTCTGTTGGTGAACTATGGCATGCGGGTGCAAACCCTCCCGCTCCTAGATCCTGAACTGACGGGCCCTCCTCAGTGCCTGGCCTCGGGGTAGTTCTGTTAAATTACACGTGCAAATGTTTTCAACGATCAGATATGCCTGTAGGCCTCGGTACACAGCTATCAGTATCAGATGAGATGGTGGCCCACAAATCATAAATCACTGTGACACAATGTGAGAAGAGAATAACACCTGCGGACGGACTAGCCTGACTAATCGCGCTCCTGGCGGCCGGCCGCCCCGAAGTTGGGGTGGGGGTCATTAACCTCCGGCCGAGAGCTTGTAAACACAGGCTACGGACGGACTACATCGCGCTTTTACTGAGCAGCCAGGAGCTCTGGAGGCACAATCACTTGCATGGCAGCGGTTCCATGGACGTCGACGTTTCGCCTACAGCCGCCAAGCCACGTTGAGAGTTCCAGGCGTTTCGCATAGGCATAAGTTATGCAACAACCTGGACTGACAAGCGGTCTATGAAATTCGAACTTCACGAATAGAAACGTTTTCTTCAGTTCACCCATTACCATGTCATGTTTTTCTTGGGTATTGCCGCGATGATGATGATTAGTGTGATTCCTTGTGGTTTCGCATTGCGGCGCTTTTTTGTACCTGTGACGTTATACTAGTATCACATCTGGGCTAGAACATTCAGATAAAGCATATACATTAATTTTGTCATAGGTAGGCACCTCAAGCATTGGGTCATCATAGTTATGCTTTTTTTCCCTTCTCGCTCGCTGTTTGTTCTTGGAAGTGAACTTAGAAATGTCCTTCAGTCCAGACATGTCAGAGTCTCTTATGTCAATAAAAACACACCTGTTTTTACATTGTACCATAGAAACCACTAATTTCGGCAACAAGAAATGGAACGTGTTTTCGAATACAAATGTTTAAGGTTTATATGTATTAACTACTTGACAACAAGGAGCGATGCTGAGAGTGCGAACCAGTCCAGAATCTGAGAATGAGTGATATTAGCATATCGACTCGTTCCCGAAGGACCCAGTTTGTTTGTCACGTGATACCCGACATGCCCGGGCAAGTCCTCAATCAGGGCGCCATCTTTGAATTTAGAGTTGGATCGGTTAATTCTGATTTTTTTTCTCTGTCCAGTTTATTTGGCTTTTCTTGAGAACCTGAGGCGTGCATGAGACGTGGGGAGATGTAATTCATCACCAAGGCTATTGTGAGAAGTTTGGCCTCGCAAGTTTGTACTCAAATTCACCAGGTTTGAGGGGAGAGGCGATATCGTTCGTAAAAAAATATCACTACTTTCCAGTAGCGTGGCCTTGCCTCTGAATCCTGTCTGTTGATGAGATGGCTCCCAGCAGGTCATTCAAGCGAAGATCTATGGCACCGGTACCTACTGAGGTAAGTATATTCACAACAAAGTAGCTTGAACCTTATGTTGACTGATTTATGTTGTGTTTGGAGCGTTTGGTTTTACCCCCTCCCCCTCCCCAGTTTGGAGTCCAGTTTGATGCTGCTCTTTGTCATTTGTGCCTACATCATGTGACTGTCTTTGACTGCGCCGCCAGCAATTTGTCAAAATGTAGTTCATTCGGATATGAAGACTGTAATTTGTGAGGACCAGTTTTTCATTCACATGTCATAATTTTGGTTGTTCCATATTTCAATGGAGACTTCTAATAACTACGTATTCCAGTTTCAGAATCATGGAGATTTCAACCGTCGTCAGATTCAGAAAAATTATTTAGATCTCAATAAAACCAGTATCAGAGTATGAAAAGGGGATATCAGGATTCTAGTATCATTGAAATTTTCCATCCCAGTTTAAGGCTTACTTTGAATTGATAGTTGGCAAGCTACATTATACATATGTACAAATTATGTATCAGCTAGTACATAGAGCATACAACACGGTGTATTCCGTATTGCCCGAGGTGTCGGCCCGACCGCGAGTCGGGTCGCCCGAAGGCCGGAGGGCGATCCGACTTGCGGGAGGGCCGAGACCTACCCTGGGTGCCAGCCACGTTTACGGGCCGCTAACCCCTTCGCCCGCGGACAGGAGTATATCGGCCCTACAACGAGTCTGGGAGCGTCCTTCTTAGCTGTCAGTCCTTACGCACAGATTCTGTGCGTAGCCTTCTCTGTGCTTATTGGCCAGGATCTAATCCCCGCTCAGTGGCACGCCACGCCGGGATTGGGCGCACATCTGTCCGCACATCTGCGGGGCTAGGTCAGGCGAGGTCACCAGTGGAATACCCACAACCCTTTGGGTGTCCTGCAACATTCGGTCTTTGTTCTTTGCTAAAAATGGCGACTGGTGGTAACACTGCCATTCAAGACGCCGTGTCCTCTGCTCTTCTGGGTTTACCTACCGTGAAAAGTCTTAGAAACGAGCAGTACACGGCACTAGAGTCTTTCTGTCGTGTGCAGCGCACATGGCCAATCCTGCTGCCGCGCGGTGGGCTTCCCGTGGCGCGCGTGATCATTAATCACGGGTTCCCCTCCTACACCCGGGACGGCTGTGTATGGGACACGCTCCCAGACTCGTTGTAGGGCCGATATACTCCTGTCCGCGGGCGAAGGGGTTAGCGGCCCGTAAACGTGGCTGGCACCCAGGGTAGCCGAGACCGAGGGTGATGCGGAATACACCATGTTGTATGCTATTTATATCATACTCACCTTAGAAAACACGTCTTTCAAGGCAAAATGAGCGAAAATTTGGTGTCCCTAAACAAAAAAACTGCTACAACATCCATTCCAACGTTCGAATCCTGTATTCGAATTTTCGAAAGCGGCGCACACGGTTGGGGCGAAACGCGTTCGAATCGTTCTATGGAAGCCCGGTTTATACACCCGTGTTGTACGGGTGGATACAAGTCTTACAACACTGCCCGGAGCACTGTATCGCCGCCCGGGTATGATATAACAATGTATATGTAAACTAACATGTTGCCTGATCAAATTCCACTGTGATACCATTAGCAATAAAGATGATTATGGCTATGGGTACAGTCCAACATTTTGTTGCAGCTGTCTCCACTAAGTCGACTGGCCATTAAAGCTGACCGAAGTTCCCGCAGAAGAAGCACCCTGGGTCTGAGTCAGGCTGGCAGGAGTTCCTCAGGCACACCCGGTAGACAGAAGACTACTCAGGCTGCAAATGGAAGTGCCAAAACAAATCACCCAGGTAAGTCTAGAACTTGTGAATACATGATGTAACGTTATACGAAAATCATATATTCATTGATTTGAAAATGACTGCTACTGCATTCAATCTTTGGAAAGGGAGGCAGTACCTGTAGTATCCTATTCTCAACTCTAACTTCACATGTTCTTCATGTTCTCCAATTGTTAATAATTAGAACATTTGTTTCATGATTTCAGGACAAAAATCATGTGTTATTGCCATGCATTGCTGTAACTTGTACTGAGAGTAGCTCTATTTTTTACAGAAAGTCGGAGGAGCCTGGTCAGTGTGGGTGTGGCCAGTAACAGCTGGGATGACCCGGTAAGTCATAATTCTCTAACTCTTTAGATACCGGTAATGCTAAGATGACAAATTCTATATAGATCAAATATTGTGAATGTCATGATAATTATAACCTGCCAAATTGCTTATATGTTGAACATATTCTAACAGGAGTGTTTTGATACTTCAAGGAAAATAATGCCTGTACTGTATACATGTACATGAATGTGTATTATACGCATACTGTGTATAGTGTATATGAATATGTATTATACACATGTACTTATAACCTAAAAAGTACTGTTTATGAATTATCATTTCAGTCCTGTCCGCTCAGTGGGAGTCAGGGAACCAATCCCCGGCCTGGTGATGTCACAAGCCTATCTGTACAAAATATGGACCTTGAATCACCCAGCCTCCTCAGCAAGAGTTGCAAGACAACCGTCCGAAACACCACTTCTCACAGTGTCAGGGAAGTGGAGTTTGACTCACCTAATTTACTCAGGGTAAGAATTTCTTCAGCAGCTCTTTATCATGATAGTTAATGACTGCCCTGTAATTCTTATTTTTCTTTGTCAGTTTTCCTTTGGTGGAAAAGTTCCTGTGTTAATCAATGGCCATACTCTGTATTTGTTCCTAGCCTGGCACACCTACTTTCAGACCAGGTGTGAGTAGCTTGTCGAATCAGTCCAGTCTGGAGAGGTTGATGTTACCTGCCGACAGCCCCAGCCCACATTGTCAGGACCAGGTCAGCCTGCTCCTACCCACAGACACACCTAGCCCTGCTAACCAGGCCCTGGTTCTGGACAGTGATGATGATGATGACATGCCCCCTGCCACACAACCAGTGGACAACAGGGTTCTAAAAGGTAAGAGTAACTCTGATCGCAGTGTATGTCTTCCGTTAGTTTGATATATTGGGAATGATTAAGGCATCAAGTTTCAATGATTATAGTAACACTATCAGTTTTTCACTGCAGGAAGCTTAACTTAATCAAGTTAATGTAATTTTTTTAATAACCAAGTTAGCCAGAGTAGGCGTTTGTTTCCTATGGTCCAGAGTGTTTCTACCTGCATTTATATAGATTGACAAATGTATCCAATTCCACCACAGATGTAGTTGTCTATGTGGAGGTCCGCTGCAATGACAGTATGGAGAATCGCTCTAAAGCAGTGGCTAAGCAACTGGAGTTGCTGGGTGCTCAAGTAAGTATCTTTGCTACATGTTTTCAAGTTAGCTTTTTTCGCAATTCAAAACTTGATGTTTTAATGTCTGTGACGTATATATTTTGATATGATATATTGTTGACAATATGCCTGTTGTTTTGCATCATTATGCCTGCAGGTTGAGCCCAAACTTAGCCGTGAGGTGACACATGTGGTCTTTAAGGACGGTAAGAAGAGCACATTGGACAGGGCCATCAAAAAAGGCGTCCACCTTGTATCTGTGCTCTGGGTGGAGAGGTAGAGAATATTCATACATCCTAAGCCAGTAAATGTTATGTGATTATATGTACACAGCCTTGATAACAATTTTTGGCTTGCTTCTTATTTTTGTACAATGCAAGAGGAGCAATGCTGTTCCATGACAGCAAATTTAATTGTTCTTTGCCTTAAAGTTTAAGTGCATACATGCATATGTAGTATAGTATAATATGAGGATGTTGTTTTTTCTACCTCCAAACCCACCAGCTGCAGAGAGAAGCAGGTCCACGTGAATGAGGGTCTGTATCCCGTCAGCCGCCCAGATGAGGGGAGCACACCTGTGCTGACAAGGATAAGGGTAGGAATAACATTATGTACATGTCTGTTAACAGCAAAGATACTAGTAACTTGCTATGTTTAATGTGTAAGTAAAACAGGTACCGGTAGTTTCTTTGGGAACTGTGGGAACTTAATGGATTTCAAATGCAACAGAGTAGACTATAGGTTTCTTTGTATGGTATTGGGTTAAAGCAGATAGTGAGTGAGTTTGACAGCGAGCTTATTGGGTTCTAAGATGTTATAGCTTCTATCGAGTAAGCATGCTTTATTACATATGTTCTGGCTCTGCCCTCACTGTACAGAGGTACAGGTCCATGCAGCCTAAAACCTTTGAAGAGGAGTTGGCAGGGAGTGCAGAGAGAGTACGGAAGCGGCGCCGCCATCATGAGCTGGCAAACCGCTGGAAGACGGTGACTGGTACCACCCCTTCAAACACCCCCGGCAACAAGGCAACTGTTTATGTGGAGGACACGCAGGATCCCAACAGCGAGGTGGGTCACAGGCACATCTTTTAGAACTTCAGTTGAAGCCTGTCCTGTCTTGAATATTCTTGACAACTATGATCCTGGTGACATCAGACATAGAGGAACAAGTGATATAACATGAGGATGATTTGATATTGTTACTGATATCACTTTCTCTTATGTTTTACAGGAGATGATATTACCCAGCATGTCTCTAGCCATCCCTGACACGCCTCCAAACATGCGAGAAAAGATGAATCAGCTGATGGCTCGCCAGGAAAACCAGACATCTCCCCTCATCTCTCAAGGGGGGGCCATGTCTCAAAAGAGGCTCTTTGGTATGTTATGCAGTGCTTACATGTATGTACATCTTCGTTTATTGTCAGATTGCACTTTATCCTTCAACACTTAAAGCATAGAACTGAAGAAATCTTGGGTAGAAATCAGGTTATTCTCTCAACTTGTTGCAGCTGTATAAAGTACAAGTGCATAGTTTTGCAGTTTGTAGCTATTCAATAAAAAACATTTTCCATCACCTGCTAGCTGGAGCAGAGTCTGACAACAGCACTAGCTGTGAGGAAAAGAACAGTGCTGTATCAACGCTGGTAGCCAAAGACAATCAACAGGTACCTACTGATACTGTGTCAGGCCGCAACAGTCAGCAAAGGACAGAAATGTCTTCTGAGGGGGGCAAGATGCAGCGAAGACAAAGTAGAAGACTGTCTAATTTACCAGCAAAGGATAGAGAGCCAGAAAAAAGCAACTCTTCAAAACAGTCTGCAAGGAGTGGCTCAGGAAAGAGACGTCTTCTGTCAACGATGAACAGTGAGCCACCTGTAGAGCTGATATGTCCACAAGAACCTGCTGGCTCGGCCGGAACTAATAGGGTGAAGAAGACAGTAGGTGTGCTATCTGGTAAACGTGACCAGACCCCTGTATCAGCAAACACTGTCAGTCGGGCTAGTGTGGAGTCACAGGGTAGTGGCACTGACACTAATGTGCACTTGAATAGTAATAAAAGAATGGATTCAAACCAAGAAAACACTGCAGCAAAGAGGAAGTGGAGGGCTACGACTGACAGTTCTGATGACGAAGATGAGCAAGCTGCAAAGAAAGGGAAACAGGGGGAGGCAGACACTGTTGCAGTGGATGGAGAAAGAAAAGGTGTGAAGACAGGAGCTGCAATACCACATTGGGACTGGGATTCAGACAGTAGTGATGGGTTGGGAGAACTTGCAGCAAGAGCAAGTGCACGGGCCCTGGCAAGCTTAAGGCAGGGCAGCAAGAAGAAGAAAAATCTGTCAAATAGCATGGGAAACAATGATGGTAGCGATAGTGATGACCCTGACTCAAAACAGAAAGAATGGGAGAATTCTGGAGCCCAAAATACAAGCATGACACCTGAGAAGAAATCAAACCAAAGTAAACAAAATCAGAAAGCTGAGAGAAAATCTCGTGGGAAATCCCTTGGTGCCATACCTGTGGAGGAGGATGCAGAAGGTGTTGACCTTGCCAGCAGTCAATACTCTGTTGTGGAACCTTTAAGGTCCTCCAGAAGAAGTCTTGAGGATTTTGCCCCTCCACAGAAAACAAGTCTCAGCAGAAGGAGTTGTAAGAAGGGAAAAGATTCCAGCAGATGTTCAAACAGTAGGGTACGTAGCAGCTCTGGCTCAAGTAACAGCAGTGGCGGTACCAAGTCAACCAGGAGGGACACTAACAAACAAGCACAGAGACAAACCAAGGTACTTTTACAACCCACAACTTTCAAGAAATTTCAACTTGAAATCAAATTCAACATTTATGTCGTTGTATGTGTATTAATATAAAGTGTGGCATACATGTAGGTTACAGTGTACGAAATACTTTTTTGAGCCAGGTTGCCCAGTGGCAACCAAGGATGAAAGCTAGGTTGCCCATCAAAATTCCAGGTTGCCCCAAATTTCAACGTTAACTCTTCTACATTGTGATTAACTTTGTTAGAATGCAATGTGCATTTATACATTTTTGACACAGAGTTGTTTCCCCTTACCTGAAGTGATGAGCTCTTCCATGGGAACTTGTCAATAAACAGTTCCTAATGGAAGAAAGGGGCATCCTTACCACAAAATTTAGGTAGTGCACTGGGCTACCTGGGTGTAGAAATAGGTTGCACCAAACAAAATATGGTTGCACGGTGCAACTGGGCAATCTAGTATTTCGCACGCTGGGTTAGCTAATAGCAGCACACATTCCAAAAGGAAACACATTGTTTTGCCTTCCTCCAAACTTTCTCTCCAGGCTACAAGGAATCTGACCTCTTCGGACCTAGACAGTTCCACCAGCAGTAGTAGTACAGGAGCCACCAGGCTATCATGTAACAGGAGGAGCAGGCAGAAGGTTGGAAAAAAAGAGAAGCCTGGGAAATCCATAGTGATGACCAGCATGCACACAAAGTATGTATATGGTGTAGACTGTTTGCCATGAAACATTTGTAAGAAAAACAGAAGGAATGATATTTAAGGTAGTTCAATATCAAGATGCCTGACTGGATTGTTTGAGCTTGTACTGACATAAATATGAAATGTCTTTTTCCTGACATATCACATTGTGCAAAAGCAATAACAATACTTGCTGGTGTCCTCAGGCCCGATCTTTAAAGGCTGGAGTAGTTTTTTTTATCAATTTGTGTATAGATTTCATCAAGAAAATGTCTCAAAGACCATTTGCTGTACTTATCCAAAGCATGTTTAGATGTCAAATGTGTGTTCAAATGTACTGTGACATGAGTGTTGTGGAAGATCCACCAGTGAGTTATAAATCTATTGAATTCTGCAGAGACCAGGAACTGGTGATCTCTGTGATCAAACAACTGGGAGGTTTCTGCCTGGAGAGGGATGTTTCTGAGAGAACGACACATGTTGTGTCAGGCAGTAACCGGCGGACCCTTAATGTTCTGAGTGCCATTGCTCGTGGCCACTGGCTGGTGTCGTTAGAATGGGTGAGCTCAGACATCCTAGACCTGCCTTGCTGGAGGTTTTGCCTAGATGTTTAGAAAGCTTCCACTCTGAGGGAAGGTTTGAATCAGTCCTGTGCCTGATGATGTAAAAGGAGAAAGAATGGATTTTCAGCAACACATAAGCTTTATTCTACTATAACTGCCCTAGGTACCATCCTCTTGAGTCAATACTCACTTTCTGAGACAGTGAAAGGAAACATAATCTCATACAGATGGTACCCAGGCTAATTGAATACTGATCATCCTTTGTTAACCAAGCCAGCATGTTGTCAAATGTTATTCCTGTTCTAATTACTAGATACTAAATTATTTTAATTCCAAAGTTGTACTTTTGTACAGTTACGTCTGATTGAAGCAAAGACAAACAATTTGTAATATTCAGCAAAGTGCATGTAGACATTTGAACTCCTGCATGTGTTTGCCTCTTTCAAATGTCACATATACATGCTCTTTCTTAATACCAAAGCACAAAACACTGGTTCAGGCAACACTCATTTTTAGATGTTTAGTAACAAAATGAAACAAATGCACGAAATGTCTCTCCTAGGTCCTGAAGTCTTGTGAAGTGGGACGGTATGTGGAAGAAGAACCATATGAACTCCACGAGGCCTTTCCTGCCTCTCAGGTAAACAGCCATTGTGTGAAACAATGATATACATGTGTATAAAAGTAGGATATATATACTAGCTATAATCTGGATGGAAAAAAGGTTACCTACACTAGGGGGTTAGGAGGAAGCTGTCACTACAATCTATGGAAAAATCCAGGTGTACTGGTACATAAAATCATAATAACAGTTGATATCAGCAATATGTAAATAGATGGGTTGACAATACTCTTGTGGACAAGTCGCATATGTGTACATGTAAGAAAACAATGCAGTACCCCCCTCATGACTGTAGACAGCCATTGTTCAGGTTAAGTTTTGAGTGGATAATTCTGATATTGTTCCAGTATGTACTGGTGTTCCTAAGGTGACAGTCTTTTTGTCATAGTGGTAAGAAGATAACATGACTTGTGCTTGCAGGAGTCTCGCCTTGAGAGGCAAGCTGCAGAGGGCACTTACAAGCAGGACCTGTTCTCTGGCTGCGGGCTAATTTATGTCTCAGAACAGACCTCCCCTCCGCACTCTAGCCTTGTGCGATTGGTGGAACTGTGTGGAGGCAGAATCTCTACTTCCATCAGGAGGGCCAGGATCGTTCTAGGAAATCCGCAGAGAAGGACCGATGCCTTGGTTGTTACTGAGCTTTGGGTGTTAGGTTGGTATCATTCAAGTGAAAGTAGTTGCACCAATTTATAGTGCAAGATGAGTACGTTTTCTATACATTGAATCTACTTTATAGAATATTGCCATCTTCATTTGTGTATATTGGTAGCTGTTTGCAGGCTTCATATTTGAAAGACATACTATTTGCATTCCATTTTGGATCTATTGAAGTAGAAAAATGGTGTCTATAATTTCAAGGACATCTGGCTTGTTTTGTAAAAATAGTCTCAGAAATTCTCAGAAATTCTGAATCGTAGCATCTCTCCATTCTTTCAAGACATTGTCAGCTTGTCAATGTACAGAGTACATGTGCATACTAATGCTTCCAGAGCTGTGGACTTGACACCATTCATTAATGCTTGACTGTGCAGTGTACAGATGGCCAATGTAATTAATGCATTATAATCCACCCTTTCCTGCAGACTCCATCACTGAACACAGCACACTGCCACTGGATGCCTACCTTGTACAGCCTGAGAGGACAAGGCGAGCATCAAGCCCCGAGTTCTGAAGTGTGAAGTGACCATACATGTATATCAAGTAGGGGCCAAATCAAATTGCTTTGTAGTTTTATGTAATGTTTTTAACATGAAATATTCTTAATACATGAAATAAGGATTGTTGCATGTCCTTACTGTGACTACAAGGTTGCATTTCTTCCATCATGTATGTTTGCAGATCAATGTTTTCAGACTGCAAATTTGCATGACCTACCATTTTGGTATGTAGGCTACTCTTCCTATAGCTTTGTATTTAGATATTCACTTTATACATGTATCATACTTCTCACAAAATTAATGAATACTAATAACTTGAAGGGAAGTTTAACTGGAGCAAATTTTCATTTGTGCACCTTAATCATTTATCAGTTTCATAAAATTCTACATGCTTGTAGAAATTTTCTGTAATTTAGAAATCCAAGTCTACAACATTCAGGTCAGAGCTAGATATGACCTGCTTTGTGATTGTATTACAATGTATGTTATCATATACAACAATTTATATGCATGTTTTCTACAAAGTAAATTTGTGAATATTTTAAATGATCTTAATCTTCTATTAGGTCACTTATCAGACTACTAGTATCCCATACATGAATATTATTATCAATCTAATGAACTAATGCTGCATTTAAATGATTTTGTTGGTAATGCTGTATTTGATGGAATTTGGTGACTCAAACAGCATTCTATTGGGAAAAGTTTTTGTAAGGAGGCATTTTTTATTTTAACAGTTTTTAACTGATATACTTGCATGCAAATGAGGACTTATTGTTTGTATAAGATTTTCAGTCGAACACAAAAGTCTTTGTATTAAAATGTATCGCTGGGGTTCAAAGGAATTCATTATTTACAACAATATTATGATACAAGTAGTGTCAATACTCCTGTACACCTAACATTCATACATAAATTTACATGTCACCGTGACTACTAAAATGAAGCTCGAATGAATTGAAATTTGTATAGGGTTCTTGCAATCTGCATGATGTGCGCACTATTTTACCTGAAATGTTTTGATGGCAAATAAACTATACACTGATTTACTATCAGTAAATGTTTTCCTTTTGCATTATGTCATTATTAAATATGACAAAATTTTATAACTGCAGTCGTAACTCAATTTTGAGTGGAAATTATGACTTGTCTTTGTGTAATATGTTATATTTTGGACATCAATACCATTATATGAACTATCTTTCCCCTTCGTTGCATAGGACTGCTGACTATTACAGCTGCTAAAAATCTTAGGCAGTTTTCTGAACAAGGATCTTTGTTTCAGAAGAAAAGGTTGAGCCATTGAAAACAACAACGATCTGGAAGTAACCAAATTTGCCCTTTTATTAAAAAAAGATCAGCTAGAAAAACTCACCAAGTATTTCAACTTATACTCCTTATTCAGGCTGCAGCCATGTTAACACAAAAACAAGGCTTGGAAGGCAAACAAACAAAATGGCGTCCCCGAGATTATTTACTCGGTGGAGCCTGTATTTGCATATTAATAAACCATCATTTGCATATTTATTTGTGACTGGGTAAATACGGCACTGACCTTGCAGGTGTGTTTGCCTTCCAAGCCTCGCTTTGTTGTAAGATTGTGCAATGCGTTTACTAGATACAAGTCCCAGGTAGATTTGGAACAGATAAAACTAAAGTTGATTAAACTCTTAACTGAAAAATTAACTAACCATTATGTCTATTGGATCTAGGAAAAAGAATGTCACGTTTCTGGTTACCCAACCAACCTCAGCAGAAACCCCTGCCGACTCGAGCCTGCCTTCTTTGGGGGGTCTGCCGCTGTCAAGGGACATTTTCAGTCTGAGTGATCATAATGTTGTAGAATCGTTTTACAACATGTTCTCATTTCGGTTGCATTAGAAAAAGCGATATGAACACTGTAGTAAACTTACTTTTTGTTCTGTTTTTTAATATAAAGTTATACTAATGATTTTTGATTTTTCACTCAAGGTGAATAATTAAAATGCATGTATGATGTTGGTCCTGATGCATTTCAGTTTTACATTATTAAACTATTTGTTGGATCGTTTCGGACAAAATCTTTTAAAAAAAGAGAATCCCTACCTACTGTCCCTATTTTTTTCAGGGCCTTAATCGGAAACACAACATTAATTTTCCTAGGGCTAACTAAAGTTTGTAAAGGCAAGACTTCTTTATACTATACTTAATTACATTCTTTCAATTAAAGCTGCATTATGTAACATTAGGACAATACAAAAAGTAAATTTTCTGGTCATTTCTTTACAACCCTAATCCATTGCAAATAAGTGCCATTCAGGAAGTGGAGGTGCCAAAATATGACGCCTTACGAGTGTGTTTAAAAGTTGGAAACACAGCTGTCAACCATGTTTGTTTGTTTACATTCTGATAGTTTGTGGTGGTGTGCCTCGTAGGGGGTGTTTAACGCCAACCATAAATGTCAGAAATGTGAGATAATTTTACAAATATGTTGAAAAGTACAAGTTAATTTTTAATTGCAATGACACAAAGATTTTTTCAATTAGAATATTTCAATTTTTGGAGAAAAATGTTACATAATGCCCCTGTAATTCCTAATTGCTATTATTTAAAGTGACCCCCCCACACACACACCATTCTCATAACTAAACTTCACACCAATGGTATCTTAAAGACGCCAGTAATACTATATAATGACGCCACCCTGCCAACATAAATTTGATAACATACTACCAGACTTCAGAATGCTGCTGGCAGCCATGCAGCTCATCAAATAATATTTTACTAATATAAACAACAGTGCAGTGCTACATTTCTAAAATTGCAAATATTGTGTTTTTTCAACACCAGTAGTACTGTTGGATGTAATGTTCATAATCTATGCCATCTATAGCTGGATATCATGTTCTTAATGGTAATTCAAGAACTGTGTGATTATCCTTACCGGTAACCAAAGCTACTTGATTTGGCAGTAACATGTGTATGATATGACATCTGACATCAATGAATATTGCAAGATCTATATTGTGCAAGTTTGGATGTCATCTGCATAATCAATGACAAAAGGTTATGATTGTTTTATAATTATATTCAATGATGAAGCTTTATCTTGTTTATGTAGCGACAATTCCAGCAAGCTTTGCCAGGCTAATCTAACAAATTTGTAATGCAAAATAACATTCAAAGAATAGTTTTCAATGAAGCTGTGAGGTCCTGGCGCACTAGTTGATATTCAGATCATTACAACTTGCAACTACAAGAGCATCAATGGCAACAGAATGCTTCCCTAGAATTGACTACTGGTATATTTAGCCTACATTGCCATTTTGGGTTCCATTGACGTGATATTGATGTCACATGACAACATGGCGCCATCCGGAGTGGTACCTTGGCAGGTGTAGGTGCCTGCCAGGTCAGGGGTCATGGCATCTATCTTCAGCTCATGGGTCAGGCCGTACTGACGGACATGGATGCCTTTGTGTTGAGGCAGGGGCCTGCCGTTCAGCATCCATTGGGCATTGGCCACTGGAAAAAGAAAGATTATTATTTTATCCAACAAAGTCATGGCCTTATGTCTCGCAAGGGATGAAGAGGATAAGTAAGTAAATTGGCCTGTAGCACAGCTTCAGCTCCATACAATTTAAGTAGCATCTTGGCATAGATGTCATAATCATGTCATGTAGATTGGACTAGGGTGTACTCTGTACCATAATGGCTTCATTCATAGCCATATTACTACCAATGAAACCAAGCTAAGTCATGTTACCATGTAAAAAACACCTGATGCCATGCATTGGCACCATATTACAATGTACATGAAATACTATGCATTTTTTTTCATTCGTTACATAGTCATTCTAGCAATGCCTCAAAGAAAATGAAAGGAAGATCATTTCGGCAACATAGTATGCCTAGAAAGGCAATGGACACACCTTCTCCATTGACCTCCAGAATGACAGGCTGTCCAATCTGGACCATTGCAGAAGCACCAGACTTGATGGAAGGGTCAGTGAAGTACAGCCCCCTTTTTGCAGTTACTTTCTCTGTCTGCTTGTTAATGTAGACACCGCTACCAACTGTTGGGACAGTTGGGGCAAATAATATTTCAGGAAGGAAACCTTTCACCATGAAAACGTTAAAAATGTAAAAGATGATAAGAATATCAGGCATTTTACATAAATGTTTTACCATACTTTTAGCGAGTGTAGAGTTTAAACACAGAGAATGTAACGCATACTAGTAGCCCTTGTTTGTTAATTCTAAAAATTCTTGGCCATCTCTACAATTAATTCCTAAACAATTTCAGTAACTGTTGTGTTATTTATACATGTGAAAATATATACACTCACACCTCATTATATACACTCACACCTCACAAAGCAATATTGGTCACCAGAGGCGAGAGCCAAGGCAATCCTTGCTGACTATGCAACTACCTTCAAGCTTATACAATATATATATTATATACGTACAGATTTGACCACCGTTCCATGTCTGCTTCTGCTGCTGCCCATCAACACACCATGTCTGCTTCTGCTGCTGCCCATCAACATGCCATGTCTGCTTCTGCTGCTGCCCATCAACATGCCATGTCTGCTTCTGCTGCCCATCAACATGCCATGTCTGCTTCTGCTGCCCATCAACATGCCATGTCTGCTTCTGCTGCTGGCCACCACCGTTCCATGTTGGCTTCAGGGGCTGCTCGGCCGGTTTTTGGTCAGGGGGAACTGGAGGGAGGAAAACATTAGATGTTTCTTTGTAATGTCAATGGACAAAGCTTCCAATCTAGTAAGACTATATCATCCATGAGACATGCAGAATGATATAGGTAAAAGAACCTTAGTATTTATGTGCTTTATAAATTCAAAGTCTTGTTTACGTTTTATGTACCCATTTTGACCCAGACAATTTATTGATACAGTTATCAGCCACACTATGGAGAATTAATGGTACATGTACATGTATAATCAACATTCTCTTTCAAGCATCTCTCTAGATAGCTAATTCAACAACTATCAACAACTAGGAGTTTAGCAAAGCTGACATGAATGAACAAATGACCTTAAGTTTCTAAGAATAAGTCAATGTGACTGAAAAAAAAACAATCATAAAGCTGTAGGATTACATTACCAAACTTAATTATACATAGTACATTGTACAGTACCTGTCTACATGCACAATCATGCGTACACAGTGAAAAAATGACAAACGATAGTAAAACATTGAGATAACAATACGCACTAAAAAGGTCCACAAGATCAGGCTGGCATTCATTCTGTCTCAGAGCGTCAAGGAACACGGAGAATTCATCATCACTACGTGACTGTAGCAGATGAAGAATGCGTCTGTTCTTCTCCTCACATGAGGTTGCACTCGATACGTACTCAGTCATGGCACTGGTGAACACCTACCCAGTACATGGATATACAAAACTTTTTGTGTTACATGTAGTACAAAAATGTTAAAAGTTGGAGAACTACAACATTTGAATGTGATCTATGCATGCAAAACAATAGTCGTTAATACTTCAATATCAGGCACATAGTATCGGTTGGCCTATATATGGCGTGTATCATTTTGCACATACAAAGAGAAGCTCTAGATCCTGTAGTTTGTCATATAGCTTGCCATTTTTTATTCTAAACCAGCTACTATGAAGACATAAGACAATGTCTAGCTACCTTCAAAACATGAACAATAACAAGATTGATATCAATTATTATGAAGATGAGCCTTCTCATTGTAATTTGATTTACTGGAAACAGTTACCCCCTTCTTGGAGAGATAGGCCAGTGTTATGTCATGGTCCATCCTCTCTACCAGGATAGACTGATGTCGCATCAGTAGCTCCCGTCGGTAAACGGACAGTCCTGATGGTAGAAAGGTACGATTTCTTTAGCACCTTGATTTGAAGCAAAATAATCGTCATCATCCAGTTTCAGCTACATGTAGTTAACCTCATTGGTACCCCTTGCACAATTGAAATGGCAATTTTGTTGCTCACTGGGTGTAGATGGGTTCTATTTTACTTCAATGAATATTATGTACTTTAGATTGTAATTACCTCGTCCTTCCAAAGTGTCAGCCAGCCAGTACAGCTTCTCCTCCTTCCTAAGTGAAGAGCAGTATCCTTGGAATGCCTCATTCCCTCCGTACAGTATCAGGCTGTCCACAATCTTTCTGTTATACCCGTCCTGGGTATGTTGACTGAAACATAGCCATCAAGTGTAATCTGTAGAATTGGCCGATAACACCTACAGGATCATGTGAAGCAATAGCGGCGAAAGCAGTTACTGGCTTGTGATGGGAAACTTATTGAAGTAAAAGAGGAAAAGGTTTTCAAGGGAAAATCAAAAGTGCACCATTGTGGTAGACAGGAGCAACAGTTCCGGGAGAACATGTGTGCAATCAGGTAGGAACTAGACACTAATTCAATTTATGGACTGGGGATGACACTTGAATAGGGATACAAACATGTAATGAATCTACAACATTGTGCCCTTACTTCTCCTGACTGTATTTAAGATGATTTTAACATGGAATACAGATCTTACTTGTTGATGACCTTGATCACTCTGGCTTTAAGCACATTTATGGAGGCTAAGTACATAGTGACCCGGTCAGGACGTTTCACATGTTTGACAACATCGGGTTGGTACAACTTCAGCATCTCTTTGTGGTGCTTATCCATACCTGTAGCAGACAGATCACATAATGGGTTTAGGAGGCACTAATAGGCCATATGAAGTATGAACATGACATCAGAATTTTCTATCTACAGAGTTCTTTAGATGTCTCGATCCGTGAGATCTTGGATTTCAATTCAGGTTGACATGAGATAAACGAAAATTTATTATGTTCTCATCATGGAGAAAAGAGGCTTTGTACATCTTTGTTCCTTATTTGATTTTCAAAAAGGCAGATCACAGGGCAGAAAGAGCAAAAATCGATTTACATCGTGTATATACATGTAGCCTGGTAACCACCTAATGGACCCGTCTTAGGGGTGTTTTACTTGCCTTGATCCTGCTCTTAGCATTGGCCTTTTTCTGACAGCCGATTTTCTAACTATTATCGTGCCTGTGCACTAGGTAACTGAATCCCACCTCGTAAAAATTTCCCAGGACATGAAATGCCTGGCAACACTTCCAGCCCCGAATAGGAGATCCTGGAAGCTCAGGATGTGATGTTTACCAGGCTTATCATTAGCATTATCAGGCATACACAATGTTTAACATGCATTTTGTATTGCAGGATGTAATTTATAATCAGGTCTACGATTTCATCTTTAGCACTACTAGCGACTAGGGCTGATATTCACCAACTGCTGGTGGTGTTGGTGTTTTTGTTGTACCAGGTCCAAAACAGGTCCAACAGGTGCAACAGGGGCAGTATTTCCCACACAGCCCCAGCCATAGGCAGCAGCAACAGCACTGGGTGAACGGCAGGTGTTATCAAATAAAACATAACGTAACATTCTCTTGACAGTTTCAGTTTCACCGATTAATTCCCACAATGTATGTATTTTGCATGAGAATGGGGCTAGGTACAGGCATGTATCTAGCAACTTGAAAAACAGAAGCAATCCATGAAACATGCTTGATTTTTGACAGGAATAGAAGTCTTGGTTTTCAAGTTCAAATTTCAGTATCTAATTATGATGTGCCTTATGTCTGTATCTCTAAAGTGTTACCAAATAACTCATATTGAGGTCTTCTTAATTAAGTGTGAGACGTCCTACTGATGTTACACGTGTTTGACATACATGTATTATAACATTGACAAAGAACTATCTTACCAGTAGAAACAGCAATAGTAGGAGAAGCAGCGGGAGGAGCCAAGCAAGAAGCGGTACTGGATGTGGGTCAGGAGGTGGGTCAGGAGCCCTTCCACCAGTCTCTTCATTGGTCAGTGGACCTGGTATGTCAAGTTTCTTGCTGTTTGCCCGACCCTAGGAAGAACAGTGAATATAAAAAATGACATCTCTTCACTGTGCGACTTAAGTTAAGAACCCTTCTGTAGGGATAAGTAATTCTTGAAAGCCTGTGGACTTTACTTGTGGATAAGGAGTAGCATTACTAAGGTACCGTCCTTGCAAGCTGTACAAAATATTAAGAGCGAGTGTAAACTAACGAGGATGGTACCCAGGTTGGATAAGGCATACATTAAATACAAATGCGATGTCGTGATATTTGATCCCGCTATATTTGTAAATTATGCCATTCCATCCCCCATGTGAGTTAAAGCATGAGTGTACATGTGTCTTACCCGAATAATGTAGTTGCTACTGTGGTTGCTGAAGAAATCAACACGGGTTGATGTCTCTCCTGGAGGGACATTGATGATCCTCGTGTTTCCCCCACCCGTAGGTGTGACAAAAAACTGATATCGTCCTATGTCATTGGTGCTGCTGCCATCAGGCAGGTCCCAACCAATTATTGCGTAGCTGTCCCCACTTTCTGTCCTTCTGAAGTTTTCTAAGTAGGATGGGGCTGGAAAGGAAGAATTACCGTCCTTAAATGACCTACCAAAAGCTACAATGTAGCATTGGTAGGTGCTGTGTATCTATAAATTGCACTCGCTGTCTAGAAGTACATGCATGCCATTTTTTTTTTTTTGTTGTTGCTTTGCCTCAAAATACATAGTGATTTGTCCAAATTGAGGTACCTGAAATACATGTACATCATTCTGTTATTTAGCTACACAAGGCCGTCATACCTCCAGAATAAAGTACTGAACCCCCTCCATAAAAGATGCCGTGAGTTTCTCGTGTTGAGCACTGGTAGATGCCACTATCTTCCTCGACGAGGTTGATGATCTGAAGTGATGCCGTTTGGCCGGAACGCGTCATCGTGTATCTGCCTCCTTCTGTCAGAATCTGCATGAAACAGTTAGACCACCTTAAAATAACGATAAACTTCCCCTCGCAAGAGACCCGGGGAATTATTAGATCATCATGTTAAATTTACAGGATTCTTCAACTTACTCTCTGTCTTTTGGCTTGAATTTTTTGGCGACGCTTCAGGGGCGGAGCCGTTGGTATAGTACTGCGATTGGATCTCATTTGCATAATTGATAAGGAACTACTATAAATGTGCTGTGTTTGATATTAGGGCTATGACACACTTGTGACATATGTAATTGAGAACGATAATATCATTGGCCGATATTGATTATGTTAATGAAGACCTTATTGCATAATCAATGGAAAATTGCTACAATTTTATAGTGACAACTGCTGGGAATTTAATACTTGCCGTATTGAAAGTTGAGTGAAGGTGCACATTACTAAACATAATTTATTCAAATCAGGACCTAATTTGCATAATTTATGAGGAAATGCTAGAATAGCCTTATTTCTTAAGATAAAGACTGTCATTGGGTTGAGAATATGAACTGTTATAATTCATGGAAATGAAGCTCTAATAATTTGCATAATCACAGTGAAAAATGTATAGTTAGTCAGTTTGAACGGTTAACATGATTTGGCGAAGGCATGAGGTCGTGGTCGTTCTGAAACCATGCAGAAAATTAGTCTCTAGCTTGCATTTAACCAGCAATATCATACCTTGTCCATACCAAATGATAAGGATTTACCAGTGTGTTTCATGTTACTAGGTTTGGTCATGTGAATATTTTGCATAAAAATTCTCTTAAATTACTGCGAGTGAACGCAGCGTGCTTATACAAGATGACCCAGATTACAATAATACAATAAAACGACAAAGAATTTGCAATATATAGAACCTAGGGAAGCCACAGAGACCGATAAAACGCACATAATTGCGTGGAACGGAAAAAATCAAAATAAAAGAGAATCACGTCGCCGAGGCGTGTTTTAATCGCCACATTATTGCTGCTTTGATTATAAAGAAAAGTTTACGAACCACGCTGTTATGCAGCCAGGTGACAGTGCCTAGATCTGAACGGCCCAAGCCAACGACAAACGTCACCGACTCTCCAATATTCTGACGAAAGATGGACTGGTCTATAGAGAAATTAGGGATATCTGTAAAAGACGAAGCAAGGGTAAGGTAAAACAGTCCTCCGCAACTGAGGTGAAGCATGATACTTTTTCAAGTAGTTAATAGTGTGATGCGGCTTTGCTACAGCTCGCGTTCATCATAAGACAAACACACCGGATCACACCTACTCTTCTCGATAAGTATGTTGGTTTCTTTTACGTGCGGAAATTTGGCGGCTCCTTCATACACGGGCAGACAAAGATTTAATTAAAGAGGTTCCATGTACTTCATTCCAGACTGGTGTGTCAACTGGTGCCAATATTGGCAGACGTCGTACTGTGAATTGTTTGTTTGTTTGTTTATCAATGGAATGCATGTTCAATTTACTGATGGAACAAATACATCTTTGCTACAGCTTGAGATTATTTGCAATTCTTCTGCTACTCAAGTCGGTAATGGCAAATGTGTTCGTCAATTACCGTTAACGATGAGTTGTGTTCTCCTTGTTTGTGACCGCAAACTGTTGGATGCCGTGACCTCGTAGAACCCTGCATCTTCACTCCGCACGTCAGTTATGGTCAAGGCTCTTTTAAAGGTCTCCATGGTCAACCTGCTACTCGGAGGCATGTCAACCTCATTGCCTTGTGCGTCCAGACGCCGCCATGTCAAGGTTGGAATTGGGCTGAAGGAACAGAAGAACAGAATAGACTCTACATAAGAATTTGATGTCGGTAAATCCGAGCGCATGTTTAAGGTCTGAAGAGAAGGAATAAAAATGAACATAATGAAAACACCCACTTCTTTCCCACCACAAAAGAAACCCAGCTTTACAAATCCCAGCAACCATGGAGGACAGAATTTATCCTCCTTAGCAGGCTCGACGAATGGGTTTGGGGCAGCTTTTATAATCCCCAAAAAGCCCTGACAAAGAGCCTGCTAAGGAGGCTAGACAGACTCGTTGACAGATGGAAATTTAACGCCAACGTATGTTAAGTTATAGCGATGACGAGAATGAGGGGGAAAACTGACTTTCCGTAGGCGAAGGCCTCCATCACGACTGTCGTACGGGCAACTGCCAACGTCGCAGCCCCCTCGTACAGAACGAGGCTAGCAGCTGATTGGGAAGAGGCTAAAACACAAGATATTATGCTGATGTGGAAAGCAAATAAGAATCATTCGGGGGAGGTATTACTAATATTTGCAGATATTATCAATACGCAATTAACTTTGCTCTTTTAAAATTACGTATGTCCAGGGTCAATACAGGTTGAATACAGAAACTTGTTCCTTTCACAGGTAACGGTACACAGCTAATTAGATTATCCAAAGGGATATTTTCTATAATATGGCGTTTAAGTATTCCTTGTTTCGTAGTTCTCTAAGACTAATTAAATCAGTACGCCCTTCTTGTCCTTCGCATTTCTCTTCCAGCCCCTGTTACACCTGCACCCTTCTTGCTCGTTTTCGCATTGGTACCTACAGTCTTAATTATAGTCTTTACAAACGTGGTTTAGTCATAAGTCCATCCTGTGACTGTGGGTACCAATCCGAAACCATCTTTCATTACATATTTGAATGTCCCAAGTTTACCCAACACAGAACAAACTTTCTTGAAAAGCTTACAACCTTAATTGGCCACTTGTTTGACTTAAATAACATCTCTGACAGTGCCAAACTTTACCTTGTACTTAGAGGCTCATCCTCAATACCTGCTGACCACAATTCTAAAATTATCTTACTTACTCAAACATACATTCAACAGACCCAACGCTTCTAGCTTTTTTTGACTGAAAATCTTTCCGTGGAAAAGATATAGAAGACATTTATCTTATTACCTCTATGAAATGTCATGGAGGTTATATTTACCTTCGCCAAGAAGGATATGTTTTTGTGTCCGTGTGTCCGTGTGTGTGTGTGTCAACAGCATAACTTGAGAAGGCTTGGATGGATTATCTTCATACTTGGTAGGTGGGTAGGTCTTTATGAGACCTCGAAACGATTAGATTTTGGGCCCCCTGGCGGCTTGTTATGGTACTGCAGCGGAACTTCCGGTTTTGATATCTCATGATCTGGACATGCTAGGGTGTTGATTTTTGGATGGTAGGTAGCTCTTGTAGTCGGGAAAAAGTGACGTAAGTTTGGGCCCCCTAGCGGCTTGCTGTGGAACTGCAGAAGCATTTGTATGAAAATGTTTAAAGTAGGATAACTCAATAACCGTTTGACGGATCATCTTGATATTTGGTATGTAGGTAGCTTAAGTGATGCTTGACATAATTAAATGACAATTATGCAAATTAGGATCTAATTTGCATAATTAATGAGGGAATTCTATAATTCAGCTACCTTCCATGATTGGATTATTATACTTTGTGACATGTGTATTAAGAATGAGAGGAACATCGCCATATATTAATTATGTAAATGAAGACCTAATTTGCATAATTAATGAGAAAATACTATGATTTCATAATGGTTGATGTTGGCAATTTCATACTTGACTGTGCATTTCGAAGTTGACTGGAGGTGAACATCATTTAACATAACTTATTCAAATCAGCACCTCATTTGCATAATTTATGAGGAAATGCTAGAATTACCTTCTTTGTTAAGATAACACTGCCATTGGGAGGAGAATATGATCAACTGATGTAATTCATGCAAATGAGGATCTTATTTGCATAATTAGGGGGAAATCTATAATTTGCCAGTCATAAAGGGTAATCTCATTTGGCGAAGGTATGGGGTCGCGGAACTCTAGTTTCAGTTACGTTTGTCTGTCTGTCTGTCATTCTGTTGGTCAACAAGATAACTCAAGAACGGCTGGATGGATTGGTTTCATACTTGGTGCATTGGTAGGGTCTGACGAAAACTGAAAATGATTAGATTTTGGGCCCCCTAGTGGCTTCCCTTGGTACTGCAGCAGAACTTCCGGTTTTGATATCTCGTGATCTGGACATGCTAGGGTTGTGAATTTTCGATGGTAAGTAGCTCTTGTGCTTGGGAAGAAGTCACGTGAGTTTGGGCCCCCTAGCGGCTTGTTCTGGAACTGCAGGACGGTTTGTTTAAAAATCTTCGAGAGACAACTAAACAACCGATTGACGGATCGTCTTGATTTTTGGAATGTAGGTAGCTTAAGTAATGCTTGTTATGATAAAATTACAATTATGCAAATCAGGATCTAATTTGCATAATTAATGAGGAAATTCTATAAATCTGCTGTGTTCGATAATAGGGCTATGAAACACTTGTGACATATGTAATTGAGAATGACAGGAACATTGGCAGATATGCCTTATGTAAATAAAGACCTAGTTTGCATAATTAATGGGAAAGTGCTACAATTTTGTAGTGGTAACTGCTGGGAATTTAATACTTGTTGTATTTGGAAGTTCAGTGAAGGTGAACATCACTAAACATAATTTATTAAAATCAGGACCTCATTTGCATAATGTATGAGGAAATGCTAGAACAGCTTTATTTCTTAAGATAAGACTGTCATTGGGTGGAGGATATGTTGAACTGATATAATTCGTGCAAATGAGGCTCTTATAATTTGCATTAAACTCTGTGAAAAATGTATACCTGTAGTTAGTTTGAAAGGTTAACATGATTTGGCGAAGGTATGAGGTTGTGGAAGTCTTGTTGTGTATGAAACCTGAAAATTAAGTTATAATTCGCATACAACCAACAATATCATACGTTGTCCATGCCAAATGATAAGGATTTCAGCAGTGTGTCGCATGTTACTAGGTAGGGGCCATGTGAATACTTTGCATACATGCTAATGAGCAGGATTGTAAATGCTAATGAGCAGGATTGTAAATGTAAGCCATTTACAGGTGGCCATCACCATTTCATGGAGGTATGAGGTCGCTGAACTCTAAGTTATCTTATCTTATCTTTTTGTACTTGAATTAATTACTTTTTAGGTGGGGTGGGGATACTGGCACTCTTCAGCTCCTGTTTTTTTGTGTAAGTGGCGCTGGCAATATAAGCTATATAACTTGAATGCAGCGCCACTTTGTCTTTGTCTTGTTATTTTGAATTAAGAAATATGGCATTTAGAATCTACGAATGTAAGGATAAACAACATTTATTAGCTGTAGTAAAGTTTGTGATTATTCCAAGCAAGACACATACTGTCTATTGATGACATAGCCATTCCATACGTCTACATCAGTAAATACTGTATACGCACCTTGTCCTGATAATGAGAATGAGTTTGATGGGCTGAGTTCACGAAGTTGAGACCCTTCTAGAGTCAGTCTGATAATACACTGGTACTCCCCGGCATCGCTCGCTTCTGTCCGGGCGAAGTACAAGTCTCCCGTCTTCCGAGACACGTACACTCGCTGGTCGGTACCCCTGAAGGCCGGATTAAGCGTGCCTGACTCCACCCAGAAGAAGATGAGACCTGGAAATGAGCGTTCAGCAATATCCAATAAGATAGTTTTCAGTGTCGAAATAATCCTTCTTCCAGGGAGCTTTATATACAAGAGGCGCCAGCACTTTGTATAGTGTGTGTGGGGGGGGGGGGCAAATTGGAGGTCAAAATGGTCTCCCGCAGGCTTGGAGGAAGTGCCAGTGCAGTATGCACAGAATCAGTGAAAAATTCACTATATTTATAATAATGAATGTAGAAGAAATTCACAACAACTGTAAATATTTCAATTTCTTTTTTTTACACGGAAAAAAACTTGAATTGCACAAAAATTCAACTACCAGTTAAATATAACATTCCATACCTGGATATGCTTCTGGTTTCTGGCACCGGAGAACCGCACCCTCCCCCTGACGTCCGGACACAGGTGGGCGCGGAGTCGAGGCAAACGGGTTGACATCTGAGAAAAGATAGTAGATGGACATGTAGGATCATGTTTTCAACAAGCATTCTGAGACAGACCTACTGTAACTGTAATATATAATTTGATATAAAACATGGCTAAACTCACAAGCAGATCTGAGAGCTGTCGGGTTACTGACGACCCTGCCGTGCTTGTTCATTGCTACACACTGGTAGTTCCCTTCGTCTCTGCTCTTCTCTGGGTTCTTGATGACCAATGCGCCAGCGTCCATCTTGTACGGCGATTGTCGGGAATTCTGTCAGAAAGGTTAAGTATGAATGTGACACGCACAAGAATTCTAACTACTATTAAACATGTCCTATGCAAAGGGAGTCTATTAAAAACTAACAGGCTGAGAATATGTTCCCTCTCACGTTTAGGCAAATCTGTCATCGTTTTGGTTACAATCCAGCTTATTAACCAGCCATGCCAAGCTGAACCGTGACCTCATACCTAATCGCCAAATGATATTAACATGACGGCTGACGAATTATAAATGTTTGTCATTGATTATGCAAATAAGATGATCATTTGCATGAATTTTATCAGCTGATCATATCCTACACCCAATGACACATGTTTGAATAGTCCTATCATGGAAGGTAGCAGATTTATAGAATTTCTCCTTAATTATGCAAATTATATCCTGATGTGCATAATTGTCATCTAACTATGTCAAGCATCTCTTAAGATACCGACATACCAAAAATCACAACGATCCGTGAACTGGTTCTTGAGTTATCATTGAGCCATGATATTTGAACAAATGCTCCTGCAGTTCCATAACAAGACGCTAAGGGGCCTAAAATATAATCATTTTGAGGCCTCATCTAACATCCCACCTACCAAATATCAAGACAATCCATCCAAGCCTTTTCGAGTTATCGTGTTGACACACAGACAGACACACATACGAACGACACCGAAAATTAAAACATAATATCTGTATATTACAGTTGCACTGCAAATGTATTGCGCTGCCATCATGCTTAACACAACAGTCAATTCTTTGCTTGGCCTGCAATGATCAACGAATACACCCTGACTATACAGGTGAACTATATGTAAGCGATGTGAACATAAATAAATGTGATGATCTTACCAGATCCAATGCTTGAAGATTCTTCAGCCAACGATACGTGATTGGCTTCTCACCCTTTGCGGCACATGGTAGCCTTACTTGCGGCACATGGTTGTCTTGCTCAGCGATGTCGTCAATTATCACATCCTTTGGCTGATCGGTGAAACGGGGGCCTATGAATTCTTCTTTTGTCGTAGGTACTGTCGGAATAAGATGTTACTATTGCTAGTTCTAGCAAGGATGCTATTTGTGTGTTTGATGGCAGCATAAGTCGAGAAGTTATTGTATTGGTATGTTGATAGATCATGGTCAAACGAATCAATGACTATGACTATCTAGCAGTTTCAAAAAATATCATATCCTCATGGCGCAGAAGAAGTGAATGAATTGTCACAATTCTGACGAATTGCAAAAACGTGTTGGTGTGTTTTAAACAGGATAACTCTATGACACCTCTCAACTTTTTAAGTTTCTCACAAATACCGGCATCCAAAACAAAAGTCCCTTGACTCCCTATCGTTTTCAGTTATGAGGCAAAATGACTTTACTACATACAAGTATCTTGATGAAAAGAACCTCTGTCACAGGCACTGATACAAAAACGCGCCTACCTTCTTGTGCCAGGCATCGGCAGCAGCAGCCAAGGAGGACCGCTAACAGCCAGCAGGTTCGTGAGCTAGTCATTCTGGAACATAAAAAACAAGAGTTGCACGACCTCATACCTTCGCCAAATGATTTTAAGCCTTCCGATTGACGAATTATACATGTCGCAACTGTTTATAGTCCTATTATCGAACGCAACAGATTTATACAACTTCCTTATTGATTATATACATGCAAATTAGATCCTGATTTGCATAATTGTTGTTTAATCATGTCAAACATCACTTCAGCTACCCACATACCAAAAATCACGACAATCCGTCAAGCCGTTCTTGGTTATCCCCCCAGGCGCTCCTGCAGTTCCACAATGAGTGGCTAGGGAAACTAAACTAATATCACTTCTTTCCGAGCACAAGAGCTATATACCATGTAAAATTCGTGACCCTAGCATGTTCAGATCACGAGATATCAAAACCGTTCCACTGCAGTACCAACGCAACCTTTTACACATCCATATAAATTTGATGGTTCCAAAGGGGGGGCTAGTGATGAATTAGTCTCATTGATAGGCTCTATCGGATGGCATATCATAAAACGCCCATTCTCCGTTAACGTGTGCAATTGGGGGTAGAAAATGGTGAAAAATAAAGTTCTTCCAAATACCTAACAAATGTGCTGAACTTGTTACCAGTATTGTCGACTATCTTTTGCCAATTGTGTACGGTGCTACCACCTATACTTTTCGAGATATTAAGTTTTTTGTCTGTAGATATGGTAATCTCCGTAACAAACCACCAAAGACATCACCAAATAGCCAAAACAATCTCACGTGCTACATCTGCTTGGAGATTAAAGCAGGGAGAGTAAACCTTCTGTACTATGATTTTCTAGCAAGACAAGGCCAACTACAGTATTGTTACAGTTGATAAAATGCTGTTAATCGAATCCTTTTCCTGTAAATTCGATAACACAGTGAAGAAAAAAATGATAACGTAGGTTAGACGATAACGTAGGTTAGAATTATGCTTACGATGATCAATACAATCCAACCCGTCAGCCCTTACACTATAAAATTTACATGCAAATGTATATCTGATGACCCTCTTTCTGATGAATGGAAGTGCAAGTATCTGTCTCTAATCTCAATTGAATAACCATGATAACGTAGGTTAGAATTGAAAATTGACAAACGGCCTGACGCTGTTTGTTGTTGTCATTTTTCCGATACTCGTGTTTTGTTCTCCCTGCCATGGATTTGTTTCGCAAAAAACACAGTCTAGCGGATAAGACAGTGTGAAAATTATTGTGAAATGTCTTTTCGTGGGCGAATTATACCCGTCTATCTTTCCATAACGTAGGTTAGACAAAATCTTGCGACAAAACTAAAACGGCATCAGATTTAGTATGGACGCCAGCTGGACAAGTTCATCCACCTGTGGCAAGACGGTTTGGTGGATAGGTGTAAATTATGACTGAAAATTAAGTCAACTCACACGTTTTCATTGTTTGAACCCGACGTTTTGTGCGTTACTAGTGGTTGCGACAGGTGATTTTAGCGTGTTTCTTAGCAAAATCTTCGCCTGGACGACCCGAAGGTAGCTGACAGTTGCGGTAAAACATAACTTAGTATATTACTATCATGTACTGATAACAGGAAAGCACAAGATACGCAGTTATTGCTTCTTTTAAAAACTTGGTGGCCCGCTACTATCATGCGACAGCAATTGCACACGTTAACTAAGAATGGGCGAAAAATATCACATTATAAGCCTCCTCCCCTAAAAGCCCGACTTGTAGAGCCTGACAATTACACTTGCATGAACGAAAAATATAATGATTCCGTACGCGTGCAGATGACGGGCATGTTTGATTTAACACACCCTCATGTCAAAATTCAGATTAGCTAAAGAACTTTAAAAGCCTTTTTTGGGGGGGAATTTTGTTGAATTTTTGGCCTTTTTATGGTGGGTTGTACAGTGTAGGGTTCTGAGTGATTGTTTTTGCCAAAAAAATTGAGTTTTTTCATGAAGTTGCCTTGCTATTGGGTTATATGTTGCCCTACATCCCTCCTGCCTTACCCATTGGTATCGACCTGAAATATAGGGTCAAAGTGCACCAGTGTTTACAAACACGGCTGTAACTCAAGACTCGCCGATCAGAATTTCCCGAAAAGGCTTGTAGGTACATATTAATAAATTGGCTAATGCATGAAGGTGAGTTTGTGTGACCATAACTTCAGAAAGGTGAGATATGGTGCCCCTTTTTTGGCCTGTTTTTGCATAGAAGTCAATGTTGGAGCCCAACCGAGGCGTCTCCCCTAGACAGGGTGGAACAATCTAAGAGCTTCACCTTTTTCGCGTCTTGGGCAGAGTGAAAGGCATGTTTCAAGTCTGGAAATACCATCGATTGGTGAACAAACGAACTTACAGCAGGTATGAGAGAACTTTTTGTCTACTTAAAGTTTGCTGTCCAGTTAGTACAAGTCGGTCCCTTAATCCTTGCCCTTATTTTTTGCGCATTCCACAGAGCCAATCAACGATGGGGTCATTCTGGTCAAGGGTGTTGTTCTGATCGACAAAGATCGCCGATCAACACGTTTTTTTCCAGGAAACTACACAATAGGCACATTGACAATCACGTCGCAACAAACGCAGGGAGTTGCCGTAATTGTTACCCTACCTTTTTTGCACATTCCACAGTACCAGCCCGACCCGCAGGAGGGTTGGGATCTCGGGTGGTACGAACTACACCCTGTTGTATTTTTTTAACTCATATCTACCCTAGAAAACACACATTTCCATTCACATTGCGCTAGAAATCTAAAAACATTTGGTGTCCCCAGACGAGCAAACGAAAAATTAAGAACATCAATTTCAACGTCCCAATCCGGCATTCGAATTTTCGGCGCACATGGTATAGCAAGATGTATAAAATTATAAAGGTATGACATAAGAAGTATACAATCACACTCACTGTCGTCACAGTCTACGGGCTCATTCACGTACAGTTGTCGGACAGTAGGGGCAGCTCTCTGAAAAACCAAGGACATTATACAACATATATGTGTGTGATATCCTTGGAAAAACTGATCTTGTGCAAGCAGAGTATTTCACTGAGATTGGCGTCCCCAATTATTGGCCTCGTGATATCAGCCAATGCCTGACATTGATAAACTAAAACGCGTAAGCCGTTCAACCTGTCAAGCCAATAGGGTGGGGAGAAGGGTAGTGACGTCGTTCAACGTTTTTTTTTTTACTCGCTGCCAGTTGGGGCCATTGTAACTTTTCACAGCCGGGTAACTCCTGACAAATGGACTTCATCATGATCATGCTGGTTTATATTCTTCTCTTCCAAATGAAAGTTCTTTGCTTACATTCGTACTTGAAATCGTTACCACCAGTGGTAAGGGTGCCATATTGACCAGAGACTGTTTTTCGTCTAATAAGTCTGTCTTAATGTGAGGTCATCAGGAATAGGGTCCCTGTATGGGAGTGTGAAACCGTCGTTGCCAGCTGGGAAATGGCATATTTACTGAAAAGAGCATTCATCGTGTCTGTACATATATATCCTCCTCATTAAAACGACTTTTCCCCCGTTACAACCGTACTTCAAATCGTGCCCCATTTCCTCAGTGACGATTTTGACAAACCCGCAATTAAGGGCGGGTTGGGACAGCTTTTTTTTCGTGTCACAGGGTGACACGAATTTAACTAGTTGGCACGTACCAACTTGGTAGATATTATATCAGCTATAACTACAGAGAAAAAAAGTTAATTATACTTTTCCTTTCCTTAGGCATGGCAACACATGTACAGGATCTAAAAACCACATTTCTTTACAAGTAATTATATAAGAGTGAATTGGTTAATTGATTCGAGACAGCTCAAATGTACGCGCTTAATGTGCTGGGCCCAAGGTGACAGTTACACACGACTGAACAAACGATAATTCTGGGAAAACAATTATTGCCAAATTAGAGAGTTGACACGACAGAATAGGAATGCGTTAACAAAGAATCTGTGTGTGTTCGCTGGTCATTATCTAGCTTTTGACACTATCCTAATTCTAAGAAAATTTACTAAAATTTGAATGATTACGGGTGTACTTTGGATGATGTATATTTACTTTTATATCTCAGTACAAATGCACAGACCCAAGGATTTGTTTTTAGAAGGAGCTCAGTATATAACAATAAGCTATATATCAGATAAAGGGTAATGTTTCTAAAAATCAGTACACACATTTTCAGGATGATTATGAACTAAACGTGCTGACAACACCGTTACAAACTTGACCGTCGAGTTCCATGTTCGCGCTCGCATGGAGAGCGACCGCGTTCCGAGGAAGAACGCGCTAGGTGCCGGCGCGTCGTTATAACGGAGTGAACATTTTCATTATTCTCTTGTTGTGTAATCACCCATTTGAATTGACGTTAAGCTATGTATCAAATGAAAGCGAAGGTTTTGGGAAATCAGCATGTAGATTTAAAGAGAGATAGCGAATTATACGTGCCTACGACGCCGTGACAAAGACAAACATCAAATCTAATTTTTTTGCGGTGTTCGCAAAAGTGGGGCGCCGCGTCTTTTCTTCAACAGAGTGACCATTTTCTATCCCAGTGCTGCGCTATCAATCAGTCAAGAGGACAATAAGATATATATCCAATTAAATAAAAAGAAAAAGTCTCTAGAAATCAGTACACAGATTTTCACTACGGATTATTCATGAATGCTACATGCTTGCTATAAGCAAACAAACTTACCGTAATTATAAGATGTACAGTGTTCAGTGAACAACTTCTTAATGTGTTTTTAACTAACACCAATAAGTTGATCATGGCTGGACGCGCCAAAGCTTGTTCTTTAAGCATGCCGAATTCCATGCACCTGCAGTCAACTACTTTTGTGCTACGAGTATGAAAGTAAAGGGTAGTTTCACTGATTTTGTAATTATATTTCTTTCTCTTCAAGTGTAGTTATCAGTTACTGCAATCTCAGACCACAACTCAACCATTTACACATCCATATAAATTTCATGGTTCCAAAGGGGGACCTAGTGATGAATTAGTTTCATTGATAGGCTCTATCTGATGGCATATCAGAAAAATATCACATTATAAGCCTCCTCCCCTAAAAGCCCGACTTGTAGAGCCTGACAATTACACTTGCATGAACGAAAAATATAATGATTCCGTGCAGATGATGATGATGATGATGAATGGTTTATTCAAAATATAAATCATTCGCAGCCCGAAGGCTGAATTGCTGATTCATTACAAACTTTCTAAAACCTTGTTCTAACATGAGATATAAAACATTGATATCAGCATATTCTGGTAAAACATAGTAACAAACACTTACATACATTGACTTCACAAAATCTAAAGTTAAGCACCAAAATAAGAAATTATATCGTTTTTAAAAGCCCGGTAGTATTTACATACATGTAACGTCACGGTAAATCTTCAAGACACCGACAAGGTACACGTGAGATAGTTGTCACTAAGTCTACTAGTTCAAGAATTTAAAAGCTTTACTATATAAGGTATAGGAGAGTTGAAAAGTCGTTCTGTCCTGCATTTGATTGCTCGATATTTGTCTCTGTTTCTAGTGCTTCTACCATGATAGTGGAAGCATTGCTGGTGAGTGGATTGTCAAGTGAATCCCGAACTTGAGGCACAGTTTCTGTCTGCGGTCTGACAGCAGCGGTAGATTTACAGATGACGGGCATATTTGATTTAACACACCGTTACACCCTCAGTCTAGACAGGGTGGAACAATCTAGAGCTTCACCTTTTTCGCGTCTTGCATTGGGCGGAGTGAAAGGCACGTTTCAAGTCTGGAAATACCATCGGTTGGTGAACAAACAAACTTACAGCAGGTATGAGAGAACTTTTTGTCTACTTAAAGTTTGCTTTCCAGTTAATACAAGTCGGTCCCTTACTCCTTATGTTTTGCGCATTCCACAGAGCCAATCAACGGTGGGGTCATTCTGGTCAAGGGTGTTGTTCAAGGGTGGTCAAAGATCGCCGATCACCACGTTTTTTTTTCCAGAAAACTACACAATAGGCACATTGAAAATCACGTCGCAACAAACGCAGGGCGTTGCCGTAATTGTTACCCTACCTTTTTTGCACATTCCACAGTACCAGCCCGACCCGCAGGAGGGTTGGGATCTCGGGTGGTACGAACTACACCCTGTTGTATTTTTTTAACTCATATCTACCCTAGAAAACACACATTTCCATTCAAATTGCGCTAGAAATCTGAAAACATTTGGTGTCCCCAGACGAGCAAACGAAAGATTAAGAACATCAATTTCAACGTCCCAATCCGGCATTCAAATTTTCGGCGCACATGGTATAGCAAGCTAAAGTTGTATAAAATTATAATAAAGGTATGACATAAGAAGTATACAATCACACTCACTGTCGTCACAGTCCACGGGCTCATTCACGTACAGTTGTCGGACAGTAGGGGCAGCTCTTTGAAAAACTGATCTTGTGCAAGCAGAGTATTTCACTGAGATTGGCGCCCCCAATTTTTGGTCTCGTGATCATGCAGACAATGCCTAACATTGATAAACTAAAACGCGTAAGCCGTTCAACCTGTTAAGTAAACCAATAGGGTGGGGAGAAGGACCCTATGGGTAGTGACGTCGTTCATTGTTTTTTTGACTTGCTGCCAGTTGGGGCCATTGCAACTTTTCACAGCCGCGTAACTTCTTACAAAGGGGACTTCATCATGATCATGCTGGTTTATATTCTTCTCTTCCAAATGAAAGTTCTTTGCTTACAAGTTACATTCGTACAACCGTTACAACAGGTGGTGAGCGTGCCATATTGACCAGAGACTGTTTTTTCGTCTAATCAGTCAGTCGTAATGTGAGGTCATCAGGAATAGCGTGTCTGCTGCTGGGAGTGTGAAACCTGTCAAACAAAGGGCACGGTCGATGTGGCGAATTCCAGTCCCGTCGTTGCCAGCTGGGAAATGGCATATTTACTGGAAAGAACATTCATCCTGTCGGTACATAGTATCCTCCTCATTAAAACGGCCTTCCCGGGTTTACAACCGTACTTGTGCCCCATTTGGCCGGTGACGATTTTTACAAACCCTCAAATGTGGGGTGGGACCGTCCGACATGTTTGTCGTGTCACAGGGTGACACGAATTTAACTAGTTGGCACGTACCAACTTGGTAGCGATTATATCACCTATAACTAGAGAGAAAAAGTTAATTTTACTTTTCCTTTCTGTAGGCATGGCAACACAGGATCTAAAAACCACATTTCTTTACAAGTAAGAGGGACTTTGTCAATTAATTCGAGACAGCTCAAATGTACGCGCTTAATGTGCTGGGGTCGACCAAGGTGACAGTTACACACGACTGAACAAACGATAATTCTGGAAAAACAATTATTGCCAAATTAGAGAGTTGACACGGCAGGATAGGAATGCGTTATCAACAAATGCACAGACCCAAGGATCAGGCGATTGTACTTTTAGAAGGAGCTCAGTATATAACAATAAGCTATATATCAAATAAAGGGTAATGTTTCTAAAAATCAGTACACATCTGTTCAAGATGATTAACGTTATGAACTTAACGTGCTGACAACACCGTTACAAACTTCACCGTGGAGTTCCATGTTGGCGTTCGCATGGAGAGCGACCGCGTTCCGAGGTAGAACAGACTAGGTGCCGGTGCGTCTTTATAACGGAGTGAACATTTTCTTTATTCTCTTGTTGTGTAATCACCCATTTGAATTGACATTAAACTATGTATCAAATGAAAGATAAGGTTTTGGGAAATCAGCATGTAAATTTAAAGAGAGATAGTGAATTATAGGTGCTTACGACGCCGTGACAAAGATATACATCAAATCCCATTTCTTGCGGTGTTCAAAAATACTCCTGCTATGTTGTTTTAATAAATAAAGTTTCAAAGTTTCAAAGTTTCAACATACAATTGTACTAAAATGTGACTTTAACTGAAAATAAAGGCCGACTACCATAATTTAAACCCCGTAAGCTAGATACACAATGTAAAATGTAACCCCTATTCACGGTACGTGTTTATATTCCTGTGACCTATAGCTAGCTTTGCCACCAACAAATACCCTGGTTACACTCACACACACAGTCTTGGTTAAGTAGTCTCTACCAGGCTCTGTGGGACTCACTACTGACGATATAGCCTGATATAGGGACTTTGCCCCTCAGGCTTCACTGAACGAGCTGACTGTGACGTATACGAGACGAAAATTTGCGCTTGCGCATATCCTGTCCTGACTTAATTCTTTCTCAAAGCATTGTCGTAACATAAATTACGGATACCGTATCCATCATTCAAGCCCTGGTCTGTGCACGCACATTTCTGGTCTTGATCTCACTCTGTTTTATATTACATTCACTGCATGTTGTTGTTTGCATTTCAAATTATAACCAGCCCTTCATCCATTAGAGGAGTCTGCTTGAGGTTATTCCCCTCCTATCCAACCCAGGCCCTCGAGGTATGTTCGGTAGACAAACGTTCATTCAATAAACAAACAAAGAAAGAAAGAAAGAAAGATTATTATTATCAACAACACTTCAAAATATGCCCGTAAAGGTGACAAAACTCCGTAGTGTCTGGATGTGCCCTAACGCGACAACAACCGTCTTTGTAAACTACTGTCTCTAGGAACTGTCAGTGTAAGGGCACCCACTAAACAGTAGAAAGATTGTTATCAACAACACCTCAAAATTGGCCGTGCCAGGTGGAGATGATTCTGCTATTGTATATAAAGGTCACAAAACCTTCTAGCGTCTGGGTGCGCCCGAAACATCGCGACAACAAATAACCGTTGAGAACCACTGTCTCTGGGAACTGAATAATGAGAAAACACGTAATTGTAAGGGGATGGGGGTCGATACGGGAAATGTATTACACATATCTCAAGATATCAATAACAAGATAGATATCACTGTTATAACTGAACACACATAAGTAAGGATGGCCTACATTTTGTTTCACCGCAACACTGCATATAGGGACAATGGTACAAATTTCAATTCTTTGACACACACAGACATACACACACACAGCGATAGACCAAAAACAATACCTCGATTCTATATGGAGGTACCAACGATGCACTAACAAAGACTGAATACGTAAACATCCATTGACTGTCATCCACTAGTTGACACAATTATTGCCAAATTAGAGAGTTGACACGGCAGGATAGGAATGCGTTATCAACAAATGCACAGACCCAAGGATCAGGCGATTGTACTTTTAGAAGGAGCTCAGTATATAACAATAAGCTATATATCAAATAAAGGGTAATGTTTCTAAAAATCAGTACACATCTGTTCAAGATGATTAACGTTATGAACTTTACGTGCTGACAACACCGTTACAAACTTCACCGTGGAGTTCCATGTTGGCGCTCGCATGGAGAGCGACCGCGTTCCGAGGTAGAACAGACTAGGTGCCGATGCGTCTTTATAACGGAGTGAACATTTTCTTTATTCTCTTGTTGTGTAATCACCCATTTGAATTGACATTAAACTATGTATCAAATGAAAGATAAGGTTTTGGGAAATCAGCATGTAAATTTAAAGAGAGATAGTGAATTATAGGTGCTTACGACGCCGTGACAAAGATATACATCAAATCCCATTTCTTGCGGTGTTCAAAAATGGGGCGCCGCGTCTTTTCTTCAACAGAGTGACCATTTTCTATCCCAGTGCTGCGCTATCAATCAGTCAAGAGGACAATAAGCTATATATCAAATAAAAGATAAAGTCTCTCGAAGTCAGCACACAGATTTTCACTACGGATTATTCATGAATGCTACATGCTTGCTATAAGCAAACAAACTTACCGTAATTATAAGATGTACAGTGTTCAGTGAACAACTTCTGAAAGTGTTTTTTAAGTAACACCAATAATTTGACCATAGCTGGACGCGCTAAAGCTTGTTCTTTAAGCATACCGAATTCCATGCACCTGCAGTCAACTACTTTTGTGCTACGAGTATGAAAGTAAAGGGTAGTTTCAGGGGGGAAGCGCTCTGCGTCGTTTTCTGCACTGTATAACAAAATAAGCGTGTTCTAGGGTATGCCCGTTTACTAGCGAGTATAGAAAATAATACGTAAAAGACAGACTGAAAATACAATCACACTCACTGTCATCACATTCACGGCAGGTGATTTGCAGACGGTGAGGACAGAACTTGTAGGAACTGATCTTCTGGGAGCAAGCAGACACAGAATACTCATATGAGATAGCGTCCCCGACAATGATATGTGACAATGGCAGTGCGAAATGGACTAAACGCGTAATTATAAGACGTTTAACCGGTTGACCAAAGGGCCCCGGAGCAAAACTATACTAAATTGGCAGACCATCAAGAACGCGATGGGAGCGGCACCGTAACTTTTTCGGGTCGTTGGATAGGAGGATTTTAAAGCATGTCCCAACTACTTGGTCAATGTTATGGCTCAGCAGGCCCTATGATGGCATATCAGAAAAATAACACATTGCAAGCTCCCCAAAAGCCCGACTCGTAGAGCCTGATAAGGAAAGGCTAGATATGAATGACAATTACACATGCTTTCGAACGAATATGTCAACTAGAGTTCCACGACCTCACACCTTCGTCAAATGATGTTAATCTATACTACTGACAAATTAACGTTTCTCGAGCTCATTGATTATGCAAATAAGATCCTCATTTGCATGAATCACATCAGTTGATCGTATTCTCCACGCAATGACAGTCATATCTTAACAAAGAAGGTCATTCTAGCATTTCCTCATATATTATGCAAATTATCATCCAAAATTCGTGACCCTAGTATGTCCAGATCATGAGATATGAAAACCGGAAGTTACCATTCCGTACCATAATAAGCTGCCTGGGGGCCAAAATCTTATCCTTTTGACGTCTAATCAAGACCTACCCACATACCAAATATCAAGATAATCCATCTGAGCCTTCTCGAGTTATTGTGGGGCAATCTAGATCTTCACTTTTTTTCGCGTCGCTGGGCAAAGTGAAAAGCACGTTTCATATTGGAATTGACGCTTTTCATACGGGGGTGGGTATGCTTCAGTTTCTCTCAAATGTTAGTTCTCTAGTTAAAAGTTATGCCTAAATGCCAATGTTTAGTTGATGGACTTGGAACAGGGCCTTGTTCAATATATCGATTAATAGAACGTCTAAAGTTATGTTATCGTATACTTTTATCCCATTTACCTGTGTACAGTTGGACAAGTATATAATGATAAAGTCGGTAATGCACCTTTTCCACTTAGAATGGTTTATTCGGTTGTTATTAGAACTGACCAGCCGTATGACCAGCCTAGATAAAAACGGATCTGAATAGGCTGAAATATCGAAGAACGAATCATCTACCACTAGGACCATGGTTGTTACCGTTTAATATGTTGCATACAATCTTTGATACATCCAGCATATACTAAGCTAATGTTGAGAAAAAACTTACCATGATGTTATCTAGACTTGCTGTTATCATACGAGACAGATGAAACATGATCTAAACAAGAAAGGTAACATTTGCAAAGCAACTTCATAATGTTTGCCTTCACATGGTCTTGCCCAACAAACTACTGCTCTGTTTATTCTCAAACACATCTATATACATATATATGGTGACCGCCAACTCAAGCTCTCTCCTGCTACAAAATGTAATCCAACACCACTTGGCGCTACAGCACTAGTGCACTAGCTACCATGGTGACAGACGTCTGGTCTAGGTCATTGACCTTATTTGTTTGGAGAAGACTAACATGCCAAGCTAATAAAACTTTATAAATCTTCACCTCCACTGTTCTATTCCTTGAATCGATTCCTAGTTATTATAAGTTGAATATAACAATCTAAAGTCTTTTATCTCGTGATCAAACTTCTACTTTCATGGATCAGCAAATACATCCCAAGAATGTACAGTCTTGTATTACTAAATTTGTCAAATTGCGAATGATATTCAGACCATGGATAAGATTTGCTTAATTAATAGGAAATACTACAATTCCTTTGTGCTAAATGATTAAGCTTTTCCTCGTTTTGGTCTAACCTCCAAGATCCAGCAAGCGTGACCAGGCCAGTCTTGCAAGATTAGTTGGTTTTGAGGTTAAAAAACATCGTGGAACACTCGCTATTGTTCTGTTAGCTTATAAAGATGGGTAGAGGTCCATCAATGTGATCCTGATGTCACATGACAACATGGAGCCATCCGGAGTGGTACCTTGGCAGGTGTAGGTGCCTGCCAGGTCAGGGGTCATGGCGTCTATCTTCAGTTCATGGGTCAAGCCGTAGGTACGGACATGGATGCCTTTGTTCGGAGGCAGGGACCCGTCGTTGAGCAACCAATGGGCATCGTCCACTTGAAATTGAAACAATGGATAGTCGTTAGCAAAACGTTTCTGCAGTACTAACATGAGCTCTATGTCATGTTGGCAGTAGCAACCTGTGAAGCTCATATCTTGTCTATAGTATAGACTGAAGAATTCTGATATGAATGTTTTCGTTCCGGATCCGTACCACTCCCATGTAACGATGGCGGCCCCTAATACCCCCCCCCCCTTCACACGAGAGGCTGAATGAACCGGAATGCCGCCTGACTGAAAATTCTTAGTATATTCTTGGATACTTGAAGTGCATTCTAGAAATCCACACTGTATTCCAGATATTTGTGCCCATTCTCCTGTTTTGAGCATGTGAAGAAATATCGAACGGTAGTCGAAGAGTATTCTAACTTCAGTATGACTGCATTCTGATGATATCCCTACAGCATTACAACAGCGTTCGAAACATTCTGATCGCATTCAAGCGAGAACCGAAATAGACCTGAATATTTGGAATACACCACGAATTTTGAAGAATGCACTTGGAATAGCCAGGAGTATACAACGAAATTACAGCATTCCAGCTCACTCCGCCTCTAGTGTGAAGGGGATATAACTAGGGTTTCCCGAATGTTTCTCGATTTTGCCAATTCTTCCACCTGGTTCTGCTTGACTCATGCTGATTCGAAATAAGTGTGAAGGGGCCTTTATAGATGATACTAGTACCTTACATGATACCTTGTTTCACCATATGCAGTTACAATTAATTTTTTAAAATCACTTTTGTTCATTCGTCTTCAACTTGCAAATTCTAGTAGCGCTTTATATCAGCTGTAATAGCAAATATATCTATTCAAATGAGCTATAGCTTCTGGGCGTATAAAACTAAGGGACAAACCTTCTCCGTTGACCTCCAGAATGACCGTCTGTCCCTTTCGAGCCACTGCAGAAGCGCCTGACCTGATGGTCGGATCGGTGAGAGACAGCTGCTTCTGTATGGGCGCCCCTTGCCGCTGCTGACCGGTAATGTAGACACCACCATCAGCTGCTGGCGATAATAGGCATTGTATATATAGTTGCAAGTTGCGAAATATGTCTAACATTCTCAGCTTTCTTCACAAAAACAGGTGCGAGACATGTTAACACATGGTATATACTTCAACCATGCTATTAGTTGGGGTGGTCGGCGGTGCAAAACTAGCTAGAAAGCAAAACACACTTATTGGTGAACCAAACCGTGTTACTGATGACCACTGATCATACGTCATTCCTTCTCATAAAAGCTGATAATGTAGTTATTTTTAGTACTCGATTAACCCCGTTGATAAAGCAACATAACATTCCATCCCTAAATGCAACACAGTCCCAGCTGACTAGGTGCGTTTGTTCCATCTTCCCTTATGCATATGTGTACATTCAAGTATACTGTATCACGGGGTTTGACCATACCTCGCCATTGGACAGCACCATTCTGTTGCTTCATCTCGTTTATGTACTGAGTCTTAGATACTAATATGTAAAGAAGGGAAGAATAAAGGTTTGCTTTTGACTCATAAGATGCCATACACATGCCATAAACATCACCTTTACCTCAAGACATATGTACAAATATCCTTAAGTAGTTACACTTTCCTTACCAAGTTATTTTGAACTACATGCGTGCGACCTTTTTAACAAACTCGTCAGTACCGGCCCGCTTTGAGCAGAATAATTCTAACACGAACGGAGCACGCTCAGCGATCCAATTATGCACAGTTTCATGTCTGATGAGAATGTGAACTAGGTGAGGTTAGTACTGTGAGCAATCAATAGTATTTCATATTGGCAACAAGGTATTGTTGATTTTCACTTCGTATGATTATATTTTCAGCCTTGCAAATCATTCAGTCAAACGATGGATAAGAAAGAAACATGTGGTTGAAATGTTGTAGTAGGGCTTTTGGTAAGAAGTGGAAATAGATTCAGGGGGTTTTACCAACCAGTTGTGTGGGTGTAGCGGTGTGTTTCTCTGTGAATGTCCTGATGGTAGACTTTGCTGTCCAATTCACTGTAAGAATTCGTCGCATGCGCATGGTCAAGGCTTTTCTCTTCCAGCAGCACGCTTTTGTTTAGGTCCAGTCCTTCTTCTGAAATATGAAAGGTCGCTCTCGTAATGATGGATTGGATGGTAAAGAGGCAACCCCTGTTGCCTCGCTAACCCGTTTTTAATTGGGTTATAACTAAATTAAAAAAGAAGGAAAACTAGAAAGAAGAAACAAGATTTTTAACTATTTTCTTTTTTTTCAAACGTTTTCAACGGTACAGAGACGTAGACAGAGGAAAGGAGACAGAAAAAGGATGTGTCAAGCTACCCACGACAGGTTACTGTCCAAGTGCTCCCACCAACCCACTCCTGCCAACTTGACACATCAAAATAAAATAAGGACATAAAAGACAGACAGTTTACAATAAGAGAGTGGTACGCGACAAAACAGGGGGGTGTTAGAACCTTATGCGCAATCTTTCTTCCTGCCTCGCTAACTGTGTTTAAAACACGCTGTCCATGCCTTGAATGGCCTTATACAATGTACCCCAGGTATAGTTTACAACAAGAACTTTCACCGGTCGAAGTGGCTGTGGGGTTCTTGTAGTAACGTACGGAAAACGTGAGAAATTGACCTTGTTTAGAAGAAAGATGATTGCACAATGCATGTACGCTAGCCGGTATTAAAGATGGCGGAAACAATGTGCTACCTTGCAGAAGGTCCGCCAAGTGAGCCTGCCTCTGGTTCTGCCTCAGGGCTCCGCAGAACGTGTAGAAGTCAGGGTCATCACGTGACTGTAGGAGGTGAAGAATGCGCCTGTTCTTCTCCTCACGCGAGTCTGCACTCGACACATAATCACTCATGGCGTCGGTGAAGACCTGCTCGTCAAAGGCAAACAAAACTTTTTTTTATTCCAACACAAAAGGGGGATTGTAACAATTCTGTAGTGAGTGCATGTCAAAGAATTCTTGTTGCACGTAAACTTGATAAGCAGGCACAATCGGTTTATTTTTTCTTCATTTGTCACTACAGGCTACGTGGGATAGAAGCTCGTGTTCCATTGGATGTTGTTAGCGAAGTTTATAACTTTTGACACTTTTACCTTTTGTTTGGAGAGATGAGCCAATGTTATATCAGGGTCCATCTTTTCAACCAGGACAGCTTGATGTCGCATCAGCTGCTCCCGTAGGTCAACAGACAATCCTGATGATAAACAAACAAAAAATACATTTCTTCAGCGGACACAATGCACGAGTATCAGTTTTCATTAAATTCGAACTTCTGTACTTGCTTCTGTCGTGTTTCAGTAACGGTCAAGATATCTCATATACCTGGTCCTTCCAAGGTGTCTGCCAGCCAGTACAGCTTCTCCTCATTTCTAAGCGCAGTGCAGTATCCTTCAAAGGCATCATCATCTCCAAACGTCAGGTTATCCAGTAGTTTTTTGTTACGGTCTTCTCGAGTACGTGGCCTGAAACACATACATCAAATGCGATCTACCGAAGTTACTGATAACGTTGATGTGATTGCAATCCATTGGAAATACACCTTGTGGTATAGAGAGAAGTTAGACTGCTGAAATTAGAAAAAGCTCTAAGAGATAACTTTGTCGCCTTTAGGATTCATCGAGAATCAGCTTTGACTTGGACGTCCAATGGTTTGGGGGCATAAGCATAAAAACTCTGTTGGCGGGATTAACGGATGGCCAAACAATACATATCCTGGAAGGTAACTAAATACACACATGTGGGTTTTGGTTTTCTGCAATATTGTGCCTTCCCCTAACATTAAATTGCATTTCTTACTTTTTGATGGAGCTCATGTCGATTGGGAGTTGTACGTTTTTGGAGGCCAGGTATGCAGTAATGTTGTCAGGTTTTTGCACGTGTTCAACAGCGTCAGGTCGGTACAACTTCAGCATTTCTTGGTGACCCCTTCTCATAGCTGCAATAGACATACGGCAGCATTTTCTCATATGAAAATGAAGTTAGGAACAGCAACAATATAGAAAGCCACAACAAGCGTCTTAATAAGGAGTCCGGTGAGATTTTCTTGGAAGATGAAAACACTGCTGCGTGTAATTAAAGAACCTGACATCTCATCTCATATGTTTAACTAGATATTTCGTTGGTCAATAAGTTGGTCACCTTTGTAGGGTTTGGATTCCGCCCGGTCGAAACAGGTCCAACAGGTGCAACAGGGGCAGTATTTCCCACACAGCCCCAGCCATAGGCAGCAGCAACAGCACTGGGTGAACGGCAGCATGTATCGAAAAACTTGAACTTCGGCTGCCAGTTTTGCATGATTTCACATTAATAAGTTGTCACACACTGATAATAACAAGAAGATAGAGCCCGAGTTAGTGATTAGGAATTGCGTCTGCAGTAAGGTGCGTTTTATGTGTCTCTATGTCTCAAGACGTACATGTAACGTCTTATAAGGCACGTGCATGTGTACCCAATGGTCTCTTATATGAGCTCAGCACAGCTCAAGAGATAAATATGAAATGCCTCTTTATAAGTCTACATTTCCAAGCTGCCACAGACATGTGGAGAACTGAAGCGGACAGAGCAGCACATCTAGCGTTCACCAGGCCTTCCTAAGGGTTATGGATATCGATAGTGACGGTAAAAAAATGGCTAGGGGAGTGAGCCGCGGTATGGATAACATTTTCCTATATATAAAATGCGCACTCCCCTGGCAAATTATTCTCCCTACAGCCATTGTAGCTAGTCTGGTGGAGACTACTGAATTACATATCCTTGGGCGGTTATACTGACAAACGCATAACGAAATGTCGCACCAGTAGGATCAGCAACAGCAGAAGCACAAACAGCATCGGGAGTAGCCAGGCAAGCAGTTGGCTGGTGGATTCTGAAGTTCTGGTCTCGGGGCCGCCAGATCCCCGGTCCTCTCCAAAGGTCGTCCATGGGCCCCATGTGCCTCTGGTGCTCCTTGCACGAACCTGGGAAGAACAGTGGATGTCAGAGTGTTGTATCATTTGTAAAATGACGAAAATGTTGGAAGAGGCTAAGGTTAATTGTCCATACAGACCAGGTGTACCGTGTAGCAGCAATGTCTTCCTGTAAAATCAGATTTGGCTCTAGCATACCACACTAGCTAGACGATAAAAAAACGGTGATGATGATTTTCTGTCCTTCGAAACTCCACAGTATACCTGTAGTCATTCCAACAGTTTCAACTCAATTTCGAACATGTTCATAACATTTCAAACAGTAGTTTATCTCACCCGGTATGTGTAGCCACCAGAGTCGCTATTCAAACCATCAATACGAGCTGTTGTCTCCCCGGGGCTGACATCAATGGTCCTCGCGTCTCCTCCGTCCTTCGGGATAGCCTGCACCTGATATCCCCCTATGTCATTACTGTCGGAGCCCAGGGGCGGGTCCCAAGCAAGCACGGCGTAATCGTCCCCACTATCTACCAGTCTAATGTTTCTCACGTAGGATGGAGCTGGACAAATGTAGTATTTTCGTCAGATAACCAGTTAATCTGTCTTCTTTGCTATCATCTATCGATCCATAAGACCCTGCTAGTCCCTGCACATTGTCTATAAGCAATATTATGCAAAACTGGGTCTCATAAAGTACCAGAGCTCATTGTTCTTAGTAACTATGAACTTCCTTAATATGTTAAATAATTTCAACCTCCAGGTCGTCCACTTGCTTTGTTTTATGTTATGTTATGAAAAAATACGATTGATTGAAATAGAGGACACATTACTAGGTATATATGTGTGGTATGTTTGTTTTGGTAACAGTATTTTGGCGATTGCATATGGTAGATGTCTAGACTGTGTACCATCCTCACTAGTTTACGTTCGCATTCATATTATCACGGGAGGTAAACATTCTTTATAATACGTACTAGTATGGGAGTGAGTCTGAACCAATGAGGATGGTACTTAGGCTGGGAGATGGCAGCAAGCTTTAATCTAATCTTCTTGTATCTGTTTCTATACAAGACTATTACCTCCCGAGTGAAGTTCTGCGGAGCTTCTTTTCCGGCCGTAAGTGTTTGATATTGAGCACTGATAGGCGCCGCTATCATCCTCAGTCAGGTCGATGATCTGTAGTGACGCTGTATTACCGGAACGTGCCATCCTGTGTCTGCCTTCTTCTGTCAGAATCTAAATGAAGAATTTAAAAGATATTGGTTGCTATGATACGAGAGTTTCGGTTGTCCTTCTGCTACCCTAGAGCTATATCATTATGGGACACTAAATTCTGTTACATGTCTGTGGTACTTTCCCTGTGGTTTCAACGTTCAGCTATTCTTGTTCTTCTCACTTGCATTCTGTAGTGCTTTGAAGTATAGACCACGAACCTCGCCGTTATGCAGCCAGATGACGTCAACAGGATCTGTGCTGTCCCCAACATCCCAGGCGACGTCCCACGTCACCGACTCCCCCAGACCCAGACGGTGGTTTTGATCAGACAGTGCCTTTGTGAACAGGGGTCTAGCTGTAGTATAGAATAGAGGGTTAAGAGCAGAAATCATCTTCTTGCTAGACTGTCTGGCGTCAGTATTGACACAATGTGAACTGTGCTACTAAGGCCACGTTCTTACTGTGTTTTCTTACTCTGTTAAGGTGCGTAAACTACCTGCAAACAAATTTCTTAGTGTCCAATGATAAAATGTTACATGTGGCATTCAATTACGAAAAAAACGGATTGTAATTTGAGAAAGTAGACTCGATCATGATTATAATGTAGTACTAGTAGTGCATCTGAAGATCAGCACCCCTAGCTTGTGATGAATTACCATTGACGATGAGTTGAGTTCTCTGTGACTGTGAACCCAAACTGCTGGTAGCGGTGACCTCATAGAAACCCGCATCTTCCCGTCTGACGTCAGAGATGGTCAGTGCTCTGTTCCAGGTCTCCATGGCCAGTCTTTCAGCTGGAGGCATGGCAACCTCATTGCCTTGTGGGTCCAGACGCCGCCACGTTAAGGTCGGTATGGGGCTGAGGGAGTCACACAGTCATGATCGAAAAGGGTGGTTATGGTAAGCTGTTGTAAAGGAGGATTTACCTATACACAATGAAAACAAACCTAGTTTTGCAAATCTATCTCATCACTACTACTACTACTCATCAATTAGGGAGGACAAGATTTATGATCGATAGCAATAAAGCAATACTGTAGCTATAAGAGCTATTGGAAATGTAAGGAACATGTCTCACTTTCCATAGGCGAATCCCTCCATCAGGACGGTGGCATGAGTGACTGACGATATCGAGTCTCCCTCGTGAAGAACCAAGTTTGGTGCCGATTGAGGTGGGGCTAGATATAAAGAATATTTGTTGATATCTCGATTTATTGACTAGTCGTAACTTAGGTCACGTGCACTGGTCCTACGATCATCCTACAAAACTAAGGAATCTGCTTCAATCTGCCCTGTTAAGCAAATTGGAATTGAAATTGTCAGTGCTTGAAAGAGGTTTGTAGCAACGATACCTATAGAAATGTGTTACCGTATGGATCTCGCAATGTCTGAGGCAAGGTACATATCATTTTGCCTTCATGACGATGACTTGTCACAAGACATCAACAAACTGAACCACGAGGCAATGACGCCGTGGATCGCGTAACGAATTACGTACTCTGGGCTGTAACCGAAAACGAGACTGTTGGGCTGAGGTGACGTAAGGGAGACGTCAGGTCCACAGACAGTCGCACTACACACTGGTAGTCCCCTAGATCATTCTCTTCAGCCCGGGCGAAGTACAAGTCTCCCGTCTTCTGAGACACGTACACCCTCTGGTCGTTACTCGTGAAGGCCGGGTCCAGCGAGCCTGAATCCACCCAGAAGAACATGAGACCTGGAAATGAGCGTTCAAGAATAAGGCATCATTCACTGCTGTGTTAAAGAGGTTTCTGGATCCGCACCTGACTTACCAGCCACCAGCGGGCCCACTACACCAGGATTACATATAGACATGATGTCCCTCTTCGAATACAAGACATGAATAAGACGAAACAGAGGCTTGTCCCGCTAGCACTAGCACGGAGCTACCTCGTCCACTTGCGAGCTAAGGATCATTAGGGAGAGCATGCGAATTGGAAATAAGTTGCACCAGGCGAGTTTTAAGATTGCCACGAGAAAGTCAACGGGGTAAATGATAAACAACGAGGATGCTGATTATGGTAACGATTCTGACATATGACAACATGATAACACTAACACAACTTTCCAGCTTATTAACTGCTTGCAGATCAATCTTTTGGCTAGCAAGTAAAGTTTGTAGGTTGGTGGAAGGCACAACTTTAGTATTGGACCCCAGAAAGGACGTGAATTCAATTTATCAATGTGGTGAAGTACCTGGATATGCTTCTGGTTTCTGGCACCGGAGAACCGCACCCTCCCCCTGGCGTCCGGACACAGGTGGGCGCGGAGTCGAGGCAAACGGGTCCGAATCTGAGAAAAAAGTTGTAAAACAGCCACGCATTCAGTAACTCGGTGAAAGTGGCAGAGCTGTGCGTCCCATTTGCGGATTAATTTGCTTTCACTGTACAAGTACGTCATCATTAGCTCAACAAACAGCGTACTGTTAAAAATGACATTGTTATGTAACATAGCCCCACTCACAAGCAAAGGTGAGAGAAGCCCGTCTGCTGACAACCGTGCCGTAGTCATTCTCTGCCACACATTGATATCTCCCTTCATCTTTGCTCTTCTCTGGGTTCTTGATGATCAACGCGCCGACGTCCATCTCGTATGGTGGTTGTCGAGAATTCTGTCACAAAAGATAACTATAAAGCAAGAGTCCGTAGGACACAATCCTCCGTGAAGTAATTATGGTGTTTGTGGTGTGGCTAAGTGTTAAGCTACCGACATGCCGAATTTCAGACAAATCCATCAAATGGATCTCGATTTATAGGTACGAAGACACAGACAAAAACAAGTAGTTCAAAGTCTCAATTTAGCATAGAAGGCTATTGTAGCATTTGCTCATACATTATGTAAACGAGGCCCTGATTTGTATGATCTACATGTAACAATGTTGAACTTTACTAAACTTCCAAATACCGCAAGACTGAAATTATCATCATTTACCACCACGGAAATACAGTCTTATCTATTATGCAAATTAGGTCCCTATTTCCAAAATTGATATCTATCGATATTCCTCTCTTTCTCAGTTAAGCTCCTTGGTTACAGGCAGTGTAGGAAACCTAGGCGTAACATCTGCTTGAAGTTCCTAATTGAACCCAGGCGGTCCGACATCTGGCACTACCAAGTCAAGGGACGCTAAAACAACGCATAACCCAACATCTGCTCGGAGAAAACCCTATTAGCACACAGCCACAAAAGCCAACGAGATTAATGACCTGTTCCACAAGTCCCTCAAGATAGGGGTGTTTTCTAAAGTATTACATTACATTACCTATAAATCTGCGCCGGCGTAAAAAAAACAACGTGCATCACCCCACGCAAACTAGTCGCTAACTCGTCTGAGACGACATGCCAAACTACAGCTGCAGCAAACAGATCGCGAGTTACAGCTGCGAACACACACACACACACACACAAAATATTCCGACAGCAATACTCCGCCGGAGGTCTATGACCTCCTTCACGGAGTAACAACGTGCATCATCTTGCGCATACGAGCAGGCGACATGCCAAACTGCATGTCAGCGCAACAAAGGGATCATGAGCTGCGAGAATGTACAGATCCAACGCGCCGCAATACTCCACCAGGAGGTCGCTGACCTCCTTCACGGAGTAATGAGTAACATACAAAGGATTTTAATTTTATGCGCCACGGACTGAAAATCATATGCTATGTTGGGGATATTGGGACTAACATAATCAGCACTACGACTCTTTGTGAATCGCTGTAAACAGATCAGACATACTGGATGTCCTCACCAGATCTAACTGCTGCCCATCCTTTCTCCAGCTGTACGCGATCGGCTGTTCTCCCGTTGAGTTACACGGCAGCCTAACCTCCGGTGTCGGGCTGAAGGGGTCAAATATCAAATCGTGCGGCTTGACGACAAGTCGGGCTGCCACCAGCTCGTCTTCTGCTAGAAGCACTATTGGAATAAGATGTTTCAATTTCATTCGAGTACATAAATGTACTAAAACACAAGATGGTAAACTAAAGATGTGAATGTACAATGTAAATCTCCACAGGTCACAGTTTGGAAACAATTCGTTACCAATATGAAATCCATTGATAGAAGTATTGATTTTTAAGTTACCATGCATATGGTAAACGAGGAGTCATAGTAAGTAAGTCACTAAACCTAGAAAAGCTTTCGGAATTCCGTGAGGTGGCAATATCAATTATAGCAGTTCTAGATAAAATGGGAAAATATGCCATACTGCAATTCTAGGATTAGGATTAGAATTAACGAACGAACGAATGAACAAATTCATAACGTTAAAAGCGTGATATCGATCGATGGATGGTTACGTTAAAGTTCTTTACGATTGATATGAATAAGTAAAGACATTGTAGTGTTATTGTTCTGGACAGATAGACATGTGGATTGCAGCTATGCAACCTTGACACACGCACCTGCTTGTGTTAGCCATGGGCGGTGGACGAGGACGACTGCAAACAGCCAACAGGTGCGTAAAAAGCAGGCCATCCTGGAAAAGCAACAAAAATCTACCTTGACTTGCAACTTCTGACGTACTCGGTGTTATCCCTCAATTCAGTACCATACAGTACCGTTCTGTATGCGGAATGCACCATGTCTGGTGGCATAGTTCTATGTCTCTCTCAGGCCCCCTCCAGAGTCAGGTCGGTAGGTGGGGCAATGACATCGTGTAGGGCCGCCACTATCCCGCAGCTGGCGTCAGACATGGCTCGCAATCGTACTAAACTTACATCTTACATCTTACTATCAATCTGTTAAGGCTTTTAATCAAATCAAATGTTTTTAAACAGCTGTACACTGTAAATTACAATACAATTCATGATGTACTCCTGCTATGTTGTTTTAAATAAAGTTTCAAAGTTTCAAAGTTTCAACATCTACAATCGTACTAAAATGTGACTTTAACTGAAAATAAAGGCCGACTACCATTTAAACCCCGTAAGCTAGATACACAATGTAAAATGTAACCCCTATTCACGGTGTTTATATTCCTTTGACCTATAGCTACATGTAGCTTTGCCAACAACAAATACCCTGGTTACACTCACACACACAGTCTTGGTTAAGTAGTCTCTACCAGGCTCTGTGGGACTCACTACTGACGATATAGCCTGATATAGGGACTTCACTTTGCCCCTCAGGCTTCACTGAACGAGCTGACTGTGACGTATACGAGACGAAAATTTGCGCTTGCGCATATCCTGTCCTGACTTAATTCTTTCACAAAGCATTGCCGTAACATAAATTACGGATACCGTATCCATCATTCAAGCCCTGGTCTGTGCACGCACATTTCTGGTCTTGATCTCACTCTTTTTTTATATTACATTCTCTGCATGTTGTTGTTTGCATTTCAAATTATAAGCAGCCCTTCATCAGAGGTGTCTGCTTGAGGTTATTCCCCTCCTACCCAACCCAGGCCCTCGAGGTATATTTGGTAGACAAACGTTCATTCAACAAACAAACAAACAAAGAAAGAAAGATTATTATCAACAACACTTCAAAATATACCTGTAGAGGTGACAAAACTCCGTAGTGTCTGGATGTGCCCTAACGCGACAACAACCGTCTTTGTAAACTACTGTCTCTGGGAACTGTCAGTGTAAGGGCAGGGCACCCACTAAACAGTAGAAAGATTGTTATCAACAACACCTCAAAATTGGCCGTGCCAGGTGGAGATGATTCTGCTATTGTATGTAAAGGTCACAAAACCTTCTAGCGTCTGGGTGCGCCCGAAACATCGCGACAACAAATAACCGTTGAGAACCACTGTCTCTGGGAACTGAATAATGAGAAAACACGTCATTGTAAGGGGATGGGGGTCGATACGAGAAATGTATTACACATATCTCAAGATATCAATAACAAGATAGATATCACTGTTATAACTGAACACACATAAGTAAGGATGGCCTACATTTTGTTTCACCGCAACACTGCATATAGGGACAATGGTACAAATTTCAATTCTTTGACACACACAGACATACACACACACAGCGATAGACCAAAAACAATACCTCCATTCTATATGGAGGTACCAACGATGCACTAACAAAGACAGAATACGTAAACATCCATTGACTGTCATCTACTAGTTGATTGACACGGAAGATGTCAGAGGTTACCTGTCAACCGGAGTCAGTGCGTGACTGTCGGATAGCGCGGCCACAAATATAGGTTGTAACTTATTCTTGTTCTCGTCCGTTAAAACGATATGGTCTGTACATGGTATTTCAAAAGCCTGTCACGAGAGATGAATCGATAAGTTTCATCTTGTCCTCAAGCATATCATGTGAATAGTGTTCACACTTAACTGGATGCTACAGAGGAAGCCACGACAAGTTGTTTTAGTTTCCCTCAATCACAATAAACTAAAGGTCTCAGCTTCAAGGTCAACAGGGGGCTGGGTGACGACTTGTCGGAAACGGGCCTGCGATATCTAAAAAAGACGAGACCAATAGTGATGTTTTCAGATATCGCCGATACTCGTAAGAAAAGTGTATGTTATCGTCCTCTCGGTCGTTTCCGTGGACGCCTGAGGGGTATATGTTACAGAGAAAGAGACAACGCCATTTGTGTGCTGACAGTTATTCATGTGGTAGGGGGGAATTTGTTATTGGAGACGGGGCAGCGACCCGTCACATTCTCCAGGTCATCATGAATATTCCAAGAGTTGGTATATTAACGAGAAAATCAACGATACCGACAACATTAGGCGTCATATGCCTTCATCGAAACAAACGTTTGAATTCTAAATACCTTTGTCAGAGAGGAACGACAGGTGATCAGGAAAACTAAGGAAATGACGATTGCTCTAAATGGCTGACATCCAACAGGGGTTTAAGAAACTGTTTCCCTCCAACAAAAGGTGCGCAATGAACAGGAATGGCTTTAATACCGACGCGCCCTGTTGTGTCCACGCTAGTTGCCGTCCGTTTCATTGGAATGTAACAGTTATACTGTGTTATACGTAGTTAATCAGACGGTGCCATTTTGGAGTTATTGCTGTACTGTACATATAAGTTCATCTTCAGTGAGAAACTGGCCACGGAGGTCTCCATTTTTGTATCTCCCAACTGTTGTCAACATAATCTTTTACAACCCCTACTATTGCAAGTCACAATCTCTGACATAAACCACGCAAAGCAAATGTACATTGCCACGTTATGAAACATAGTACAGTATATAACTTATCACATCAGTACATAAACAATGAATAGGTCTCAAACCTCAATGACTGTTGTCGGTTCCAACCGACGGTCAAAAATGGCCTCGTTAAAGTGAAAGGAAGGTACAGGCGGTGGTCTCGGTATGTTAAATCATCCTCTCCCAACGGCCAGGTGACCTGAATGTGTAGAAGGTGTAGTCGTCACGTCACTACCCCACCTGGTGAAAATGAACGACCGTTTCTTGTGCTACCTACATGTAAGCACACAGGAAATGGCCAATCCTTTTGCTTTAATCACGAAGTTTTGCCAACATCAAGACGATATTGCGTTTTTCATTATCTTCCCAAGTCAGACATGACCTCAGCAGAAAAAATGTGAAAGGTGTGTCCCACTTCGTGTTTTGTCCCACAAATCCCGTAGTCTTTACTGTGACCATGACTCTTTTGTCCACGGTAGAATAATATCGGGGCTGCCGTCTTGGTAGCATAAACAGTAATGGGCGTTACTTTAGACATCATAGACTACAAAAATCACAAACTCTTCACTGAGTGGCTTGTGCGGAAAGATGACCGCATTTCATAAGTTCACTGCTCTGTAGGACGACAGTTATACGATTATATATAACTTGTCCTTGGCGCACAATGGCCTGCATAATCATTCGAATGGCTAGAGGCTGTCCATGCTTGGTTGTTGCCCCAGGGGTCATGCGTATTTCACTGACAATTGAGGTACTTACGTGTCGGTGCTATACGATGATGTGATGCATATTAGCTACATGAAGGAATGTAGACCATAAGCAGAGATACATTGTGCGTTTTGAGCTATGTGAGATGTGACTGTAAATGTCCAAACAGTCACACCTTATCACATTTAAGATAAAAGTAGGATTCAAGAAATGACTCACCCATCTAATGGATTAAAATATGACTGTACATGTTCACTATTTCCATTTCGCACCACCCGTTAATGACAGTAATCACTGGTACATTGTTGATCTCCCATTACCCTACACCTCCCGTTTACGGCTGTGTTTTGTTTCTAATGCATCTAGGTGTGATAACCCGCACCTGTTAATGATTGTGTGTCTAGCATGTCTACAGGGCCACCAGACAACACCATCAAAACATAATGTGCAACAAAGATGAGTTACAAAGACACCCGAAGCATCTGCCAGTATGCAGAACACCACGTTTTGTGGATAAGAAAGTTTTTGTACATGAGGATGGCCCCTATTTCTGACACCCAAGCTACATGTACAAATGCCCTGTGGTGTCCTATCCTATACGCGCATTTAAACGACTTACCTTAATAAGCGTGTCTTTGGTTCTGCTAGTTGAACTGCTCGTATTTGAACTTCGTTGAAAGGAAAGTGATACATAAATTTAATCAGACGTACTCACCTGTGAAGCGGATTTGTAGTCCTTCGGTAGAGCTGTATCAGGGTGACCGACGACGCCCCGCTCGCGCGACCTTCTCTGTTGTAATAACAATTGAGCCTCTTCGTCGTGTAAGGACAAGTGCAACAGGAATGGACAGTAAGGCCAGAGCAAGTAATTTTTATGGATGACATCAGCGCGCGCATTAATTTTCGCCTGATTTCGGAAAATACATTTTGTTGCCCTCCAATGGTAGTCAACATGCCAAAAATGGACAAATATATCATAAACGTCTAACAGTTCAGAGACCATGAGGGATCCAGCAAACTTGAGGCACAATTGCTCGCATTTGATGGCAAGTATTAACAGTGTAAGCTTAAGGTGTTCCATTGCATATGAATACCCAGTGTAGTGGATGCCCATAATGGTACAACAAGCTTTTTTGTACAATTGTCGTCGTCAATTCAGATGTATACACATCTACAAGGACAGACAATACTGTTAAATACAGGAATACATATCATGTTATGTTGCCTCAATTCTTGTTTCCTGTGCTACTGTGCTTCCCGCCTAATACTCATTAAATATATGTGAATAAATTTAAAAAAATCTTTTTCACAAAATTTGAAAATGTGGGAATCTTGTTTTTTTTGCACCCTATCGCATTGAATTTGGAGTCTGTGGAGGATGTCATCCATAAAATTTACATGCTGTGGCCTAACTGTTGACTTTGTAAAGGGGTGTGTTGTATCGGCTATTCCTAAACAATTTTGTCAGGAGGCAAAGAACTTTTCCTGTGGTGTCATATACAACCGACGCTATCCTCTGAAACTAATGAGATACTGAAGTAATAGCCTCTAGAATTTGCCTTGTGAATGAATCGACGTCGACCGTGCATGTACTGTAAACTTGGCCCTAAAGGCTAATTCCATGCACACCGCCACAATAACAAATGCATCGCGTTCTTGTATTGTTGTCGCAACTCTAACTGGAGTCTAATGCGATTATTCCAACCGTACGGATTTTGTGGATATATTTTCATGCCGGTATTTTACTAGTCGATTCAACATCAAGACAGAATCCTAAACACTAGCAATTGTAGCTTTAGTTGTGAGTGTGACAGCTTAGTACTTAAGTACTAAAAATAGATGTGGATGTCCTTGGGATAGCAGAAAGGATACAAAGACAAGCTCTGAACAAAATCGCGTTCGAACCTCTTTTGAAGTCTCTCTGGCGCCGTTTTTTACGTTAAGCAGTGGTCCCTTAAGCTTGCACTGCATGTACTTGGGGCGAGTGGGTGCCGAATGCGTCCTTGTCATTCTTATCATACCAACAGACCCTTCTGCTATTAAAGTTCTGGGCACTGCAACTGTGCGTTATTGTTCCTTAGTTTTTCCTATTTCAGTAGGACTCCCGCTATAAACTGTACTATCATTTTACAAGAAATAAATATTTTCATCGCAGTTGCAATTGATGAGGCCACTCGTTCCTGGCAGGTGTATTGGACGAACCCGTACGTTACACGCTCCAGTGATTTTCAGAAATCAATGGGATTGACTGTTGTTTCTATAAGGATTTTGCATCATCATTTCCCATACACACATACGAAATACAAAATATTGTGCACATTTAGGGATCAAACAGCATCGTTCTGTACATTGATTTGCTTACTTTTTGAAATTTTGTTGAAGGTTTCCGAGCAATCACAATGATGGTTAAGTTGAGTTTCTGTATCTCCACTGTTGATTCATGTGTAAGGCTTTCCAAGCAATCACACACATACTCATTATAACTTCAATCAGTATTTGGCATAAAATGATAACTGCACTCTTGTAACGAGAATGGACACGGAAATGATTCATTTATTCAAAAATATACAGAAATTGAGTCATTTTGTGCAATACATTGTACATATACTGGCCTAAAAATCATCTGTGACATGAAAAATCAAATAAAAGTGCCAACACAAAATCAAAACTGGCCAACACCTGAATGGCTTATCTACAGACAAATCATGAAATATATCAATTGCATGCAGGGTTAAAATTTTATATTTCACCATCTTCATGACTCATGGCTAACTGACATGACATGACAACTGTCATGTCATGTCAAATATCAAATGGCATTATAAGCTTAATTTCTAAAAAGGACTATACATTACCAGCTAAAAGTATTCCATTATTAAATGTGTATTGGATAAAATTGCCACCAAAGCAACTAACATTGCTACACCATTCAAGATACTCGTGATGATACAAAAATATATTGTTTCTGCAGTACATTTACGTCCATTGTTGATTATTGTCTTCACAGATTCATTCATTATATCATAGAGAACATCAGTTTTTCTCTAATTCAACAAATCAGTTTACATGACTTACATTGGCTTGATACATGCATTTGTTCCTGGTATATGCCAATAAAAAATTGTTCAATAGCTTAAAACTTACTTGATATTTGTTGGCAAGGCAAGACTTTAGAATATCTAAATCAGGAAGGCAACAGCTGATACTTCTGAGTGCCACAACATGATTTAGTTAGCATTCTTTGAGTACTACACTGCTAATGCAATAGAGTTGAAATATTTAGATCTAAAATGCTTGAAATACTAGCTGCCACATTTACTTCCTTTTACATCTCTTAAAAGTCACTAAAGGTCACTAATTCAGAATGTCATCATGATCATCAAATGTAACATTCTTTGCAAAACAGCATGGGTGACTAAAATATCACGAGGTAGTCATTAAATCTACAGTGCATTTTCCAATCAGCAAAGATTTATAAGTTTCTTTGGTATTTCTAAAAGAATTTTTACACCTAATGTAACGCAGCTGCGCATTGAACTTCATAATTAGTCTGATCAAGGCAAGTCATAAAATGCTATCTCCACAATACTCCAAATCTCTAAAAATGGAGGTGGTATATTTGATGATTTTTCATGGTAATTCTGCATCAGATTGTGATGAAAAATTTGACTGCTGCAGGCAAAATTCTACTGGCCATTTGCCCTAAATATTATATGTACATATACATTTACTCTACTGTAGTAAGTATTCAAATGATCAAATCCTACTCTGAGAATCACAGGGTTATTACCCAATAGACAACAGCCCACAATTATACACATAGAGGAAGACCGCTAAACATCATCAGCCTGTTGCTAGTCTATGCTTTGTCAGGCATGGCTAGTACCCGATGAACCCTGTACAACATAGAGAAAAGTAAATTAGCAGACAGAAATGTGTACACTTGTTTGATATACAAGTTTTACATGTATCAACTCAGACGACAATCATAAAAAAATTTGCAAACACAACACTGTTAAGGATTGTTAAGGAACTTAGTCAAGCATCACAATGTCCTTACCCTGATGGTTGACTTTATCCTGACGTCCTGCGGAGGTTGCCATGCGTCCCCGCCTGCCATGTGGGCATGCATGTCACCGTCAGGTCCATCATCAGAGCCAGGAGACACGTCATTGGACGGTGTGTCTGACTGGTCTTGCCTTTGTGACAAGTGATGATGGAAGAAGAGAAACATAGTTATTGAGAGGAAATATTGTCTACCTTGTCACCCTAACAACCCAGTCAGATTGAGAGACTAGGTAGGTAGTTAGGCATTGCACCTTGATCCCTTTTAGTCCTATTGCTAACGTTGCAATTTTATGTCATGAAGTCAGTCAACAAAATTTGTCCCAAAATTTGTCCAACAGCGTCTATGTTAACTTAATGTTGAATGTCTTTTATTGGAAAATAAACACCTATATTGTACTTAATAACTGATATTTTCACTCAGTGGATGTCAGCTGAAAGTGGTGTCCTTACCTCTCCATTTCCTGTTCTCTCCTCTGCCTGCTGGAGGTTCTGTAGGACTGGCGAGATTCCGGCAGACCCTTCTCCACATCTCTGTCACGAAAGCCAACCGGGCTGTCGTCTCTGGCACGGTAAACAGAGAGTCAGGGTTACAGCCAGAAATTTCTCTTTGCTCTGGATGACTGATGAATATCTTAAAACCTGCTACAACCTCAAAACAACAATCAACTTTATTAGCTGCAACTCTGTCATCTTCTTCCATCCATTTCTAAATACATGTATATAATTACATGTAATGCTTTTGCCAATTCAACAAGCAAGACAATAGTTACAACCTGTGACCTACCTGGTTTCTCTTGCAAGACGTGAGCTTCTGGGCGACCCCCTCATTTTGTCCCCCTTGCCGTGGTCACCTACAGACAGTGGCTCCAGTCTGCTGGGGCCCCGCACCCCCATGCCGCTCTCACCTCCTCCTCTCGGCTGGAAACCTATATATGGGTTACAGACAGAACTACCATGAAACTGTGAACATTCATCTGTAAAATGGAGACTCTTCAAGGAATGAAGACACAGTAATAATGGTACAAGATTGTATGTCTTGGCTGCTTGAAACATGAGGTACAATTAGCTGTACTAAAGAAATGAGTAAGAAACAGAACCATCAACGAGAAAGAAACAACAAGTTATTTTTTGTCACTCTCTGGTTAATTCTGATATGTCCAAAGAACCCTTAAGTTAGCTTTTAATGATCACATTGACTGCATCCTTACCTCCCTGAGACTGAATGTCGATCAAGTGCTGCAGGAAGCGCTTCATGGAGCTGTTGTCGTGACGCATGCGATCAAACATCTCATCCTGGCGCAGCCGCAGGTGACTGATTTCATCTCTCAGGGTCTTCACTTCCTCCTGCACCTGGGACATCATTGCACCTGCAGAGGGAAAAGGTTCAGTTGAAACCTCTCCATTGACCAAATTTAACTAGCATCACCATTCTTGTACTGATAATGCAAAAAATATTACAACTGTACAATGCATTAAATTATTGGTACATTGTACATTGCAATCATGCATCCTCACACATGAGGTATACTGATAACAAGATGAAGACGTTTCTTAGAGACAATCATTTTGTGCTGAGATATCATGTTTTGCAATGTGTCTCTTCATCTTTGGGTCATTACAACTTACAGCAGTGACTTATGAAAAGAATCTGCAAAATGTGCTGCAAGTGATTGAATTACTACTAATAAAAGTAGTTTCTTTGGTCAGTAGAAAAACTCTCAGCAAAAGTAACATTACCTACTGCTGTATAAGCAGTTACAATGGGGACAAAGTTTTTTTAGTAATACTTAAAAGCTGAGACAAGGTCTCCCCTGATGTGGAAGCAGATATCCATTGTTGAAGACTAACTGAAGATGACACCATCCCCTTAATCTCATCTTGTATAGGGTGGTACATTATGTATTTCCCAACAGGCTATGTGTGTATCTACTGGACAAGTATTTGGCTTAACACCTGGTGCAGTGAGAAATTGGAGCTGTATTGTGTGACAGGACAGAACAGGACAGGACAGGAGCTGAGAAGGGGAGGAACTGAATAGTCCAAAAGGGAGAGTCTTACCATGGACAGCTACTCTTACGCTGTCTGGTATTGTAACAAGACATTGGGTTTAGTTAGTGATTTGTAAAAACAATTCAATATTGATGATGTAGAAAAGTAACATTGGGGCCATATATGTAGTCTCTACAGTTACATGTATATGGACTATACTCTACAGAGCTGAACTCCTGATAAGATACATGTGTAAAAGATATACCAATTTGAAAACATTACATAGAGTTACATGCAAAATTAACAATATAATATTATGTATTGTAGACATATGGTACTGACCTGAGGACCGATGGCTGTCACTCAGCCCACTGTCAGTACTGGCAGGGTAGACAACAGGTCTGGGGCGGTCAATGGAAGTGCCCTCATCCTGAAATGAAAAATAAATTTTGATATAATGGCACAAGTGCTTCCACTTTCATCTGTTTCTTTTGCCTTTAGAATGCATCGTGTCAGACCTATTGCTATAAGAACACTCATATACAGAAATACAATGTACATGGAGAGTGACGCATAAAAGGCTCGGAGTGGACATTAAAAAGAAACCTATCACATATTTTTCAGATATTGAAGACATAAGGCAACTTGATGTTTGGAAGAATGATGTATCTCAATTTGTATCATCATGATGGAATTGACAAACCTTGGTTCCTTTATGGGTAGGCTTTGAAACAGAAAATAATTTGATAAGAGTTGGAAGGGCTTTGTTGGTGATTAAGTCCAAATACTTTTAAGTCTTGCAATTTCAAGTCTAAGTTCATGATAAGTGGCTTTTGTGATCTACAAAATCTCATAGTGTATTTATTAACAAATGATCATTGAATGCAGTTGAAGATTTCCTAGCTGAATGTTCAACTTGGGCATACTTTGTAAGGATACTTTAAGATAGTATTTTTTCACAACCCATGCCTACAATGCTTCAATGTACGCTGAGTACTTACTAATACTTGATGAGGATGTTGCATAACTAAAACATTCTGGGCAGCACAATGAAGGTAGACAGAACATGTGGGTAAGCCATGGTGGTGGGTGAGAGGACAAGACATACATTGTACATCATTTGTCTTGTAACTTCTAACATAGAAGGACTAGCTCTTATCAGATATATTCACAAAGTGTATTTGTTTGGAAGAGTGAGTTGCATCTTGAACTTTGTTTACAGGCAAAGATTTTCTGAAGAACTCTTGTGTGCATTTTACTCTTGAATTGTCATATGGTTCTCTGAATCTCTACAGTCCGAGGATTGTTATGTTTCTATAATTGAAGAACCAAGGACTTACCCCTGGCTTGTACATCATCTTCATAAGGTCATGCATTTGTTCAACCTCATCCTGAAATACAAAAAAAGCAAGACATACACTTGTAAATGATCCAAATCTCAAAACCTCAACGTTCACTTTGATTAAAGTATGATTGTTTAAAATCAATAAGATACTGGATAACTTTTTAGATGCCCTGCACAATTCTGAATCAGATGTATATCACGCAACTTCACACTAACAATAATGTTTGGAGAATAATATGAGCAAGACAAGTGCATTTAGCATATCACGATAATCTTTGTTCATTCCGTACATTTCAAGTAAAAAAATTGCTCAGTTGGACTGCATACATTTTCATGTCAATGAGAGCTTTCAAACTTAAGGTCACATGTGATAGGTCAATAAACCTCTCTGCAAGTCTTATACAGATGAATATCTTGTTTTCAAACATATCTTCATAATAAGTCTAACTACAGCATGGGTTCTGTCAGCAATCACTGTACTAACCATGATCTGGAATGTGATCTTCTGCAGGTCTTCCCCGTCTGCAGACGTCATGTCATCATCGTAGTACTCGTCCAGAGGGGCACACTTGGAATGGATCATGGCCTTGAACTTCTCTCGCTTTTTCCTCGACATGCTGGCCTCCAACCCAAGGATTGTCTGTGCCTGTTGCATGATGGCATTGGACACTGCATTGTCGTAAACCCTGTGGAAACACATACAGTACATCAACTACCGCCAGTGTGGTACCTACATGTAGAGTGTTTGCTTTGCACAACTGTGTGGCCCAAGGGAAACAGTGGGCATTGCAAAACAAGAAATGAAAAAAGTTAATGATAAAATGGTGTACGAAGACCAGAGATATTCATATGTCTTAAGCTTTAAAAAAACTATCAAGTTACTACCAAGACTTCTCCCTCACCTTTGGAATGTGTCTGACAATAGTGCAATGAACAGGTTGATGCACAGGATTGCAGAAACAAAGAAGAACCCAGCAAGCAGCAGGTCTGCAAATATCTCATCTTCTGCATGGAGGCCCTGCACACACACACACACACACACACACACAAGTAAGCATAATGCAGATATGTTGTAATACAGTAATTATGATCCTGTAGTCAAAGGCCCTTACAATGTACAACAGATACAATCACAAATCTCAAACTCCAGGTAGAAAGACTAAGAATTTCAAAGCATACTGAAATTAAATTTTTGTTATTATATATCTGATTGATGAATAATTCATGAATTAAAAGTGTAAACAGTGATTTGAATCTAAACCAAACCGTTTTTCAGCCAGCCCCTCTCTTCTACACATGCGTTGGTGCAAAATATACTTACATCATAATCATACTCATCCACCAGGGTCAGGCGAAACATGGAGTACAGCAACAGGGGAACCGATGTGAACCCTGTCACCCCTCTGTCTCCAAACAGCATCCAGAAGGCACAGGCTGAGGAAAACACCAGCCGTTACATTAGCATTGTTTCACAACATGTTGTTATCATTACAAAACTGAAGTACACTAGGGGAATATATATTTAATGCATACTAGTATCTAACATTAATTTATTTTTTTATATGAGGTGTGACAATAATGAGTTCAAATTGAATTATTGATTTAAGGGCTGCAAGTTCAGACAAGGGTATAAAACCAGAAACATTTGTAGTTTTTTTAGTAAGCTCTAATTCGATGTAAAAACTTTGCTACAAATTACAAGTGTTTTCATACTCATGAAACCTTCACTATACAATGTGCTTGAGCGTACTCTAAGCATCTCACTAAAAAAATTTTAAATTTCATAGTTACCGAATGGAATGTAGAACTCCAGGTAGAGGTAGACAAACCTGAGGATGTCATAGAACATGTGGGACAGGATGACGATGAAAGGTCCTGAAAATGATAATACAAAAATGCATTTCAGTATTTACTTGTGAATGTCTTAGATGTGCTCATAATGACTCTGTTTATGGGGAATTGTTTTGGGCCTATAAGATGCCTCCATGCTTGTATAACTTAGACTTTATAAGTCCTTACATGTCTGTACAAACTTTTCAAATATCAATAACAGCCAAAGTCTAACTTGTTCCCTTGCTTCATTTCACTTCAAATGTCTGAAAAATAAGGAGATGAACTGGTGTTGCCTAGGCCTACATCTTCTCCTAGCACCTCACCTATGGCCCTGAAAGCACGAGCATTCTTCATGAGGCGAAGCCACATGATGACGATGGTGAGAGCGAATATCCTGATATGCCACCTGGCCAGTTCAGTGCTGTGAGCGAATACATCCACTATGTGTGTTGTTATACACACCAGCAGGAGTAGGTATAAAGTCCAGTCAAACAAATTCCTGATGATGAAAAAAGAACAAGATTTCACATCAATTATCAATCTCATGAAACATAACTGTTGTCCCATCAAACAAATATTAAGCTAAAAAGCACACTAATTTGACCCTCAAATAATAAATCTTCCAATTCTTTATAGTATCTACGTAATATAACATTAAGTGTCCAATTCTTTAAACAACACTTAAACAAGAAGAAGTTAAACGAGATTAAAAAAGTGGGAAGGATATGACAATTGGAAGTTTCTGTACTTCAGTTACTGTACAATATCTGTAAGGTGTTTTCTTTACCAGAAATCAGAGAAATATATTGATTTCTGCTCCTGGATCTGCTCGATCTCCCTGAGAAGGAATGCACGCTCCTCGGGCCAGCGTGGATGACAGAACGTCAGGTCTTTCCTGATCTCCGCTGTTCGCCATTTCTGCCATGCCTGGAAACCAGCAGGAATACAGAGGAAACATTATGACATATTGTACAATATGGGCCATATTAAGGATTAGCAGAAATTACATCATAGACTTAAAGCTCTTCTCTGTACACCTGGGAATAGAAAAAATGTTGGTTGCAGGTTTGTTTCTCACCCTTCACCATGATGGTCCTGTTTGAACAAATATGTAATGATAGTGTACATTTCTGTCCACCCTACTTGGTAAGTATCACTAAGTGACACCAGCAAACATTTCTATACTAAAATCTACTATCATCCAAACAGAATATTAAAGAGGTGAGGAACTTACATGGAACTTTTGCTTGTCCGAGAAGAACTCCTTCAGCTCCACAATGATCTGGTAAAACGTCAGCAGAACTGCTATGCTCTAGACAGAGGTTGGAAAATGGTGTGTCAAGCATTAGTACAAATACTCATCTGACTATCGTTACTGTAACACGCTAAAGCCAAAGGCTCCATTTTCTGTACAATGCTCAAAGCTCACTAACTAGCTCAAACTGACTCGCTCCAATCTGACTTTTACCCCAGCAACTATTCATTTCAAAGTACCTGGCCTAGAGTTGCCAAACAATAAGCAACATCTGAAGTTTGTTTTCCTACATTACATATTCGATAACTTTGTATCCTTTAGCAGATGCACATGAGCTACTTGTTTTATAAACTTTACACAGAAAGGAAAAAAGACCCATTTTCATGTAGGTCTTATTGGATTCTATTGGTAGCTTAGCAAAACTTTATACAACATGACATTACTAACTTTAGTAGCTATTATGCACATGACATCAGCTTTGATTTATTACACTACCAAAGCACATGAAGGTACAATGTACTTACAGAGACAATGATTCTCCACCAGTCCTGGGGGAATGTGTATTTGTACCTAACTTCCCACGCAGGCACGACAGCCAGGGCTGTCCATGTCACGATGAAGATGAAGTTAAGGAAGAGGGAAAACCATGCTCCTCTCCTGGTCAAGTCAGCAAAAGAATAAAGACAAACATTTGTAAATTGACAAGTATAACATGAACGTGGTGAAGACAATTTAAAAAGGAGTAGATAATTGAGGTTTCTTGAATTATGAAATGAAAGAATTTACCTGGCAAATCTTTTCCACTTGATATTGATGAGTTTCTGGAAAACAGGGTGTTGTAGAACCTCATATTGTTTGTACTGAACTGCTACTTCCATCTGTGGGTTCAGAGAATGAAAAAATATGAGAATATGGAAGTCATGAAACAAGTGAGGAAACAAATTTGCTGCTACCTTGGAAAATAGTGTGCAAGTACAAACAACCATATGCAGTTGAAATAAACACATACACACACACACACAAACACACACACTAACACACATACTAACATACACAGTCACAAATTAAACACACAAAATGATTCATTAATCCTGATTACTAGACACAGAAATAGCTCAGACTTACTGGTGTTCTGGCTAGACTGTCGGCAGCTTCCCCTGCGAAAATCAAAAACACAGTGCAAAATCAGTTTCTCATCCAAGCCATTCAAATGGTACTGTATGTGAATACACTGTATATATTATTTTGTACATACTTTTCTTTTACCCAGACATGTATTGCCATGCTTATCATCATTGTATTGGGAAATCTTTTAATCTGATTCAGGCCACCTGTTTATGTTATTGCCATTTGAAAAAATTATCAAGCTGTTGCACTCACACAAAACTTAATCTGAGGCTTGTGTGGTTTTGAACATGTATCTACAACTCAACTAAACATTCATTCCTTTCCGTTTCTGACCAGCCTAGTCCACAATATCTGTACTAAATGGAAGATTGTGAATGAAAGTGCTTTCATTGCAAAGCAGTATGCAATGTTTCAAACGTGGCAAAGATAAATGTGTTGTGAAATCAAACAGTGTTCCCACATTACAATTATTTACAAAAACTTGATCAATTCACAACAGTGACTACTTTTTACAATCTGTTAAAAAAAATATTCATTGCTATGATAATTTTTGTATACTGACTTTATATGTCCATATGCATTGTATTTAATACATAAGGATATGAATCCCAAGGACATTATTAGTGTCTGTCATATAAGTCTTTGATATATTTATAAGATTTGATAAAAATTGGCTTTTGGTATCAATTTTTGAATAAACATTATATTTTGTTAGTGTAGCTGTTAGTAATGGTGCTATCATCAAAGCCTGTAATGTGAACTCTCGTAATTCTGCTGGGTACCCTAATTAAACCGCCACATCAAAATACATGTTATCAAGGCCTTCCGAAGACTGCCTTGAACATCTGTGTATCTGAAGGGTGCATACCTCTAGAATTACTGATACTGCATTTAGTAGTTCTCTTTAAATTCACCATTTTCAATGTGGCAGTTTCATGACTACATGTACACATGTATTAGGGTAGCCAGCAGGATTATGAGAGTTGACATAACTGTAACTTCCCGCTCCATCAGAAGAAAAGACCACCATGTAAGTCTGATGGAACAATGATTTCTGCGGCATATGGTGCTGTTAACTTCATGCGAGGATGCTGTCAATCATGCTCAGGGACTTAGACCGCAAAGTGTTATGGGATGGTCAGATGGTCATAGTCATGATCATTGGAGTGAGATATTTTCAAAAACAATAAACACAATGATTTCATAGTCTTCATTGTTTTGCTTTTGATAGTGATACTGATACAATAAACGATTTCTTTTGACACAAACCTCCAAAACACTTTCTGATCAGTGCCTCACATGCTGCATAGCATTTTTGCGTGTTAGTTAGGTTATACCCATGCCCCACCACCAGACATAACAGGATACGACTGTACATCCACGTTACCTGCAATTTTCTTAAATGCTTCTACAGGAGGGGGGAAACAGAAAAGAGAGGTATGTTGAAAAACATATCTATGGTGGAACAAGCATCATTGATAGTATTTAAGGCATGGTGAGAGCATTGTGAGTCAGGGTTGGGGAAGCACTACATATACATTGTAGCTACAAGAAAGATAAGCAACTCATATAAACATTGTTCAATACAATTTTCTGCAATATATGATACTTTTTTCTTTTATATCTATAAGTAGCCAAAACAATTTGTATTCCTTGAAGTCTGAACACTCCAAGTCAATTGATCACAAATACTGCATAGTTTTAAAGTCCAAATAAATACATGTACATGTATTTCTTTCAAATGCATGATATGAACAATGAAATTAAAACTTGGGTTTGAATAGACAGTGATGCGTATACATGTAACCCTAAAATGTTCCAGGTACAACAATTGGATGCATGTGGCAAGAGATCTGTTGCAATATTGCAGCTACCTGCTTAGGGCCCTTCATGCATGCCATCAATGTCTATCCGAGATAAAATACATGGAAATCGAAAATCATATTCTTTTGTCGCAGAAGTTATATTGGAAACGAATTAGTAGAGAGCAAACTATTCATCTTTTGGCAAGTTACAAATACCGGGTAACAACCTTTATTGCAAATTGATGAATTTGGTTGAAAGATCTCTGTTGAAAGTGATAGAAAAGAATCTCTAAAAAAGCACACCATGGAAATGGAATCAAGCACAAATTCAAGAGAGGTAACATACCAGGCAAGACAGGTTCAATGTTGTTCAGGTAGAAGTATTGTTTCCTGTTGGCACGGTCTGTGGGATGGAACTGGTTAAGCGCCTCCTTTGCCTGCAAGGGAAACAACAGGGTTAGTCCTGATCGTTAAATCACTCTTAAGATATGTAGAGTATCGTCAAGCTATCTTGTCCATAATTTAGCAGGCAGTGTAGTTTTGCATTGCCATCAGAAGTTAGTCCACATCAGCAGTGTCTGAATTAAGTGGTGATGACAATGAATTAAGCATTGCTTATCTTTGATATTTAATGATAGAAAAGATTTCTCATCACCATCAATGAATGACATCCTAATGATGCCACAACCCAAGTTAATTGTAGGGACAGGTGCAACACAAACACAAAGAGTTAGCATATGAAATTTGTTACCCAATTCATAAGACATTCATAAGAGCTATAATAATTTCATGGAAGACAAAAGAAAGTAAAAGCAAATAATTCTGCTGACCACAGGAGGCATTTTGGTGATCATGTGTGTGATGCAGGCCTGTCCGCTGTAGTCCTGCACCCCTGCCTCGGCCCCCTGCTCCACCAGGTACCTGGCTGTTTCACTACGGTCTGCACAAGAGAGACAAGGGAGGGGGAAATGTTATTACAGAAACAATGATAGTCCTTTCCATACGATATGTTTCTGCTATCCTAGCAGCAGGGAGAACTATAAATTGGATGTGGACAGGTGAAAAAAATGATTTTTTTAATGCAGGTTTTGGCCTACGTGTCTATATAAAAGCATTGATCATAATCATACCAAGTGACTGTCAAACTTTGGCAGTTGTTTGTACATTATTTTTGTAATATGTGTGATTACAAAGGTAGGCTTTCTGTTTTTTTTACGACCAGGGTCCTGGATTATTGTTACACCCACACATTTTCATTTCAATTTAAAACACGATTGAAGGATTATGACAAATGTAGCACCTAGTTCAGCTGCTAGGTGGAGTGGTGTCCTGCCCTTGTAGTCTCTGGGTTTCTTAAAGTCAGCGTTGTGCTTGATCAGCATCTTTAACGACGTCACTGCATCATTTCTTGCAGCAAAGTGTACTGGTGTCTGCAACTCCTCTCTTGTCTTTGCCTCAATGTCCGCTATTAAAGCAATTGACGAGGATTATTAGCAAAAGTTCCTGAGCACCTACTTTTTTTCCAGGACTATCTCATGTGTACTGATTAAATCATCTATATACACTTAGAAAAAAAATTGAGGTATGTTACTGAGAGAATTTATGAATGCATGTCGTATGCATTTAATCCACCTAACACTGGAGAAAGTTACCAAATTTGTAAAAAGATCATTTGTTTTCTTCACTTTAATTAAAATAATCTAGGTGAGAATATTGATGCTGCTATCACGATCAGGAACTGGTACGACTGAAGTGAAGACACCGTTGTTTTACCTCCATGTTGGACAAGGTATTCCACCATTTCTGGGTAGTTGACAGCAGCCGCCACGTGCAAGGCTGTTCTTCCGTACACGTCCTTCTGATTTGGGTCCAATCCTTTCCCCAGCAAAAACTTGGCCACGTCTACATGCCAGGCTCGCGCAACCTGGCAGGAGAAGCAGAAAAGTTGTCATCATCAGTCTGAAGATTTGACACTGATACCAAATCCAGATCTTTCCAACTCCTTGCACTTAGTCAACTTCCCATCAATGCTGTACTTAAGGTTACAAAAATTGCCTCAAACTCTCTTTTAATCGCTTGAACAGTCTTGTGTATCTTATTTTCAGCATCCTATCATTTGTCAAAAAAGTTCCTCAGGTACATCATTAAATCAGTGTCTTGTTTTCTTGAATGTATAACACCACCCACCTCATGTAGCACAGACTGCCCATATCGGTCTGTGGAGCTCACGTTGGCGCCATTGTCGATCAGATTCTCCAAGAAATCAAGGTCTACAAAGTCATCACTTCCGTCCACTTTGCCCAGCTTGGCAAAGTACGAGATGAAGGCACGGTTGCTAGCTGAGGCTTTCTTTCTGGCTGTGTCACCCAAGTTTCTAAATACACGGAAGGCATCAGAATTTTGTCTTTCAAGGTACAAAATATGCACATTCAACTGTTACATTCAACCGATGATTAGAATATTGACATTTCCAAAAGTTAGATTTGGGCTAATTGTTTACAAAACAACTCTCTTCTGGAATCATCACATATACATGCATGCAGAAATTCTGAGGTACCAGTAAAAGGAGTTGTCCATGAGATATAATGGAGATACATTCCTGATGTACATTAGATACAAGGGTCATTCTTACCCAGGAAATCCCAGTGCTGCATCAATTTGATCATCTTCTACATCATCATCCAGATCACTGGCAAGTCCTTCTAATTCTGGCTTCTTCTTAACAGCATACACTAGGGGGAGGAATTAGTTACAAAGTTTAGCTTGACGATATTGCAAAACACAAAATTTCCCCTACAAATAAAGATACTATGAAGCTCTTCTTTCTCCAAATATGGCAAATATATCTAATTTCATTTTGGACATGGCGCATGTATTGATGGGCACCTTAGTAGGTCTTTATTTAATTTTTTTTGCTTTGAATTAGCCAAAATTGACAACATCACTTCATATGTTCTACGACATTAATACTACATGTAGTTACCTTCTAGCAGCTCATGTACTCATGAACTTAATTATAGTTACACTTACCTATTACATCAGCAACTGTGACAGTTATATACATGTACATGCTATACTATACTATACTATACTATACTACACTTCATTAAGTGAGCAACACTTCAAAGCTCTTGCCATATGCTACAATTGTCTTAAAAGCACTGTCAAAGTCACAAACAAGTCATCCTCACTTGTGAAGGTCCCAAACAGATGTAGGGCTGTTTCGGACCCAGACAAGTGATGATGAAACCAACAGACTTGTAATTGTACCAGCACAAGGGAAACATCAGAGCACCAGTATTTGAGGTGCCACTTTGTTCCAAGGATATAGAAACAAAGCAGTGCCTCATCACAATTACAACAGCTTTAAGACAGGGGAGAGCAAACAACAAGAGCTTCAGCATATAAGATTTCTACAGAAAGAAAAGGAGACTGAGGAGGTTTGTGGAAGAAAGTAACTGTATTTGTTAAACATGTATGTTAGACGTTATCTATGATCTAGAAAATTTTACTGTGTAATCTATAAGATGTTAGTAAAAAACAGTATTCACACAACATGCTTAATTTTAGTCTAGCATGAGCACATGTACAGGGCTGACTCTACTGTATTAGTTTCACCTGGACCCACCTGTCTTGGGTTTTATGTGTCTGTAAACTGCAGGGGAGTGCAGACAGTGGAATGATCAGTGGTGGTGAGGATTAGTTAATTAGTCACATAGTCTGGTTAATGACGGGTTAAACAGTCTGGTTATTAAACCAAACAAGAGGGAAAAGAATCAAGCAAACCTTATTCTTCATTTTGGGAAGACTCAAATAAACTCATTTGAAAATTCAAGGTCCTTTGAAATAACCGTGAAACAAAAACTTTTTTAAAGTGAAGCAATAAAACCAGACAGTGTAACTTTGTTTGCAACAGTATGAATGCAACAGTGGGTGAAAATTCATCTCAAACTTCATTTCTATATCACATTTAGTTTGATTTCATGACAGAAGAAATTTGACTTCATGTGATATCTTGATAATTTGATAAATGGAGTTTCAAGCCAGACTGATTTGGTTGAAATGCAGTTATTTTGAATTTCACACCACTGAGCATTAGTAATCAATCATGAAAAATTATTGACAGGTAAAACATGACATGCTGATTCATTAGTGTGTGTATTGATGTGTTGTCACCATGGCAACAAAGGAGGCTTCAGAAGGGCAGGGTTGTCTTATTGTTTGTCTTGTTGTAACCAACAAGGTGAATAAGTAATATTGATACATTGTTGACCAACTCACTTTTGAGAAAGTAACTGACAATTGAATAGTTTTCTAGAGAACGTTTTTAAGTAATTTTTATCTGTATGCATTTCTGAAGCATCCATGGAAAACAGGACTGGTGTTTTAGACACGCCAGTTCAGCAGGAAAAGTGGCAATATGTACACAGACACCACAGACACCAAAACAGCACAGACAGAGATAATAGACAGCAAAAATTCTTAATGATACACTGTTAGCAAAATAATGGTTAAGAACATTGGCAGGAACATCATTATGTTAATTCAGCAGAAAAGTTACATTTCACAAAATCAATTCGCTCAACATAAAAAGTTATGTTGCATGAAATCAAGACAACTCAATATAACACAAAATATGTGCAGGTACAATTTACATTTTATTTTAGATGATGACATATAAATGCATGTAAAATGAACTATTGCATGTGCCCTAAAACATTATATCAATTAAACTTTGAAGGGATACAAACATTCTTGTGTCCCTACAGGATCTGGCATTGTTGAACCACTAATCAGAAGGGATAGAGTTCCCATCACTCCTTCTAATACAGTAACTGTAACAACTTTTTGGCATACTAGTATATATGTACCACATATAATGCTGCACAGTCATATATGTTGAATTCCAAACAGGTAATTACACACTGTTGAACCTTGAAACCATATCGGCCAGAGCAATTTACGATATATTCAATTCAATAAAGCAATAAACGTTTCTCAGATCTTTTTGTGGCTTGGCTTCTGGACGTGTGGACTAAGAAAGGCTGAACACAGCCATCCATTTTAACACAATTCTGAATAGGATGCCTGTCACACCCTAATTATAGCCTGCCTTTTGATATATGGCCCCTAATTTCATGGAAACAAGTCTGTTGTCATAACATGGAAAATACACAAGAAAGTTTCCTTGCCATACCTGTTTTGTTTTCCTGGACATGACGGCGGCTTGTGTTGTAGTTTTTCCACTTGGAAACAGCTTCTTGCACTGCTTGGGCAGCAGAGAACACGTTTGCAGCTTTCAACACTTCCTGAAGGAGCAGAGAAAATAGGAAAAAAACAGCTCACACTTGTAATGTAATGTACAATTAAACAATAAGTGGATCCTGACAGCGCTGTAACTTTATTTTGCATATATATATAGAGAGAGAGAAGTTTAGGATTATATTTAATACCAAAAAAGTTACAGTATGTATCAAGCTGTTTCATTTAGAAATACATGTAGTTATGATGTACAAGAAACTAATTACATACATAGAATAGTTATGATGTACAGGAAACTAATAAGTACATAGAGAAAAGAGGAAAAATCTATGATAAAGATATACAAGTCATATACAAGTAGCAGCTCTCATAACCCAGGATGTTTGACTTTTGCATTATTATTAGTTGCAAGATGGATGTTAATTAAGCTTTGCAAAGGTGCTACAGGACATAAAGATCAACCTGTAACAGGTAGGGGAGGTCTCCATCATGCAGCTGCATGCAAGTTTAGAAAAGCAATTGTTAGTGAACCATGCAGTCAAAATATCGAAAGCATTTCATGCATTTCCCTTGCAATACAATCATGGCAGGTGTACCTTAAATGATCTGGCAAACTGTGTGCCCTTTGGTAACAAGAAACAAAACACAGTTGTCAACAAGTACAAAATCTAAATGACAAATATGTTTTCATGGCTTATTGTGGAAATGTAAACTTTACAGTAGTTATGTGCTATCCCCCTGAAATAAAAGAAAATAGGTGGTAAAAGCTTCTTTCATTTTTCGTGCTTTTCCTGGCAGCAAATGGCTTTTATATCAATCATGCATTTTCAGCAGTCCAATTTTCCTTGCTGTGCTGGTGGGTACATGATCTCACTTTCATCTTCTTCCTTCCACGACTTTCAATTTGCTGCTCCAGTTCTCTTGTCTGAAGGAGATCTTTCCACACATTGCGACCTTCGACTCTGAGCTTGCTAAGAAGACTAACGGACAGAACGTGGCGCTTCACGCCGAAGGTCTGCGGTTCGGCACAGCACTGCCGATGGAACTGGGACGGCTCTTCTTCTGACTCCTCCTCATCCTCCAACTATGGCAAGGTTCATTAGTAAAACTTGTGTCTAAAAAACATTTCTCCACTATCTGGTTAGTTCTATCAGTAATCTTTCAGTTATTTCAAATCATATTCATTTTTAGCTTGAAGGGATACAGTCTTTCTTCCTCTTTTGTTGAGCTTGTTAAAAATATTTTAAAAACGTTACAGAGCTCGAGAAACCTTGGATTAAAAAGACCTTTCTGTATTACAGAGTCAATATGTTTAATTAATAAATTGATTTACAGGTAAATGTAAATTAATCTAAAAGAATGGTATTTGATATTTGTCATGTTTTCCTTCCTGGTTCCCACAATTCCTTAACATTCAAGGAATAAGTAGATTGAAGGTCTTGAATAATAAATGCTCAATAAATAATTCATGTGAAAACAGATCTGCTGTGCCATCTGCATTTCATGGGACATCAATCTTTGCAAGTAGCTAATAAAAAATATTTTTGTTACAGAATAGAGTAATAAGAAAAATATAATTTTTGCAATAAAATATTTTCGATTTTAGTTAGTGCTTTGTTATTCTGAACTTTCTTTAATCAAAAAGTTAAAAACTAAGGTAAAGTAAAGAAATACAACTGAAGTTAAGTAGGTATGACAAGTCCTAGACATCAATTGATGAGGTAACGGTAGGCTTGTATGGCACAATGTGATTCAATCTATTTCTGTCTTGGAGACAATGCAATGGTGGAGAAACTGCGTGCTGTATCCCTGGAGTCAAAGTACCCTGACAGCAACATCAACAGTTACCAGTACAACCATACATGTACCCGTGGTTTCCACAAACATGGCTGACCTGCAGTTACTGTAATAAGCTTCAGGGACAAGTAGAGGTGTGTACAGAGTCACTGAAGCATCAACTCTATGTACCTCACAAAGAAACATGTACCTGTACTTCATTCACCAAACACTGTATATGTACAAAGGTATGTGACAAGGGCATTCCTGGTTTCTTTATATTTACATGTACATATGAACTACAACTACACTAAAGCTTAATTCAAAAAGTAGTACCATTGCTACGTAGTAACATTGATTAAGTACATTCTTCTATGCCCATTAGGCAGCAATAGTCTGTGTGCAGGACAAACAAAACCAATTGTCATCAACCCTTCTTGTCACTTGGTTACAGTAAATACGTATCTGATTTAATTAAGGCCGCCTGCCTGCCTATTTCAGAGCTGCAAAAATACAATGAAGTTTTAATGATGGTATGCCAAGACATGGAGTCCAAAGTCCCAAACATTTGTTTACTAGTAGTTAAACCAGGTTTGTCAGGAAGGGAAACCACAATGTGAAGTGTGCCAAAATATACCACAGTTATAAAATTTACTCTTAATCTATTATGAACAGTATTAAAGACACTTTATCAACTAGACTGAATAATAGATTTTTAATAATTTTATGAAGCTTGTTCTGATTCCAACCAAGGACCTCCTTGCTAAAATTGTTCCAAGTAGAAATCCCACAATGAGGGCTCAAGCAAGGTAAAGTGATCTAAAAGAGGTGATTTTCACCTAGCAAAAATTCAGTTTCAAGATGTAGGGTATAACAGTAGACCAAGTTTACATTTTGTTTTACTACCAGCATGGTTAAATAAATTTGCATTTGGCATGTCTTCTTTCTTAGCACAGGTAAAGTTGGTATGTTGACTAACTTAAACAAGACTCACCCTTTTTAATGTGGTTTTCTTTTTCTCTCCCATCTCGAAACCTTCATTAGACAGACCCGAGTCTTCCTGTAGGTTACCATATCCAGGGTGGACCTTGGATCGCTTCTTACGACGTTTTTTCATCTTACGATCGTCTTGGTCGTCATATGACCTCATGTCACTCTGTGAACGAAGCCCTTCGTAGAACTCAGAAACCTACTGCAGAAAACTGTCTGGGATTCAAATCATGAAAGAGCCTTTAGATAACATAGATGAATACAGCATATTTGTTGAGTTTGACCTGTAATGCATGAAATGAACAAAACAGGCTAACGGTTGAACATGTAAGTCGTGTTACAAAATCAACATCACTACAGTCTGCATATGAGTAAAGAGAACTTGAGTAACCCTAAACAGTAAAATTTAATATTTTGGCTCCTATGTTTTTGGCATAATCCATTGTCCTCGAGCCAAAGGGAAACTATGTAACGACAACATCCAGTTCATGCGACCATTTTCTACGAGTAAAACGATACCCAGCAGTTTTTGTGTTTCTAGAGCCACTACTAGGTTATAGGGACCTTGGTCTTTTCTTACCTCCATGGTCTAACGTTAGTAGAAGTCTAGACTATCATTTTGGGATTAACATTCCAGAGTTAACCGGACGTAACAGTTACATACTGTATTACCTGTCTGTAAAAGGGACAAAGGATGATCTAGAAGAAAGGACAAACCACATGTACAAACGTTATAAAATCGACGATGTACCTGAGACCAAAGACCAAACATCTATTTTGTCAAAATAACGTCTCTTACGGAGCAAGTACATAACGTTACTAGTAACAATAACAGTAGTCTACAGACTACACGCCAACAACATAACAAAATCCCTCTCGAGTACTTTCCATCCAAACTGGAATCCATGCATACACTATGTATAACTTGGCGCCTAATAATACTCGTCCTATCACTCTGATACACCGTGAGCTGCCAGATCTCACCTTGAAAATGTGGAAAGTCTCCTCTATATGGCCTGAATACGAGATCTTGATCTGCTACGAAAAACACGTCGCATCGCCCGCCATGTTGTTCCCTGTCTGGTAATTAGATACAATTACCTCGTTGTTATGGCAACAAGAAAACAAACACCACACCTTGAGAACCGCGCACCGTCTAACTGCGCCCTCTGTCGATTTAATATTAAACTGCAAGCAATGACACACCGGTGTAAACTGCTAGCACTAACACAGTAACAGTCCAACACAACTTCTCGCCATCGGATGACTTCAAAACTACACCAATGAAACGTTCATTCTTGCTCGCTTGCAAAATCATTTTTGAGAGAACTTTGTACTTAACTTTATATTGATGATAGGCTCCTGTTTTCCAGGGGAAATAGTTAGGAACGGCTAGTTCATAAACGCGTGTAGATGCTGTCAGCTAGCTGTCAGCACCGACAAAATGGCGACCTCCACTATGCAGGTCATGCGACAGGTCATGCAGTATATTTCAAAAACCAAGGGGTTCGACAGGGTTATGGATAAGGTTTGTGCATAAGAATATCATTATGAGACATGAGACGTATTTAAGGATCTGTAAGGTTATTGTGGTGACGTTAGTTTCCATGCATGGCGAATAAATGGTGGTCCAAAGCTAGGAGCCTGACCTCCAGAGCGCAGCATGTATCTCAGGAAGCATCTTACTAAAGTCATACTTGTCCTGCCGAATGGTTGATGAATATACTGTATAGGTGCTGGGTGAACTGCGTTCTGTGTGAACGGTCGGGTGCCCCACTCCACAGCGCTGGACCGTCTTCCGATGCCATTGTGATTGTCCCTGCAAAAGTTGGAGTTGGAGGCCATTGGGCTGTTCCAAAAAGTAAATGGAGGGGGGTGTAAGAAGTCCCCCTCCCGTCTGGGTCCAGTCAAATACCTAAATTGATTGCACCAACCCCTAGGTATGGGCCATCTCCCATGTCCATATATGGGGTCTATTTGCTGATGTTTCAACTTATTCAAGCCCCTGTTTTACATGTAAATTTTGTAAATGGTGTATTTGTGGTGGATATGTTATAAGCCAATGGAAATGTATAATCATCTGCTCCCCAGGTCCAGGTGGTGTCAGCTGAACCAGGGAAGTGTGTGTTTGAGATGAAAGTTGCAGAGGAACATTTGAACATGCCAGGCACTCTTCATGGGGGCTTAACAGCAACCCTGGTGGATGGTTTGACGACATATGCCCTTCTGTCCATGGAGGGGGGAAAACCAGGAGTGAGTGTGGACCTCCATGTCAGGTAAACACAGTAAACCATTTGCTTTATACACAGTTCTGCGACTTTGACCGTGAGATTGAGCTTGTCTACTTTAAGCCCTTCAATGCTTAATCACTGTTTTGACCCATACCGTGTGTTCTCCTTCAGCTACATGAAAGCAGCCAAACCAGGGGAAACTATCACCATTGCTGCTGAAGTGTTAAAAAGGGGAAGGACTCTTGCTTACACCACAGCACAAATCAAGAATGAACAGGGTGATGTCATTGCACAAGGCCTACACACGAAACATGTGGGGAACTGACACACCGGACTGAATAGTTGTGCACAGATGCTACAGAATGATATGATAACGGACATTGTATATTTTTATGAATTGTATGATCGCATGCTCATTATTTATGACAGACTGTTTAGATGTTAATTTGGTCCTATGAATAAGTTCATAGCTTATGAGCTTGAGTACTTGGCTCCTGTTAGAACAACACATATGCACAAAATACCAGGAGAAACATTTATAAATCACAACCCATGTTTATTGTCTTGGCTAGCTGTGCCAACACACATTCCACTGTAGAAATAAATTATGTATTCCCCAAGACGTGAAAGTGTCCCCCAAATATGATTGTTGTCTATGATCAAAAACTGAATTCAAACACATACATGGTGAAAGGGGTCCAACAGAGACTTTGGTCCATTCTTATAGTAGCATCAAACATTTTTACTCCATGGGCCAAATAGATTTTTTTGTACCACCGAAAGGAACCATGGATTTTTTTAATTTGCAGGAACCAAACTTTATTTTACTGTATAAAAGCATAAAACCTCTGTGGATTTCTTGTATCACGTGACCAAATGGATCTCACCATTCAGGACTTAATCCATAGTTGTCCTTCTTTGTGGCACAAAAACACCATTTCAGGATCTTGGCCCATGGACTAACAGGGAGATATTGTAAATTGTTTTATTTCTACATACTACAAACAGCTTCCTTCTAAAGTATGTATTTTCATAGTCAGGAGTGAATGGAATGGCTAAGAAAATCTAAGCAAGATACAATAAACTCAGGTGAGGAAAGCAGCATAGTTTATCATCAAACTCTCAGTCTGACATTAGAAGCCATCACTTACAAATTACATAAAATACAACTGTACTCCCAAGGAATACACGTGATAAGACAAGCAGATTGACACAGCTAATAGTACAAAAAGGTAATTATTTTGAGCATACAGGACAGAAAACATTCATTTTAACATTTATAACTTTATCTACAAAAATCTCAGAGGTTTTTCATTTATAGTCTAATAGTATGTTCCTTTTTCAAATACAAGCAAATATGTTGAACCAAGGCCACAACTTAATCTTGTACTAAATTGTAAGTAGGATTTGAAGAATTTGTTGGTTTTCATTTGAAAAATTCTAGGCTTGGAAAGTTACAGTATCTTTAGGGTATTCCTAGAGGGTAGTTAGGAATACAATGTATCTTTTGTCAGTATTGAAATAAAACTTTCCCATTATTGCTGCAGAACAACTTTCTGCACAAATAAAAATAGAATGATACCATTACACCAAGTTGCATTGAAGCCAAGAATATTCATTTGAACTGTTCAAGAAGCAAGAGAGAAATATTGACTTTTCAATTTAGACTGATGGTCAGTTGACAGGCATACAGCAACAGCATTTACATGTACTAGTATGTAGCAAAATACACCAATAGTCTGATGTAAGTACATGTACAATTTCGCTTTTTTCGTGATAGAAAATGCATTTTCTTTCTAACTATAAGAGAAGTAAACTTTGAAGACAAGGGTATCATCTGTTCAACTAGCCTAAACATAAACTATATGTACTTATGTTCGTTTGGGCTGTCGTGTCGTAAGAGTTTCTTTCATACACCTCTGCACTACGTCAACATCCACCAAAAAATAGCATATAAAATACACCACATATGGTAAAAATATTCACCCATTTGAATTTCTGGTGTCACCATTTAACATGTAAAAGCTCTTCTCAATATGTACAGACATTTTATACCTGAAAGTGTCATCAATTCACCAGCCTCATTTTTTCTTCACTTTAGAAATTAGATTTGTCAACTCAAATTAAGTACACAAATTACAAAGTGCTGATATTCATATGCTTTGGATCACCAGGTTCCTTCTACTGGAGAGTCTATTCTACTTGCCATGCCACCTTGATTTCCAAATAGCCCACAGGGCCAATTACTTCACAAAAAGGTTCATACAAGTGGTATTACATGACATTATGGCAACGTTTTTACTCGGGTGATTTTTGACATGACCATGCTTGTACCGTACTCTTCAAGCAGAGGTTGAAGGAGGAGACTGTTACCATCTTCTGATTGGCACCCATTTTGTGATAGTTGGAGATAGCTGTCAGAAAACTGTTGCCAATCAGAAGGAAATGATCGCCTCCTCCAGCCTCTGCTTGGAGCATACTTGTACAGTGACATCTGTAGCTGTAACATTTGACCAGTATAACTGCCCTCATGATCAGTGTAACATTACAGCATTACAGGCACAAGGTGGCTGGTTATATTACATGTACATTGAAGAATCAACAGGAGACCGTGATTTGGACAACACAAAGGAGCCAGATGCCTTACTTACACAGTAGTCTTGTGAGGAACTTTTTAGTTCACAAGAGACAACCTCGGTATGTTCTTAACATTGTTCTCTGTTCAAATGTTAATTCCCTCCTCCCCCCATAGCCTAAAACATGGCTTGGTAACTTATCAATGGGAAGGTTGCATGTTTTGTTTTGTTTTTACAAAGCCAGAAACTGTGATCTATGGAATGTAAGAAATTATATACGAGGCTATTATGATGCCATTTTTTATAGCCTGGGTACCATCCTCCGTAGTTTTTGCCGCTCCCAAAGGTCGCTAGCCACGGGAGCGGCAAAAACTACGGAGGATGGTACCCAGGCTAATTTTTTTACACTATAATTTTTGAATATGTCTCAGCGATCATCATTGTAAATCATGACTGTGAAGCAGTCACAAAGTCACAATATAATGAAAGACATTTTTTTTTGTTCATAAGTCTTTCTTATACTCATTTAGAGAGGGACCTTCAGTCAGTGTTTCACATACTGAACTTGTGTTGCCCTGACCACTTCCGTTACCTGAATATTGCTGTGTCAGCAAAATGACATCTTGTAACAAGACTTTTAACACAAAAAAGAAGACATCACCATGGTAACTAAGATATGATAAACGCTGTCAACAATGAACCTCTCCCCTCTTGTGGAATGTTCCTCAGCGCTCATCCTCCTAAGAACCCCAATGAATTGCTTTCTTGGCCCAGAAACCTGGAAATTTCCCTCTTCTTTCTTGTCAAAATACAAGAAACTTTGCTGTAGAGCAGCATATTTGTACTTAGGTGTTGACTCCTGTTGTATTGCTTCACAGAGTCAAATATATACAAAGTGGCACTGTGCTAACCAGATATGTTTTGAACAGTATCAACTGATTTTACTACATTATGGACACACAGTGGCTTCTTTTCCCATCCTTTTACCCCAAGTGCAAGGAGCATGATTTCCTTTGATGCTGGCTGTGCTAAGTACCTTAACACCATAAAAATATCTCTACAAATTGAGGTCTCCTAAATCTTGATTTGTAAAAAAATCAACTGTAGTTTCCTGCTGCTGTGCACTGCTGAATTTCTGTTTGGCCAACGTGAAAAACTCTTGTAACATCCTGTACCAGCAAACCCTTCCGACTGAGGAAGTAGAGAGTTCGTGCAAACTTTTGGACTTAACGGTAGGCTGTCCTGTCCAGGAAATGGCGACATGTGAAACATTTCTTTCATACTGTAGTAGAGTTTTATAGTTCAACGTTCCACGTCTCTTGTGCCACCCTGATGTCCTGTCAGTATGGTAAGTATGGCTGAAGTACTTCATCAATGGTCCCCGGTGCCCAATGTGTTAGTTGGTCCTACGTGGGGAAAAAGGGTGTGTCGTTGAACCATAACAAGCTGATAATTATACTTTGTTGTTTGATGTCAAAAAGAACCCTTGAAGTCAATGGTTACATCTCTTGTTGATATGAAAGTAATCACATTGGGTACACTGCTTTGCATGTTGTCTAGTACTTGGAAGCTTTGAAGTAAAACTTGAAGGAAGTCTTTTTTCTTTACTTAAAAAATTGAAAGGAGCAAAAATGAAACCTCTTCCATTCCATTCTGGTCTTCAAACAGAGAATATGAATGCTTACATGTATATGTACTGTACCCAGCAGAATAACAGCATCAGTGCTGAATCAACGCAACCTTGCATACATGTAAAGATACCAAGTGCTACAGTATCCCAGGGGCTAATGAACTGGTCATAACACTGCAATACCTTTTTTCTAGCCTTTGCTCCCATATTGTTCCCTAATTTACAAACAGATTTTCATTATTTTTGAATAATAGAATCAACCATCCTTACCTGAGGCAGATACAGACATATGCTGGAAAGCTTGAACACTATATGCTTGCTCTTTGGTGTCTGGTGAACAAAAACAATTGACAACACAAAACAATCAACCCACATGAAGAAAAATGCTTAATAATACATACAAGGTATAACACACAAGGAACGACAGGTAAGAATGAAGAATCCTTAGATCAGAAGTGTGTGTTCTCTCTGTAATGACCAGTGGAAGAGTAACTCAACTGTTCATTGAGTCCATTAAGCTAAACTAGTTCAAGATCACCTTCACTTTGCCAATGTAATCTGAAGTCACAGGCATAACTGTAATAAACTCATTTATACATCATGTCATTGTTGTAACCATATCATCAGTGAGCAGAGCCCTCACCTCTGTGTGTTGTCTGTCTACAAAGAGGAACATGGACTGTGCAGGGTTGTTGATTATCAGCCCTGCCTTGTCCTTTCTTGCTAGGAGTCGCATCAGCTGCTTCTCATAGTCACTATGGTGGAACACAAACTGAGCCTGCCCAGAAAAACATCAAAAGGTTTAAAAGCATGTCATTTAGTTCTTGTATTATATGAGTCATGGCAAAACTTTCATATAAACATGAAACTACAAACTTTAAGGTGTTAATAATTACTGTGGACTGGGCTACAGCTGTGAAGGAGAAAAAAGCAGTGGATAAAAGACAGTACAGTATATTTAACACTATGGGTCTGCAAAGAGAGGTATAGTTTATCCCAAATCCACATAAAACACCCAACATTGTGGGCTGTTTACAATCTATTACATAAATGTCCACTCATTATCCTATAGTTAGCATCATCACAAAGTATATCAAAGTGAGTCATTCGTACATCCATGGGTTTGTAGGCAGAATCCTCTTCTCCCTTCCATCTGGAGAACAGTAGGCACACAATTTTCTCAATGTCGTTTCTGGGCCACAGGAAGAAGTCCATGGCTTCTGTGGCCCCTATCACATCCTGCAGGGACAAAACAGCCTTGGGTGTTACCTTACTACAACAGTGCCAGCCCTCCAAGTCAGTCATTAGGACATTAATAAATGGTTGCAGAAATAATTTGACAATGAACTTGAATGAACATAGTTGAAGCAAGTTCTTAAAGTCAGTATATGAGTTTGACCACTGTCTCCAGCATTTGTACAATATTCCTACCTTTCTCATGGAGTGATATCTTGGTGCATGTAGCTGTACCACATCCTTCTCTAGCAGCTCCAGAGAGCTCTCTAATGAGTATGCCTCCTCCTGGCAATAAGATGTATAGAATGCAATGTACTTTGCATGTTTGAGAGAGGAATCAATGAAGCTATGACTCTCACACCAGTATTGTTCACAACACTTTAACTTTGAATCTGAAACCTTAATGTAGGTATGGCAGTACATTATACTACATACACTGTTGATTTACATTTCATAAGCATGTTAAGTGTAAACTCTTGGTCAGCCTGCTTGATTCCAAAACCCACATCCGGATTATACTTAGAGACATCTCAAACAACCACTTTTCACACCTTAGAAACAGAACAATTGCACCCTGTGACCTTTGCCCCCTAGCTAGCTGTGTCCTCAAAACAAGCACCTGCTGCATACAGGTGCCCATACTCAACTGGTTATCATTGAATCAAAAAGCAATAAATTTCTCTTTTTGTTGATTGTAAACAATGTAGGTTTGAAAGTTGCTAACAAGTTGTCTATTTCTAGAGATATATCTGTATTATTACTTTGTGGTGTACATGTATTTATTGGGCATCAAAATATGTTTCGCTAGAATTACTAAGTTACAGATGATAGGATATGTAACATGCACATATCCAAAAACAAATAACACCAGACCTTGACCCCTCTCATGATGCTCTCTTCATAGTTGTTTGTCATGACCGGTACCACCTCTGCTGCTTCAAATAACGCTGGTTTCTTTTTCTGTGTGTAAAAACAGGAAGTTGTGAATATACTCTCTAATGCTATACACACATCTCGTACAACTTGAATACCTGAATATTTGTACCAGCAGCACAACAACTCTGTTCTTCAACAAGATGATGATCATGTTGCTGTTATGTGCTGGTAGCATTACATTTTGAAACTGCTATTTGAGGATGTTTTTCATGGGACAGTCCATGAAGACAATGATCTCTATGTAAACATCTCTGAACAATTCTGTTCACAACAGTGTTATCAATTGGCAATAGGCCTTTAAAACCTCAAGTTTGTTAACAAGACCAAACTAACAGGTATATGAAATCTTATAGAATTAACTTATACACTGTGGTTTACAGAGAAGCAAATTACTTTCCTGGCTGAAAGGTGGGCCATTGAAGGACAGGTAGATTAGATTTATATAGTACATATGTACATGTAGAGATCAGAATACTGAGTCCGTGGAATGGCAGTATTGTCCTGTCATTACATGGGAAAGCTTGGGAAAGGTTAGAGATCACACGCAGTGGAGTATGACCAAGGAGGGTATGACTGAATCAGTGAATGATCATCAAAAGAATCAATAGATTCAATACCCAATACAATTAATACATCCAAAACAAACAAATACACACAACTTTAAAGAATCTATTAAAATGATACAAATTATGGTTAACGTTATCTGATCATGTGCCATTTGTCTGGTAAACAAAGAAAATAATACAGGGAAGTTTTGGTGGAGGGTAGAAACTAATGCTGAAGGGGAGGGGCGGGACGTGTGAGGGGAACATGTGGAAACAAACCTTTAAGACATTATTTATGAATATGATAGTGAGCAATTATATTCAATTTCAACAATCTATGAATTTTCAAAGAGCATATAAACGTGTACACGACTCAGCACTTTCCGTTAATCGTTGTTTTTGATGATTTGACCACGTCCCGAGATCAGACAGTTGACCCACCTGTTCTTTGAAAACGAAGGCTATGAACATCTTGTAGTCGAACTGATCGGCGAGAGCCTCCCGTTTCCTCCGAAGCTGCGTCCGGAGCCGGTTCAGAGTCGCACTCTTCCTAGCCTGGGGATCTCCCATTCCGCAGGGGTGAAGTTGGGAAACGCACGCCACAAATACAACGTAAAATGTTCGGCTAGAAATTAGAACGGAAACTTTGGAATAATAAACTGCAGCACACCTCTCCAGGTGAGGGGGACTTCCCCTATCAAAAAATCATCGCTGCGATCTTAAGAAGTCCTCTTTCTGTGAATGGAATGTCTTGAAGTAACCCAGAAAATGTTCTGTGTCCGAAAATTTGCCATAACTTCCCCCCAGCGGCTAAATTTTGGGTGGATCTTTCTGAAAAGTCCTAGTATTATACTGGCTCGCAAGTGGAAGTACACAACTCTTATTGGTGACGTCACGTCTCTCAACTCCCAACTTTGACCTGTAACCTTTTTGTTGCTGGTGATTTTTTTCACACAAATTTGTCGAAAATATTTAAAAGTTGACAAGATCAATACGAAAGCATTCGCGTATCATCAGCATGGTTTATTAACGGCTCCTTCTTTTAAAGTTTTAATCATGTAACATACTAGTACATGTGTTACCAATTAACTTTGGAACATCACGTGTGGACAGCAAGGGGCTGCTGTTGCATCACTACATGTAATCAAAGAAACCTAATGTTTTTGAAGTAATATCTTGTGGGATATTTCGGATGCCTGGCCTGGTGTACGTAGGTATTTAAGGATTTCCATTTATTCCATTTACTACACTTGCGAAATGTTATTTTTTATGCATTGTTGACACGGTGGAATATCAACATGTTTTTGACTGCCTAACCAAACGTGCTCTAACGTTAGTCTAGGTCAACATCAACTTGTACGCGTGTTGTATCTCTCGAGGGCGTGAACATATTTTCTATATAGAAAATGAAACATTTTGGTCGACAGTTTTCAACGGAAAATAATGAGTTCAGCTTATGAACTGTTCGATTGCGTTTGGATGCGGTGTAGTACTACCCGTGAGGTCAACCTCGGTGAACGCTCCATAAAAATCCTTTGCAAACAATCAATGGGTCCAAAAGTCATGTCAGAATTTGGTACTTGTGTATGAACGTTGTACGTAGTTACTTAAAGAGTCAACTGGCTTGGGAAATCTTCTTAGCTCTTTCTCCCTTGACGTGCGTTCAAGTTCGACCTGGCGGATATCGGAATTGTTTAGCATAATTTTTAGCAGACGACGGAAGCTGAACAGTGAGTCACAATCGGACCATGTGGTGTGATAAGTTGTGAACGCACTTGTGATGTTGCGTTCAGAACTTACTACAGATAGATTCGTGGCTCATGAGTCTGAGTACTTCATGAAAAATTGGCAGACCTTGGACAAAAATCACAAGGTCATTTAAGTTTAAATTAAATAGATTCCTTTTTGATGTGAGAATTGTAATTTGTGTAATTCCATGACAGTTTGATGTTCTTTTGTGCCCTTAAGTCCCCATGAAACGCCCAGTTGAACCATAACGTTATACCCATAACGTGTTACAGCCAAGATGAATTTCTCCATACCCTTTGGACTGGAGGGCCCCAGGTTGTTATAATCACTAATGGCAGTTAATACCATTATAATACATGTAGTATAATAGTATCCCCAAAGGAGCTCAACCTCTTATCCTGTTCTTGTGTTTGTTTGTCTTTTGATAGTGTTGTTTTACTCTTCAACAACATTGTCAAAACAGCAGGATTATGAATTTTCTGACATCCCTGTGTCCATATAGTTACCTGGGTCATCAGAAATGTTTTTGGACCACTTAATATTATGTAATTCCAGGTCTTGTTATCACCTACAGGATCAATACTGAGTGAACGGATCATTATCCACACCAGCCTACAGACGTTAAGCTAAAAACATTCCAAGATGGCAGTCACGCCACAGTTTTCAGTGGCAGACTACGCAGTCTTCGCTGTGTCCCTCCTCATCTCAGCTGGCATCGGCTTGTACTACGCACTAACTGGTGGCAAACAGCGTACAACTCAGGTGAGTGGTGAACATACATGTATCGAGGTATTGTTGACTGCAATAAGTTTTCTTTTGTTTGTCATTATTATACTGATTAGCCTGATTACTTTTGTAAAAGGAGTTAATGTGTGTTGTTTGATTCATTCTTTCATTTCATTGCGCATCAGGAGTTCCTGATGGCTGACAGGAAGATGTCAGCTGTTCCCGTGGCGATGTCACTCATGGCCAGCTTCTGTTCAGCCATCGCTCTGCTGGGACAGCCTGCGGAGGTCAGTTCTGATCATGGGTGTCAGGACTGAATATCTGTAGCTTTGTTCATCATTACAAAATCAAATGAACTGATTCAAGGTCAATTAAATGCCTGTATCAGATAAATAGATCTTTTGAATGTCTGTATGTATAGCTTAATGCCAAAAGGAAAAGAAAAAGGAACATCAGGAGAAAAGAGTATTTTCCTCCCAAAACAGAGAATTGAAATATGATGAATGCTTGAGAGTTGTAGCCTGGGTACCATCCTCTTTAGTTTTTGCCGCTCCCAAAGGTCGCTAGCCACCACGGAGCGACCTTTGGGAGCGGCAAAAACTACGGAGGATGATACCCAGGCTATGAGAGTTGTAAGCATTTGTTATGTTAACCCTTGTTTTCAGGTGTACAGGAATGGCTCAGAATACTGGATGTTGGGGTTTGCGTACTTCCTGATGCTGCCTCCCGTGGCCCTCCTGTACCTCCCTGTGTTCTACCAGCTCAAGCTGACCAGCTGCTACGAGTACCTGGAGCTACGCTTCTCCAAACCTGTACGCCTGGTTGCAACGGTTATGTACAACATACAGATGGTATTGTACATGGGGATTGTGCTGTATGCACCTGCACTGGCTCTCAATGCTGTAACTGGGGTGAGTTTTTGTAACCACAAAATTTTCACATTGGCAAACAGTCGAGATTGATTATACCTGGTGGACTGTTGTCCTCTTCTATTCATACAGAAATTGAGCAGTTATAAATAATCTACTGATACTGAAGATCAAACTTCAACAATTTATTAAGAATACATAATTCAGTGGCTGCTCTGTATTATTACCCTAATAAATCATTCATCCATTCGATCAATGAAAGAGATTATTACTAGCAGTTAATTTGATTACAGTGTAATGGTATTCTCTGTAACTTGTTCTTAAGTGCAGCTCATACTGGAAGCACAGTTACTAGGATGTATAATTTCATCTCCCAGGTTGACCTGTGGGGCACAGTTCTTGCCCTGGGTGTAATCTGTACTTTTTACACCACTGTGGGAGGGATGAAGGCAGTTATCTGGACCGACACTTTCCAGACGGCCATCATTCTGGCAGGACAGCTAGCTGTACTGATCCAGGGCAGTATAGATGTTGGAGGTTTTCACAAGGTAAAACAAACTATCTCTATCTTTGGTAAATGTAAAAAAGACAGAGATCATACAGAAGATAATGTAGATAGAGAATTACATTATTATTTAGCAGAATTTAAAGGAGAATTGTTTTTTTAGCCATGGTAGTAGATCTAACATTATATGTGTAGCTGTTAAAATAAGAATCACTTTGTTGGCATGGAACTTGTTGTCTATGTTCTCCAAGGTGTGGGATATTGCCACAAGTGCCAAGAAGGTGGAGTTCTTTGACCTTGACCCCAACCCACTGACCCGACACACCTTCTGGACGCTCTCAGTAGGTGGGACTGTGATGATGATGGCCCTGTATGCAGCAAATCAGGCTACAGTAAGCACTCAACACTCACTTGACTGTAATTTGTGAAATATTACAGTAAATGATCAAGGACAGACTTGATAACTGAATAAAGATTTGCGTACAAAGCATGAGCTGAGAACTTGAACCTGGCAGCCAGCTGATTAAGTTGTTTAATCTAAAGGGAAAAGACAGATGTGGTAGAATTTTGACAAACATGATGTATACATGTATAAGTGTACAGGTACAAAAAAACGTAGGCCTTTCTTTTTTTAGATGATTTTTGGTCATTTTTATATCGTCATGATACTAGTATGCTGGTGGTTAGAAGATTAAACGACTTTTGTCGGCCATTTTTCACTCCGAATTACAGGTGCAGAGGTATCTAAGTGTCAAGTCTGAACGAGCAGCCAAGGTGACCTTGCTGGTGACAGCACCAACTCTGCTGTTCACCCTGTTGCTCAGCTGTCTGATCGGTCTCGTCATGTACGCACGATATGCTGACTGCGACCCAAAGGTGAGCATTACATACTTTAGACAATGTTTTACAGTAGGAATATCAACTTTGCTTTGCTTGTTGTATTTTACCAGCACGTCGTCAGAACGTACTGCGCCTGCGCACAACCCTGATTTTTCACGTTTTTCGTTGGATGTTTGGTCAATGTTGCATCAAAATTTTGCCTGTTGCAGACGATATCTTTTCCTATACAACATCTGAAAACTACAGACAGGCTGTCAACCTTATATGCTCTAATACAACCTTATATGAGACGTTCTGCCGACATGCTTATTTTACCTATACCTGCTGTTTGAAGATCTAACTACACAGCTTTTAACACAGTATGTGAGAGCTATGTCCTATGCCCAGATATTAAAAGCACTACATGTATTATTGATACTTGTTAACTATATAATAACGTTGACCAAAGTCACATACTATGGTTGTTGTACACTAGAAGGCATTTGTTCTCATGTGATTTTTAACTCTCCATACATTTTCTGTGTTTTCACTGCCAGGCCATGGGAAAGATCAACAGTTATGACCAGCTGCTGCCGCTGTTTGTGATGGAGATCATGAGGTCTCTGCCGGGCATGCCTGGATTATTTGTGGCCTGCATCTTCAGGTGATTACATGTAGCTCAGGAGTGTAATCGGATAATTTTCAACTTCTTATGTATTGTGGTATGTACTGTCCATATAGATGCAGAAGGTTATGGAACTTGAGTTGACCTCAGAATGTTGTTCTCTAACACATCAGTATGACATGACTTCAATCCATAGATCACATAATATGTATACCAAATACATGTACATGTATAGGTTAGTTTAATTAGCTAGAAATCATAGCATGGAGACCTTGATTAACATATTTTCCTTGTCTTTACAGTGGTGCTCTCAGCACCATTTCTTCTTCCCTGAACTCCTTGGCTGCCGTTACTCTGGAAGACGTCATCCGACCATTCACCAAGAACATGTCTGAGACAAAGGTAGAAGAGTCATTTCAAGAATTCTTGTATTACTGTAACTTTCAATACTTAGCTGAGTAATCTTCCTTTTTTTCCCAGGGATAGTTTTGTAATATTCTTACTTCACTGTGTACAAGTGCAATATAGTAGTGCCATGGATAAGAGTAAAAATCAAACCCTTTGCATTGTTTGCCCTGTGCATTCAGCTTCGAAATGGTTGATTCAGATAGACCAATATGAAAGTGTTTGACAATGGACTGAGACCATTGTAAACTTCTTATAATGTTTCCAATATGTACTTTTTTGTACCCAGATTACATGGATCAGTAAAGGCCTGGCTTTTGCCTATGGAGTTATCTGTATGGCCATGGCATGGGTGGCCTCTCAGATGGGAGGAGTCCTGCAGGTTAGAACCAGACTTGAATGAATTACCATTCTGTACTCCTGCCTCAACTTTCCTCAAGCCTTGTCTTGTTTGTTTGTTTGTTTGTTTGTTTGTTTGTTTGTTTGTTGTAAAAGTTTGTCAAAAATGACAGTCTCGTAAGAATTTTAAAAAAGTTGCATGCATAGTGTTTCTGCTAGATGGCTCTGCTTCAGTTCTGTAGTATCTCAATCTATCAGAGTGCAAGATGGTATTTTAGTACTTACTTTTTAGCAAATGTTCATGCAACATTTTCTGTATCATGCATCACTGTGACATCATCATTTTTCTCTTCTTCAGGCTGCTCTGAGTGTGTTTGGCCTGGTGGGTGGCCCTCTGCTTGGACTCTTCTCCCTGGGAATGTTCTGTCCCTGTGCCAATGCCATTGGTGCATTTGTTGGCCTTCTCAGCGGCCTCGCCATATCACTCTGGATCGGCATTGGTGCATTTGTCTCCCGCTACACTGCGCCTGCGCCCCCTGCGCCAGAAGTGCCCACGTCATGCTATGGTTTTGCATCAAACTCTACAGTCATTTGGAATCTGGCCAACGAAACCATGCAGTCTACTGTATCCAGCCTTGGGATTGAAACGACTGGTGCACCGGCAAACATGACGGTGGGCACAGAAACTTTCCCTGTGAGCAGCATCTACAGCCTGTCCTACCTGTGGTACAGTCTGGTGGGAGCGGCTGTGGTCATCATCATCGGTCTCCTGGTCAGCGTCCTGACAGGATGTTCACGGGGAAGGAGGCTGGACCCCAGGACAATCTCGCCCGTGTGCCGGTGGATGTGCCAGTGTCTACCTGAGCAGGTTGCCATGGAAACAGAGCGACGGACAGAGGAGCGTCAACAGTTGCACGATGATGACAACAACCAGGAACATCCAAATGGTGTCCCCAAACAGGTGTCAGTGCCATCTTTAGCAGAAGTGGAAACTAGTCTGTAGTTTGTACTGGACATTTGTGTGTACATTTTTATGCAAATGATACCTTCTATCATTCTGCTGTGTTCATGTTGCAGCATATTTTAATCTTGTCTTTATAAGGTTGTAAGTTGCAGTATAAGGACATTACAGATACATGTACAAGATATTGTCAAACATCAATTCTACGCACAAAAATCTTGTAGCTTTAATGGTAATTTCTTTGTGCTAAGTAGACAAAGAAATGATACATTTAGACATACTACATTTATGCTGTACATTTATAGTGGGTATGTAATGTTTATTAGTAGCAACAAGACAGGAGTGTAATTGTATGTAGAAGACTACTGATAGTTTTATAAGTGATGTTATCTTCCACTCACATGTGTGGCAACTGATTGGAAACTCAGGTATTTGTCTAGGCATACGTACCATGTGTTGTATTTTCTTGAAGCACATGTTCTGTGACCAAATTTTTATATGATAAAGGATGCACAATGTCTTATATAGCGTTAAGGTCATGCCGACTTAATTCTATGGATGACAGCCCCTGGATACCCAAAAACTGATACAATTGCAAAAAAAAAGATTCCTAAACTTTGAAATCTAGGTGATCCACCCAGACCTTGCCCAACCCAACCCTGCCCAATGCCAATGACATACCAGTTTGGTTTGGTTTGGTTTGGTTTGGTTTGGTTTGGTTTGGTTTGGTTTGGTTTGGTTGGTAAGGATCTCCATTAGTGTGTCAATTCACACTATTCTTCCTGGAGTCCTGGTGATGATGTAAATCACCATGTGGCTTATACAAGATGGGATGGCCAGGCCACCATCCGGGTGATTTGAAGTGAATCACCAACTCCCAGTTAGCAGTATTTGGACCATCGCACACCGGGGCATGTCCCTACTCTTTTTCGAAAGGTGTGGTGGGTTCTTTAACGTGCGTGGGGTGTGGCTGTCCCCAAACACAGGACCTCCATTTAATGTCCTACCCGAGGGATGTCCCTAACCTGAGCTACGTACTCATTTACACCTGGGTGAAGTGAGGAAAGTCGTGTAAAGTGCCTTTCCCAAGGGCACAAGATCGATGACATGGCAGGATTTGAACCCGGGACCTCTTGGTTCTGAGCCGAAGACTCTGTGCCATGCCATTGTCCCAAATCTCTGCATTTAGATCCAAGGGGGCATAATTTCTTAAAAACAGGCAGAAATAGATGTGTGCAGATGTCAGGTTAGTGTGGCCTCTTGGCTTCTTCCTAATGTGTCTAGTGTGGGTACATGTATTTATTAGGGCTGTGCCATCATTAAAGTGAATGCAGTATTTGATACTAGAATTTGATTTTGGAGCCAATTTGTAGTTTACTTTCATATATGGTGAGATTTACTGGCTATTGAATGTCATATTCTACTATAAACAAGACCTAGAATATTAGCACATGTATATCTTTGATGTATTTAACAATTTACAAGAGTTGAATGGCAGGGAGGTAATCTATTGATGACCGAATGATGCATTAAGATGTTGAAAATACATGTATGTGCACAAATATAATGCACTGTCTAGACGACTAGAGAGACCAAATGTGTTGCGACTAAGAGTAGACTTTATCTGTCCATTCTTTTTGTATTGTTTGATGTGAGAAACCTGAAAGAAAATGGATATTTTGAATAATATTTTTTTGTCAGAGCTCAAAACATCGCACATTTCATCTAGCCTGTGTTTACACAATCTCTCACTGGCTGGGGTTAATTGGCCCCTCCTCATCTGGGGGGGGGGGGGGGCGGCAACAGCTGTCGGGTTGGTCACAGGAGGTGCAATTTAGTCAGGCCAAGGACATTATATCTATATATTCGTTTATTGTTTGTTTATTGTCATTTTGCACATAAAAAAGTAACAGTATAAAATGAAATTATATACAAAGAAATATATGCTGGAGAGCCCAAGAAACCTAAAGGTTTGTCTAGTGGGCTCTCCCAAATCCTATTAATTTTACGTTCTCTTTATACATACATTTATTACATTTTCATTTAACTTGCAATGTTTTAAGGGACAAGCAAACAAAGAAAAAAATTAACTCAAAATAGGTACAAATAATATAAAATTAACACGGCGAACTAAATATCTAAACAATAAAGTAAGACAATCAAAAACATATCATATTGGACAAAAAGATAAGTTTCCATTAGTCAAATCATAAGTTATTAAACCATAAGAAACCAATATTAACACAAAGAAAATATCATAGCATAAGAAAACAAGGAAAACAAAATCAAATCAGGAAGTGGTAGATGGCTTTTCTATCAGGTCAATTTTTAGATATCTTTTGAAAGTTGGAAGGGATTGACAATTCTGCTGTGAATGACTTAAACTGTTCCAGATTGAGGGGCCTCTAAACATTATCGTGAACTGTTTCATATTTGATTTTGTCAGGATTGGCCTTAAATCATTTTGCTTTCTGGTACTGTAACTGTGGATATCTGAGTTGTATTGAAATATGTCCTTGAGTTGAACTGGTAATTGTGAACTTTTGTGTAAAACTTTGTGGACAAAAATTGCTGTTTGAAGTTTATTTATGTCATACACTTAAAATTTTTAAGTCGTAAAATAGAACCGCAGAGTTAGCAAAAAATGGGACATTAGATGCAATTCTAACGAAGCGCTTCTGGAGCTGATGCATCGGTCGGATTGAAGTAGTGTACGTACTTGCCCAGACTATATTGCAATATGTTAAGTAGGGATAAATCAAAGTATAGTACAGAGTGATAAATATTTTACGTGATAGGCAACTTGCAACTTTTCTTATTATACCAATATTCTTATAGATTTGTTTACAAATAAGGTCAATATGAAACTTCCATGTGAGTTTCTCATCTATTAGGACTCCTAGAAACCGTGTGTTACATACCTGTTTGATTGATTTATTGTCTATGTATATCTTAGCCATTTCTTTGTCGTATTTCTTACTTCTACCTGTGAAGATAATGAAGTTCGTTTTATCTATGTTAAGAGACAACTTATTTGACTTAAACCATTCGTTTAGTTTACAATGATAATGTAATGTCCTTGGTCAGGCTAACATTTCATCTGTCAAGTAGATCAAGGACATCTATATAATGTCCTTGAGTAGTTACAAGAAATTAGTTACTTTTCCACTACCAAGACTGTCTTAACTACATGGACGGTCTCATTACCCTGGGAAAGGGTACCGATTGACAGCACGTCGGCAGAACGTACTGCGCCTGCGCAAAACCCTGATTTTTCACGTTTTTCGTTGGATGTTTGGACAACGTTGCATCAAATTTTGCCTGTTGCAGACGATATCTTTTCCTATACAACATCTGAAAACTACAGATAGGCTGTCAACCTTATATGCTCTAATATAATACAACCTTATATGAGACATTCTGCCAAAGTGCTATGCACAATGCATTACGGGTTCTGCCAACGTGGTCAGATTGACCAGGATTCAGGTGAATATTTTCCATGTGTGGCACAATTTGTACTCAGTTTTATCTTTTAGTACCAAAGCGGTGCCTTACTTATGAAAAATAGTCTATGAAGCAATATTGTGCTTTTTTCCACTTTAAGCATGCAGGCAATTACATGTATATGTATATATTGTATTATCAATGGATATATCGATTTATATGATATGTATGATGGCTTAAAATATGTAGATTTCATTGTCTTTATTCCTGACAAATCCATTTATTGCACATATACATGTATTATCAAAAATCAACATATGATAGTACAAAGTGTCCAGTATCTGGAATGTGGAGATGTGCTTTGATGGTCATGGCCACTTTGACAAGTCTTTGCTCCGCCTGAATGACAGTGATGTGACAGTGCATTGTTTGATGATTGACACAAATGGAAGCATTGTATCCAGTGAAAGTTGAAATAGTGTGGTTAGGTGATGTTTTACCACATACATCAGAACACCATTTTCTGCATGTAATGCACCGTTCAACCCTTGCATTTCACACACCCTCAATTAAGCAATATTTGTCCCTTCTCGAACTGAGGTGTGTCAAGGACACAACCTTGTTTTGCAAAAAAAAAAAACGTGCGCTTTTGTGACTACCAAAGTTTATTCTCCACTTGACATATCCTAAACAAGAGGTTTGTCCTTGGCCATCAAGAGAGCTCCATCTTGTGTGGCTGGACTTTAACGCTTAAATCAATCACTGTCATTACTCCGCACACACACTGGATAGACTTGGAGAATCGTTTAACGCTTCGGTGAAGAGTGCCCTCTCATTAGGATCGACTAAACCAGATAAACATGACTCACAACGACAGCGGTGTACACAAGAAAGGGGGCGGGGTGACCTGACAGAAGCGCCTGGGTCTTACTATAATAAAGGGGTAACGGGGTGTGTCGGTAGGCCAGTAAAACCCCACCATTTTGCAGGGAGCTCAACAGGGCGTGCCTCTTAGAAAAGTAAGTCCTTATTTCGAAGTTTGAGTAAAGACCACCTACCACTCATCCCTCAGTGTTCACAATCCTAATACTTACAATGCATGTAAATGTACGTAATACGTTTACTACAACAACTGGATAAACAAGGCGCATTGCAATTAATATTTAAAGCCCACTGGGTCTGGGAGAGACCATTAACGACAAAGGTGGGCTGTCTATAACCTCGGCCGCTTCTTGTCGGACGTGAGAGAATGAATAATTCAAACGCGCTTTAACGTGTAGCGTGTGATGACACTTAACTCAAACAGTAAATTACCCACCTGCTGTTGTCCGTGTATTAATATGTAACGTTAGCGGTTCATACGTGAATAATGGACTGATTTTGACAAACAACATTGTAGTAGTAGTAGAATGGTTTATTCATTTCTCAAACATTGCCTACCCTATTAACATTAGACACTTCACTCTATTTTTATTCAAAGGCCACCTTTAAATTTCTCATCGAAAATTCAGAAATTAAATCCAACGTCTCCCCTCTGCAAACCGACGTGAACTGGTCTGTCTACCATGTATATCTTCATCAGTATTCATGACGATGCCCTGTGACGTGCGAAGCGCTCGACCCAAGACTGAACGTGAGGTCATCAGCTATTATTGTATTATGATCAGTTCATGAACACTGTTGTGTCTGTCACTATAGCATGCAAGTAGTATAACGTCGATCCAGTTCAACTGCTAATATCTTAGTCAGTGAATCTGTTACCGTACAGAAGATCACTCAACATATTGATAAATTGGAATCGAAGACGAATATGTACATATTGTCATCCACAGACCAGACAAGCTTAAGAAATGCGAAGTTTTATCAGGATTATAATTTTTGTACGTCTGCCATCAGTTGTTGCATTGCCAAAAGGTTGGTCAATAGTTTTCAAGTTGGTCGAAAAATACTAATCTGGGCGAAGGATAATAGGTGTCTGCTAGCCTCCGGCTAGTAACCGTAGGGGAACATGCAGAACATGGCACCGTGAGCGATCGCCACGCAGATTATTTTGCCTTTAGGTGATTACATGCAACTGACTAGTATTCCAAAACGTATACATCATTGTTTGTTCCCCCATAACAAAGCGGTGGGCATCGATGAACAAGTAGGTTATAACAACATTTCGTAAAATTCTTCAGACCTTACGCGTTGGTGTAGACCAGTCATCGGGTGGGTGTGGTAGACGCGTTTTAAGTTAAGGTCATCACCAATGATTGCACACCTGGTAAGTGAACACACTGTGTCAGTTCATAGGTGAAATAATTCGCGTCTGTACCAGTCGACCAGCGGAAAATTGGAGCCTGCTTCTCAGAGACACCCGTATGAGGTAAGACAGTAATTGAGGATCATCACGATTTGTCTCTTGCTTATTGTTTCGTTGTTCTTGGAACGGTAAAGCCCCAATATCGGACAAATAGTCATGTTGTACGGTGGCAAATGGCCATGTTCGGTGCGCCGTAAAATAAGATAAGACCAACAGGGCACACATAGGTTTAGCCCCAACCTGGAGAGTGTCGGGTTTTTGTCTGTCGATCATGAGAACACGAAGTGAGAACAGCCGCACAGGGTATGACAATATGGCCGCATCACCTGATAGTTACCAAGACGGCATTATCTGCAAAGAACTACATTCGTCTTGAGGAATGAAAGAACATGCCAAGGTCAAAGTAGATTACTATCAAATATCGAAAGTAAACAAATGGATATAGTATGGATTCTCCTGTGAATGTTTAAATACCTAAGCAGGTTGGTGTGTTCTTTGGCGGTCTGCTCGTACATAGGTCTATTGTGACCCATAGCTTTCGTCAAAGCCATTGATAACACGTTTGTGGTGTGAATGTTGCCAAATGCGAGGGGGTTCGGGTACGTGATGGTATTTTCCCAACTGATTTTACGAGATGTGATTAGTTTTTACAGCACTGAGTGTTCCGATATTGGCCCATTGCTATCTTTCTGAAGAAGTATTCATAAACCTAGTAACTGGAGGTTGATAATGTCTATGATTACATTGAACTAGAAGTGACAATACTGAGACAGGACGCATGTTTCTAATAGGAATCGTATTCTAATATTTTTTTCATTAGATTGTCCCGATGAGCTGGCTGTGTCTCATCCCACTGGTGGTCTGCCTGGCAGTGGTGGATGGAAGTAAGTAGATGTGTTTATTGTTTTCTTTGCCATCAACACGTCATGTGGAAAACGTGGCCTTACTACATTGATATTCTAACGATGAAAACAGAATTAGATCCTGGAGAATTTTCCTTTTTAGTCCTAACTGCGCATATAGAAAATATTGACCTTTCTTATCAGTACGAATGTTCCGAAAAAGCCTTCGTTTTTAGCATGGACCCTCCTTGGTTTCTAGCTTTTGTTTAATTGCTCTGTTTCGTTTTTAACAATTGGCATTTTGTTCTGCTTATACTTTTATAAGCATTTTTGTACGTTGGGAATCTTGATTATAAGGCTTGCAATTTGTATGTATCTACCCCTCTGTCCGTGTATGTGCACTTCACTGTGAATGTTTAACGAATTTTCAAATGTAACTGAAATTTCCAAATTAAGTAACTGTATAGTTAACAACCAACCGTCATGAAGACACTCCATAATTTACAGCGACCTTCTTCTCCAACATATATAAGGACTCTGATCTGGGTAGTTCTATCCTGTCTGAGTACATGGATCTACTGTGAATGGATCCTTTGTGATATTTGTTTGTCTGGGGCATCCTCGGGTACACTGGTATTGACTAGAAATTATCCAGCGCACCAGACTGCATGTATACACGCAAATATATTTTGTGCAATCGTTTGTGAAATGTACTGTTTTCTCCCCCATTATATACTGACATCGACTGCCTGTTGCAAACTTCTTCGTGCGGTTATTTGAAAACTTCCCGCTGCGACATTTGGACAGATTTGGTAAATCGTGCAGAACAAAGGTATGATTGTGAATGCCTGCCAAACGTCTGACCTCGAACTATCTAAACCACTATATCCTCGGGATTAGATGGCGGAAGCAGACTTTCGTCAGCCTTCTAAGAGGATATCCTTGTGTCTCCCTGAAGTCACCAACATCTCCTCCCATTGTGTCTACCCCCCACTCCACGTCTGTTAAAAGTAGAGGCTGGAATATCCTGTTGTCACTTCAGTGTTTAAGGTGTAGAGTGCTTTGATCAATTAAAGAAAATTGATTCCATGTGTCAGATAACAGCGTACTATCGCCTTGTCGAGTGACATTGGTGACATTTTTCCTCCTCGACCCTGTTTAATTAGTCACTCTACAAAACAGGTGTCTGTGGTCCGCGAAATATTCATCCCTGGATGAGATCTTATCACAGACGAGTTAATAACGGTGTAAAGTGATGCCTTCAGTCATGTCACTTGGAACCCCAGAAGTGTAAGAACATGAAACAATGTAAGGTCGAGGACAGTGCTAGCCCCAAGGTCTCTATTAACCTGACCCAGGTAGTATTTTATATTGGAGTTGTTACATGAACTATATATATACCGCTACCCGTTCATGGTGTGTTTTTATTTCTGCATGTTTATCGTGCTCTGTCCGGCCCAATATTTCACGTTTCGTTCCTGGGACTTTTTCAGCAATATCAAATACATGTAGTTGCTTTACACATTACCCATACATCGGTAACTTTGGGGACTAAATATCACATTCTATCACCAAGAAAGAGATCGGAGATTGGATTTTGAAGATAATATTAACTGTATCTTTTCATTACGTGTCTACACAACCGCCATTGGCGTCCTCGTTCTGGCAGGTTTCTTAGCAGACTTTTAGCAGACCTATTCGCGAGATGAAGCGTACCACTTACAAAGCTTGCCTACCATTGTTGTCGGGACACTGAGGGAGTTATAGATGGATATACGATGATACCACCCCCACCCCCATATTGAATAACATACACTTACTGTATAGACATGACCTCTAATCGTCTGAGGCTCGGATGGCCAATAGTAGAGATCCTATGCATGGATACTGATCACAAATGAATAAATACATCAATGTGACATTCCATGTCTTGTCCTGATGATGGTGTCATTTAGAGTTTTTCGTTTCTGGTTCATCGATATACTGTGGCTATCATTAATATTAACTTCAGATGTTTGAGAGCAAGTTCAAATGTAGAGTCATTCGACATGTGGCTTAGAAGATTGCTCTGAAACATATGAAAATGTTAGTCAGAATTCGAAATAAAACGGGAATTTTCTCGATAATATTCTTATCACCAAAACGCGTCAGCGTTATATAAGGATTAGATCGGTCACACACGCATTGCATCGTGTTCTGTGTAATACCCCCGTTCCACTTGACAGCGCTCTCGCCGCGCTCTCTCTGCGACCTGAAATTTGCCAGAGCGCGGTGAGAGCGCCGTCCGAGTGGAACGGGGGCCTAATAGCTGTTGTTTGAAAACATGAACCATTTATTCCAGTTGCTGCCCTTGCACTGTGTATGTATGATGGCCTCAACCGCATTGTCATGGACTTTAAAGCCTCGCGACGGTTAAGACGGTTAGATGACTCAGATGACCCAACAATAATAGGACAACAATGAATGAATGAAGACCTTTATTGTACACACATACCCGCTGGGTTTAGTACAGGTCACAACAAAAGAATAAAATACAGATAACGATACATATATACATTGCTAAGTAACTACAATTAAGTACATTCGGTTTCTTCTCGTTTCTTAGTAATGGTAAAAAGGTAAGAACAGATATGTTTCATAATTGAAGGTTTGTCTAAGCTCATTAGAAATATAAATTTGTCTGTACTGCTTAGGTGTACGAAGTGGGGGAACATAGAACCGACGGAAAGAAGCCATGTCTTTTGACCTTTCCACAGCTGTAAGCTCAAATCGGACGAATGAAATTGCATCAGCCAAGAGACGCTAAAACTTAGTCACACACACCCAAACCGGTCTGGCAACAGTCAGAACGCCATGGCAACGTCTGGCTGAATCTGGATCTGTCAGGTCACGCTGACTCAGGTGTCAAGGGCGTGCCATGAAAACATGTTTTGAACTCGGAGGAGTCTTTAGAACATCAACTAGAAACGGTTCAAAAACAGATCGCCAGTAGGTGCAATGGCGCTACATGTGTTTTTAAGTGATTTTGTGAAATTGGGATTGCCAATAACACCGGATAATGATATTAATTTTTTATGAAGGTACATGTATTTAGATTATTTACAGGCTAATTGGCCTAGTTTGCGAATGCCATCCTTTCAAAATCACAAAAAAACAAACTTTCAAATGTGAAATATCTCAGATGATGTGGATTATTTGGAGGACTGTGAAAGTACAGGTGCAATGCACTCACTGCATTACCAAAGCAACGATAACAGTATGGTGACTTTGACTCTTGTATACAATGCTAACCAGGTGCTTGTATAAATAGATTCGATGACTCTTGTTCAAGGGTATGCCTGCGTAGGTCAAACACAGAATAGATTTGAGGTGTACCAGGAAGCGGTTTTGTTTTAGTATGCGTTTCTCCACAGTGCCTACACTTAACCACTTGCACATGAAACTGATAATACAACAACGTGTATTGATTACCTCTGGCGCCACAGATGTTGTAATAGTTGCATTCCCATCAGGTCACTTTCCTATTTTATTTCGCACATGAAGCTGAGCTACCCGCCGACCAGCTGGCCGCTCCTCGTCTGATCAAACAGCCCGGCAGGGTCACCTTTGATCCACTAGGTGCTGATACGCTGAAGTTCCAGTGTGAGGCGCTAGGGGACCCGGCACCACAATTCATCTGGATGAAGGATGGGTCCCAAATAAACCAGGTACCCAAAACAATATTTCTAAACAAATCGCAATGAATTACTATCTGTAGATCGTATAAGGAAAATAGAGTCTGCATTTCGAGGATTTAGTGACGGGAAATCTACCGTCACTTTCATGGTGCTCATCTAGTTTGAAGTCGTATGGCATGCATCTGATATCCCCACGCGTGTTCATAGTAATCTTGTGGTATCGAGGTGCCCACATGTGCAGCAAGCCACATCCAACTGCACTACGATTGCTCTATCTATTGTATAAATTAGTATCTTTCATAGAATCTGGGCAGAATCTGCTTACATTTGTACTTGCTAACTGTTAGCTCACGAGGTTCCAATGGTCATGATTACCTTTCAATGTGACACCAGTCCATCTGGTTGTAGCTAGCTTGCTGTGTAGATGATAGGACTCCGCTCGGCTTATGTAGTGATGTAATGACGAATCTAGTGCTGTAATGATAAGTAATAGTGGAATATTCCTTCACAGAACTCCCGGCAGCCCCAGTACCAGTTCAGCGCAGATGGCGGTATTCTGACGATCCCCCAGCCGATCAGAGACACCGATGCCGGAAACTACGTGTGCGAGGCTTTCAACGAGTACGGTCGAGTTAGAAGTGTTATCGGCAAGCTGCAATTTGCATGTGAGTCAAGTCTTTTATTCTTTCTCTAACACTAGACTACAGTCATCAACATCATCATCGTCATCACCAACCGATAAGACCATTATGTGACAAAACTAGTACTGTAGTCACGTGAAAAATTCCTCGTATAATGACATGGTAAATATGCTTAGCCTATAACCTATAGGAACTGTCTGACTCGCTACTAAATAAGCTGTTCACAGTGAAACTAGTGTAGTATGGCAGACTCAATAAAGGTTCCAAACAGAACACATGCGCGGCCTGAGTGTTGTCGCTGAGAGATAATTGCTGTATACAAGCATGTCCGGGTTAGTTTGAAGACTAGTCCAACCCAACGTGTCTTGTGGCATGGTTTCATGAGTGTGACCTGTTTATATGTACCGTTCCCCAGTTGCAAACGAGTTTCCGACCGGCACAAGACCTGGCGTCTCCTCGTCACAGGGGGACGGGGCCAAACTGGTGTGTGACCCTCCAGACGCATTCCCAGGTAAGAATTGCTGTCCTGAAGAAGAAGGACAAAGAAATATAGCTTCATATTGATGCCTGTCATTTCCGTGATCGAAGATTTTGTTGTCGGTGTGTCTATTTGTGTGTTTGCTTGTGTTTCCGAAGCTAATTCCGCATACAGTCGGGGACACCGACAGGAAGTTAGATCAAAGGTCCTCTGAAAAGGTTATCTGATTTCCTGTCTTCCATCCCCTGCCATGTTCATGTCTATTGCCCTATGGGAGCCAATGGGAATGTATAACATTAGACACAATCAGCGAAAAATAATGAATAAAACAAGAACTATTTCCTTCTGGGAGCCAGTGGGGAAATGTATAACGTTAGACAGAATCAGTGTGAAATAATGAATAAAACAAGAACTTCACAAGAACTCGGAGATCTGAAATGTTGTTTTCAATGCAATCAGTGTATCATGGAGCTGCTGGCTTTCTTTGAATATGTCCTAGTGATTATCATTAACATACATGTAACAAGGGTCGCATTCATGAAGTAGACATGCCATGCTGTTGTTGGTGACATCAGCAACGTTTATTCTAATTCCCTTTCCTTCAGGACTCACCTACGAGTGGATAGATCACGACTCCAACGAGTTCGTTCCTGACCCTAACAGTGACGACGACACGAATCTCCAAGAACGGGCCTACGTGTCTCAGAAAACAGGAGACCTCTACTTCTCTAACGTCATCAGCGACAAAGACACCGGAGGATACCAGTGTGCCGTGAGGCTGAGCACGAGGAAGGACGCCGCTTTTAGTGACGTGAGCGGCTCAACTAGGCTGGATGTAGCGGCACGAAGTAAGTCTGTGAACAATACAAGGTCAATGTCCTACAAATTCTCCACGATCCAGTGTAGTTGAAATGGATATTTGATGTCGAACACATGTAACGTTACCTTAATGATCCAAGTATTGAAGGGGCCTTGATTTTTAAGTTAATATCCGTGCCAGTATTTTGTGGAAGTCTGCCATTCTCGAAGTTTTCTTAACAAGCTTCATTGAAACGGCATTACACATGTTCAGGGAAGCCTGGACCACATGATCAGTCTGTAGGCGTGACGAATTGTGGACTTTTTCGAGAAAAAAAAAACATACTCAATACGTTTCTGCATGGTTTCTTTAGGTCCAACCCCACTGAGCTCTCCACAGATAGTGCTGAATGAGGATGTGATCTACGCCAAGGAAGGAAGTGATGCCCTGATAGAGTTCTTCGCCTACGGGAAGTACGTACCGATACAGCATACTGTCATCTTCTTCTTCTTCTGTCGGCTGCTACTTAGTACTTACTGCTACTACCGTACTCCTATCGCTAATACTGAGACCAAATAGTGAAGTGCCTGGGTCAATAGTTTTGCCTTTCAAAAATATTTCTGGTACATATAGTTTGACTCCAAACTGCACCAGACAGGTTTTAGGTAAATATATCGGCATGGTCTGAGTCTCCAGCACCTCCATATGACTCACCACACCGATTATCTCCATGTAACGTTATTTCAACAATGATTAGTGTTTATGCAAACGTTTCCGTATTAAAGACTGCGTCACAATCACTTAAAGCTTAAGTTATTGACAGTCACAGACTCACAAGTAAGTTTTTTTGTCTGATCTTGTCTCAGCCCGACGCCCACGTACAGTTGGCGTCGGTTAAAAAGCCGTGGTGGCAACGAGCTGTCCATGCCATCAAGAGGCACCATGGATACGTACAAGAGGAACTTCGCCATCAGCAATGTGGCCGTGGCAGACGAGGGCTTCTACGAGGTAACAGCCACCAACTCACAGGGCTCGGACACCGCAGTTACTCAGCTCGAAGTGGAAAGTGAGTCACATCTTGACACAGTTTATAAAGTTTCTGTCGAATTATAAGAAAGGTAGGGCTTAGCTTGTTGTTCTGTGTGACATTATATTTCTAGGGGACAACTGTAACTGTTCAGCCCAATGATGTGCACACATTTATGAGGACTATTCTATCTTAAATAGCAAACCATTTGGTGTTGATACTGATGTAAAAGAACGCGTGATCGTCAGGTTCGCTATTATCATCTCCATCAGCACGGTTTCTTCTTGTTTCTTACAAAGATAAACCGAAACTGACACAAAGCCTGGCTGGCCAAAACCATGACGACGGAGTGGGAGAAGACATTAACCTAAACATGGGATGGGAGGCGAGCAGGACGCCTGTCTCTTCACAGTGGTACCACAATGGACAGGTAAGGTCACTACTAATCATTCACGCGTGATGGCGCAGTTGTTCCATCATGCCAAATGTTTTATCTTCTGCCAAGTTACGATGAAGCAAAACAACTATTTTTCTATATATCATTCTAAGGTACAATGTATCAGCACTCAATGTTTGCATGTCTACATGCAACGCTCTACCGGCCGTAGTGTATAGACAAGAACATGCGGAGTCTTGAAAAAAAAGCTGAAGGTTTCCGCATTTAGATACATCGTTACTAAGAAATTGAGCCGTCATCATCAATCACCTTACAATGATCTATGCTTCAACTGCATGCTCTTTGTATTTCTGCCCTTAGCCAGTACAGGACGGGGGGAGGTATACTATCACCAAATCGCCCACAGGAACGACACTCCGCATTCCGAACACGCAGCCACAGGACACTGGTTCGTTCCAGTGCATCGCGACCAACATTTACGGCAGCACAACGAGCTTTTCAGAGGCTAGGGTCGGAGGTAAAGTTCGCAAAGTTGACTCGGTATTTTCTGAAATGATGGTTTTCTATAGCATGGAGAACTGTACTTGACGTGTTCAGCTGCATCCTTACTGGCATACTAGTATTTCTTCTGCCCTGTTCTCAGCACCAAAGAAGATGACTGACGCCAGGGTGATTGACAAGGGAGACGATTGGGTGACGATAGACGGTTCGAAGCCGGACAGTTTCGGCACAGTGAACGGGTACCAGGTCCTGTACTTTCCGACAGCTGAGGGACCCAACGGCCCAAACAAGAAGATCGCCAATGTGGCTGGCCCAGACGGTTTGCCCACGACACTTAATAATCTGGGAAATGTAGAGGACTACACGTATCAGGTACTTGACATTACGTATCTTATATGAAATCTTGGTGCCAATAGGAGTAGGCTCTTTGGCGGAAATACGATGTACAAATTACAATCAAGCTAGTGAGAGAATGAGTGAATGAATGAGTGAGTGAGTGATTGATTGATTGAGTGAGTGAGTGAGTGAGTGAGTGATAAACGATTGAAATGGAGAAAATGAAATATGTGGTATGCCGTATAGCATAGCTTTCATGCGATATACTTTAGATTTGCCTTTTTTTAAAGGTCCGAGCCACAACAGACGAAGGCGTGTATGGCCCGTACAGCGCGCCTATCATCGGCGGTGTGAATCCCCCACCGGTACCACCTGGAGGAGGCGGCGGCGGAGGAGGAGGAGGAGGAGGCGGTGGTCGTATAGGCGGCGCCGGTGTGCCGTTGCTCGCCTGGCTGCTGCCTCTTCTGTTGATACCTCTGCTCTTGATGCTGGTAAAGTCCCGACTTCTGTATACAGTCAAACCTTAACTAGTGTTTACCTCTGCACAAGGACCACCAAAAAGTGTAATGTGCCACTTTTTGGTGGTCCCTTACATTATTTTTCCTTGTGAAAATCCTGTCCACAATAGCCACCTGTCTAATGTGGCTATTTCCTTCAAGTCCCTTTTAAGTGGTCATTATAGACATGTTTGACTCTAAACCATGATAATACATGTAGCACAGATGAGACATGTGTAACACATGCCATTAGAAGAACCTCACAAAGGCTGGCTTAGTGCAGTAACGTCTGCCATATCCTAGCCTCTTTGGGAAGAAACGATGGCAGCAGAGACTTAACGTTAAAATCATTACCTAGAAATTACGCACATAATGATACAATGTAGCTACAAAAAAAGAGTCCAATATTGTACTAGTAAGAATTTTTTACTGCATGGATATATTTTAGCTTACGGTGTGAAATGAAGCAAATGTCTTTGATAAGTAAAACAAAGAAGGCGGTATACGTAGTCTTTTGTGTGTCGAAGCAGATACAGTATCATCACCCCCACACAGATCATTCACAGGTTTATCTATTCTGTTGTGTTGTTTCAGTGTTGTTGTTGTTGCTGTTGTTGCTGCCGCGCTGGCCTTTGTGGGACGTACTGTGGATCGTGTGGAGCAGCCTGCGAAAGCATGTGCGCCCCTTGTTGCGGCGGTGGCGTCGGTGGTGATATCGAAAAGCCTGGGTGGCCAAGCAAGGAGTTCGTCAACCCAGATCTGAATGTGGATGGCGGATCCATAGGCATCAAAGGTGGATCCGCTGGGATCAAGGGTGGATCCATTGGGATGATGAACGAATCCTTGGCCCTGGGGAGTGGACTACCATCTGGATCCATGGGGATGAAGGGCGGTGCTCTGGCGGCCGGTGGAGCCGCCTTGGCCGGTGGAGCCGCCTTGGGTGGAGCCGCCTTGGGTGGGGCCGCCTTGGGTGGGGCTGCCTTGGGTGGGGCTGCCTTCAAGGGGAGTGGAGCCGCCTTGAAGGGAAGTGGAGCCGCGGCACTGAACGCTGGGATGTCCGCAGGGAAGTCGGGTGAGTGTGGACAGTTTTGTTCCCTTGTCCGTCATCAACGATGCCGAAAAGGATACTGTTTGTGGAGAGTACTATTATATATGTATCACTCTGTTCTATCACCACAACGTGTTGCTGAAAGTTTCCTATATGTTGCGTATTTCACTGTATACAGTGATTTAAAGACGAAGGTCACGGTACAAAGTCTGGAATGTTGTCAGTCTTCTGAACGTAATGACCTCGACCTGTAAAAAATCAAAACGTCTTACTTGATGGTGTATTTTTGTGTTGTGTTTCCAGGAATGTCCTTGGTGAAAATTCAACGTCTGCGCCGCCATAGTTCGCTCCTGGTGGAGAAGATGAATTCACAGACAACTATTGAATACCTGGTGAAGAATAAGGTACTGAAACTGTTGTTTACCAGACAAATTTCGTCGCTCAGATTCCCTTCACACAATTGCTGAAAAATTCTGAGGAGTAATTCTGCAAATGACATATAGCGCAGATGTTTATGATATACCATATTTCCAAAATTGCTTTCTGCTGCTATATAAACAGCTATTCTAGGTGTTGCTTTAAAAAAAGATTGCGTATGCTGTAGACCATTTGAGTCATACCTAAGGATCAATCCTGCTTACACATATACACATGCATTGATCATAAATGAGTCAGTACTGCTGCATAGAATCATGTCAGTGATTAATATGAGTTATCAATTACATGATTAAGACAAGTCAAACCATGGCGTTTCTGCCACACAAAATAATCATCACATTTCCAGGTGTTCACTAACGACATGGCGCAGTACTGCATGAGTGCGAGCTCACATGAGGAGAGGAACAGGAGAATCCTGGAGCTGATGCAGGCTGGCGATCGCACTGACGCGGACTTCGACGTCTTCTGCAACGGGCTCAGGACTGACGGACGGACGGCCTATCTTGGTGACCTCCTTCAGGGTGAGGGTACGAAACGTGAGAAAGATGTTTTCATAGCCGTTCACGTGTGCACTTGTACTTTGTAGAAGGTAGTGATGATTGGTTATAGCAATGATGGGGTGGCGCCATGTGTCTGGGCTGCGCCGGTACGTACGGCACACAGTGTGCACTTCTACTTTGTAGATGGCAGTGATGATTGGTTATGGCAATGGTCGTGCAATGATGCGGTGCTGCCTGTGTCTGGACTGCGTGTGCACTTGTACTTTGTAGATAGTAGTGATAGTCTAAGTATCTGATCAGATATTATGTTCCTACGGCAGAAACTATTATCTCTTACATCCTTTATATATGCTAGGAGGCACGAAGTAGCAAAAGGCTGGGATGTGTGATCGTATAGTTGTGTCCGAGTTGCATTTCACAAATGACAGTTGGGATACATGATAGTCAATACTATTTGCATATCATGCTGTTTTAAAGCATTTCGATTGGCGGGCGCACTGCTCATTTTAGTTTTTTGTTTGTTTGTTTTTTGTAAGGTATCCGATAATGCACCTGCAGCTGTCTATGCACAGATAAACTCCCTGAAAATGCGTCTGTGATTGCTTGAACATAGAAAGTGAAAAAAAGAGCGAGATAAAGATCAGATACAGAAAACTGTCACCACACAAGCACCCTTAGATCGACGATTCCCACATAAGATAAGACTGTTGCCTACGTGTTTCAGGAGAAGGGGTGGACCTGAACAAGCAGGTCCTGAATGAGGAGATGCAGATGCAGACCAGGCCGGGGTCAGGACTGCTCAACGCCCCCCAGTGGCAGCAGATGAGTCTTTCAGGTGTGTTAGAAGAGCTGTGCGTGCATTCACTGTGATGAAAATATCGTACTTAGTGGATATATTAAGTTCTCCATGATGGAGGTGTCTTGCAATGATCACTTAGTCAGGTTATGATAAGGACTACAAGTCACCTGGGTTGAAGTTGAATAGGAAAAGTGAGATTTATAGAAAATGAAAGTAATGAGCATTTTGTGTGGATATGTGTATTTTCCAGTTCCCAGTGTGCACATGGACGAGGTGAAAGTGGTGGGTTCTGTTGGACAGCAGGGGGCGCTGATGTCCGCTTCTTCCGCCACGGTGCCAAACAACCACCCTGTCATCTTGGAAGTACGAGGAGAAGGTACAAATGTGTCCTTAGCTACTTCCGCAACAGTTTCTCTGTGCAAAATGTGTTTCTATCTGTCTAGTTACACATTTGCACGTATGGTAGTTACAAAATCCTCTCGCTATGTGGAAGTCTGTGAACTCAACGATTGAATGTTTTGACTAATCTTGATGCGAAATATAGATTCGCAACATATCTCCAATTGTAAAATGCTCCTATATTACCAGAAGTAACGTTACATCTCAATCGTGACTTTCTTTAGCACCCAAGAGGGTAATCTCGTCCCCAACGTCCGGATCCCAAAACGATCGTATTTTTCTTTCGTTTGCTAACAACATACAGATGTTCAAAAAGGAGAAATTATGTTTGAACAGAACGAGTCGATAGATTTTTACTGAGATATGATTAATTTTTTTCAGTTGACAACGTTGAGTGGATGTACAACGGAAAGACAATCCACCCATCCTCCGGCGTCCACTCCACATCAGATGGTTTCACCCACGAGCTTTTCATTGACAAGATGACCCCTGACCGGGACGGGACCTACACCTGTAAGGGCAACACGCCTGATGGGGGGACGGTGTCGTGCGATATCAAAGTCAACACACTGTTGGAATAGGCTACTCACTAACGCAGCTCATTTCAACAGTGTCTTGACATGTTGGTGATAGCCTTTCTTAAAAAGTCGACCATATAACGTTAAATTACCAGGCATAGATAGCGTACAAGTCATTTCATGACCTTAAAATACTAGTGATACTGGAGGAGCGCAGTTTTATTAGAGGGTTCGCCCTTCTGGGGTGCCGCACAGATCTAGAGTCCACATTCAATGGATCAATAAATTATTAGAACAGCCTACATTACTACTAAATGGAGCCGATAGTTACATGGACCAGGTCGTGTACTGTAGATGCCAGTATTTCAATGTTTCATATTTTTCTAGGCTTCAAACAATGCAGCTATTTTTACGTTAATGTTTGTTAAACTAATTGATAGCGTATACTGATGCCCATTATGTCGTTATGAACGTTTTATATTAGTTAAGAAGACTTTATTTTGTTTACGGCTGAAGGATACTGTCTGCAGAGTTTTGAGTTTGGTACTGTATGCAGAGATTTAGTGCATTTCGTTTGCAAGTTTTCCAACTGACATAGGATGCCAGTTAATCTCACGATGAGCTTAGTACAGCTTCTAGAATTTATGTGTATGTTAGGTATTCTCACCGTGTTTTGACAAGAGATTTACGCGTAACAGTAGCGTTAGATACACACAAGCGCAGTCGATGACAAACACAACAGCTGAATAGTTTGAATTGTGACTGACGTTTTCAGAAGGCCTAGGTGGGGCAGTAAGTCTTACTCGAGTCTACAGTGTCTTTGCATAGTGCTGCTTAAGATTGTTGCAAGTTTGCAAGAGAATAAACTTTTTAAAAATATTGTCTTGCAATTGTTTCCTACTAGTTAATCATATCAGGCAGCAGAAACAAAAATGACGGGACATAGATAGCCTTAACATGAACACATCTTCTCTGCAACAGACGAGTTCAGAGTGCACGACCCCTCTGCCCAGTGAACACACCGGTTCTAGCCTCCGGCCATTCTAACGCATGCGATTGTCTGGTACAGTGCATGACTTGCAGAAACAACCTGGCGCCTAAAACATTCTTTTACATACAACACCTGACACGGGTCACTGTGAAGTTACAGGTGTATAAACAAACTCTTCCAAACTATCAGCAAAAGAAGACTACCTCTGTGAAAGAAAACACCCGAGCTTTCCTCCACACTATATAAAACATTCTTAGGCGTTTGTGAAAACAATGCCATTTCCATGCCTTGGTCTATTAAATCTTCAATGAGAGATTGAGAGATAACGCAAACAATCGCAGGTGTCCCGATGTTTCATATGATAGGTCAAACAGCGCAATGTGGGAGGCCCTGGGGCATCAGTAAATGTGTTAGGCAGTGTCCATAAAGGTGACCACCGTCACGTTGTCATGGCAACGCCACGCTTTTCAGAGACAATCATACACAAGTGGAATGCTGCCAACCCTGTCCAACCTGTTTTCCGCGTGCCTCTTGGTTCGTCGCTTCAAAGACAACATCTTCGGTTGAAAACGTTGGATTATCTCCTCGTTAAAGTTGTGTTGGACACCTTGAATGGACGTTTCTCCAATCCTGGGCACGTGGGAGGTCCTGTTGCCATTCTCGTTCCCAGTAGCCTGTAGTGATTGGCTCCTGTGGTGAGTGACGAAGATTCGTTTAACGGCTGGGGAAGATGCACCCCTGCTGAGTGAGTTTAAAGGTCAAAGAAAGGGCACCCAAGAAGAGAACTGGTTGCAGTCGTCACAAGCCGTCTTACGGTACGTGTCTCCTTCAACCATTGTCACTTGAAAAGTCAAACGTTTTCAAGACGTTTAAATAGTGAACAGCCTTGTAGTGGTTGACTTCTATCAGTGACAGCGATCCAGAGGGAGGAGTCTGGGTAGAGATGTTTTCCCAACTACTTCCGCATTAGTTTCTCTGTTAAAGAAAATTATTCATCCGCATAGTATATAGTTACCTGTCTGCATGTAAGAGTTGGCCAATGCCATGGCCAATGGGCCAACATGCCATTTTCAAATACAAATTACTCGTCTTCGCAGGCTGTTATGAGTCTACATGTATAAGAGTGCATTGTCCAATGAGGGAGAAAACCCTCAAGGGCTTTTGCAACTGCCTTGCCTCTGTCTTTACCAAAATAACCTACATCAAATGACCTCCTTTACCAGACATCACAGCTGCGAGCGAAGACTGTGAGTAGGTGGATAGCACATTTGATAAGGCTGAGGAGGAGTGGTCATGGAGTCAACTTCACCATCTACAGGGGGCTCAACTCCAGGAATTCCTGGAGAGTTTGGAGCGATAGCACTTGCCTGGGTTATACCATTTCTCTTCTTCTTCGTGCTATCGATAGTCCTGGTAAGGCTTCTATGGGCACAATATTAACACAACATAACATAACGTATCAAAATGTATGAACCATTACTAAGAAATTTTGAAATGACGACGCGATTGTTGACAATGGTATATCGTGTTAATTCGTGGTTCAGCTGAAGAGCTGCGCGTTAGTACAATGATTAACTTTCTGTCAAAAATCTAGTAACGCTAATCTATCGGAGAAGAAGTAAGTAAAGATAACATTATTTGAAAACTTAGAGCAGTTTTCAGACTGATTAAGTGACCAAGTCGTTGTTGCCCCCCCCCCCCCAGATTGTCTGCTGTTTTTTCTGTGAAGAACGATGCAAGCCTGTGCGAGAGAAGATAGGACTAGAACGGAAGTATCGTGAGTTAATGGGGAAGAAGACCAGACTTGACAACACGACAATAAGCTTTGCTGCCTCTGATGCTAGGATGTCTACACGCTCTAAAGGTTTGTTTCAAATCTAACCAAATCACACGTGACGCATGAGGCACAGACAAACTACATGTACATGTCATGTAAGTAATGGCGTAAGCCATATCCTACTCGCCAGGTTTGATAGACAACAATGACAACAAATACACAATGAATAAAACCATTGACAATGTGAGACGTGTGGCCACTCGAATTTCAAATACTAATTGTCTTAATAATTTGAATTTGTCGAATTTTCTTCAAGCAGTGGAAGACGAAAACTCCTACTTTTCCCGTTCTGTGATTTCAAGAGGAGTTTGGTTTTCTTTTCGTCTGTAAACGTGGAGATTTAGGACTGTTTTTGTTTGAATTGTTCCTCAAGTATCTCCAATTTTCGGTTATGATTAATAAGACCTGCGAAACTGGCTTTTATGCACTACAGATCACACGAGTTGTAATTGATAGATCGTCGCATTCTTCCCCCAAACTCTGTTAGTATTCTCGACCATGAGTCCGGATCGCCAGGCTATTTTGAGGACATACAGGAATACTATCATCGACAACGTGAAATCACCGACCACAGTCGCATCTTACCTGGCCCAGGAAGGCGTTATCCATTCTACCACGCTTAACGCAGTAATAAGGTGACCTTTCTTATTTCCATTTCCTAATATCACTGCACCATAAGCTTACGCCTTCGATATGTGATTATCGTGCCATAAATTGAAATACGGATTTGCAAGATTTACAAAGACGCACTTCTTTGTATGTATATCATTATGGTGCATATCATTATGTTGCATGTCTTAAACTTAACACCTGTAAGATACTTTTGTCCGTATTTCCTGTGGATATAGACGTACTGCGGCGTTAGACTAGGGAAAAACTGCAGAAAACCAAGGTTCTTTGTCATAATTCTTCATCTTTGTGCTGATTCCCCTTTAGTCAGCCTACACCAGAAGACAAGTCTAAGAAGCTGTTGGACGCCCTGCCCTCGTACGAGGATGAATCATTTGGCTGCCTCTGTGCGAGTCTCAGGGAACAGGAGCGGCTCCACTGGCTAGCGGACACCTTGGAAGGAGAGGGTACGTCGAACAGCACACTAGGTCTTCTGTAAACATAGCCGAGGAAAAAGGAGTTTACACGCGTGACAGCTTTGATATGAATGGACGAATAAACTTTATTGCACAACAACTGTACAGGGTACAATGTATAGCAAACAAGAACAGTAATTCTCAGAGATTGATCTACATATTTGACATACACTAATAACTAAACTAAATAACTAGGATGAAATAAGTTATAACTTATGTATGTGAGTATATTTTGTATCACAGTGGGTATAGTGTTATTGTTAAGTACTGATAATTCTCACTTTTGAAATGTAGTACACGTATGTATATATTGGCCCACATAGGTGAATATACTTAGTAGGAGTTCGATGTGATATGATACTCAACCAATTGTCAGTTGATTTATTATAATTTTCCCAGTTCTAAGATTTTTCTTTATTTCATTTTCAGGAATTTCAGTCGACAAGAAGAAGCGGATAGCCAGCCATAGGAACCTGCTGGTTAACAAGATGGATCCTGACGTCATCATCGAACATTTATCTAACGATAAAGTAAGTATTATGTAATCTGTCAAGCGATCACAGAGGTTATTGATAAACTTTCAAGCAAGCTTCAATCCAAGACCGGGCGATCCTGATATTTCCCAAGCCAGTGATTCCTTTTGTTAGAGCTACCAGATTTGCACATTTAGTCAAACGTGTGAGGCGTTTTTCATGTGTCCATTTTTCAAGAAATCTCTGCATTTTGGAACGAACATTTACAGCTGAAAGACACTGGTTGTAAATTTTCAGATCAGAAATGCATTCATTACAGATACATGTAACTATGGGTGACTGCTCCCACTTCTTATGTTTACCCCTATTATAATTGTTCTAAACATTTCGGGAAATCGTTCTTTCAAAATTAACATAACGTAATCTCATCAAATCTAGAATTTCTTTTTTATCCATTAGCTTTATAACTCAACTTCTTTTCTGCAGGTTTTCACCGGGCCCATGGCGAACTGCTGCCTCAGTGCGAAGTCACGCGAGGACAAGAACAAAAGGATTCTTCACCTCCTGCCCTCCCGGAGTGATCGGGACTTCGGTCTCTTCTGCGCCGCCCTCAGGACAGACGACCAGTCAGCCTACCTTGCTGACCTTCTAGAAGGTGAAGGCTCCCAGGTGTATTGCTGATATAATGACTCATACGTTACCCTGCTACAAACTGTTCCTGCCATTTGTTGAATCATGTGTACTAGACTTCTTGTCAAGGGAAATTCAACGTGTAGCACAATGAGATGAAGTACTCTCCTACTAAACATGTTTAATTGTGAGATATTTCATACACATACCATACATTGTTGACGAGAGTATTTTTTTCACTAGCTTTCGTTCAGATTTTGATAATCAGCCTGTGACAAAGACACTAGTCTCTTTCTGTTGCCTCCACTCCAGGCGAGGGTGTTGACCTGAACATGAGGATCATGGATGAGGAAGCTGCCACAGTGAAGAGTACCGTGCCGATGCAGAGTGCCATGAAGGCCAACAGTACCGCTGGTTCCGCTGGAGAAGGACTGAACTCAGGCGTAGAGCTGAGTAAGGAGACCTCAGTTTGAACATGTTTATTTCTCACCTACAGATCTGTTATTGTGGTGATAAGTTACAGTTAGCAATACTGTAGCTCTGTACCTTGTACAACTTACTAGATCTAGAAGTTGATTTGATAAAATGGATGCTATTTAGCCACTTCATGGTGTCATTTAAGACCTTCTTTTTCAAACTGAAACATCGAATTATATGTTCATCAAGTATTTTTTTTCGTGCTCATGTTAAACAAGCAATTAAGCAATTACCAAATGCCGAACTTTCATAACCAGGCATTAATGTTATAATTTCTCAGGGGTAGATGGCCTGAATAATTATCAGACGATCATCGGTTCCATTTGATGTACAAATGTATCATGCTCTGTGATATACAATGCCTATCCTTCTAGGTCCCAACGTGAAAATGGACGCGGTACAGGAGATGGAGTCTGTGGGACAGGCGGGGAGACTCATGTCCGCGGTGTCGTCTGCCGTGGTGCCAATCAGCATGCCTGTCATCTTGGAAGTGAGTGGAGAAGGTAAGGTCGCCAGTATTGTTAAAAAGGGGGATATGGGTCCTCATTTTCCAAACCTTTAAACTTCACAGGCAAGACTCTCTTGGCATCGTTTAAGTCTATGTATTATTACCACACCAATAATTGTAAACAAATAAAAGGCGACGGACTTTCATCAACTAGCTACAAAAGTTTTGTTGTTCATACATTTCTAGTCGACGGTGCACATTGGCTGTATAACGGAGAGAGCCTCGCCCAACGCCCCGGCTTCCGGGCGACTTCAGACGGCTTCCAACACGAGCTGCACATCGATCGCATGACCCCTGACCTGGATGGCACCTACACCTGCCAGGGACGTGCACCTGACGGGGGGACCGTGTCGTGCGAGATCAAAGTCACAACAGTGGAGTAGGGCGTTAAAACGTAGCTATGTTTGGGAGAACAAAGAGTTCTGAATGGAGTAATTAATGCTAATCTTAGGGTGATACTCGATAGTAAGTTTGGGTGATTATTTCACTGTTAATCAAGAAGGTAGTGTAAAGAGATACTCCAACTCTGTATCAACAATCTAAAATGTACCTATATATCAGGTGCTCTACTTTTTACATGTAGAATAGTACAAATTAACATTAAGACTACTCCCAATTTGCAGACTACAGACTATCAAATAGTACTTATTAATGAGATATAGTCCACCCATCTCTACGCTTTATAGTCTGGAAATAATAATTCCTCGCCAAGAACCATATGATAAATAGTAGTATGTAATTCCATTTTTGTCACGTGAATAAAGTTTGATATCATTTGGTCACCAGAGGTTATTCTGTTAGTTTGGAATCGGTAGGTTGATCCTCGCACACCCCGATGTTCCCTGTTTTTTTTTTTTTGGTTTTTTTTTCTTCAATAATTGGTGGATTGCATGACGCGCTTAAGGTGTGACTGTCCTTGAATGCAGGATTAACGGCCCGTCTGAATGACTGCGACTGCATTGCGACCCCTACCGGTAGCGTCCCAAACTAGTCTGGGCTGGGTCACTAACTCCACTGGACCACGGTACCCTGCGCTATAAGTATAATACATTACTAATAGGTACTCTAAATTTGGCGTTGGGGCAGAAACTGGTGAAAGCCCATCCGTTCTGTGTGTCCTTGATTCCAACAACTCAAACAAAGATGGAGTTACTTACGAACTTGCTGCACTTTGTCACAAGTAACTTTATATAACGTTATATATATATATACAAAATATACCTGGCTGTTAACCTTCAGCCCGGACCACTACAAATCTTGATAAATTCTTCATACATTCTTCATGCCTTCACACCACAGTGAACGCTACAAGTGTATAACAAAACGCCATATACATGTATCTTTGACAGATAGATGGCTTCAGGTATAAATCACAGTTCACCCCGGTGACCCCTGAACACCTGGTATTCTAACGAAGGAGCGTCGTACATGTTGATGCCTTGTCAATTGTTCCCTTCGCTGTAGCCTCGAGCGATCTATGCGTGAAGAATGGCACTCTTGTTAGCAATTAGAATGGCAGTTCTCCAGACACTCCTTCCGCTGCAAGGTTAACGGATTTTGGCCTTCAAAGGGACACAAGTCAACGGTTTTGACCTTTGCCTTATAATGAGAGAACGTTGTAACTTCGGGCGTTAACTATTTGTGATGACAATACGCTTTAACGTCTTGGAAGATTTGCGTTGACATAATTGGGTTTCCACGAGATACAAACGGATCATGGTGTCTTATATCCGTTGAAAAAATTCGAAACATAGCAAACTTGCTGTCTTGAGAAATTATAACATTGAATAATAAAAATAGTTTGACCGCAACGGAATGACTCCTCGGCATAGTTGTCAGACAAGTCATGGCGCTTCGCGTTGCCTGTGAGATAATTGCTTCTGGGTGCGGTGTTAGAAGGCCGTCTTGACAATAGGACGGTTCAAAGATCATCCCTCATTTGAAAAGGGGCGGATAGTAAGACGGTCCGTACAGTACACTAGTAGTGGCCGTTCTCCACGTCTCAGCGTCTTCAGCGAAGGCGGTGAACACTACAGACATATGTAAAAGGTAAGATAACATTCCTCCTATTACGGCTTGTCAATACTTACAACATACGCCTCTCCATTTCCTTTTTTTAAACTGCTTGTAAATCTCGTCAACACCTAGATTTGTGAGCATTCTTCCATTACAAATGTCGATGGGTTTTGTGCATACCAAAATGATTACAGTACCACCTAGATGTCTAACCTAAACGCCTAGGTTCAATGATTGAACTCTTTTGAAAAGAACACGTTTAGATACATCTGTATCCTATGTATGACATATATGCTCTCGAGAATTGGATCTTAAAACGTTTCGGTGACAATAATGACAAGCTGGAAGATACAATATCGTTGGCTAGTTAGAGTGGGGAGTGGTTACAGTTTAAATAGCGATGAATTTGAATGTTGTTCACAGCTACTTATGGTTACTAAGTCAGCAGTGTTTGCACATCTTTAGTATAGAAACCAAATCATTCCATACTCCTTGAGACGAAAGCTTCTGAATTTACAAGCATGTTGGATAGGCAGTTGTATTGGGACATTCAAAACGGCCAAGACACTGAGACACGGTTACACAGCTATGTTCCGACACTCCTATTTTCCGACACCGCTATGTACCAACCGCTATGTTCCGTCAAGTCTGACCCTATGTTGGAACGTAGGGGTGTTGGAACATAGTGGAGTCGGGACAGGGGGTGTTGGAACAAAGGCTGTCCCCCTGAAGGTTTGGCCTTGGACTGGTTAAAGACTTGAAGTCTATTCAAGCCTTCGGTACCATAAATTGTGACCAATTAAAAGTGTCTTTTATTCGTTACTGATGTTAGTACACGATAAGCAAGAGGAGCTCATTTAATACCTATAACAACACATGGCTCTTGAAATAGCTATATCAGTTGATGTTATGGACAGCGTGTGTTTTTGTACATTAAATGTCTGGGTAATAACATCGCTCATTTGTTTGCTGTATTTTGGGCGTGTTTAGTCGTACAGACCTCTGTTATCGTAATAGCCAGAGCCATATATTTTTAAGACAAGAAAAAGCTTCATGACAACACTGAGCATACGCGTACGAACGAAGGGGGTGGGTGGGAGTTGCATGCTTGCAAGGCTCCATGGGTAATACCGAACCTTATGTCCGCCATTTTAAAATTCTCTACCGCCTGTATCATGGTGCCTGTATCTACTGATTACCCGCAGGGCAGATGGGGTCTTTGTTGTTGTTAGATTTGTGGGCAACAAAAAAACAGACTTAACGCTCTAGTTAATGAAAGAGCTTTTCTGACAAGACTTAAGTGCCACGTTTTATGGTGAGATCCCTTAGGCCGCACTGCTACAAGAAAATGGTACTTTAAAAAAGGCCATTGATAATTGGTGCCTTTGTGATTGAATAGCTATGCCTTCGTAGCAATGAATATACGCATATTAAGTTTTTCATCCAGCCTGCCCCATAAATTGTGTGTATTAATGTCACGAAGTGTACAATTGTCAATATGTAGTATATACCTTTATAAGATAGAGCGTCTGGGCGCTGAGAAAGCGAGATTACATACACTTCAGTGGCGAGGTCACTTGTGTGAAAATACAGCACTTAGGGGCGACTTGTGTCGAGGTTATGTCATGTCTTTTGTAAATCCTAACCTACTGTGTCTTTGAATATTGTGCCCTTCATTTTGGCTGCCCATGCCCCGCAACGCGTTGGCCAATTGTAACCACGTTATCAAGTTTTACAGATGTCATTGTGTTCGATGTAGAAAAATGGTATGTCAATACCCCAGATGCTTTATAATCCTTATTTGCACGCTAGTGATAGTAGCTGATTATCTCTATTTCAACGTCACATCAAGTATCAACAGGATTTGTAGCCCCTTCTCTATTTTCAGTTATCAGTGTCATATTTTAGAAATACAGTCATTACAGTGTTTTATATGATATGATACATAATACAATAACATATATTTATAAAATATAATACAATAACATTTCAGTATACTTTGTCCATGTGTTTGCTTATTCTGTATATGTTATACGTTGCGTTCAATATTTATGTGAGCCATCAATCAATGTTGCCTGATTACCTCTGTAATATTTCGTGCGATATTTTACCATTGCCAATGCCCATGTTGCAATGTACGTTTAGAATACATTTCCATCTACCCTGTTCACAGGTCACCAACATGTGGATATCAGTGATTCTGGCGATAACGTGCACAGGGCTGGGCACGGCAGGGGGTAAGTCAAACTCTTGTTTACTAGTATTTCCTTCTACTTGCATGATTTTCTCTTCGTTGTTATTGATTTTATCTGGTTACTTGTTTGGTAGATAACCAACGATTAACAAAGTGATCTTTTATCCCTACCCCACCACTTCTGGTTCCCCACCTCTTCTGATGAACTTGTCGACAATTGGTGAGTTTTGACGATGGAGTACTAGTGTGTAATGTTGTTGCTTGGGATTTGCTGGTGCTGTTTGGTGCAGAGGCTCAAGTTTGTGCATGCAAGTTGTCGCATACTCTCCAGATGCTGCGCTTACTAACAACAAAATAAACCAGCCAGCTAGTAACGCGGCATCATTATTGTGTGTGGACACTGAATTAGAATTTGAAACAAATACTACCCCTGGCGTAATCTCAGGAATGCTGGTCTTACCACTCTAAGAGATCAATCTTTTTGTTTTTTCACTGTCCACACCTGCAGATGGGTTGACGGATAACTTAATATAGATACTTGTAAAATTGTGAACAGCACATAAAGAAAATCACTAAATGCTTGGCAACTTACCACAATGCTTCCTAGTCTTTCCATTCTACAACAGAGAGAAGGGAATATAGCGTTTTACTGGGTTTTCTGACTTGTTGCTTCTTCTGGTTTCTTCTGTCTCCCCTTGCATTTCTTCTCATTTTATGAGCGAAAACGAGTAAAATCCCAGTTAGGAACTGGCAGTACAGCTTGTGTTTTTGTCAGTGACTTCCGAAAGCTTGTTGCATAGATTCCAGTACAAAGTTGTACATTTGATAGAGAGAGGAATGATCTGTGGTGAGTAGTAGATGTTGGCTGTCTAGTTTAATGCTGCTTAACGAATGAGTCGCCATGTTACAGCAATAGTTACACGGATATGTTGCAACACGTATGGAGTTGTGCTCGGACAATTTGGAGGTTGCACTAGTGCAATGTATTATTGTAGGGGTGTCAGTGAGTGTAATGTATTTCATATGTCACTCTACTAGAGACATTTGCGACAGCGACGTTAACATAGCGAATGGTAAATACTTCAATCAAACAGCTAGCAGAAAGTACACCTAGCCATTATGTAGAGGGTCTGTAGAGACTAGACTGTGACTCATTGTGATCGTCGTTGTATAATTTATAAATGACTAAGAACTAACAAAGAATGCTTTCAATGTCTGACTCACATGTAAGCCATTAGTCAACTTGGGCTGATATTTAGAACATTTCATTACATTAACTTTCCCGGCCTTCGAAAACATGAGGCCTAGGGCAATGGTAAGCCCACACACTCGGCTTCCCAAGGCCACAAATGTTGCAGCAGGCAGAAACATATTCCTCCCAGTTCATGAAACATAATCGACAAATTTCTTCCTAGATCCTAGACGTTTACAGTAAAACGTGACACTGGTAAACAACAACTTTGGGGTCAGACCACATAATGTTACCACTAATGGGAACAGTACCCTCGAAACGATTGCCCCCTGAGCCCAGTATCACCACTGGGTTCAAACTTGTTTGTCCGATGAAAAGCGTTGGAAAGCCAATCGTGTTGAGGTCAGGTCTGAGGATGACTCATAATCGAAGACAAGAGAAAACAAACGTCATGTCCTTGGCTGCCTGTTGTGATACCATAATTACAGGAGTCAGACAATAAAATGGTAAGGAGAATTGACGTGAAAAGCTTAGTCAATGTGTTCTACACACATGTAAATAATTGTAATACTTATGCCTTTACTTAATTTCTCTTCATTTCATATGCCATTCCGGTACTAATTGCCCGTGATGGTTTAAAACGACATTTCCCTTCTTCAAGTCTTCCAGACACCTTTTCCCGGTATTAACCGCTGGGCGTCTATAACTCTATCCTCTCAGACGTTTTGAATGACCCCAATTAAAGGACACCGGGCTTGTCTGGGCGTTGAAGCAGAAAATTATAATTTTGGGAGAGAGCGTCTGTTATAGAGAAACCGGTTTGTCAACACGCGGGCACCAGACTGACAAAACAGAGGGGCTGGGCGTCTCTTACGGCTGTAAATAACGTGACCACAACGGTTTTTTTCAATGACGCGACGACAGATCTTAGTCTCCAACATGTTGCAAAGCAAGATAGTAAACAGTTTGTAGCAGAAACGGGGAGATATGACAACGTTACAATTTTGCCCTTCCTACATCTGCTTGGATATCTTACCTCCAAGCAGATGTTGGAAGGGAAGATTGTAACCATTGCTGTCGGTCACGACTTTTCTGACGCGCACAGAAGGGTTGTTTGTCACTAAGTGTCCAGTCCTTACCATGAAATACATAATGGGCTATGAACCAAACTCAAAGTAAGAAACGCCGTGGCAAAAAGACACTGTTGCCATGGATACTTACAAAAGGCAATAGGATAATTGTATATTTCAATCAATCTACAGCGCCACTCAACCCAGCTCAATTGATCGCTCCGAAGCTTACAGTTGAACCAACAGACGTGGTGTTTAACCCACTGAGTAGCACCACAACCAGTGTGTCGTTCCAATGTATGGCGACGGGGGACCCCGCACCACAGTACCTGTGGTTTAAGGAAGGTGTTGATCTCGATACGGTAAGTAGAGCACAGATTTTTTTGTCATCATCAATATTTCATCTATTCTATATGATGTCTTCGTATTGGTATCATATATTTTATGGTATTTATTCTTTTTACACATCTTCTGTTGCTGCATGGAAATTGTAGTTAGGACAAGAAAACAAGTGTTCACTACGAAAAACGAGCATCTCGACATCATTGCCTCTGTACTGTGTTGTGGATTTCAACAGATATACGTCAAGCAAAGCAAGAATGTCTTAAAACAAGGTACGTTTATATCATTTGCAGATGAATAGGCAGCCTCCTTTCCAGACATCAGGCGGGACCCTGACCATCCCTGTGCCCAAACGTACGGATCAGGGAAGGTACTGGTGTCAGGCTTTCAATGAGTACGGCAGGGTGGTCAGCGTCGGGGCTAATTTGACATTCGCCTGTGAGTCATTTGTTGTTTTTTTCTTACGCAATTGTCACTACGTAACAAGACCCGAAGGCCATTTCAAGGTTACGGGTTACATGACTGAAACCCCATGATGACTTACAGTAAGGACTAACTGACTCAATAGGAGAAGCAGGGGTTTCAAATCAAATGCTCGGGCCTGCTCGGGAACATTCCATACACTATCTACTCGACAGAGTAGGGACACCATATAGTAATACTGCGCTGTTATCCTACAATAGAAGCCAATGTGGTGGCTCCGTACTATTGTGTAAAGTAGCGCATTCTTAGTACTGCAGCCGCCGTTCTTGCTGTTTATCTGCCATTGTGTTCAGATGGCTCCCTGTGGACAAGGCTGTTGTTGAAAACGGGAGCCAGGAGAGCACAGTGGCTATCAGAAAACTGTGCGAGTACACGATCAGCAATGATGGGAATATCAAAACGTTGGGCATAGAATATGTTAAAAGCATGTGTAAGAATGTTGATCAACTTTACGATGAGTAAGCTTCACCC